>JAVQMG010000103.1:6942500-8187264 GCA_032878915.1 Castanopsis chinensis | reverse complement strand
AGTGTGAAGCTGTTATTAGTTTGCCTAAGTTTGAAAAGATAGAGAAGAGCATATGTAGACCATGTCAAATGGGTAAACAAGTGAAGTCCAAGCATCCTTCTGTAACTGAAGTTTAAACCTTAAGACCATTGAAACTGTTGCACATTGATCTCATGGGTCATGCCAAAGTTCAGAGTTTGGGTGGAAAGAGGTATATTCTAGTAGTTGTGGATGATTTTACTAAGTATACTTAGGTTGTGCTTTTGGGAGATAAGGCTGAGGCTCCTGAAAAGATGATACATTTGTGCAAGAAATTGCAAGTTGAAGAAGGTGTTGTGATAGCCAGAATTAGAAGTGATCATGGGAGAGAATTTGAGAACACAAAACTGGCTACCTTCTGCAATGATCAAGGCACACATCAAGAGTTTTCTTCACCTAAGACACCATAACAAAATGGAATAGTGGAACAGAAGAATAGGGTTATTCAAGAAATGGCTCATGTCATGCTACATAACAAGAAGATGCCCAAGTCTTTCTAGGAGAAGCAGTTAACACTGCATGTCATACACTCAACCAAGTGTATTTTAGACCTGAGTCTAAGAAAACTCCATGTGAACTCTAGAGAGAAGAAGCCTGTTGTAAAATACTTTAGGACATTTGGAAGTGACTGTTCCATTCTGTGTGATAGGAAAAACCTAGATAAGTTTGATGCAAAAAGTGACAAGGAATATTTTCTACTCTACCACTAATAGAGCATATAGGGTGTATAATCTGAGAACTAAAATAGTCATAGAGTCTTCAAATGTGGTGATCAATGATAAACTATGTCCAGAATCTCATTCAGAAGACACTCCTTTGGTTCAAGAAAAGACTATGGAGGTTAAAGATTCTCTTCCTCAAGAGTATGTTAGGAAGCATAGCGATGAAGAACTACAACTAATGAATGACGTTGTTTTAGAACCATCTGTTTCAGAACCATCTACCCCTGTTCATGAAACTCAATAAGAACAAAGTGAGTCTAGCTTTTCATCTGAACAAAAAGGTATCTCAACATCTCTGGTCAAAGGTCCATTTGCTAGGGTAAAGTTAAATCATCCTACCACAAACATATTGGATAGTCTGAATGATAACATGAGGTTGAGGTCTAAAGATTTGAATGTAATTACTCACTCATGCTATCTATCCCAATTTGAACCGTAGAAAGTGGATGAAGCACTTCAAGATGCTGATTGGATTAATTCTATGCATTAAGAACTTCATCAATTTTTTAGAATGATGTGTTAAGGAGGAGCATGTTTTGATCCTTCAGGTGAGTCTATTGATGTTACATTATATAGAAGCATGATTGGTTGTCTTTTGTATTTAACTGCTAGTCGTCTAGATATTGCTTTTAGTGTTGGTGTATGCTCTAAGTTTCAATCTAATCCTAAAGTTTCATATTTGAATGTCGATAAAAGAATAATAAAATATGTTAGTGGAACTAGTGATTATGATTTGTTCTATAGCAAAGAGTCAAATATGTCTCTAGTTGGATACTTAGATCTAGATTGGGCCGGCAATACTGATGATAGAAAAAGCACCACTAGTGGGTGTTTTTAAGTAGGAGCCAATCTAGTTGCTTGGATGAGTAAAAAACAAAATTCCGTCTCTCTGTCAACTGCAAAAGCAGAATATATTGCTGCTGGAAGTTGTTGTTCACAACTCCTTTGGATGAAAAAGCTTTTAGGTGATTATGGGATATCACAGGACACCATGGTTGTCTATTGTGATAATTCTAATGCTATCGATATCTCTAAGAACCCGTTTAACATTCTAAGACTAAGCACATGGAGATTAGATATCATAGGGATTTGGTTGAAAGAAAGATTGTGGTTCTAGAATATATCCCTACTGAATGTCAGAATGCTGGCATCTTCACCAAAACTCTTGATAGAAGTAAGTTTGAGACACTTCATCAAGTGATTGCTGTAATTCTTTATCCCTAGTCATCTTTGACTCTTTTGGTCCTTGTGCTTCATCTCAAAATTCTTTGTGACCATTCTTTTCTTATTGTTTTGTTTTGTTTTTTTTTTTTGCTTTTAGGATTTGCATTGCATTACATTCATGTATTTCATAGTAGGTTGTTTTTGTTACTTCTTTTAATAAAAATAAAAATAAAAATAAGGGGGAAAGAGGGATGTGTTTTGTATTATATATCTTGGATTTATAGTTGAGGTTGGCCATATTTTGTTTCATAACATGCTTGTGTATCTTGTTTAGCTTGGATGAGCTTATTTTTCTACACTTTTCTAGTTTTAGCTATGTAGTGCATGCTGTGTGGGAGTTGTTTGTAGTTTTTGATCACATGATCTTGATTTTGAAGTCACATGCTTTTGATTGTATGGACTAAACTATCCTAAGAGAAAGGCATAAATAATCATCTCACTACAGTTTACTAGTCAATCATGAACACCTTAGTGCATATCGTAAGATTTTGTGCTTGAGAAAGTGTAGCACATGCACAAAAAGAAAATAAGGTGTAGTCGAAATGGTGTGTACATTACAAGCAAAAAAATATGCATGATTGCAAGATTGTTTTCTAGGAGATATGAGAGTTATATGATGTAACTCTTTAGGTGATAGTCACTTTCAAACTTATGTGATGTATAATGTAGAAATTGTGATTAATTACTAACTACTTATCACCTCACATGTATCTCATGTTGTTACTAGTTGCACACATTACACAAATCATTCTTTACTAAAATTAGTACATGATACTCTGTGTGAATTTGGTTTTGCCATCCAAGATTATATGTTCCTTAGTGTTGATACAAAATATGTTCATTGATTGATTTTTGGGGACAAAAAGTGTAACATTCTTGTTTTGGAAGATCTAGATTGAATTCAAGCGTTTTTGAAAAACTTTTAAACTTATACTCATGCATTTCATACCTGAAATAAGTTGATTTAAGTGTTTTATGCATTAATTTCTTATGTTTTTAAAAAATTTCGTTTTTTCAGATTTTTGATCAATCGACTGTGTTTTTCGACCGATCGAAAATGCGTTAAAATTTTTTGTTTGAATCTGCCTGGCTCGATTAGTGCTCGATCAATTGAATCTTTTTTTTGATTGATCAAACCCCAATTTCAACAGATCAAAATTCGAAAAGAGACTTTTTAAAAGGCGTTTGCTTTCGTGTGCTTTTCCTATTCTTAAAACCTTTCCATTCTTTTTCTCTCTTCTTTTCTTCGACAGATCCAATCTAAGTGATTTTTATCGTTTTCTTCCTTAAAATTCTCCAGGGTTGATAGGCCAAAAACGTGTTGACCCCTAGTGATGGATTAAGTTGATTAATTAGCCAAGTTATTAATTAATCAAATTAACATGCAAAGCGTGTGGTAGCAAAACAAATCACCAAATAAACTAAGTATGCAGCGAAAATTAAATGACTCGGTGATTTGTTTTCGAATGGGAAAAACCTACATGGCAAAAACCCTACCAGATTTTAAGTTCATCATTCCCAAAATTCCATTATTATCATAACAAGCGGCTCCAAGTAAAGGAATCCCAATACCTTATACCAACCTACAGTTGAACCCTTACCCCAATACCTAATTAGACTTGTTCTGTAGTGACAATTTCTCCTTTTGATGCATGGCTCCCAGTACGTGACTAACCAATTGTGCGGATCCCAGTACGTGACTTCAATCACCAATTAGAGAAAGTTGTTAGCTGTAAAATTCTTCAATTCATCCACACGATGAAAATCAAGAAGATTGTTGGTTACAAAACCCTATGGTGCCAAGACACAGCAACTTCTTTACAAAAGAGATGAACTAGGGCAAGAACTTGTCTCAGGTCACAACTTGCTTGAACAATGCTTGTACAACTTCTGTCTACTTTTTCAACCCTTAAAATAATCCTTTTATATGTCTAGGGTTAGAAGAAAAGAAGGCCCAAAGACACATCTACGGATTGGAATCAAAATAGAATTTCAAAATCTGTTTTTCATAAATCTCGACAGCTAGAGGTGTCAAGGTGTTGTCGAGCCTCGGGGCTGAGCAGCTTCTTTAAAGCTCGATAGATGAAGGTGTCGAGCCAGCTGTCGAGCTTTAATGACTGGCACTTCTCAGCTTGAATCTTGGACATACTTGCATGACTTTAACACTTGATCTTGAAAACTTGTTTCTTGAAATATTAAAGTCATCCTAGATCTATCCAAATACAAGCTAAGTGCGTTTTGTCAAAAAATAAGCTAATTACATAAAAGAATGATATATGTTCTAGCAAATGAAACACATATGTCCTAACAAAGGTTTTGTCCTCAAGCATTGGTAAGACTTTTATACCCTTTCTTTTTCATTTTAATTACATATTTCATGCATTTTTCTTAAAAATTTCAAACATAGGAATTTAGAGATTTTTGATTATTTCAATTGTTTTTAATCATTTTTGTTCAATGGGTTTTTGTTCGTAAATGTTATAAACATGATTCCCATGCATTAATTTGATTAATTTGTTAGTTTGAGAACAATTGAAAATTCTAGGGTTTGGAATTTCGTGAAATTGGGGATTTTGTTGAATTGAGGTTAATTTGATGAAATTGACTTGTGATATTGATAAATTAATTCATTATATGATGTTTCCTAACTAGTATAATGGTTAATTGATCAATTTGTTTTTTTTTTTTTTTTTTTTTGAAATTGGGTTTTAAAAATTTGGGGTTTTTGGATTAAAACTCTATGTTCAAGTCAATTGTTGGTTTATAAAATGAAATTGAACAAATCTTAATGCATTAGAGCATGCATCATATGTGCATTCATTACATGCATCATATAGATTGTTATTTGTTGCTATGTTTGTGCTCTAACCCTCTCTAATGTAGTCTGCCCTTGGTTTTTATTTTGTTTTTGTTTTCCTTTCCTTTAAACTCTTAGCATCATGGTTAGGAAGACTAGAGCTAAGAAAACCTCCACCCCATCTACTCCTGAGTTCTAGTGTGATAAGTTTAGGACCTTGAAAAACCAAGAAGCCTATGAGAAGCTTAATATCTTTAGACCAGTGTGGGCTGAGTGTAAGGTTAACTTAGATGAGGTTGATCCTGAGATATGTAAGAATTTTGAGTGTAGGGATTAGTTACTACTTTTAAAGGTAGAGCATCCTCTTTTGGCTGCATTGATTAGAGAGTTCTATTTGAACCTCTCTATCCACTCCGATGATTCCAAAATTTAGTTTATGAAGAGTTGGATAAGGGGTGAAGAGTATGTCATTACTTCTGAGGTAGTGGCCTCCGCTCTTGGTGTACCTTTGGTATAGCAGCTTGTGTACCCTTACACAGAGACCCCTCACCTTGATGACATCATGGCTCTCATCACTGGTACTTCCATTGGTTGGGGTACTGATCCTCATGTCACCTTTCATGAGCTTACTAAGCTCAATTATTTGTTTTTTAGGATTTCTTATCATTGTATTTGGCCTTGTTAGGACATATGTAGTTCAAGTTTGTTAACATATGTCGCTATTTTATGTAGTTGGCTAATCCTTTGACAAAACGCACTTTACTTGTACTTGGGTAGATCTAGGATGTGTTTAATACTTCAAAGAACATGTTGTTCAAGTCTAGTATTAAAGCCATGAAGATTGGACCAAGAAACAAGTGAAGAAAAAGTGTGTACTAAAGTTGGACACCTAGTGGACACCTGGCGGATAGCTGCTGGACACCTGCAGATAGCTGCTGGACAGATAGCTATCTATCGAGCTATCTATCGAGGTATCTATCGAGATTTAATGAGGCTCGACAGCTTCCCGATCGATTGAGGTATCTATCGAGGTTACGGGAATTCAGTTTTCCAGATCTGATTTTTGGGCCAGGCTTTTGTATTTGTGTAGGGTTTCTTTTCTCACAACCCTAGGCATATATAAGGCATATTTTTTAGGCCGTCACATAAGAGAATACAAGGAGAACACAAGAAAAAGGTGACCGAAGCCTAATTCTCTCTGAAAGAAGCTACTGCGTCTTTGCGCCTTAGGGTTTTGTAACCAAGTGCTTCTTGATCTTCATCGTGTGTATGAAGTGAAGAACTTTGCAACCAACATTCTTCTTCCTCAAGTTGGTGAGTGAGTCACGTACTGGGATTCGTGCAAAGGAGTAAGCCGCGTACTGGGATCCGCGCATCAAATTGGTTAGTCACGTACTTGGGAGCCGTGCATTTGAAAGGAGAATCTGTTACTACAGAACAAGTCCAATTAGGTATTGGGGTAAGAGTTCAACTGGAGGTTGGTGAGGTACTGGGATTCCTTATTTGTAACTGCTTGTTGTGATAATAGTGGAGTTTCGGGAGTGGTGACCTTAAATCACCCGGTGGGGTTTTTGCCGTAAGGGTTTTCCCCATTCGTGAACAAATCACCGTGTTATTTATTTTCCGCTGCATAACTTAGTTTCGGTGATTTGTTTGTGCTGCCACGTGATATTGCATGTTAATTTGATTAATTAATAACTGGGCTAATTAATTAATCTAAGTTATCACAAGGGGTCAACGCATTTGTGGCCTGTCAAGTGGTATCAGAGCAGGCACACTCTAATTAGGGTTTAATCTTTGATGTGTGATCCATTGACCCCTGTTGTCATGGAAACTCTTGATTGTTTTGATTTGCATGATCTTGTGTTGAATGATGATGATGATATTCATGATGCCTACTGCAAGCTTTATTATTTTTGTATGAAATCTCTTAAGTGTTCTACAAAATTAAAAGCTAAATTTAAAAAGGTTAAGCTTGAAAAAGATGATTTGATTGCAAAATTGGATGAAGCCAATAATTTGAATGAGAATTTTAAAAATCAAATTTCATCTCAAGTGGACAAAATTAAGAGTTTGGAAGAGCAACTAGTTGAATTTAAAACTGAAGTTGAAAAATTAACTAGTGCCAAACTTGTTATTGAGCCTAACTCAAAAGAAAAGGATTTTTATATTCCCCCATTCAAAAGGAACAATAAAGAGTTGAAGGCTAATATTGTTAGGACAGACAAAGGTAAACAAACTGATGTTAACATTGATGTTTCTAAACCTATGTCTAAAACCCCTCCTAGGTTGAATGATAAATTTGTTTTTGTCCCCACTTGTCATCATTGTCACATTGTTGGTCATATTAGGTCAAATTGTCCTAAGCTGAGGACTCTGTCAACCTCTAAAGTTAGACCTCTTTCTAGGAAGCCAAGTAGCTCTAAAACTGCTCATGTTTGTCACCATTGTGGTGTTTCTGGACACACTCGTCCTAATTGCTTTAAATTGTATCCTCATAAGCAGTTGTCTAAACGGTCACAGGTTTCCTCTCAAGGACCTACACCTTTGTTTGGAGAGTTATTAAAAGTCTTGAGCTTTTTAACTCAATTTCAGGAGAATTTTAATTCTTCTATGTCCTTTAGTAGTCATACTAGGACACGTGCCTTTTCATCTTCACGGCCAAAGACTCGTGCTGTGTGAGTGAGAAAGGAGCCTAAGACTTAATTGTCTTTTCTGTTTGTCCTCTGCTTTAATTCTTTCTATCTAAAGCAGGACTCTCTTTGCTTGATTTCTTATCTTCTGTTGAAATCATGCCTTCATGCATATGCATCTTTCTTTCATGCATTCATGTTGTTTGTTTGTTTGTTTTTGTTTGTGTGTTTTCAGTTTTGTGTTTTATTTTTGCTTTTCTGATAAAAAAAAATTGAAAAATTGAAAAATACAAAAACAGTGTGTGTTTGTGTACATTGGTTCTTGTGAACTTTTGATATGGCCATTGAAACAGAGTTTTCTAAACTTTGTATCACTTATAGCTTAGATGAGCATTCTTCTGCACAACTAAGCAAGTGAGCTTTGTAACTCTTTGTTTGTGATGAGTAAGGTTAAGTGATCTCTTCTTCTTAACACTCATATCACTCTTTTTGACGGGTTGAACTAGAAAATCCTAAGAGAAAGGCATAAATAACCATCTCACCACTGTTACTCGCCAATCATAATATGACATCTGTATGCTTTGGCATAGCAAAAGTGCAATGTCAATGACACCTGTATGCTTCGGCATAGCAAAAGTGCAGTGTCAAAAGCTTAACATAATTGGGTATTTCTTTTCTTTCTCTTGTATGCCCATGCATGATATGCTTGTTAAAAAGAAAATATGCAAAGATATAGAAAGCAAAAAGATCAAAAATGCTTTAAAATATGATTGCAAGCGTGTTTTCTAGGAGATGTGGGAGTTATAGGATGTACCTCGAAGGTGATAGTCCCCATCAAACGGTTATGATTGTGTGTAAGTTAAAGTGATTTTCTCATATCTCAAATCGTCATAACATTGAGACACTTATGCAATCTTGCGATGTTTTCACACACGACACGCAATACTCTTTGCTATTCTTGATACATGTGCAGGTACAATGTGATTTGGCCATCACAAGGTTTACATGCGTTAATGTATGCTCACTAAACTGTCTTGACTTATTTTTGAAATATAAAATTAGTTAGACTTGTTTAGTGTGTGTGTGCGCGTGTTTTGAGATACATGTGCATCATTTTTTCTTGTTGAAAGATGTTTTTGAGAGGTTATTATGTTGTTTGGATCTCTAGTTGAGTTGCATGCTTGATTGCATTCACATTTGTGTTTTTCTCTTCTTGAAAAACTGTTTTTAAGCCATCTCGACACATCCTCGACACCTCTCGATACCTGGCTTATCTGTCGAGATCTTCAGTTGCATGTTATTGCAATCTCGACACCTCTCGATAGCTAGGTGGATCGATCAAGAAAGTTTCTGTCTCCTCGATAGCTTCTCGATAGCTGTTCGATCCATCGAGGTCTGCTCGATAGCTCCTCGATACCTCTCGATCGATCGAGATTCTCTGCATGCATTGTTTTTCACATGTTTTGCATGTTTCTCTTATCTTGTCATCCATAGCATCTTGTTTCATTACATTCATGCATTTTTATGGATTCTTTGTGCCCCATTGATCATCCTTGATCATCTTTATGTTTCTCGGTACCCTCTGTCAATCGTGACAAAAAGGGGGAGAAATTGGAGAATTTGTGGTTTCTTTCTTTAAGATTCTACAAGTTAGGGGGAGAAATACATGCCCTTGTAAGGGGGAGTTGTGTTTCATCTTGTTAGGGGGAGTGTTTATCTCCTTGTTCATGTACCTAGGTCTTGTGACCATTTTTACATACAACATGATATTTATCAAGTAGTATATATATGATGATGGTATTTATTAAGTGGTATATATATGATGATGTATGTTTTCTTCACCTATCTCTACATGTGTTGTTTCTTTTCTATCTTTATACACATGTTTCTTTATTTGTATGCAATCTATTATTTCTGCTTTACACAAAGATGCCTTGATGTGTTTTGTTTAAAGTGTTTCAGAAATACAGGTTGTCAAAGTCTTCCATGCCATGAACTCTTTTCTTGCAAAGTTTTTCAAGAGTTTGTGTTAGGGTAGATTTTATTGTATTCAACAAGTGAGTATGAATTGAGTGATTTATGACTTCTCTCATATGTTCATTTGTTTGTTGTGGTTTTGTCACAGATTGCCAAAGGGGGAGATTGTTAGGACATATGTAGTTCAAGTTTGTTAACATATGTCGCTATTTTATGTAGTTGGCTAATCCTTTGACAAAACGCACTTTACTTGTACTTGGGTAGATCTAGGATGTGTTTAATACTTCAAAGAACATGTTGTTCAAGTCTAGTATTAAAGCCATGAAGATTGGACCAAGAAACAAGTGAAGAAAAAGTGTGTACTAAAGTTGGACACCTAGTGGACACCTGGCGGATAGCTGCTGGACACCTGCAGATAGCTGCTGGACAGATAACTATCTATCGAGCTATCTATCGAGGTATCTATCGAGATTTAATGAGGCTCGACAGCTTCCCGATCGATTGAGGTATCTATCGAGGTTACGGGAATTCAGTTTTCCAGATCTGATTTTTAGGCCAGGCTTTTGTATTTGTGTAGGGTTTCTTTTCTCACAACCCTAGGCATATATAAGGCATATTTTTTAGGCCGTCACATAAGAGAATACAAGGAGAACACAAGAAAAAGGTGACCGAAGCCTAATTCTCTCTGAAAGAAGCTACTGCGTCTTTGCGCCTTAGGGTTTTGTAACCAAGTGCTTCTTGATCTTCATCGTGTGTATGAAGTGAAGAACTTTGCAGCCAACATTCTTCTTCCTCAAGTTGGTGAGTGAGTCACGTACTGGGATTCGTGCAAAGGAGTAAGCCGCGTACTGGGATCCGCGCATCAAATTGGTTAGTCACGTACTTGGGAGCCGTGCATTTGAAAGGAGAAACTGTTACTACAGAACAAGTCCAATTAGGTATTGGGGTAAGAGTTCAACTGGAGGTTGGTGAGGTACTGGGATTCCTTATTTGTAACTGCTTGTTGTGATAATAGTGGAGTTTCGGGAGTGGTGACCTTAAATCACCCGGTGGGGTTTTTGCCGTAAGGGTTTTCCCCATTCGTGAACAAATCACCGTGTTATTTATTTTCCGCTGCATAACTTAGTTTCGGTGATTTGTTTATGCTGCCACGTGATATTGCATGTTAATTTGATTAATTAATAACTGGGCTAATTAATTAATCTAAGTTATCACAAGGGGTCAACGCATTTGTAGCCTGTCAGGCCTATATCTCATCTTCGTACTATCTTTATTGAGAGATGTGAGTTCTTGTACGTTCTCATCACTGATGCTCCTATGAGTTTTTCCACTCTTTTCATTTGCTCACTTGTTGAGGTTTATAGGAGTAGTGCCAAACGGTCTTTATTCATAGGATTCTTTTGGACTTAGGATTAAAGGACTTTCTTGCATCCAAGCCTGTACATGTCATAGCTCCTATAGGTGCCACATTCCTTAGGCAAAGAGCTGCTTAGTTGAAAGCAAGCTCTAAGCGCCCTAGAGTCGAGTCTTCTATAGGTGATGCATCTTGACCTCCTCCTTCTGGTGATCCTTTTGCTGAGGCATATGTAAACCCCAAAGCTGCTGTGGATCTTCCACCATCTACATTGAGCGACTCTTCCTTGCGTGCTATGTTGGATAACATTTTGACCATTCATGCGGCGCATGGATAGATTTTATTGGATGTGCTCAATGAGGTTGCGGCCTTACGAGCAGATTGGTGGATGCTAGAGGTTAAACTCTACAGGCTCCACCCTTTGATAAGTCATGATTGCCCTTTGGCAATTCGTCACAAAAAGTGGGAGTACATACATATGGAGATAGGGGAGTTTTTGTAGATTGTATCTAGGAGTTTTTGATATGTATTCTGTTTATTTTGGCTTTGATGTATTTCTTTTTATATTGGTTGTATATGTTAGGGGGAGACAATACATTTATGTGTTTTTATGCTTTTTATGTTTCTCATTTCACATATGGTACATTGATTATTGATTTATATTATGAGGTTATTCATGGTATATGTCTTTTATTTTATGTTTTGTGAAATCAAGAAGTTTAATTTGTTTTACTTGTATTTTCCACACATGCGTTTATGTGTTTATTGAGTGTTTTAGGAATTTATTGGTTAATTCAGTCATGGCTATTGTCTACTTTAGCAACTGATAGATAGTGGTTTAGGTTGAATTGTAATTAGGGCTTTTTAATTGAATGGGCTGCTTTTACTTTGAGCATTTTAATTTTTGTAATGTGTTTTGTCACGGATTGTCAAAGGGGGAGTTTATTAGGTTTTAAGACTTTAGGAACTAATGTATTAGAACTTCAATTTGTAATATGTTGACAAATCATGATCAAAACATTGGTCTAGGTTTAGGCTTGCTCAAAGTGTGTTTAATTGTAAAATTGGAATTGAGTGATTGCAGAAGTTATTGGACAAAATCTGCAAGGCTCGATCGGTCAAAAATTAGACTTGATCGACCGAAACTCGTGCAGATTTAATTTTCTGCAAAATTTCTAATTCAGGCCAAGTCCATATGACATGTAAGGTTAAGTGTTTTACTTCAAGTATAAAAGAAAAAACCTTAGCTACATTTTAGTGGTCTTTAAAGAGTTGTGTATTGAATCTTTTGTGAAATTTAGAGGTGTTTACCTTCATACACACACATAGAGTTGTCAAGATCAAGATTTGCATCAAAAACTTGATCATCTCTTCTGTTGCTGATTAAAGAACTTTAAAGAAGATTTGAAACCTTTGAATGAAGTCTCAAAGTTACAAGTAGGCGAACTTATGGTTGCTGTGGATTAAGGAAAGAAGTAGTCCGTGGACTTGAAGCTGTCACTTGGTCATGGTAGTAAGTTTTCTACTTGAGGTAGCAATAGGATATTAGTGGTCCAAGTCTTATTGTGCAAACTCCAATTCTTTCATAGTGGATTTGTTTTTACCTTGAGAATAACTAGGTTTAATCCTCCCTAGGTTTTTTTTATTGATTAGGTTTTCCTGGGTAATCATATCGTTGTATTTTTTATATTTCTATATTATTTACATGATATGATATTATTGTGTTAACCTAGAATTGAATAATTTATCTAAGTAATCACTTGCAGTTGAACAACTTGTGTTAAGGGGTCTAAAAATGTACAATAGGAACCCCCAGCAATATCACAGCTAGGATACATGACCAGTTAAGCAGCCTCAAGTGTCCTACCCTCAGTGACTTTAGATGGTATGAAGATGTCTTCACCACCATAGTCATGCTTAGAGACGATTGTAACTCTCCATTTTGGAAAGAGAAGTTTATCAATGGTCTACCTAGTCTTTTCGCCCATAAAATCAAAGAAACCATAAGTAATACCTCAGGAGTCATAGATTATGAAAACTTGACTTATGGGAATATATCTAGTTTCAACTACAGGGAAGGCCTGAAGATGTGCATAGATATGAAGATTAGCAACCAAGCCAACAGGGATAAGAAAAAAGCCAAGTACGAAGTAGGAAACTTTTGTACCCAGTATGGTTTACCTTCCATAGCCCCATCAAAGAGAAAGTCTAGGAAAGAAAGATACCCTAGAGAAAGAATAGCTTCTAAGTATTATAGACGTCATAAGAAGTCCAATAACTTCAGCAAAGATGACTTCTATAAGAAAAATTGGAAAACCAGAGATTACCATTAGGTCAACAAAAAAGACCCTGCACAAAAAGACGTGAAAAAAAGAAAGTCGAGTGCTACAAGTGTAGCAAGAAAGGTCATTTTAAATCAGAGTGTAGGTCGAAAGCCAAAGCCTTGATCAACACCCTTCAAATTGACCAAACTAGCAAAGATGAGTTATTTAAAGTTTTAGAGCTTAGAAACACAAACAGTGAGTCTTCTAATAGCTCTAGTGATCATGAGATTTTCCAATTAAACCAGTCATTTTCCTCCAGAGACTCCTCCAGTACCTCTAGTGGTCTAGGCATTAGGATAGGATGTAAAGACAGTTGTTGCAAGGACAAATCAGTCAATGTTCTTATCCAACAAGAAGTGCTTCTCCTTGATTTAAAATAGAAAAGGTAGAAGACCCAATTATAAAAGCCTAGTACCTTAGCAAGTTTTAGAAAGCCCTAGTCAGAGAAACCAAGGAGCCTAAACCCAAGCCTTCTGAACCTCCTATTAACTTAGAGAAAATATTCAATAGGTTTACCAAAGCCAAGAAGGAAGTCACAGTTAGCGACCTTCAACTAGAAATCAAGGAAACAAAATTTGAAGTTAGAACCCATAAAGAAGAAGTTTGGAAGCTTGACCAAGCCCTAACTATTCTTAGGATCAATCATAATTTCCTTGACCAGAAAATGAAGAACCAAAGTGATATTTCTCATCGAGATAATAATGAAGAAGGTCCTTCATGCCAGGGGGTACATTCCCTGAACAAAAATGTAGAAATCATTTTTGATGTGTATCTAACCTTTGACCTATGGCAGGGGGCACATTCCATGAACATTTTCCTTTCTGCTTTAAGCCTTAAACGCCTTGTTTGTTGGTAATAGAGCCAAGTTGGCCTCAAAAACATTACACTGTATGTTGTTAAAATAATTTTGTTTTCAGTTGATTTTACAAGCATTATAAGATTACATCTATTTTATTTTAACCCAGCTCCTCCTTTATCCTCATTTGTTGTGTTTTCTCTATTTGTTGGCAATCGAATACCTTTTACTTCACGCTATTTTTTGTTTTAGGATTAATTCTCCATATTATCCAGTTATCACCCAGTTGCTTTCTTTTTCGAGTTTTTGTGTTTAGCCCCACAGCTTGTTCCAGGAGAGTGCGAGTTTGACCTGTAAGTCCAATTTCTTAGCGAGTGGTCATGTTAGCCGAAGATAGGCATTTGAGGCTTAAAGCGGAAAGGCAAATGGTCATGGAATGTACCTCCTGTCATAGGTCAAAGGTTAGGTACAACAATTTAAAGATAAAAGTAATTAGGTTTTGATTGTTTAACTTAATACTTTTAATTCGGAAATAATGAATAGATTGTTTAGAAGCAATTCTTCTGCCAGCTCTAGGTCATCCATACCAGATATAGATTATCCTCCTCTTACAGAATCCCTTAGTAATCCTCTAATAGGAACATACCCATTTATTCAATCTTGTAATCATATGGCCTCACTCAATCTTGTAATCATGTGGCCTCACTCAATCTTGTAATCATGTGGCCTTAATTGGCCTTTTAATGTGGCCTTAGTCAGCCTTTTAATATTGTTTTTTGGTATCAGAGCCAAGTTGGCCTCAGAAACATTGCACTATATGTTGTTAAAATAATTTTGTTTTCAGTTGATTTTACATGCACTATAAGATTACGTCTATTTTATTTTAACCCAACTCCTTTTTTATCCTCCATATCTATTGTGTTTTCTCTATTTGTTGGTAATCGAATTCCTTTTATTTCATGATATTTGTTGTTTCGGGATTAATTCTCCATGTTATCCACTTATCTCCTAGTTGCTTTTTTTTTCAAGTTTTTGTGTTTAGCCCCACAGCTTGTTCCAGGAGAGTGCGGGTGTGACCTGTAAGTCCAGTTTCTTAGCGAGTGGCAGTGTTAGTCGAAGATATGCATTTGAGGCTTAAAGCGAAAAGGCAAATGGTCATGGAATGTACCCCTGTCTTAGGTCAAAGGTTAGATACAACAATTTGAAGATAAAAGTAATTAGGTTTTGATTGTTTAACTTAAGACTTTTAATTTGGAAATAATGTATAGATTTTTTAGAAGCAATTCTTCTGCCAGCTCTAGGTCATCCATACTAGATATCCTATAAGAAACTGGAGTTGTCAAATCCAAATCTTATGAGTTATTAGATGTTGAGCTAGGTTTAGGAGATTGGAACATCCCTAAGATACCTATCAACTAGATCTATAAGTCTTCTTAGTTTCTTAAATCATTTAAGAAAGATTACCACGTTAAGTCTGTAGAACAAGTCCATGGCATAAATAAGGAACATGAGACATGTTACTTGTTTACACCAGCAGCCATAAAAGCCCATGAAGAAAGGACACAACTTCCAAACACATGTTCGGTTCTTAAGTTTTGACATCCATCATGGCCTAATCAAACCTATAGATAGAGTCATTCAGTTTGCAGACAAGTTTCCAAATCAAATCCTAGACAAAACACAGCTTCAGAGATTTCTAGGATCTCTCAATTACATTTCAAACTTCTATCAAAATCTTAGGCAGAAATGCAAACCCCTTTTTGATAGACTTCAAACCAATCCACCACATTGGACTCTAGTTCATACTTTAGTCATCCAGGAAATAAAAAAATATGTCAAAACTGTTTAGGAATTCCCTCAGAAAATTCCTTCAAGATTGTCTAGACAGATGCCTCTAACATTGGTTATGGTGGCATCCTCTTTTAGCAGGTCAATCCTGAATCTCCTGAACATATAGTCTGTTTCCATTCCATAATTTGGACTCCCACACAAATTAATTACATTACTATTAAAAAAGAAATTTTATTTTATAGTATTATGCATTTCAAAGTTTCAAAGCAATTTATTAAACCAGAAGTTCTTAATAAGAATTGACTGCAAATCTGCAAAACATGTTTTTGAAAAAGATGTTAAAAACATTGCATCAAAACAATTTTTGGATGATGGCAAGCAATTCTTTCAACTTTTGATTTTGATATAGAATTCATAAAAGGAAATCAAAACAGCATTCATGATTTCCTTACCCGTGAATTCTTACAGAATCCAAACCACAATGTTCGGGAAAAGGCAAGTACAACAGCTTCAACCCACAAAAGCAAAAAACCTTAAACAGTCTCCACCCAACCTACCTAGTCAAGCAAAGAACCCTGGCCAAATAGTCCCAGCCTCCCAAGTCAATTGTTTTGCAATTTCAAGTTCAATCCCTAAACCCAATTACAAAAAACCAACCCATAGCCAACCCAGCTACAGTTTTGCCATAACATCCCCAGCGCCTAAGGCAATAACCCCATATTTAGTCGATGATCCCTTTGGCCCATTCAGTCCCAAAGAGCATCCCAGTTTCGTCCCAAAAAAGAAAGGTCTCCTTATGTTAAGAAGCCTTTACTCAGATTCATGTTTTATATTGAGCCCCATATGGCTCACATAAAAGACTCTTTGGCGCTTGTAGTGGAATACTTTCCCCCAAATTGGCATTTTATTCCAAAGGATCCACCAAAGTCCATCAAGTTCTACAAGAGTATTCTCACCCAGGAAAAACTTGCTCGAATAGAAAACATTTAGTTGAATTGGACCCCTCAGTTGTCCTCTACCATAAGTTTATCATCTCTAGATTCATCAATTGCTAGGAATGGGGACAACATCCCTCCATGCTCAGGACAATTAAAGGAACAACAATCCAATATAGTTATTATGACTATACGGATGCCTTCGAAAAAGTTTTATTTTACCAGAGCAAGAATTTTGATCATTCTTGGTTCATGATGTTTGATAAGAATTTTAACAGCTAGATACCCATGTGGTTCTTCAAGTGGTGGGAAATGTTTAGATCAGTACCCCAGATTTTCCTAGAAGCCCTCCAAGACGTCCTCAAGTATTTCACTTCAAGATTTCAAGTCAACAATGATAGGCCACAAATGCGTTGATCCCTTGTGATAAATTAAATTGATTAATTAGTCCAATTATTAATTAATCAAATTAACATGCAAATTCACGTGGCAGCACAAACAAATCACCAATAACTAAAGTATGCAGCGGAAATAAAATTGACACGGTGATTTGTTTACGAATGAGGAAAACCTAACAGCAAAAACCCCACCGAGTGATTTAAGGTCACTACTCCCGAAACTCCACTATTATCACAACAAGCGGTTACAAGTAAGGAATCCCAATACCTCACCAACCTATAGTTGAACCCTTACCCTAATATCCAATTGAACTTGTTCTGTAGTGACAGTATCTCCTTTTGATGCACAACTCCCAAGTACGTGACTAACCAAATGCGCGGATCCCAGTACGCGACTTCAATTTACCAACTAGAGAGAGAGTTGTTGGCTGCAAAGTTCTTCAATTCATCCACACGATGAAGATTAAGAAGATGCTTGGTTACAAAACCCTACAGTGCACATTACACAACAACTTCTTTACAAGAGAGATGAACTAGGGCATGAATTTTGTCTCGGATCACAAATTGCATGAACAAGAATTACTCAATACTTGTGCAACTTGCATCACTTTGATGGCCCTTAAAACAATCCTTTTATATGTCTAGGGTTAGGAGAAAAGAAGTCCCAAAGACACATTCATGAATTGGAATCAAAACAGAACTGCGAATCTGTTTTCCTTAAATCTCGACAGATAGAGGTGTCGAGGATTTGTCGAGAAGCTGTCGAGCCTCGGGGTTGAAATAACTTCTAAAGCTCGATAGATGCATGTGTCGAGACTAGGTGTCGAGCTTTAGTAACTTGCACTTTCTAGCTTGTTTCTTGGATAGACTTGATGACTTCAACACTTAATCTTGAAACACAGTTTCTTGAAGCGTTAAACACATCTTAAATCTACCCAATTACAAGTAAAGTGTGTTTCGTCAAAGGATAAGCCAATTACATAAATAATGACATATGTTTAAAACCACTTGAACCACATATGTCCTAACAATCTCTCCTTTTGGCAATTCATGACAAAACCACAACAAACAAATGAAGATATGAGAGAAGTCATAAATCACTCAACTTATATTCACTTGTTGAATACAATAAAATCTATCCTAACACAAACTCTTGAAAAACTTTGTAAGAAGAGATTTTATGACAAGTAGACTTTGACAACTTGCATTTTTGAAACACATTTAAACAAAACACATCAAGGCATCTTTGTGTGAAGCAGAAATAATAGATTGCATACAAGTAAGAGAAACATGTGTATAAAGACAGAAAAGAAACAACACAGGGAAAGGTAGGTGAAAAAACATACATCAATAAATATATATCAAGAAGTAAGCACAATGTATGTCAATAAATGGTCACAAGACCGGGGTACATGATCAATGTATCTCTAAAACGAAAGAAAAGAAAAGAAATACATGTAATCCTCACTACATCCCTCATATCAACACTCCCCCTATAAAAAATGTCCTATATAAGCTCTTCCCCTAAGTATTACTACTATCATAACCCAAAACTACTTCCTCTTTTTGTCACGAGTGACAAAGGGTAGAGTGTCAAGTAGACATCTCATCAAAAGAGCTCGTATCTCCATCATCCTCATCTGAAGCATCATCATCATCACCGTCATCATCCTCAGTCTCAGAAGCTACATGAGGAGGCGGAGGAGAAGCTTCAGAAGCAAAGCCGCTCATGGTCACCTGTCGCCTAGCAATGTGACCAACACGAACGTTCACCTGATACAACTCTGTAGAGAGTGTATCGAGGTGAGCATCCATGTGCTGAAGCTGCGCCATGATGTCTCCAAGCGTCACATCGCTCGAGGAAGAGGAAGGAGCAGATGTGGCTTGAGCAGATTTGGATGGAGCCGAACGGGAGGAAGGAGCAGAAGAATCTAACTGTCGCGACCTGAACTGTGCCTCACTACGTTTTACGGTAGCGGCATCTATGTCAAACATGACATGAAAAGGGTCGGACAATGGAAAGGGGATGGAAAAACGGCGAAGAATTCTTGTGATAGCAGAAAGGAAAATGAGCTTATCACGGGTGGCCGTATCTCTATAGACGTCTATGATAGAGAATATGAAGTGTGAAGGGAAGTCTATAGTAAGATGCTCTAAAAGAGACAACAAAAATCGAGCACGAGGCTCTGCGATAGAGTTATAGTGAAAGAGTGGGTGTAAAACAAATGTCATCACCATGTTAAGGAAACAAGGACCTTTAGCAAAAGGCCTACATGGTATGTATTGATGATCTCCTCAGGTAGAGGGGCGCTCACAAAACGCAGAGATCATCTCGTTTTTTGACACAGTTCATAGACGCTCACATCCGGGGTAATCAGGATGATCAACCCTCAGGACGTGAAGAACCTCGGAGACCAACTCCGGAGTGACAGCAAAACGTGTACCTCGAACGCGAGAATGAAAGAGAGGTACTGAAGAATCTATCCCGTGGATGTCGGAGTAAAACTCTTGTATCAACACAAGAGGGCAAGTGACCGGGACGTCACACAGTGACTCCCAAGCCCGACTCTGAATGACATTGGGAAAGTCCGTGTTAGCAAAGTCTGCCAGGATAACTTGGCGTTCCGAATGAACATCTCGTTTAGAGAAGTTCTCTGAGAAGTCCTGTTGGGCTTTCTCATCACAGAACCGGACAGACATAGGAGTGGGATCAGAAAAAGAAGAGCTCCAAGAACGCAGAGGGTTCTGGGATGGAATGGGTTTACGCTTAGGTGCCATAGACACTACTGATGCAAACATAGAGAGAGGGAGAAAGAGAGAAACACACAAAAAAGTCCCAAACAGTTCAATATATGACAAGTATATTGAAAGGGAAGAACGTATGCATGGGAAATGCATGAACATGTGACATGCAACCATAAAAAAAATCATAGGCTCAGCTCAATCCAATCCTACCAGCACACAATCAGAGAACACACATCTAAATGCATGAAAATACAATTAGAATGCTAATGTGATGCAATGCATGTAGTTTTAAAGATCAAATCTATAAAATCAACCCAAAAATTTCAATAAACACTCATCAATTTTGAAAAAACCCCAAAATTTTTCAAAAACCCCAAAACTTAGGTTTTAAAACATGAAATGCATGAAGAATGAAAGGATTGAAGCTTACCAAGTGAGGAAGATCTTGAGTAAAGCTTGAGGAATCCTTAGGAAGGGGTTTGGAGTGAGTGAGAGAGGTTTTGGGAGAGAAAACAGTAAAGTATCGAGAGAGAGATCGAGCAAAATGAGAGAGAAATCACGAGAAACCAATATATAGACCTTCAATAATTCTCGACAGATGTAGGTATCGAGAGGTGTCGAGACAGCTATCGAGGTAGGTATCGAGAAAATGTACTTCGGCAGATACAACTATCGAGAACAGGTGTCGAGAAAGGAAAATCAAACACAAAAGAATCTCGATCGATCCAGAAGTTGTCTAGAAGCTATCGAGCAGACAGAAAGTTTCTCGATCGATCCACCAGGTGTCAAGAATGTGTTGAGACTGCGATAAGAAAAAGCTGAGAAGCTCGACAGAAAGCTAGGTGTTGAGGAGGTATCGAGGAGGTGTCGAGCTTGCCTTAAAAAGCAGTTTTTTAAGAGAGGAAAAACACAAACATGAATGCAATCACGCATGCAACTCAACCAATGATCCAAGCAACACATTAAGCTCTCAAAATCATCTCTCAACAATAAATTTAAGCACATGGATCCCAAAACACACACACACACACACTAAACAAGTCTAACCAATTTTATATTTCAAAAATGAGTTAAGACAGTTTAGTGAGCATACATTAATGCATGTAAACCTTGTGATGGCCAAATCACATTGTACCTGCACATGTATCAAGAATAGCAAAGAATATTGTGTGTTGTGTGTGAAAAACATCACAAGATTGCATAAGTGTCTCAAAGTTATAACGATTTGAGATATGAGAAAATCACTTTAACTCACACACAATCATAACTGTTTGATGGGGACTATCACCTTCGAGGTATATCCTAGAACTCCTACATCTCCTAGAAAACACGCTTGCAATCATATTTTTAAAGCATTTTGATCTTTTTGCTTTTTATTTCTTTGTATATTTTCTTTTATTAAGCATATCATGCATGGGCATATAAGAGAGAGAAAAGAAATACCCAATTATGTTAAACTTTTGACATTGCACTTTTGCTATGTCGAAGCATACAAATGTTATTGACATTGCACTTTTGCTATGCTGAAGCATACATATGTCATATCATGATTGGCGGGTAACAGTGGTGAAATGGTTATTTATGCATTTCTCTTAGGATTTTCTAGTCCTACCCGTCAAAAAGAGTGATACGAGTGTTAAGTACAAGAAATCACTTAACCTTACTCATTACAAATAAAGAGCCACAAAGCTCACTTGCTTAGTTGTGCATAAGAATGCTCATCTAAGTTACAAGAGATACAAAATTTAGAAAACTCTGTTTCAATGGCCATTTTAAGGTTCACAAGAACCAATGTACACAAACACACACTGTTTTTGTATTTTTCAATTTTTTTTATTTTTATCAGAAAAGCAAAAACAAAACACAAAACTGAAAACACACAAACAAAAACATGTTAAAGAAAGCAAAACAATGCATAAAACTAGACTGACTCAAAACAGTAAAGCAACACACAAGTAATGCAACAACAATAAAACGGGGAGAGAGAGAAGAAGTGAACAAAATTACTTAGAGCCATTTTCCTTCCACACCTTGGAACAACCTTTCCTTTTTGCCAACACTTGAGCCGATGATGAGGGGGAAGAATTTAAACCGTTCAAGTTCGAAAGGAATATGAGGGCTTTGAGAATATCTCCAAGAGGAGCAAGAGAGGTTTGAAGTTGATTTTGGTTCCCAGATGCTATCATGCCATTGCTTTGTTAAGTGGCTAACCACTTATAGCAATTTGGTCGAGTATGATTGGCAACACAACAATAATAACAGAGATGCTGCTTCTTCTGTTTAGGCTTTTGAGAGATAGCCTTCTTAGTCCTAGGGTTTCTAGTTTCCCTCTTCTCAAGCTTAGCGGGTGCTCCTAAGATGGACTTACCCTTGTCTAAGTTCTCACTTGCTAATTCAGTTTTAACATCCTTATCCTCAATTTTAATGTTATTAGCAGGAGGAACAAAAACGGTAGTACTAGCAAAAGGAGTATTAAAGAGAGAGTATTCATACCCTAATCCTGTACGGTCTGAAGTAGATTTTTGAACGCTGAGTATCTCATCCAGCTTTGCACTTGATGTCCTCTCCAATTGTGCTATAACTTAAAACAGCTCCGCTTCAAGCTTCTTGGTCTTCTCAGTCAAGAAATTGTTCTCAAACCTCAATGCTCCAATGGCTTGATTTGCTTCATCAACCTTAGTGGAAAGCTCTTCACGGTCAAGTTTCACATCACTAAGCTTCTTGGTGGCTAGCCTATAGAGTTTCTCATGCTTCTCAGAAAGCTTGTACAGTTTCTCGTAGGCGGTATGGATATTATCTTGATCATCCATAGTCTCAAACTTAGCATCCACCAATTCCTTTTCTTCATCTATTTCTTCAGCAATCCCATCAGTAGGATTAACAATGGCAGTGAAGGCATTCAAGATTCCATCATCTTCATTATCGGAATCATCCTCGGGCTCCGTGTCGCTTAAGGTAGCAGCAAGTGCCTTGCTCTTCCCAATGCTCTTGAGGTACGTAGGACACTCTTATTTCATGTGTCCGAAGCCTTGACACCCGAAGCATTTCAGTCCAGTGGGAACAGTGTACTGAACGCCATCCTTAATATCCTTCTTCCCTTTTTCTGGGTTCTTGAACTGAGAAGAACTAGATTGCCTATGGTCCTTATTGAAGCCTTTTCCATTTGTATTCTTCATGAATTTCTTGAATTGCCTGGTAATGTAGGACTTCATCTTAGAATCTTCATCATCTGAGGACTCATCTGTATTGCTGCTCTTGGCCTTTAGTGCTATGCTGTTGCCTTTGCTTGACTTGCCCATTCTAGTCAATCCTAGCCCATAGGTTTGCAAATTACCAACCAGCTCAGTCAGAGGAATCTTGTCAATATCCTTCGATTCCTCTATCGCCGTGATCTTAGCATGGAATCTCTCGGGCATTGATTTGAGCACTTTTCTCACTATCTTAGGTTCAGGAATGGTTTCCCCAAGATTGAAAGCTGAGTTCACTATGTCCTTGAGCTTTGCATAGAACTCATCGAATGACTCATCTTCCTCCATCTTAATTTCTTCGAAGCTTGTAGTGAGCCTTTGTGGCTCCGAATCCTTGACAGCCTTGGTTCCCTCATAGGTTGTCTAGAGAATGGTCCATGCTTCCTTAGCAGTTTTCGTGGACGAAATTTTCTTGAACTCCTTATTGGTGACTGCACTGAATAGGGCATTCAATGCTCTGCTGTTGAAATTAGCCGCCTTGATCTTGGCATCATCCCAATCGGCTGGCGCTTCTGTAGGCTTGGTCCAGCCTATCTCCACAACTTGCCACACATTCTCATCTAGTGACTGCAAGAAAGCTTTCATGTGTACTTTCCAGTATGCATAGTTAGTACCATCAAACAATGGAGGAATAATAAGTGACTAACCTCTATCCATGAGAAACATGGGTCAATGGATCACACACAAGGATTAAACCCTAATTAGAGTGTGCTTGCTCTGATACCACTTGATAGGCCACAAATGCGTTGACCCCTTGTGATAAATTAAATTGATTGATTAGTCCAGTTTTTAATTAATCAAATTAACATGCAAATTCACGTGGCAGTATAAACAAATCACCAATAACTAAAGTATGCAGCGAAAATAAAATTGACACGGTGATTTGTTTACAATGGGGAAAACCTGACGGCAAAAACCCCACCGGGTGATTTAAGGTCACCACTCCCGAAACTCCACTATTATCACAACAAGCGGTTACAAGTAAGGAATCCCAGTACCTCACCAACCTACAGTTAAACCCTTACCCCAATACCCAATTGGACTTGTTCTGTAGTGATAGTTTCTCCTTTTGATGCACGGCTCCTAAATACGTGACTAACCAAATGCACAGATCCCAATACTCGACTTCAATTCACCAACTAGAGAGAGAGTTGTTGGTTGCAAAGTTCTTCAATTCATCCACACGATGAAGATCAAGAAGATGCTTGGTTACAAAACCCTACAGTGCACATTACACAGCAACTTCTTCACAAGAGAGATGAACTAGGGCATGAACTTTGTCTCGGGTTACAAATTGCATGAACAAGAATTACTCAATGCTTGTGTAACTTGCATCACTTTGACGCCCCTTAAAACAATCATTTTATATGTCTACGGTTAGGAGAAAAGAAGTCCTAAAGACACATTCACGGAATGGAATCAAAACAGAACTGAGAATCTGTTTCCTTAAATCTCGATAGTTAGAGGTGTCGAGGATCTGTCGAGAAGCTATCGAGCCTCGGGGCTGAAACAGCTTCTAAAGCTCGATAGATGCATGTGTCGAGACTAGGTGTCGAGACTAGGTGTCGAGCTTTAGTAACTTGCACTTTCCAACTTGTTTCTTGGACAGACTTGATAACTTCAACACTTGATCTTTAAACACAATTTCTTGAAGCGTTAAACACATTCTAAATCTACCAAATTACAAGTAAAGTGCATTTTGTCAAAGGATAAGCCAATTACATAAAATAATGACATATGTTTGAAACCACTTGAACCACATATGTCCTAACAAACAATGATAATTCCCAGTTTCCATCAATTTTGCACATGACGACGAAGTATAAGATCCACTGGATTAGCATGTGGTCTTATGCAATCAGCAATAACATGCTAACTAAGGAGTTTTCAGTTAAATGGTGGGATAGTCTTAAGATTGATTCAGTCATTAGTCAAATAAATAAAGATTTTCCTCCTTCAATATCAAGACCTCTTGCTCAGAAGACAAGATTTCAATCAAACCAGGAATTCGTCTCAGTCATAGGAAAATCTAGCAAAGAGATTAAAGATCTTGTCAACCAGTTACTTCTCCAGGCTTCACAATTAGAGAAAGAAAAAAGAGTTTCTCCTACCTCTTCAGAAGCATTTACTAGTATCCTACCTTTGATCCCTTCTAGGACTCATAGGACCCTTATGCTACCTATAATCTAGACAGTCCCTAGGATCTTCTAGATAGCACCAGTCACTATTTAGGATATTTCTAGCTGACACAAGAAGACAAATTATGTTGACCCATCATTGAATAGTACCCCAATAGGTCACTATTCAAGAACAGTTCCAGTTGTGCCCTTTTCGAGATTCCTACTTACTTTCGGTGGAAAAGAGTTTTTCACCTTCAGTAAAAGTATTTTACCCTCTGGAATTCTCAACGATCATATTGGCCTTAATCGGCCCCAAAGGTCCCTCCCACCTATAAAAGAAAAGATCAAGCTTCATTCAGGGGGGGGGGACTCAATCCTCGAAAATTAAAAGAGATTATCCTCCTCTTACAAAATCCCTTAGTAATCCTGTAATAGGAACATACCCATTCATTCAATTTTGTAATCATACGGCCTCACTCAATCTTGTAATCATGTGGACTTAGTTGGTGTTTTGATCTTGTTTTTTTTGTACATATATATGGGTTGGGTTCAAGTTACACTTAGTGTAACTTTAAGCAATGTTACATCACTCAATAACTTGTTATTGAATTCATATTTTGAAAATTCAACCGTTGAATTACATGTTCTATCTGTTTGTAATATACATGCCAATTTTCATATCAATTGGATGTTATTTACTATTCAATCCATAAACTCATCTTTTATGCATTATTTCAAACTATAAAAACTCAAATTTAAACAATTAATTGATGACATGACTATTAATCTATGATCACCTTGAAATATTGCAAGTATGGAGAATATATGGAGATAATGTAATCTAACAGTTGATTTGTCAAAATTTAGGCCAAAATGGAAATTTAGCACCAATTTCTAAACAATATAGTTAGTAGTTACAGTTTTCAAACTATATTTCTTACTAGCATCTCGAGTCTAAGAGAGTTGATTTTGGGGTCAAAATCGAATCTCAAATGCTCGATTTCCATGGTCTAATCACGCCTGACGTGGCGTTGCGCCCACATGGCGTCCACTTGGAAATCGAGTCTTAGATACTCGATTTACATTTGGAAAACAAAAAGTTTGAAATGTCTGGAGGTTTTAAGCATAGATCAACCAAAACAGACCAAATACAAGTACAGAAAAAATCCACCAAAAAACCCCAACCCACGGCATAGACCCACGGCAAGTGTTGGAGTACAAAACACAAACAAATATCAGCCACCATCTACAAGCACAGCCCAGCAGAACCCACCACAAAAAAAAAAAAAAAAAAAAAAAAAAAAAAAACCAAGAGCGGCGACGGCCTGGGTCGCGCGACCTGGGCACGGCCTAGGCAGCGTGAGGCCACGCGACCTGGTCGAGCTTTTTTTTTTTTTTCTCTCTCTCTCTCTCTGCGATCTGGGTTTTTTTTTTCTCTGTATTTCTTCTCTGATGAGATGAGAAGTTGCTTGATGAAAGAAGTAATCTTTTTGGCCTATAAATCGAGTTTCTGAAACTCAATTTCCAAGTAGACGCCACGTAGAAAAAATTCCATATCAGACGTGATCATGCTATGAAAATCGACCCTCAAAGACTCAATTTTGACCCCCAAAATCGATTCTCTTAGACTCGAGATGCTAGTAAAAAATATAGTTTGGAAACTGTAACTACTAACTATATTGTTTAGAAATTGGTGCTAAATTCCCATTTTATATCCAATTAAAAAATATTGAGTGGTGTAACATTGTTTAAAATTACACCAAGTGTAACTTAAACCCAACCTCTCTCTCTCTCTCTCTCTCTCTCTCTCTCTCTCTCTCTCTCTCTCTCTCTCTCTCTCTCTCTCTACACACACACACTATAAATTGACAATTATTCACCATTTTTCAAAAATAGCATTTAGTACATCATAAAAAATACAATATAGATTGACAATTATCCTCCAAAATGATGTTGAGTGTTAATAAACCGCTTGTTATAACTTATAACTATGCTATGCTATAATTTGGCTCAAAAAACTTACAAAACAACACAAATAATACTACCTTTCCCCTAATGTTAATGACTTATGGCGAACAACAAGCCTGCATGGAGTGTCATGGCAATGAAAATGTTTGTTTTTTTTTCTACTAAATAAAATTCATTTAGATTTCCTTTCAACCATATCAATGCAAATACACATTTTAACCATGTCAGATAAAATTCATGTAGATTTTCTTTCAACCAAGTCAATGCAAATACACATAAATCAAGTTCAAATTGAAGAAAATCAAGATCATTTTTTTTAAAAAAAATTTTAAATAGCATCAATAACAAACACAGTTAAGATACAAAAATAATTCAAAGAGAATGATCCTTTATGATGAGTTTCTATATTGTGTTCCTTTAGTATGGTTCTAATTGAACCAAAAATAATTCAAACATAACGGAGGTCTCCTTTTGTTTTAAATACACAATGGCAAGTGGTAGTGGGTTTTAATCTTCACCTTTTATTTAGTTAGGGGGTGATGTGGTAGTTTCTTATTAAAACAAAAGAAGATTACAGTTAGAAAAGTATTGAAGGTAATCCAATCCCTTTACTAAATATAAGATAAGGTATATGCAAAGAGGGTGCTTACCCACAACTTGTAAGAATGACTTTTTCCCATTTTTCCCCCCACTAATTATGGCGAAAAACACATTCTACACTAAAAAAAAAAATAAATTATTTTTCCCAAAATAAATTTTCTGACTTCATCCAATAAATGTCTTAATTCTTAATAACCACTGCAATTTAACTACAACTTAAAAACAAAAAAGAACAAGAGAAAAAAAAAATCCTAGCCTATAAGTCCCACATTGTTCCATAATCTCAAAATCCTAGTTGATACAAAAGTACATGTGTAATATAGTTAAAATGATATAGTTCAAGAACAACAAAAAACCTTAAAAAAATCAAGGAATTAATCCCACAAATGAAATAAGTGTAAATTGAAAATCATCTCGAAGATAAAATCCCTAATAATAATAATAGTAATTGTTAGGACATATGTAGTTCGAGTTGTTGGCATATGTGACTATTTTATGTAATTGGCTTATCCTTAGACAAAACGCACTTTACTTGTAATTGGGTAGAGTTAGGATGTGTTTAACACTTCAAGAAACAGTGTTTCAAGATTCAGTGTTGAAGTCATCACGTCTGTCCAAGAAATAAGCAAGGAAGTGCAAGTTACTAAAGCTCGACACCTGGTCTCGACACATGCATCTATCGAGCTTTAGAAGCTGTTTCAGCCACGAGGCTTAATAGCTTCTCGACAGATCCTCGACACCTCTATCTGTCGAGATTTAAAGAAAACAGATTTTTAGTTCTGTTTTAATTCCAATCCGTGAATGTGTCTCTGGGGCTTCTTTTCTCCTAACCCTAGACATATAAAAGGATTGTTTTAAGGGCCCTCAAACAGATGCAAGTTGCACAAGCATTGAGTGATTCTTGTTCATGCAATTTGTGATAAAAAAGACAAAGTTCATGCCCTAGTTCATCTTTTGTGAAGAAGTTGCTGTGTAATGTGCACTGTAGGATTTTGTAACCAAGCATCTTCCTGATCTTCATCGTGTGGTTGATTTGAAGAACTTTGCAACCAACAACTCTCTCTCTAGTTAGTGAATTGAAGTCGCGTACTGAGATCCGCGCAATTGGTTAGTCACGTACTTGGGAGCTGTACATTGAAAAGAGAAATTGTCACTACAGAGCAAGTCCAATTGGGTATTGGGGTAAGGGTTCAACTGTAGGTTGGTAAGGTACTTGGGATTCCTTGCTTGTAATCGCTTGCTGTGATAATAGTGGAGTTTCGGGAGTGGTGACCTTAAATCACCCGGTGGGGTTTTTGCCATCAGGTTTTCCCCATTTGTAAACAAATCACCGTGTCTTTTATTTTTCCGCTGCATACTTTAGTTTTGGTGATTTGTTTGTGTTGCCATGTGATTTTGCATGTTAACTTGATTGATTAATAATTTGGCTAATTAATCAATTTAATTTATCACTAGGGGTCAACGCGTTTGTGGCATGTCAATAATAATAATAATAATTATTATTATAAATGATATAACCCCACAATTACAACACCACCACCACCACCACCACTATGCACATCAACACATCTGTGTACAACAAAGTAAATCATGAATCATCTCAAATATTAAATCCTAAAAAATAAAAGTAAAAAACAATCTAATCCACAATTACAAGATCACCACCACCATGCACAAACCCACAAAAAACTCAACACGTGCATGGTTGTGTGGTTGAATGAAAAGGGTCTCCCTGGTTAAGCAGGAGTTGAGGAAGTGAGAAAAAGTAAGGCATAAGATAGGCTCTAGAGCATAGAAGCTCCTCTATGGTCTCCATGAAAAAATGTAGGCGTTCTAGGGTTTTTTTGTCAAGAGTAACGTGCGTGTTCTCTTTTTTCTTTTGTGAGAGAGGAAATCGTGTTTCTTTTTTAAAAAATAAATCTTAAATAAAAAAATAAAAAAAATGCTGATGTGGAAAATTGTGGAGCTAACAAAGCTAATATGGCAACATGTCATGAAATCAATAGAAAGTCAAAGGTTTCAGTTTTATAGTATACATAGATTACCAATTGAGATAATTGGTTATCGCAATCCTTATTTAATAACAGAAAAATGTTAATATTATGAGTAGCAACATAAGAGGGACCTTAACATGAGAAGGTCCACAATTTATCAAAACAAAGAGCTTGTAATGCACTACCAAAAAAGATACTTTTAAGACTCTTAGATTCATTTAGCAAAAATTAATTGCCAAATATTTGCAATTTTATTAAAGAGATTTAAGGGGATCCTTGAACATGAAAATAGCTGTAAAAATTTTGATCATTTAAGAAAGACAGCTCTACTATTCAATATTCATACTTTATAAATCCAAACCTTTATTTATTAATTAAGTATTATTTAATAGTTATAACAATGGGAAATGGGGGATTTGATTCCTAGTTGTCTTCTTTGAAAACACCAAGAGCTTCTTATTGAGTTACAAAGCTCTTGGCTTATAAATACAAAACTTTAAAGAGCTAAAGTTGCTAAACACTCAAATGCTAAAGACCTTTTCAATTGAAATCCTAACATATTGCAAAAAAAAATCTACTACACCAATGCCATAAGGAACATAGGGGTCCTTAAAAGCCAAAAATAATTTTGGCTAAAGTAGACTTTTTGAATTTTTGTATTAAAGTTCTTTGGTGCACTATTCCATCATTTAGTAAAAATAATGAATTGGCATAGTTGTTCATTTAAAAAAAAAAAAAAAATTCTTAAATACTCAATGTCAATGGTCACTCACAACATCAAAAAATAATAATTGACCATTATTGAATTAATTAGGTTCAACTATAAATATATAAAACATTTAAAAAAAAAAATATTTTGATAGTTACAATAGAGGTGGAGGATTTTGAACCTTAGATGTTGTGGGTGCAAAGGAGAGTACACCTCAGCCGAGTAGACCGTGGCAAAGAAAAGTGGAGTCGCCACCTAGATTAGGTCTAGGAACCATATTAGGCCTTTTGGGTCAATCACTTACATATATGGGTCCACATACTAGATTATAGGTCTGGAGTTTGGGTACGGCTTAAGAAGGTGTTAGGCACCCAAAACTATCCAACTTGTGGGCCAGCATTTATTATGTGTTGCTAGGTCATATTAATTAAAGAGTTTATTAAGAGAGGCCTAATCCTTAACCTAAACATACATCATGCACTTAAGGAAATAATACACCCAAAATATTAAATATCACATCATAATAGGAAACAAATAAAAAATAATCAAACAAAATAAAGTAAACATGGCAAGTTGACAATTAAATATAAATACATAAGAAAAAGATATTAAATAAACTAAATATGGCAAAAAGATAAACATGGCAAGTTGACAATTAAATATAAACACACATGGAAAATATATTAAATAAACTAAATATGGAAAAAAGATAAACATGGCAAGTTGAAAATTAAATATAAACACATAGGGAAAAGATATTAAATAAACTAATTATGACAAAAAGACTCAAACCAACATGGTAAATCATTAAACATAAATAATTAACCTAAAACAAAGTGAAATAGAATCAAATAACATGTTAACATTTGATTAAAGTAATAAAAACAGGAGTTTGCCCTAATCTGGGTTCAGGATACATATGAATACTCAATCATGCGTACGCATGGTTGAACCATGCATACGCATACTCAAAGATGCATACGCATCTTTTAGCACAAAAAAAAAAATTACAGATTTAATCATTCAAAGATATTCAACTAGAAATCAAAGAAGCATGTTAGAACCCTAAACACTTAAACTAACATGAATCAAATAAAATAAACATCAATATAAACAAATAAACATAAAACAAAATCAAACAATTAAACTAAACTACATAAAATCATATAAACATGTCAAATTTAAGAAAAATCATGTAAGAATGAACTAAAGAAACAAAAGAGAATCAAAAACAAAAAATAACTAAGCCACGATTAGATTAATAAACATAAAAGATCTAACATCAACTAAAACAAGTAAGAACACTTAATAGTATTAAACAATGAAATCATGCAAATCCTAGGTAGCAAAGTGGGAAACCATGGAAAAGAAGCTCACCTTGCTTTAGAATCACAAATTTGAATTTGTTTAACTGACCCTATAGTGCCTACAACACAAAGATTAGATTGAGGACAAGGATAATCAAAAGAACACAACAATAGTTAGTAATCACAGCTCAAAAACAAGAGATTTTGAAAAACGTTTTGAGAAATCAATTTAGAAAAATAGTTTCTACTTTAGAATCACTAAAGAGAGGTTTTTAATTTGTAAAAAATGTGCAAAGGTGCTCTGTTGTTGTTTTAGAAAAGAGGATTAGGATTTTAGAGAAGATGGAGGCCAAAAAATCACTCACTTTAGCTAGCATTTTGATTGGAGACATAAGATGAGCATTTAAAAGTTAAAATTAGGGTTTTGGGGGATTTTTAATGATCTTTGGACATTCTCAAGAGTCTATGGGCCGGCCCACATCAAAACATTATGTTTTGGGCCCTTAAAATGAAGTTTTAAAACTTAGAAAATTAGACTGCCTAGTTGGTCCAACTTCAAAGGGTCATAACTTACTCAATATAAGTCCAAATGAGGAAAAAAAAAATATTTTCAAATTGAAGTCCAGGATGTATACTTTTCAATGAAACAAACCACACGCAGAGGTTATTTTTCAGTATCGATTTCAAAGCGATTTGTGTACTTTTGAGTTGTGATTACTTCCAAACTATTGTGAAATCTTTAATTACCCTTGGTTGACATATGTCAAGCTCATCATTAGGGTAGAGGACCAAAATTTATAAATGGGTACAAAATGCAGAGTTTATAGATGTCTCTATTGGAAATGCCAAGAGGTGCCAATTAAGCTAAAAAACTCTCAACATTTTATTATGTCATCTTTTGTCATTTCTAACATCTAAAGAGCTTTTTATAACTTTGGTTGCTAGATGTGGATAATAATTTCAAAACACTTTATATCGAAGTTTGCTAATCACTCTAAACACTAAAACTTTTTTATAGTAAAAGTTCAATAGTTAAAAATATACTTTCTATGTCAAACCAAAAGGACGTAAACAAGACCAAACAAAGATATTATACCATTATTTAAGAGAGAGTATTGTGTGTAGTATAATTTGTCTTACCTTCTTTAACAGTATCATGACTTTTGAGTGGAGTTTGTGGTGTGTCTTTGTATAAGAACTCCATTCCCTCTCCCTTGTGTGTGTGTGTTTGTTTCTAAAATAGAAGAAGATATAATATCATTATTGCTTATCTATTAGTAGGAGTCTAAAAATAGTAATATGATTTTATAATAGTTTACAACATGAAAAAAAGGTACATAGTTTATTAGTCAAAGTGATTTGATGGATAAAAGTGGAAGAACGTCTGATGATGAAGTTGCACCTGATTCTAAACATGAACTTGCTGAAATATAAACCTCATTCCAAGGCCCTATTTCTTCATTTCTACCATATTCAAGCTCTTCAAAATTTGGTTGAACAAGAGAAAAATTTTGAACTCCCTTTAACTCCATCAAGATCTCTATCATCGTAGGTCGTTTCTTTCCATTCAAGTGCAAACATCTTTTTGCAAGGTTAGCAATTGCCATGACTTCATCTTTATTACTAACCTTACTTATTTGAGTGTCAAGTATATCAAATAGACGGTTCTCTTTTAATGAATGAATGAAATATGTAGATAGACTTCGACCTTCTTGTGATCTCGTTGAAGAAACTGGTTTTTCTCTTGTTAAAAGCTCAACAAGGACTACTCCAAAACTATAAACATCACTCTTTTTAGTAAATTGACCTGTTTGAAAGTATTCTGGATCCAAGTACCTAATAGTACCATATACAAGTGTGGTTACATGAGTTTGGTCAATAGCCATTGATCTTGAAGTGCCGAAATCTGCTACTTTTGCTCTATATTTGTCATCAAGGAGTATGTTTGACGATTTTATGTCTCGATGTTAAATGGGTTGTGAAGCTGCTGAGTGTAAGTATGATAAAGCTCCTGCAATTTCTATGACAATTCTTAAGCGCATATCCCATGTTAGTAATGGAAAATCTTCATTTTCTTCATGGAGATACTGAAAAAGTGTGCCATTGGGAATGAATTCATAAACTAACAAAGGAACTTCTGTCTCTAGACAACACACGAGTAGTTTAACCACATTTCTATGATTAATTTGTGAAAGAATGATAATCTCATTAATGAATTGTTCAAGATTTCCCTCATCCACTGTGTTGCACTTTTTAATTGCCACAATTCTTCCATCAACCAACATTCCTTTATAAACCGTACCTTGTCCACCCTTCCCAAGTATTCTGTTTTCATTAAAACGATTAGTCGCATTTTCCAACTCCTTTGAATTGAATAATTTAGTCTTCTAAACATTGTTTTCATTTGAAGATAATTGTTGTTGCAATAACAGTCCTCCACTCCTCTTGAAGAATTTTTGCTTGAGCTTGATTTTGTTTCTTTTCTTTATCACTTTGTATAATCTCCAAGTAATAAGGAGTAGAAGCAATACTCCAAAACTTGTACAAATAACTGCATACATCAAACAAATAAAATAGAAATATCACATTGACCTTATAGACATATATATATATATATATATATAGAGAGAGAGAGAGAGAGAGAGAGAGAGAGAGAGAGAGAGAGAGAGAGAGAGAGAGAGAGAGAGAGAGAGAGAGAGAGAGAGAGAGAGGTTCGTGCTACGCACTAGAATCTATCTATTTGTGTGGTAGACTAAAATAATTTATAAAATCTTAAATTGATTATGAAACTATACCATTCCACAAGTTGCTTATGTCTGACTTCAATTTGTGTCATAATTTGATGAAAAAGTCATTGCTTAAACATGCAAGGGCTTACAAAAATTTTCCATACAGATTTAGATATAGCAACAAAAAAAAAAAAAACTCAAAATTTCAGATATTAAAACTTTTAAAAGACAAAAAAATATTAAAGAATTAGAAGATTCATTACCTAAAAATTATTGAAACAAAACAAAATATATATGACTACACAATAAAGAAAAATAAGAGAAAGATGGGTTAATACAGTTTTAGATATTGCAAAAAAAAAAAAAAAAAAAACTACACAATAGATAAATATAAGAGAAAAAAAAGGTTACCTTCTTAGTTATTTATTTATTTATTTGAGATACAATTCTACTTTAGCCTACCATTTTAGCCTAATATAAGTGTATATGTGTGTGAAATTTCCTCCTAAAAACTTAAACCCTGACCATTACCCCCTCTCTTTCACCTCACAAGCATTAATTATACTTGTAGAGTGACCATCATGCTAAGAGCACGCAGTGGTAAAATAGATTACCTTCAAAAGAATAATCCATAATATAGTTGTTAAGAACCCATAAAGTAGTAAGTTTTAATGTACCTAAACTTTAAACAATAAAAAAAAAGTATCATAAATAGAACAAATGATAGAGTTACAAATGCATCCTATATTCTTATTGTTTAGATGTTACACCAATGATTACTAAACAAAACAGATGATAGAATTATTGGGCCTGAACTTTAAACAATAAAAAGTATAAATAAAATATAAATAAAAAGAATTATAAACAGAATAGATGATAGAGTTACAAATGCATCCTATATTCTTATTGTTTAGATGTTACACCCATGTTTACTAAACAGAACAGATGATTGTCCTTCACCTAGTAGATATGTGATCCTTCTATTAGTGTTTATAAAGGATACTCTTGGCCTAAGTATACCGAGGAATATATTGTCTCCCATGGACTTAATTAAGAAAAACCAATGAACTAAAAATACAAATCTATTTGCCAAGTAAAAAAGAGAAGTAAGATGGATGCTTATTCACTTAGCAAGAAAGAAACATAAAATACATTAAAAAATTTTAGGGTAAATTCAACAAACCTACCCTGAGGCTTCTGATAATACCAGTTAGATCCACAACATTTTAAAATCTACCAATTTAGTTCTCAAAAGACAATATTATCCCTACCTTTCTTCCTCTTTTTGTAATCTATCTCCAATCCTCTCTCCGTTCTCTCTTCTCTTTCTCTCTCTCTCAGATCTCTCTCAAAACCCACCGCCCAACAAACTCATATCGCCCACAGCCACTGTCTCCATTTATGTCCTCTCTCTTTTCTCTAAGTTCTCTCTCAAATCTCTCTCTAAACCAAAAAAAAAAAAAAAAAAAAGTACCCATTTCAAAAACCCATCTTCTTTGACATAAACCCTAAAATCCCAAACTTTCAACAATGGCTACCACGACGACGACTAGCATCAACCCTGGCGGCGAAGACCGAGTCCTCGCCATGACTTAGCAGATCGTGAACAATTTGAACAACACACAGAAGGAGGTTCAGCAGGACATGCTGTTGATTCTGTTGAGCTTTGATAATCGGCTCTCGAATATCACGAGTTTGATCGACGGCGACGATGCGTGAAGAGCGAGGAGGACCGGTTCGCTATGGCAGAGAAGGTGGTTTTGCGTTGGGATCCAAGCTTGGAAGGTTCAAGAAGGTTATTGATTTGAGAGGTCTTTGGTGACAAGGCAGACGAGTATTTGTAGGCGATTGACGAGATTTTGAATCTAATGGACGAGTTGTCGGTGAGGTCCAATTCAGAGATTATGGATCAGGCTTATTCAGCAATTCAGAGATTTTGCTTGTGGAGTGTGGGGGGCAAGGACCAGGGTTCAAGTCTCCAAGAGGGAGCTTCACACACATATACACTTAGATTAGGCTAGAGTAGAAATTCTATCTTGTATTCAAGAAAAATAAATTCCCTCAAAATAAATTTAAAAAATCAAGCTCATATACTATTCTCCAAATCAGAATGGTCAAGAAACTTTAAATAATAATAATAAATTAATAAAAAAGAAACTTGAAACACTTAACTGCAATGGTTGCAAAACACAAAGATATGGAAGGAGTGTGTGCACTTGTACTCTTGTAGCATGGTTGTGAAACTTAATTAGATTGAAAATCATTATGATCAGATGATGAACACAAAAATGAGCTTTGGAACATAAATTCTTTAGTACGTTTGCAAAGATCACTTATATTGATGAGCTCTGGAATATAATTGATGGCAGTGAGACCTTGAAGTGGTGAAACAATAGCATTCTCAGTCCAATCAAGCTTTTCTATTTGTTCTTGTTTAGCCTACCTATACCGAAACTGTACCAAAGTGAGTATTTTGTAACTTCTTTAATTGCAGAAGCAAAACCAAAGGAGTTTAGAGAGAGAGAGAGAAACGTGAAATCCCAAGAGAAATCCCAAAAAAATAAAAGACAAGAAACACACCTTAGCTATTTGTCTCACTAACTCTCTGTGTGGGCTGAGATTTATTTCTCACCGGAAAAAAAGTGAGTTTTGGGAAAGAATGCCAAGATTCGTATAGAAGTAACAACATTAAGCATTCTATGGTAAAAAAACATAAGTATAGTTCATAACGAACTTTCTACTACTAATTTAGAAATAACATAAAATTTTAAGAGTTTCTTCTTTTCTGTATATAAGGTAATGGTTACTCACAACCTCACAAATTTATTGTTCATGCATAGTACATTATTTTTTCATTAAAAAAAGTACATTATTCTCTCTTTCTCTCACACAGAGAGTAATGATCGGCATGCTCTTTGTTATGCTCTTCATATTATTTTAGGTGCTTTTTGTAGCAATTTATGAAACAGGCTTCCAAACGAAAAAGTTTTTCATCTCTCTTATTAAGGCATGAAATCATGCACTTTGAAGTGACTTTAACCACGAACAAAGTTTCTCTCCAAACTAGTTTGGAGAGAAACTTTTCAAACTTCTCATATATCTTTTTTTTTTTTTGTGAATTTGGGCATGTTTGGCAGCCCTACTCAAACACAAAACTACACATTTTAAACAACATAACACACATTTTCACACACTTTTTAACCCACGCGTATATCAAAAACACTCAAACAATATTACTCAAACTAACTCACCAAACGGGTCTTTAAAATTTTAACCGTTGAATTTCATGTTTCTTATGTTCATAACATGTATATCAAATTTCGTTTAAATTGGATATTATTTATTATTCAATCAATAAACTTATTTTGTATACATAATTTTAGATCATAAAAATTTGAAATTTTAACATTTGTTTAATGAGATAGCAATTGATCTTTGATTTTCTTAAAATTTTACATGCATGAAAAATATAATAAGAACATATAATCTAACGGTTAAATTTTCAAAATTCACACTCAATATAGATATATATGAGGAGTTTGGAAAAAAACTTTGTTCCTTCAACCACCTAGTGGTTAACTGGCAACTTTTCTCCTCTATGCAGTAATCAAACATTGGAAAAGCACAAGCCGCAAGTCCATGAGGATGTTTATATTCTTTGCTGACTTCATGACACCTCTCAAATGTACATATAAAAAAATCAATTAATTTAATTTTGACAATATGAAATTCAAGTAGGAATAGCAACGGGTCGAATTCGGGCCGAGATTTGCTATACTCAGACCCGACCCGTGGGCTGAAGCCCGTGACCCAAACCCGCTCCATTTATTAAACAAATTTTTATCCGGGCTCCAGATCTGCCCACTGGGCCCTGCAGGCTCCACGGGCCCGTCCAGCTAGGCCAGATTTGGGCCTAATTCTCGGCCCAAATCATGGCCCAATAACAATCTATTTTTTTTTTAAGGCCTAGATGCCAAAGATAGGCCAATCAGCTTAAAATATGAAAAAGAAAAAAAAAAAAGAAAAAAGAGAAAAAATCTTACACTATGGCATAATTAAGAACCCATGATGCATATACTTATACTGGATTGTCAAACATATATAGAATGTTTTTTTTTTGCTCTTCTTTGTTAATCCTCTTAATACAGATTTTTCACTTATAAAAAAAAAAAAAAAATTCACAATACCAAACATAAAAGAAACACAAATCAGCTTGTTTTTTTGCTCTTCTCTGTTAATACAATTTTTTTACTCAAAAAAATAAATACAAATCACAAACAGAAATCACAAACAGAAAGCTCCTCTTTGCAAACAGCAAGCACCACGCGATCTGTGCTCCTTCGTGACTGGGTGAGGGTTGGTTGAGAGAAAACAAGAGTGAGAATGAGAGAGGTAAAAGGTGGCAAGGCTGTGCGAGGCCATGGGGCTGAACGAGGTGACGAGCGTGAGGGGAGCATATAAGGCCGAGAGGGTGGCCGGCGGAGAGAGCTTGAGAGAGAAAGGATGGCAGAGATCTTGAGAGCTTGTGTGTTTGTGTGAGAGAGAGAGAGAGAGAGAGAGAGAGTGAGCGAGAGAGAGAGAGGAGGCGGCTGGGATTAAAAAAAAAATGAAATCTGAACGAATGAGAGAGTATTTATATTAGAGTAGTAGGGTTTTAAATTTTTTTTAATATTATATATATATATATATACGGGTATATATATATATATATACCCGACTCTATTATTTATCGGGCCGGGTAAAATTCAATCCATTGGGGTCAGGCAATGTACCTGCAGATCGGGCTTAAATTGCCATCCCTAAATTCAAGGGGATTATTAAGGGTGGCGCCATGGTCATTAGCGTGTACATCAACAAGGGCTATAACCTTAGACCTAAAATTCAACAGAATGATTACACACCATTGAAATAAATTCAATTTAATATATAAATTAATTTATTATTTTAAAAAAACCTATTTGCAAGTATATTAAGTGACTTCAAGTATAATTAAGTAATTTCATTTCATAATCACCATAAGGTATCTTTATAGTTTTTATATAAACCTGTAATTCTTCACAAATGTCAACTATACTTGTATCGGTGCAATTGACTTCAAACAAAGACGTGAGGAGAATATTCCGAATGACACAATTTTATACTTTCAAGAGTGTGATAAACAAACAGTATCAGAGTGTGTTGAGTTCAATTCATCCTACTACTCATTCATGAAAAGACATCACATGTGGTAAGAACTCTATGTGAAAATACTAGTAATAAAAAAATTATGGACGAGATTTGATTGAATAAAAAAAAATGCATTCTTACATGTTATGAAGAGAAATTCTTGCATACTTGTTTTCCTTAAGTTTTGTACCAATTAAGAGTGATTTTCCTTTTGGCTTTACATGTTCTTGTGGGGTTATACGTCCAGTGTAGAGATTGGGTTTTATCTATATTATTTTATAAAAAATAATAAAAAATAGAAAAAAGGATCACAAGTGTGGTCACTGCCCCACACCACTTAAAACCACTACTTTGCGTTATGGCTTGGTCAGATCACATAGGCACTAATGAGGCTTGCTACTACTCAAACACATAACTCCTGATCTCGCAAGTGTAATAGGTCAGAAAGGCTTCCTACCATTAAACCACCTCTCCAAATGATTTTATCTATATCAACATGTGTGTCCTAATTCATCTTATTTCATCTTATAATTGTGAATTTGATTGAGTTTTTCGCTCGCCCATTTATTGGAAAAATTACATTTTACCACCCTAAATTATACCTCCAATTACACTTTGGACCCTAAACTTTTCAAGTGCACGTTTTGCATCCCAAACTATGACCATTGTTACACTTTGTACCCCGACATTAGGTTTGCCATTAATTTGGATGGAAAAATATGATACCACATAAAAATACCTAATTACCCCTCTTCTCAATCCCTTAAAAAAAAAGGGAAAATTATACTCTTAATTACACTTTGCACCATAAATAAAGTTTAGCATGGGTTATAACTTAGGGTGTAAAATGTGCATTTGAAAAGTTTATGGTACAAAATGCAATATAAGGTATAGTTTAGGATGGTAAAGTGTAATTTCTTTCCATTTATTCTTCCTCTTCTTTTGTTATTGGGGTGTTATCCTATGGCTGCAATTAATCATTTTTTTTTTTTTGGGTAAACCATGATAGATGCATAAAATTAGGAATTAACCAGTCTATTACAAAACATATTTGCCTTGTTATAGGCTAAAATACTACCCACCACGGGTGGTGGGCTAAAAAAGTCAACAAAAGAAGACAGAGAAGTCGCTCCCATTTTTGCCAATGCATCAGTGCATTGGTTGGATTCTTGGAATGCATGTACAATCTGCTTATTGGGGATTTCCCTCAACAGGTTCCTGCAATCAGTCAATAAGGATTCCATTAGCAAATTTACATTGTTGCTCTGCCTTGCAGCTGTTAGTGTGTCCTAGTGGTCTTGCAAATCCTGTTAGCCATTCCCTTTCATGGTCTCGAATCACGCCTCCGCCCCTTGCCATACCTGTGCTTCCTATCATTGACCCATCAATATTAAGCGTTGCCCACCCCTCAGGTGGTTTAATCTATCCTACGGGTATGACAGTTTTGGTCTTCTGCAGCTTAGCATTGATGCCAATAGAGTAGAATTCAGCACTATCTTGTATGCACCTTTTATAGCTCAACCGGTTCACCCTACCCGATCTGAAGGTGAAATCATTTCTGCGCAACCAAAGGTGCCATATTCCCATGGGAAACACAATTTTCCAAGGCAAACCCATACTATTGGATCTAATATCCTTCTGGCAGTTGGTCTGGAGCCATTTTCCGAGGGATAAGTTGAAAGACTCCCTCATGCAATGGGGGAAATTCAAGTCCTACAAAAAACATTGACTACCGGATTAGGCACATTACATATTTAGCCCATTTAGTAAAATATATATTGTTTTAAGAAACAAAAACACACTCTTACACACAAGGGAACGAGAATGGAATTTTAATACAAAGATACATTACAAATTCCACTCAAAAGCTATGGAAACTTTTAAACAAGAGTAGAACAAGTTATACACACATTCTCTTAAACAATGTGAGATAATTACCTACCTTATTTTTTTTAAGGAACAAACACACATAAGTAAAGTACATATATTTTTTTTGTTAAAAATACACTAACTAAAGCTTATTAGACACACTTAACACACTCTTTTTGTGGACATTTCCATTTCTTTGTGTCAACTTGATTTATCTTAAGCTTTTTTGGTCTGTCTTGATTTTGCAATAAACTTTCAAGGGAATGATTTTTCTAAATCTTTGCATAGGAAGCGCATCCTTGTGAAGATTGACACTATAGTCTAATCTTGTGGGTTGTATGCTAAGTATACCATTCGCAATGAGTCAAATATATTCTAAATCAGAATAATTTTGGAAACACAGAAGTACTCGAATCATGAACATATATGCTTAGCCAAAGAAAAAAAAAAAAAAAGATAAAGAAATTTTAGACAAGAAACACCACACACTGCTATTATTTTTCTCTCATCATCATCCACGTACGAAAGTTTGGAAAAATCTTACGTACCAACTTGTCAAACGTCAAAAATAGCTGCAAACATACCACATACAAATCTAAAAAAAAATTCCAAGATCGCTCAATGACAGACACCTAATGAGTTGATTGGAACACCTAATCAACCATCAATTTCCCTCTTCTTAAATTCAAAAGACGTGATTTCTTTCACTAATTTGGTTGACCTCCATAACTTTGCGTGGTATTCATAGCTGTTGAAAACGGTTGATATGGCAAGAAAATATTACCAACTTATATATATATATATATATATTAAAAAAAAAAAAACTGAGAACAGTACACAACAGAATGGACACTACAAATTCTTTCCTTACTTTTCCTTCCCAATGGATTTATCTTTTCCTTCCACTCCTTTAATAAAAAACTCACAAACTCAATAATGAAAGTAATCTGATCAATGGCAAGATCCTCTGTGGGTAGGAAATGGCTGAAGCTTTCTCCAATGCTCTAGCTAATCAACAGAAACCAATTTCAAAATTCTAGAAGAAAAGGGAAACAACAACACCTTCAAATTTGAACCGAAGTTGGATTTTTTTTTCCTGGGTTCTGATAACTTGTTCTAGAGAACATTGGAGGAAGAAAGCTTTGCTGTTCATTTTTTCCTTGTGAAATTATTTTCGAAAGGCAACAATATTTTCTGCAGGGGGCACTCCAGATTTCCTGACATTGATGAACATAAAAACAAGAAATTCATACAAACAAGGGACTTGTTTACAATATAATTAAACTAGGTAAGACATTTCTTTAGTACCATTTGTTTTCCCCCAATTGCAAGATATTGTTATTTTCTTTTCTTTTATGAGGAAATCAATTTTATAACTTTTTAATCAGAAAATGAATTCCTGTACTTGTGCATACAAAGCTCCAAATTTATATTGGATTTTTTTTTTTTTGATGGATATAAAACATTTAATTGTCCAAAGAAGTATTATGATTTTATGATAAGCTAACTATCCTTAAGAGATCAAGACTACATAAAATCCATGTTATGTAAGTGCCACAATACAAACAGACTTATTAATTAATCCAACCTGATACCTTCTTCGTCTTGGGTGCATTGGTCACCACTAATGGTATGCGATGAGAAAGCTGGTGTTTCTTGCTCATCCATTCGCTCTAAATCCATAATGACGTCTCCATCTTCTTCTGCAGTACATGCCAAATTCACAATGATTTCCCTCTTGCTGTCCTCCTCACTCTGAGTGCTTCCCTGAAGTGGCAAGGTGTGCTTCTCCGTCCTTCCGTGTGGAAAAGAGTGCCTCAAGCATGGCTTAAATCTCTATGATTCTCTCAAGCATTTGTTGCCGACATGGTCATGAGAGAACTGACATTTACTAAACTACACTCGCCCATGCTTATGCTCTGATACCATTTTGGTACACATAGGACCATGTCCTTGCCAAAGGTGGCTAGTTGTGGATAGATTACAGAGACCAAAATTAGATAAGATTAATTTATGACAATCCTGACCTCTAACTAATAAAAAACTAATTATTTATCTATCTGACAATTATACAATGCTGGTTTTTATATTGGATGCTACAATGTTCAAATTAAAAAAATATGCTCATAAGTAAGAACAACCACATTACAGTTTAAGATAGAGTTTAGGATGGATGTATGGTGTAGGAAGGATGGATCAGAAATTGTTAGAAAAAGTTAGGACTGTTTGAAAGTAGTTAAGAGTTTTTTCCTGGTAAATTTATAGCTGAACTGAAATGGGGTTGCAATTTAATTCCTTAAATTTTTCTATTTCGCCGGACATGGGTTCATATCTCCAATTCTTAATGTCCATGATACATAAGATGTCATGTGTTCTTTAATCAATCCATCAGTTATTAAACTAATGAATGTAAAAAATAAATCTCTCACAACTCCAAGCTACCATCACATGGTGGAAAGCTTCAAGCAAGAGCATAACCTCACTTGAAATAGAAAAGTCCACAGCAGCAACAAAAAGGAAGTGCAGAAGCCCATTTAAACCACAAGCCTGGTTAACATCAACACAACTGGCTTCCATTATATAATTCAAAACACCCTTGCTTCCAAACATGGTAGCAGTCATGAGGGCTATCTTCTCTTTAAATCCCATCATCTTTGACCCAATTCTCCTCCCATACCACAAGCTTCCCTCATTGATATAATGACATTCTTCTTCCAAATAACTTTTAAAACCAATTAAATCATCAAGCCCAATAATTTAAGAAAAATTGAAATGATGTTGCTGTCGTGTTTCTCAAATTCACTGCATATGATGAAACCTGTTTCAGAAGGTTTCCCCTTGGAACCACTGCACATGGAAATCACACTCTTCTCAATCCTTCACAGTCTCTCTCTACAACATTTGTAACAAATATAAGATTCACAAATGCTACTCCTGAATTTACAAAAAGAGCAAAGCATATTAGAAAAAAAAAAAAAAAAAATGCACTCATAGAAAATTACACAGAAACACACGGACAGAGAAAGAGCTCCACTCTTATAAAAATATATAAAATATACTAATGGATAAACAAATATTCAGCGTTAGCCATTTATTCATACAACTATCACCCATATTCAAGCCAATATTGTAATGGCTGTGATGCTAACCAGTGCTCCCAAAACCTTAAGGTGTTAGGAAGAGTCACATGAAAGTCTTTATCCAATGGCAGCAGAGAAAAACCTCACATCTATGAGTGCTGCGGGCGGGTATGACCACATGAGGGGCTTCACAATGCATTGGTAGACTTGCACCAGTTGGCAGGGCTGTATAGCACCGATGCCACGTGATCCCTGATAATAAGGCCACGTGACAACAAAACTTTAGGGTTATTGCTAAAAATTTGAACAAATATGAAACAGAACTTCGTCATAATCACAACAAACATGACCAAACATTTTCTTATAGGAACCAAAGATACACTAAGCCTATCAACAAAACCATGAGATTCAAAACATAGCTTACATCCTTTTATTTCATTTTCTTAGGAACCAACCAAGATGCTTTAATTATTAATAAAACTAGACGCTAACCCGTGCGATGCACGGGATAGTTAAATAAAAGGATAATTAACCAACTTTATGTTAAAAGAAAAAACTAAAAGAAATCAGTGAGAAACTGATTTGCCCACCCAAAAAAATAAAAAAGCAATACGAAAGTGTAATGTTTGAAACTAAAGCAACATTAAAGACAATGGGGAAACTATTTGCAAAGAGGATTGCAACCTTTGTATGTGATACAATTTTGGCATCATTAGTATGTTTACTTGGCTCAAAGCCAAAATTCAAATTCAATTTTGCAAAAAAAGAAAATAATAATAAAAAATACAACAACCTCTCTACACAAATCCACTTTTTGCTCTAATTTATTTTGCAAATCAGACACTATCAAGAATTTCAATAAATACTATTGCCACATCTACCTCTATTTTAGGCATTTAATTTACACATAAGCCAATAGCAATAACTATCATAGTTGCTTAATGCTATGACAATCTTGATACAACCTAACTCACTTTAAGTCTTATGATTAAGCTGATAACATCTTATAGTTTCATCTTAGGCTATAGCATCTTGCTCATTAAAAGGTCGTATTCAACGCACAAAGCTCCTGCTCATTAAAATTCATAATACGTGTAGGTTTTGTCTTCTATATTTATGTGCTCTTACTATGTAGAAACCCAAAATAAAAAAGATCTTAGACTTTCTTGGATTTTGATATCTTATAATATTGCACATCATCAAACAACATCAACATAAAATGATGTTAATTCAATAAAGTGAACAAATCTGAAACAAAATCAATGCGTAAAACTCTAAGCATGCAAAAGAAATAAAAGCTTCAAAAGCGGAACTGAAAGCTTTTTGTCATATAAGAAAAATAAAAAATTCTCTTTTTAAATAGCCTACATTCCATACATTTTATAATAATTGAAAGAATAAAAAGAAAAGGGCTATATTAGGCTGATTCAGTTGTATGTTAGGAGTATATTCTTTGTAGAAATATAAGGCTTTACAATTCTGTCAATAGAATTCACACACACACACACACACATATATATATATATATATATCACTTACCAATCAAAATCTTTTAAGACTGACTTTCTTCGAGAAAAGGATGTGATATACAGGGAGAAAACTTTAGAACCCAAATGGCACTGGTTTGAAATAGAATAAAAAATGTTCCCAAAGTCAAAGCTAATCTACAAAATTTATAAAACCCAAGCAAACACATTTGATTCAAGCATCTCTTCTAAAACTTTGAAAGGAATTAAGAAACAAAGGGGAAAAAAAAACCGAAGTTCATAGTATTGATAAACTAAAGAAAATAATAATTTGCCATTAAAAAAAGGGGGTTGGGGGAAACAAAGTTCATAGTTAATGAAAATAATAATTTGCCATTGAAAAAATAAAAATTTTCATAAGAAAACTTAAATAGCCACAATTTTCATGAATCAAATATTGTTGAAATAATAAATGGATAACAAACCAAATCTAGTTTATCAAATTGTTTAAAGTTATTGGCGATAAGATTGCAGCCCTGTAATTGATAAATTTTGGTGAGAATCAATTCATGAATAGCAAATGTTTTGTCATTTGATGGTAGACTTCAACAAATCTAAACATCCAATAAGTGCTGTATTGTTGTTTGGTATTCACGTCTCTTGGACCAACATGTTTGTTTTAGAACATAGATAATCAAGCAGATTGAAAGCAAGTTCAACAGGTTTCTATGAAAGGGCACTGATTTCTCGGCTTCTAGTGCTAAGTTTTTTGGGAAGTGTCTAATTAGTTTAATCAATAATTTGACCAAGGTACATAAAAACAGATGATGTATTGACAACATATATTAAAAGAGACAAATATATTGAGGAATGGATCATTAATCTAAATGTAGAAAGAGGCATTATCAATAGTAGTACCTTCATCCACCAATGCCTCCCACTTGAACCACCTTCGACTAACTTGAAAGCCCATCCTTCAAGACTTGAAGTTTCCCATCTTTTGAACCTTGGTTGCTTCAAGAGGATTTTTTTTTGAAACAAAGCAGTGTCAACGTTATTGACAACTATAATCAAACACATTGTAGGCAGTCCATTAATGAACAACCAAAATTGACAACTATAATCAAGCACATTGTAGGCAATCCATTAATAAACAATTGAAACAATGATGTCAAAAGATTACCAAAGGCTTGCTGTGGGTATTTATACTGGGATTTTGGGGCTGTTGAATGCTGTTGGATGACTACCAGAGGTAGTCTGTGGTATTTACATTGAGATGTTGGGGCTGTCAAGTCTTTGATATTTCCTGCATATTTTTTTCCTGGAGCCTAAGCCAATGCGCTGGAATATTCACAATAGACAGATAACACTATTGAAATAATTTCACCCAAAAAAAAAAAAAATCTTTTCAAATCAATTTTCAATAACCATGGAGACCCATCAACGCATCCTTAACTGAAAATAATTTTACAGTATCCATTTCATTTTATTTACAATTGAGATTCAGAGATACCTGAAGAAGAGATGGAGGAGGGAAGAGAAAGAGGTTGGCATTAAAAAGCTGAAAGACCGAATTTTTAAATCGTATTTGGAAGAGATAGAAGTTGGCGGTAGAAAGTTGAAAGTCAGAAGTTTTGAAACTGTCTTTGGAAGAGATAGAGGTTGGCGTTAGAAAGCTAAAGGGCTGAAATTTTGAAACTGTGAAAGACAGGTAGAGCAAAAGGAGGGGAGACAGGAAGCTGTTGGCGTTAAAAGAGTAAATACTATTCGACTTGGGCTGAACGTAAGATACGTATAGGCTTGGGCCTTATGGTGGACAACACTAACATAAGTTACAAATAATTAAAGCCAATCAAAATAATTAAAGCCATAAAGATTGGGCTTTATGATGGAGTTAGTGCTAGAAATTTTTTCTTTTTAATAGTATTTTAAAATTAAAAGAAAATTTTAGAAAAACATATTTTGAAATTATAGGAGAAATTTAGGAAATAGAAGGGTAATGACATGACGGCTGATGTGGCTCAACAGGAGCGAAGCAACATTAAATGCTACGCTTCAGCTTTTAGTTTTATATAGATAAAATGGAAAACCCCATATCCAATTGCTCTTTTCCCCATTCATTTATTCATTCATTATCTTTATTTTGCTTATATGATTTAACAGACAAAAAATGATATTTAAAAAAAGAATCATACTCTTCATAACAAATCAATCAAACAAAAAATGCAGTATGGGGATTCCGAAAATAACTTTGAAACTCCCATACCATCAGAAACAATAGGACAGTTATAGCAAACACAACAAAGCACAAACCATGTAATGTAAACACCATGGCAGGAAGATGTTCATAACCCAGATAATGAAAAGCACAACCCAAAATCTAACCAACCATTAGACCATATACTATAATGTAGCATTACAAAAAGATGGAACTTTTAATAAGATAAAAAACCCTAACAATGTTAAACTAGGAAGCAAACAACTGAAACATATTTGACAACATTAAAGCAGAATGAATCAAGCCAAAATAATGTGATGCAGGTGATTTTCACCCCCATTAACCTTGCAGCAGACCTACACCCAACACAAAATCAAAAGGTGAAAGCAGTCTTTTTCACTCACTACATAACAAAACAACGGAACTTTCTTTCAAGAAAATCCTGCATGAAATAAATTGATAAACCAAATGAAGCCACGACCATTGAAAAGTTACAAAGTTAAAAGGTCAAAAAGTTTTTTTAAAAAATCATGATATCAAGTCCAGTTTTAAGTTTAGAAACCAAGATTTGAACATACGATTTCAAAACTACCATAGAATGCCACATTGCTTGGAAAGGATGAAAATTTTAGGAACAATTATTTTTACTTTTAAAAAAAATTAGCAAAAAGTCCCCCACCTCAGCTCTGGAGTATTACATGGAAGAATAAAGGGATTTTTATATATCTCATTCCTGATTCTAATATGGGCATCAATTTAGTCCTCATATTTTCAATTTGAATAATTGACTCCTTGGAGATTATGATGTAAGTCAAATTAATCCCTGCAATTTCAATTTGAACACTTGACCCTTAGACCTTATTTTGTGCGTCGGTTTAGTTCCTACATCTTATTATGAAAAATGGGTTTTTTTTTTTTTTTTTAATAATTAATTTCCTTAGGTGAGATCAGTTCATTTTTCGAATCCTTAAAAAAATAGTAGTTATTATTCAGGGGAATAGGTCCTAGTGTCCTACTTATTAATTGAGACAAAGTCATTATCAAGGTACGAATTAAAATGGAAACATTAAAATTTTCTTCTGTAAAGCTAAATTGTCTACAATAATAGGAGATACCTGTATCAGAGTTAAGATTATAACCTAAGACGAAAGCTCAAGTTTATCACAAACTGGGGGATTTTAGAGCATGAGAAGGAAAACTGGCCACAAAATAAGAACATATGATAATGAACAAGTACAGAGACATGAATTGAAAGAGACATAACAGCAGAAAGCATTGGGACATATTTGAACAAATCCTTACAACATAATTTCTAGAGAGACATAACAGGCCACAACATAGGAACATGTTTGAATAAATACAGAGACGAAAGTGAAGGACCACAAACCAAAGCCATGAGTTCCATATATGCAATTTCTCTCTCCCTCTCTCTTCACACACACACATTTTGCTTTGCTCTACAGAATTTCAACCACAACCAGCTATTTCTTAAGTCTAATTTCAACCTTAAAATCCCTGACAATTCGAATTATTAACGCAGTACAATTCCTGATGCCGTTAAAGACTAACTCACATACCTTCTAAAATTATATTCACAATTATGAGACCCAAATTTATTGGAAAAGGCCTATAAATCTCTAATGCAACACCAAACCAAGAAGAAATCCCCAAAGTCTAGAAATTTAAGGACGACAGAAAAGGTCTACCTTTGGACGGAGCCTAAAGGACACTATAAACCTCACTTTTATCCTGCATAAACTTCATTGTTCATTACTTCCATAATTTCAAGTGTTTTTCTTATACACCTTATGAACCAAGCTACAATTCTGAAAACCTTGATTTCCCTAAGCTTCATTATCTGATTTGTTGCATGATTACAGAGCCCTAAAGTTTGAATAATCACCAATTCTGATGCCTAGGTTTTCCTATGCCTCAATTGGTTCTGCACATGAGGTCAACTGAGATGTTTCTCTTCATAAGAAAACAGCATAGAATAAAGAATTAAGCACATACCGAGGATTTGAGAAGTTTTTAGCAATCATCCCCTGTTTCCTGCTGGAACCCTTTCAAAAATTTTCTTTGCACTTCAAAATACCCCTGCATAAAGAAATAGTAAATAAATTTTCCAAAACATCAGCACCAATAAAATAAAATAAAAAAAAACACTATGCAGATGTCATCTCCATTTAAGAAAGAAATGAAGAAACTAAAAACATCGATAATTAAGAATTTTAAATGGTTCAACCCAACTGACAATAAAGATTTTTGTAATTATTTTCTAGCTGAAACTGCAAAAAAGGCCTTTGTCGGCAATCTTGTCTTGTCATCTCTCTCTCTTTCTCGGTTTTTTTTCTTTCTTCCTCTTCTCTTCTTTTTTACTATCCTTTTTTCATTTGTTTTGCAAAGTTTATAACCATATCCAGCTGTTCTTTAAGCCTAATCTCAACCTCAAAATCCATCAACTGAATTATTAGTGCAGTAAGATGCCCCGAAATGACCAACTTGCAATCTCTTTTTCAAACAGTACAATCAAGTTCATGATACCCCAAAATCATTGGAAATGGTCAGTGGATTTATAGTGCAACAGATAAGCAAGAAGAAACAAGCAAGTTTAGAACACTAGGGACATTAAAAGAGAAATACCTTTGGATGCTACCTAAAAGACACTGTAACATTAATCTTGCCTTAGATAGTATGCCCCTCCTTAATTCATTAGTTCAATAATTCAAAATATTGTCCTATACCTGTATGAACCAAGCTATTATTGTAAACTATAAAATTTTAGTTTTGCCAATAGACACAATAGCTCAATATTTTTCTTCACATGCCGACTCTTGTTTACCAGGAGAAGGCTGAAACTGGGGTATCAATAGTGGTTCTAAGACACTGATGGAGTCAAAAAAGCCATAGTTATAATCCTAATAATGCTACAGTTGGTCTTGATCATAGGTAAATCTTCACCCTTCTATGACGTCATTAATAGTGAAGCAAAATAATTTTGGGAAACACATAGAAGTACTTGGATCATAAACATATTCTTAGCCAAAAAAAAATCACACTGGTGCTATTTTTTGTCTATAAGAATCTTGAGTACCAACTTCTTAAACGTCAAAAATAACTGCAAACATGCCCCATTAAATTTTAATAGACACTTAAAATGGAACCCAACAAGTAAAAAAATGTAAATTTTAAAAGAAATCCATAAATAATTTATATAAAAATTCAAATTTTTATATAAAAAAAAAATAAGATCAAAACAAATTAATCAAATCCCAATTTCAAAGAAAATAAACAAAATTTAGAGTTTTGGTTATATAAAACTTACACCTCCTTCTTCCCTCCTTTCTTTCTGCTATTTCAGCATCAATCACACATTTAGAAACCAGATAATGAGGCCTAGGCTATTTCTAGGCAAAGAAATAGAAATTGGGGAAAAAGAAAATGTAAAGTTCTGTTTTTTAATTTGTGTAGGGAAAAAGAAATTATAGAGTTTCTTAATTGTGGTTTTGCCTGTGCTTTGAAAATCCTACCTCTGGAATTACAGATAAATTTCCCAATATATCATAGTTGAAGAAGGTAAAAGAAGTTTTTATTTTATTTTTAAAAAAAATCAGAGAAGAGTGAAGAACATACCAGGGAAGCATATGCAGTAGTTCAACTTTTCTAAAATTATATGTAAAGATTTGGAATGTGAGAGATCTTATCCCAATCCTCTCCATTTTCCTTCTTGCATCTTTGCTTTAATTTGGGACAATAGCGAATTTGCAGAGTCTGTAAAGAGGTGAGGTGACTCATCCCTTCAGGAAGTGACGTCAGATTGGAACACTCCCAAATCAGAAATGTCTCAAGAGAAGTTAGGTTTTTAAACCACACCTCTGGCAGAGACTCCAGCTCCTGCATTTGGCTCAAACGCAAAATCAACAGTATGCAACAAGACAAAATGAAGTGTAGAAAGCTTCAAGCAAGAGTTTAATAACCTCACCTTAAATAGCGAAGACCACAGCATCAACAAAATGGAGTGCAGAAACCCGTTCAAACCAGAAGCCTAGTTAACATCAATAAAACTGGTTTTCAAAATATAATTCAACACACCCTTGCTTTCAAACATGGTAGCAATCATGACGGCTGTCTTCTCTTTAAATCCCATCATCTTTGACCCAATTCTCCTCCTATACCAAAAGCTTGCCTCATCAATATCATGACATTCTTCTTCCATAGAACTTTTGAAACCAATTAATTCATCAAGGCCCAATAATTCAAGAAAATTTGAAATGATGTTGCTATCTTGTTTCTAAAATTCATTGCCCATGATGAAACTTGCTATAGAGGGTTTCCACTTGGAACCACTGCACATGGAAATCACACACTTCTTAGACCTTCACACAGTCGCCTCTCTCTACAAAATTTGTAACAAATATAAAATTCACAAATGCTGCTCCTGAATTTACAAAAAGAGCGAAGAGCATATTAGAAAGAAAAAATGCACACATAGAAACTTACACAAAAAACACACAGACAAAAAAAGAGGTCCACTCTGATAAACATCTATAAAATATACTAACAGAAAAACAAATATTCAAGTGTTAGCTACATATTCGATAAAAAAGCTTGACAATTTTAAACTAGAAAGCAAACAACAGAAACATATTTGACAACATTAAAGCAGAATGAATCAAGTCAAAATAATGTAAAGCAGGTGATTGTCACCCCCATTAACCATGTAGCAGACTCACTCCCAACACAAAATCAAATGCTAAAAGCATGGTCTTTTTCACTCACTACATAACACAACAATGAAACTTTCTTTCAAAAATCCCGCATGAAATGAATTGATAAACTATATGGAGCCACTGCCAATGAGTGGTCATGTTTTCTAGGTCAGGGGAGACAGTGGAAAAGTGAGAGAGAACCAAACAAAATATGAACATTTCCATTAAAGAAGAAATGACTTGTTGAAGGAGAAGTAACAATTTTTTTACCTTTCCTTTTCAACCTTTTTTGGGCAAATTGAGAGATCATTCTGGTAAATGACTTTTTATTTTTGATTCATAGAGGATACAAATTACCTGCCTTAGATGCAACCAAAATTTTTTTTTTCTCTTAAGACAAAAGTAAAAAAGGTACTAAAAAAACCATGAGATCAAGCCTGGTTTTAAGTTTAGAAACCAAGATTTGAGCTTATGATTTCAAAACTCCCATAGACTGCCACATTGTTTGGAAACGATGACAATTTTAGTAACAATTATTTTTATTTTTAATTAAATTAGCAAAAAGACTCCCTCCTCAGCCATGATTACCATGCTAGTGTAGAAGTATTACATGGAAGAATAAAGTGATTTTAAGCTATAAAACCTTGATTTCCCTATGCTTCATTTGCTGACTTGTTGCACAATTACAGAGCCCTAAAGTTTGAATAAGCACCAATTGGTTCTGCATATGAGATCAACTGAAATATTTCTCATCATAAAAAAACAGTATAGAATAAACAATTAAGCACATACCTAGGATGTGGGAAGTATTTACAAATAGTCCCCTGTTCTTGCCGACACCCTTTCAAAAGTTTGATTTGCGCTTCAAAATATCTCTGCATATAGAAATAGTAATTATATTTTCCAAAACATCAGAGTAAAAAAAAAAAACACTATGCAGACGTTTTAAGCAAGTTATGGATAAATAACTAAAAACATCAATAATTATGAATCTGAAGTGGTTGCACCCTACTGACAATAGAGATTCTAGTAATTATTTTCTAGCTAAAACTCCAAAAAGGCCTTCTTTTGATTCTAAGGCAATCTTATCTCGTCTCTCTCTCTCTCTCTCTCTCTCTCTCTCTCTCTCTCTCTCTCTCTCTCTCTCTCTCTCTCTCTCTATGTTATATTTTTTCTTCCTCTTCTTTTAAACTATCCTTTTTGCATTTGCTCTCCAGAGTTTATAACCATATCCAGTGATTATTTAAGCCCAATCTCAACCTTGAAATCCTTAAACCTAATTATTAGTGCAGTAAGATGCCTGATGTCAGTAATGACCAACTCGCAATCTCTTCTTCAAACAGTACAATCAAGTTTATGATACCCCAAAATCATTGGAAATGGTCTGTGGATTTATATTGCAACACAAAAGCAAGAAGGTACAAGCAAGTTTAGAACTATAGGGACATTAAAAAAAGGAAATACTACCATAAAACACAAAGTAACATTAATCTTGCCATAGATAGTATGCCCCTCCTTAATTCATTACATAAATAATTCAAAATATTTTCTTATACCCGTATGAACCAAGCTATTATTGTAAACTATAAAATTTTAGTTTTGCCAATAGAGACAATATCTAGGAGAAGGAAAAGAAATTGGGGAAAAAGAAAACGAAAAGTTCTGTTTTTTAATTTGTGTGTGGAAAAGTTCATACGAGAAATTATAGATTTTTTTTTTTTTTTTAATTTTGGTTTTGCTTATGCTTCGAAATTCTTGAGCTTGGTATTATAGAAATTATAAAAGAAGTTTTTAAAATTAAAAAAAAAAAATTAGAGAAGAGTGATGAACATTCCAGGGAAGGAAGATTGTAAGATTTGGGATGTGCTCTCCATTTTCCTTCTCGCATCTTTGCTTTAATTGGGGACAGCCCTCAATTTTCAGGGTCTGTAAAGAGGTAAGGTGACTCATCCCTTCGAGAATTGACGTCAGATTGGGATGGTCCCAAATCGATAATGTCTTAAAAGAAGTTAGGTTTTTAAACCACTCCTCTGGTAGAGACTCCAACTCTTGCATCTCCCACAAACGCAAATGCTTTAATGAAGAATCGAAGAAGGAGGAGGAAGAGGACAAAATGAAGAAGCCATTCCTCCCGTATTCATCAACCAAAGCCCCTCTTCAAGATTTGGAAATAGCAGCATGCAAGTCATCTTAGGGAAATTGAAGAATTGAAAGAAAGAAAGACACGGAAAGGAAAGAAGAGAAGAGTGAAGAACATACCAAGGAAGCGCATGCAGTAGTTCAACTTTTCATCACCATATATGAAGATGTGGGATATGAGAAATTTTATCCCAATCCTCTCCATTTCCCTTCTCGCATCTTTGCTTTAATTTGGGACAGCCCATGATATGCAGGGTCCGTAAAGAGGTGAGATGACTCATCCCTTCGGGAAGTGACGTCAGATTGGGACAGCCCCAAATGTATAATGCCTCAAGAGAAGTTAGGTTTTTAAACCATTCCTCTGGCAGAGACTCCAACTCCTGCATCTCATTCAAACGCAATTGCTTTAATTTGGAGAGAGGAGGGGAAAAGGAGGAGGAAGAGGAAGAGGAAGAGGACGGAAATGAAGAAGCCCTTCCTCCCATATTCATCTCTATTGTCTCTTCCAATGCCTTCAAACTGCTATTCCTCAACCAAAGTTCTTTTTCAAGATTTGGAAATAGCGGCATGCAAGTCATCCTAGGGCAATTCTTGAAACTAAAATAAGAAAGACGCGGAAAGTATGGCATGTGTTGGTGACAATGATTAGTTGATGATGATGATATTCTTGATTTCGTTGTTGCCTCATTCCCCTTATCCCTCCTCCACCATCCCTTTAGATTTAGGCATTCTTCAAGCCAGAGTGTCTCAAGCGATGGGAAAAATGTTGATGGCGATGCCAGTGAAGCAGATATCTCATCATTCATATCCCCCTCTGTCATGTACTCCAGACAATTCATTTCCCAAATATATAGTTTTCGGAGAGTTGAGAGTTTATACAACGGTGGCAAATATTGGCACTTATTACATCTGAATATAGATAAATCAACAAGATTTGTTAAGAATGAAAGCCAACTTGAAACTCTCACACCCATGTACCCATTCACTTCCAAACATTTTAAACTTTCGTGTGGTTGAAGGCTATCCATGGAATTTTCATCATCACGAGCATATAGATTCCACTCTAATTCCAACTCGCTGAGACGTTGCTTCTCCTTCAAATTTGCAGCCTTGAATTTTGTGGTGGCATCTTTCACCCATTCCAAATTTTTAATATATAATTTTCCACTCAGGTCATTTAGCTTGTTTAATTCCGCTAGCCCACCACAATGCTTGGAAGAACCTACAGGACCCTTACTCACAACAAATAAGTTTAGTGTTTGAAGAGAAGTCAATTGCCCTAATCCATGTGGCATATGAGTCAAATACTCACAATCTTCTAGGTCAAGGTGCTTGAGGTTGACCAATTTTTGAATGTCAACCGGTAACTTCCTAAGCTTTTCACACTGACAGAGCTTTAATGTTTGCAAATTTACCAATTTTGTAATAGAACTAGGGAGAACCTCAATATCATTAGAGGAAAGGTCAAGGTACTTTAGATGCATCAAAGTACCTATGGTATTTGGCAACTTATTCATATTTAAACCATGTAAGTCTAATGCACACAAATATCTAAAACTAGAAATAAGTTTTTTGAGAATTAATTCTTCAATTATTCTCTGATCATACTTCCAATTATTGTATGTCAATATAAATGTTCTAACCTTGTTTGCTTTAACCAATGTGCTTAAATTCTCGTCAAAGAATGAAACACTGTAAAATGGAAACGATAGATGACGAACTTTTTCATTGACATTGCTTGCATTAGAATCAACCAGGGTACACTCACTCTTTGAAACTGATTGTGCAAGATCATGGATTAAATCATGCATCTTAAACCTCCTAGTCATGCCTTCATCTTCTTCTACTTCTTCGAAAAAGGATCTCCAAAGTAGCTCTTTGAAGTAATCATTGGCAACATCCACTAATAGTAAGTTCTCATCTGGTGACTGGATAAACCCTTGTGCTATCCATAATTGTATCAATGTCAACTTATCAATCAAATAATCTTTGGGAAATAATGAACAATATGCAAAACAACATTTCAAATGTGATGAGAGATGATTGTAACTCAATTTTAAAACCGGCATAATATCATCTTTCATCTGGGTTACATTTGTGAGTTCAATATTCTTGATGTATGACCATTCAGCTTCTGTTTTTTTGTAGTTTAAGACTCGTCCTATTATCTTTATAGCAAGAGGCACTCCCTTACATTTTTTTAGTATATCCATACCAATTGCTTTAAAGTTAGTATTAATGGTGTCTTGCTCTTCTTTAAATGCCATTTGCTTCAAGAATAACCAAGACTGATCCTTTGACAAGCCCTTTAAAGAATATTGTGAGATTGGGCTGGTAATATCTGCAACCAATTTGGATCTTGTAGTTATCACCACCTTACTTCCCCTTTTACCATCCAACAAAAGAGTTCTCAATTTACCCCATGTTTCTTCATTCTCATTCCACACATCATCCAACACAAGTAAATACATCTTTTGATTGAGAATTTTGCGAAGTTCATTTTGCAATTGTTCCATTATAAGGCTTTCAGGTTTTTTCTCAGTTGCAGATATAATTATATTTTTAACAATGGTTTTCACGTCAAATACATTAGAAACACACACCCAGATTTTCAATTCAAAATGAGCCTTGACTATCTCATCATTGTATACATATTGAGCTAGTGTGGTCTTCCCTAGTCCACCAATTCCTACTATGGATATGAACGAAACATTCTCTTTCACGTCGAAGTCTTGTAATAGACCTATGATGGCTTTCTTATCCTCCTCTCTCCCAATAACTTCTTTGTCACGTACAAACGAGTGAGTTTCCCTCTCCCTAGTCATAGCCCGTGTCTCTAAAGGACGCTCTATCAATTGGAAATTGTTCCTATCCTTTGCTATATCATTAAACCTCTCCCTCATAGCCCTTAGTTTGCTAGCCATCTCAAAACCAAAAACAAGTTGGTTTGAACAAGAAAAGAAAATCCGTACCTTCTTTGCCACTTTATCACCCCCCATAACCTTTTGCCGCAACACATGAGTGGAGAACTCGCTCAACAAGTCATCCGCGTCAAAAGCTGCATCTCTGAGCTTCATGAGCCAATCCTTGACTTGGTGGTTCTGGACCTGCTGCTCCTCTGCATCCTCAAGTACAGCTTGAATGGTGGAAATAGTGTTTTTCATTTTTTTGAGCTCATCGTTGACACCCCAGATCGATCCAATCTGTTTGAGAGTGGAGGAGCCCAAGCTTTCAATGATCTTCCGTACAACGCCATACAGGATTGCATCGGCCATTTGTTCTTGTTGGGTGAAAGAAAACGTAGCAAGCTTAGCTAATAGAGAGAAGTTTGAGATATGAGAGGAGGAAGATTAAAGTGGCTGTGAAGAAGGAAGACTTGGCTAGTTATGTAAAGTCAAGAGTCCACTTAGAAATAAATAGATAAATGTGAACAACAGCTCCTCTATTCAATAAATAATTACTACTTTAACAGCAGCCCCACTCCTCAATAATGGTTTTTGTGAAGACAAAAGAAAAAGGCAAGGAGGCCCCAGTACTGCTCAATAATTGAGTGGATAGTCACTATCTTTGATCCACCGAAGGAAAATAGGGATGAAATACTGGGACATAAAAGCTAAGGAAAAGTCTTTCCACACCGAAAGTTTCAATTCAAAGTATTTTCGTAGGAATTTAAGAAATTTCAACATCAAAGTTGAATTTATTCCTGGTTCGCTCTTTGATCACATAGATGCAGTGGGTGGTTGGAACAATAATACATGATTTGTGTTTGGTAAAATGCCTCAAAATTTTGTATTATATGAAAGAGAGATACTACGTTCATAACATTTTTACAATATTTTCACAACAAATTATAGGTGGTTAGTTATTATTGGTTCAAATTTGAACCTAACACGAAGATTACTTTTTTGCCTCAATAATAATAACCACTAACGACCTGCCACTTAGAATTTGTTATAAAAATATTGTGAAAATATTGTGGATATATTATTTCTCTGTATAGAATGTTGTGCTAAATGGTTTGTTTACTGATTGTAGGAATAATTTGGAACTGATTTTCGAAATTAAATTAGTATTGGGAGGAGTAAATGTTTAACTTGAAAACCCAAAATTGAAGTTTAATTATGGTGTCAGATAAAACACTTTCAACCTATTTCTATTTTCTCCCTTAAATCCTATAAATTCTATCCTCACATATCTCTCTTCCCTTACCGGCAATACTCGAAATAAATAAATACATAATTCAAATTTTGTATAATCTTGGCCATGACTCATAAACCAACCTATCATTTGGTTGATAACTAAAGCATAAGCATGGTAGAACTTATGTGTTCCATGATAATTAGGCTATTCTGGCATTGATGAGATAATTTTCTCTTTTCTCATTTGCATACACAGACATATTCTCCTATTTCTTGGAATTGAATTTTTTTTTTTTTTTTTTGTCACTAACATTCATTTTGTATTTGTTAGTATGTAATTCAAATTTGAAATAATCTGAACCTTTCAATATCTTTTCATAATCCTCACCTTCTATCATTTTTAAATTCTAATAATGTCTCAACAAAATTAAGGAGGTGAAAGTGAAATTAAATTGCAGTACTGTTATCATATCAATAATCAACTTATTAGTGTTTGTTTTATGACTAATCAAAATGAATTAATAAATTTTTTGATACTAAACTCATTATTATCTTAACAAAGTGATGAACTCATGTGGCATACTAGAAGAAAATCAGGGAAAATATATGTCTTCATTAGAGCACTTGTAGCAATGAAGCTAAAAAGCTATATAGTTATTTCATCTCCACTAAAACACAAAAATAACCATACAGCAATGGAGGTAAAACTATTTTTTTTAGCTTCATTGCTATAGTGCACATCTATTTATGGATGTGCACTGTAGCTTAGAGCTAAAAAAAAATTATTCCCTGCCCTATTGTGTGTGTTGCTGTGATAGTTGTGTATAGTAGATATATTATTTTATTGTAGTAGATATATTATTTTATTGCGATATTTATATTATTATATTATATTAAAAGCTAAAATAGATCCACTGTCGTAATATGTGTGTAGATAATATAGATAAAGTAACTTTTTGTGGTACCAAATAACTAAATTTTTAGCTCCACTGCTGTGAATGCTCTTACCATTGTCATGTAAGTGGATGTCATTTTTTTCAACAAAAGTAATGATAACCATTAACCCATATCATCATCACCAACATAGATTTTTTTTTTTTCATAAATCTCCTAGCCATAAATTTTCCCACAATAGAAATTATCTAACTTTTGAGTAAAGTTCATAACCATAAGTAATGCCTATACCCCTACGCCTTATATTCAATAGAATAATTAGCCACCTTTGAAATAAATTCATTTTCATATACAAATTAATTGTTTCTTTAAAAAGGCCATTTACAAAAGGTGTGGCCAACGAATTTTTATTTTGGAAGTAGTAGAATTTTTTAATTAAGTGACCTCAAGTATAAGTAATGTCATTTCATAACGATCATAAGGCATCTTTTTAATTTTTATATAAACTTGTGATTCTTCACAAATGTCAAAGTGTACTTGTATGAGAAGAATATTCTAAATGTCACAATATTATGCTTTCAGGAAGGTGAGAAACAGGAATGAACATCTTTTGTACCATAAGGTGTGTACCGCTCCCTGTACCACCAATAAAAAATTGACATCTGGCATCTCTGTTTTGTTTTCCTTCTCAACTAACGGAGAGGCAACCCGCAGCTCTGTTAGTCACGTTGATGTATTTTAACGTTAGTCAGGTTACATGACAATTGTGGGTCATGTGGCTCACTTAATGCACTTACTACCTCACATGAGAAATTTCAAAAGAATTTTTTTTTTTTTTTTTCCCTCTTTGTTAAGTGGTCCTCACGTTTGGTCCTCTTCAATTTGCTTTGCCGCTGCTGCTTTTTCTTATTTCTGATTTATAGTTCATGTTAATTTTGAAAGAAGCATAACAAGGCAGGCAAGCTAACTATTGCTGCAAAACACTCACAGTAAGTTCTCTGTCTTTCAATATTAGTTGTTAATTTGTTATATATGTTTTTTTTTTCTTTATCTTTTTTAAATTTTTTGTCTTATAAGAATTAAGATTTTGAAATATGTAGTTATAACTGTTAATATATATATATATATATATATATATATAGTTTTAGACACCTCAACAATTGTTGTTTATTAAATAAAAAAATTGTGCTATTTTTGTTTAATGTTTAAGGTCATGAGCGATAGCAATAACAATAGTAAGAATGATCATCAATCAATTTGAAAATTGAATTTTGAAGATGAGGATTTACTTATGAGAGTTGAACCAGTAGTGGAGCTAGCCTACAATAACAGATAGCAAGGATGAAATTCATGCTAATATACCAGGAGAAGTTGTTCCAAAAATAGGAATGGAGTTTGGAACTGAACAAGAATCATATGATTTCTATAACAATTATGCACGTGCCATTGGATTTATTATTAGGCGTAGCAAGGGGTATAAAGATGACACGAAAACATGGTTAGATAGAAAATTTTGTTGCTCTTGCGAAGGCATACGAGGGAATGACAAAAGAGATGATAACGTGAAATGTCATTGTCTATAAACAAGATGTGATTGTTTGGCAGAGATGAAATTTAGTTATAGATCTACTGAAAAATATTGTGTTGTCAAATTTGTGGCAAAGCATACGTATGTATTAGCTTCTCCTCGTAAATGCATGTTCCTTAGATCTCAAGCAACCATTACTGCTGCTCAAGTTGTTGAAGCTGAATTAGCAAATAGATTTGGAATTGCACCAAAAGCAAGTATAGGGCTAATGGCTAGAAGGGTAGACGGAATTGACAATCTTGGCTTCATTCCCGAGGATTATAACAATTATTTGCGTACAAGATGAAGATATGAAAATTGGGGATACAGGTGGCCTACTTGAATATCTACAAAAAAATGCAATCTAAAGACCTTAATTTTTCTTAATTCACGTTGACCTTGATGATCTTATTACAAACATTTTTTGGGTAGATGGTAGGATGAAATTCGATTATGAATATTTTGGAGATGTAGTGTGCTTTGATACAACTTATAAAAAAAATAAAGATGGTAGGCCGTTTGCATTATTTGTTGGAGTAAATCATCATAAGCAAAGTATCATCTTTGGTGCTACATTGTTATATGATGAAACATGTGAAACTTTCATGTGATTGTTTGACTTTTGTGAAGGCAATGTTTGGTAAGAAACCATTGACTATCCTCACAAACCAAGATGCCACAATGGCAAAAGCATTAGCTTCACAATGGCCAGAACCACACCATCGTTTGTGTGTTTGGCATACATACCAAAATGCTGCTAAAGATCTTAGCGATGTATTTGAAAATAGTAGTAGTTTTGTGACAGACGTTAGCAGTTGCGTATATGACCGTGATGATGAAGATGATTTTTCAAATGCATGGGATGAGATGCTTGATAAATATAATCTAAACAGGAGAGCCTCACTTAGGATTATGATTCCAAGTATTGAAGGCAAATGTACATCCTCAAGGATAGGACTCCTAGCTTCTATACAAGTATTGCTGGAACAAGTTGGAGCATTGAAGAAATTCTAGATGACATAAAAAAATGTGGCCACAGTGTTAGGTTTCATTATCATTATGCACTCACAATATAGACAACTATTTTTATTTAAAGAAAAATAATACTACTTCCGTCTCACTTTGTTTGTTCTGTTTGAAAAGTCAAACTTTTTAAGGGAACATCATTTATTGTCTTGTCTGCCTTATAAAAATATATAATTTTTCAAAACTACCCTTAAATAAATTTATCAAATAATAGTTTTGAAAATAAAATAGGGGTATAATAGGAACATTAGTAAATTAATGAGTTTTATTTTTAGAAACTGAACAATATTTTGGAACATTCCAAAATAGAATAAAAGACAAACAAACTGAGACGGAAGGAGTAATAAAAAAAAACCTTGCAGTCTTCTACAATTCTGTCTTGGATTGGATTCTTACTTGAAGATACCTGTATCAGAATATTCAAAATTAATAAGCTTTGGTTTGACAAATCATTACCTTCAGTATATAAAGGGTGCTAATGATTTTGCGAGGCTCTTAATCATATCTGACCTGCTAAAAGTATTTTATCATGCTAGTGAAGATCATAATTCTAATGTTTATATGAATTCATTTAGGTTTTTGCGTTACTTTTATGTCCAAAATTTGTCATAAAATTTAAAATACCAAGTGCACCAACATTTATCTAAATATATTAATGCATACTCTCAAGTTCTTTAACGTAATTAGCACATCATGCACACAAACTTAAGACTGTAAAGTACGTACAAGAGGTATGCTAAATAGGTTTCATTTTCCTCTAGCAAAAAGGAATTATATAGGATTTGTATGTACAAATTCTAAGAAAAAAGTTGTACATACACAATTCTTTTAGACAAAGAAAGATGCCTATTGTCAAATATTATGGTGTGTCTTTATGTGTTAAGAATGACTAATTCTTGATGTATATCTCTTTTTTGAAACAGATTATCCAGCACCATGATTTTTTCCTAGATGATTGTCTCCGTGAATATTTGCTTCTTTTTCCTAAATTATTGAAAGGTAGTACTATTTTTTATCAACAATGCTCAAGTGAAAATCTATTTTCATTTTGAGTTAACAGGTAAGATGATTGATGAATATTATGCATTTATAATTGCTTATCAGCATGTTTGGCCCCTGAAAATTTGTGAAGGGCACATATCAAAGTCAAAGAGTTGTAGTGTAAAAGAAATCATACCGTACATTTTCTTTGTATTCAAGCCATTTAAAGACCTTAATTTGCTCATGATATTATTATAAACTACTGATATCTTTGACTTGAGATGTCAATTTATCAAAATCTGAAATTTTCATTTGAAAATGGAAGTAATCCAATAATCACTAAGCACCACTAGTAAAGATTATTGTTGAAAAAGAGGAAGACAATTAATTGTTATGCTGATATTAAGAACTTGATTTCCAATTTTCATTGGTTATCTTTGGGGTTTATTCTTAATAGTTAGATTTTTCAAATGCAGGAGGTGGAAAAGCTTAAATCGATGTGCGTACCGTATGTAGCAGCAACTTAGGGATTGTTGTCATTTATCATGCACTGAGATTCTCAAGCTAGAAGAAATGTTGGATGGTTTAGTTGGGGTTTCAAGATAGAAGAATAGTTGGATGGTCTAGTTGGGAATTCAAAAAATCCATCAAGGGCAGTTAATTTAACTCCTAAAAGATCTAAGATCCTATTTCTATTCTGTAAGTAAAGTGACACATAGGCATCATTGTTTCTCTATTTGTATGCGTCTCTCTCTCTTTCTCATTCACAGTTGTTGTAGCAAATTCAAGAGGGAATTTAATGTTGAACTTGAGAGCAACATTAAAAATGGAAATGGTGGCTTCTTTGGATTGGGGCTTCTCCTAATAGGCATTTCAAAATGGGTCATGCTAATAGATGCCTTTAGGGCAATGGTTAACAATCCATTTTAGGAAAGTTTTGACACTACTTTTATGGGAAATGAAAAAAGCTGTCAAAACATTAATTGTTTTTTTTTCCCATAAAAACTTTCTTTAAATAGATTTTAACCATTGCCCTAAGGGCATCCATTAACATTTCCCTTTCAAAATTTCTGAGGATGAAACAACATAATTTTTGGGGGATTGGTAAGGTTCTTTGGGTTGGTGTTGGATAAGGTGTTGAAATTTGACCTCAATTTTGGCAATAATTCACTACTTTTCTTTGGAATCAAGTGTAAATTAACCAAACAATGAAATTTGCAATAACTAGGATTTTAAATCATGGGAGTTCAAATTCCTTCATTAGTTAATTTCCATGTAAATAGCAAAGTTTCATCCAAAAGCAAAATTATGTGTTTAAAATTTATTAGGTTCTCTCGTATGTGAGAGACTAAGAAGAGGGTGAACTCGGTCCCGATGTCTCAAAATTAAATTTCTAAAATAAATGCTAGAAAAGTAAAACTTTTACAAAAAATATTTATGTTTTTGAATATATTAAACCAAAAAATTTAGGTCGTGTAAATCTTCATAGTATATACTAGCTTCATCACATGCATTTCGCGTGTGCAATGAGGCTTTTTTTTTTATTGAGTTTAATGTTGTAATTTTTCAATTTGAATTTGTTTATTATTAGTGAGGTTACATGGGAATGGATTTTTAAGAAGCTAAAATTTAGGATTTTGAAAAGGAGTAAACCGCAAGGTTTTGTGTGTACTAATTTTTAGGAAAAAAGTTTCTATGGTAGTTTTTTCTTTTTGAATTTTGTTGAATTACTATTTTACCTCTATTTTAATATGTTCTTAGGAATAAGGATTATCTAATCAGGTTAGGGTTATTTTTGACATTTTCTGTAGTCATAAATAACTTTCTTAGTCATCTTAGTATATAGATTATAGAGATTGCAATAAAAAAGATCCCTTGTACTTTAGTTCAAAAATCAAACTGGCCCCTTAGTCCTATTAAAAAAAAAAACTTGCCCCTTAGTCTTTTAATATAAAATTAAGAAGATAGCACATTATGGTTTTCTAAAGTCTACTTCTTTTAGCCCCTAATGTTTCAATTGAGCAATTTTATTCCCAAAGTATAAAAAATGAGCTTTTCTGATCATTTCATCTAGTTCAGTCCACTAAGCTTAAAAAATGAACAACTTGTAACTACACAATTTCATATTTTATTCCGCTTATTAATTACCATGTTTTAATTTTGGTTCAATGGAAAGCACAAATCAATGGGTGACTCATCGGCATGAGTCCGTAATTGAATAACCCCCACAAGATTGATTCTAATTAACTCTTTAACATATCAAAAAAACTCTTTAACATTTCAAAGCACGACCCTGTTCAAGCAACAAAATATCCTGGAACACCTTTTAGGAAAAAACAATCTAGCCATAATAGGCAAAATTTGCCAAAAAGCATGTTTTTAGAAAAAATTTAGGAAAGTAGCCCATGTATGAAGTTAATTAGTTAAGTAGACTATTCTGGAACTCAAGTTGTCAAATTCAAGTTCCAAAAATAGTCTACTTAACTAATTAACTCAACCGTATGCTATTCACCAAAAAAATTTCTAAAATGGTACTATTCAGCAAATTTTGCAAGTCATAATGTTTTGCTTTTTGCTGAGAGACTTTAGTGAGGCTCTCTTTTCTTTTTCTTCTGTTTTTTTTTTTTTTTTTTTTTTTTATTTTAATTTTTTCTGTTTTTTAAAAGAACTTCCAAAATTGTTTTTTTCCAAAGTCAGTTTGTTTATCAGTATCATCCAAAAGGTTATATGCTTTTGATTTTGTGTCAAAAGAAATTTTTGAACCTGATTTGAGGGGTGAAGACCCAACTACAAAAGATAAAAGCCCAGGCCAAGAGCCATTAAGCACCCTGGAGAAGAGTATGCGCCACAATGCACTGAATTTCTAGTTAGGAGCCATTATCTATTTCTTCTATAAATAATACTACAAGTACTTTGGTTTTGTTACTTTCTTTGTAAGCAGAAGACTTTGAATTTTAGGGGGGGAGGGCATAAAATTAGATAGGTGGCATGGGCAGCTTCTCTTTGTAGTTTTTTATTTTCCCCTCTCTGCATGGTACATATTTTGAGTGAAAAGTACGAGGAAGAGCAACTAGTTTGTGATCTCCAATAATTAAGGTCATCAATTGAGTGTTTATAAGTTTTTGTTTTACCCAATGTTTAATTGGTTTCTTTCTTATTGGGGGGATTTCAGGGGAAAAAAAAAATTTTCTTTCCCTAAAATGAACCTGGGATACTTAATCATAATAGTGGTTTCGTATATGTGTGTCTGTGTGGTGAAAGCATGAGATTCAAAATCAATATCGGTACAGTGGCTCAGTGCCTAGAGGGTTCATACTTCTTTTCCCCTCATTTCTATATTGTGTTGGCTTGATAAGGAGTGTGCAGCAGTTCGACCTGAGCAAAGTACAAGTCAATTTGTTTCAAGCAACAGTGCCAACACAGAAAATTTAAGCAGCACAAGTAGGCCAAGGTTGATTGAAAATGAGGACAGGCTTCCTGGAGCTGTGCTGCTTGCAAGGGCAAGGCTTCTGGAGAGGTTGAGAGGGGTGCCTCTTTCTGCAAACAGGTCAGTGCTTACTTTGATATGCAATTTGGTATTTTTCAAGGGTGAGTCTAGACATTACATGAAAATTATTATTTATTTTATGTCATCAATAATATGTTTATGCCAAAATTGTCGTTATACATCTGCGCAATACCAAGATTGACAGCCACCAATGCTGTTGACGGTGAAGTCATGAAAGTATTGAATCAATCAATCTGATACCATAATTTCAGGTCTGATGAAGGATCCAATTTTCTTATCTGGCTCCACTTTTAGATGGACCTCTATCTTCAATTTGTTTGCAATTAATTATCCTGTACATGATGTCCGTAATTTAAATTTCTTGTGACAGAAGTATTTATGACTGGAGGGATTGCATAATATGTGTGTGTTTATGTTGGGTTGTATTAACAGTCCTATACTGTCAAGGGTTGTTTAGCATATCACAAAACTAGGCCAACCAAGAACAACATAACTGGTTTTAATTGTTTTTAGTTCAAAAAACTGGTTCAAAATGGGATGGAATATGTTCCTTTAAAAACCTAGTTTTAACTTTGGTTCTTTCAAGCATACATTCTCTCCAAAATCAAGTTCTGAAAATTTTGATGTACGTTTTCACATGCATATTCTCACCATTATCTAGTTTTAAATTAGAAAATTTTGCATGCTTATTAAGTAAAACTTGTTTTGATATGATTCTAGACAAACTTGAAATAAAATAAAGGGAATTATTCTAGACAAATTCGAAATAAAATTTTGCATGCAAGTTAGACGGTCATTTGTAATCCTAAGTTTTGGGGACCCACTATAATTTTGCTCTGAATTCCCCGTTGGAGGAATTGAATTTGGTTTGGTAATTGGAATGGCTAATTCTACTCGCACTCACCACCGGGTTCAATTACAAAGCTCAGTGAACATGTTGCCCACTTACCAGAGAGAGTAGTGTGTATTCCTTTAATCTCATTTTACGACTTAATATTAAATTATTAAAAGTGCAGCAATTCAGGCAGTTGGGACAAGACACTGTAATTTATTGTGACAAAATTCTCCTAATATATTTTATTTGTTTTAACAAGTGCTGAACTCTTTGCTTGTAGTCATCAAACGTGCGACAATATCCACTGTGGGAATTTTAAATATTTTACAAATTATTGGTGAATATCTCTTGTACCACCAAATTGTCTTTGGAACGGTTGGACTTATTTTAATGGATGGCCTTCTTCAATCATTGTGTTTCTCATTCAATTTTGATTTTTTGTCAAATTTTTCTTAGGCTGCCGTTCTTTTTATGATTTCCCAGTATCTTTTTATTTGATAAATTATTTTTAAATCATTAGTTTTTTTCACTAGAAATGTTTTTGTAATTTTGCTTCCTACACATGTGAAAGTTTTGGCACTGACCAAATTATGTCTTTTTTTTTTTTTAGGGTGACCAAATTATGTCGTTAATTTGTAATTGTGTGTATGTGTAATCCTTGTACCTCCTGCACTGTAGTACTTGTCCACACACGAGAAAATCTGGTCTCATTGTATTTCTTTACTGTCATTTCGAAATTTGAATACATGTTTTCGTGTTATTTTGTTGTACATTTCCTTTTGATTTCTCTCCTTTATAGGAAATTTAGAAGGTATTGACAGACAAAGCCTACAAGGCCTATGAATGATGTTGGAAAGACTCAACAAGTAGTATTGCGGCCCAAAGCTTGCACACCTCTCTCTCTCTAAATATATATATATATATATGAAATAAAATAACATAAATTGAAAATGCTTTTAACTTTTCTTTTCTGATAAAGTAAAAAAAAAAAATGCTTTGAGCTTTTTTTTGGTTGAGTAAAATGCTTTGAGCTTGAACATTATAGAATAGACTACTCGAATAAAAGGAAAAGAGAACAATTATTAAACTTATGCTTTGGTTCTTGTTCTATTTTTTTTTTTTAATAATTTCCAACACAACATCCATGTATAAAAACAATAGTATAAATTAGGGAAATAATTTTTAAATATAGTTATTTCAGGTTTCAAGGAGAAGCTCAATTTGGAGTGTCAATTGGTCCTTAGTTGGTCTGTCATAGTGTGGTTATAAGGCTCCTATAAGAAATTTAAAATTTTATTTTGGATCAATGATTTTGGATGTAGGTAGAATTTGAACATAAATCCTTTATTTGAGAGAAAAAAAACTTTATCATTTAAGTAAATTAAAGCCCACAAATTCAATTGAATTGATCATAAAAATAAGAAATTAAGCAATTACCTAGCATCAATTTTTGGTACCTTTTGTTTGGTTAAATTTTAGTATAAGAATAATGAACAAAGTTTCTCTCCAAACTAGATTGGAGAACTCTTCAAACTTCTCATATATCTTTTTTTTGGATGTGAATTTTGAAAATCTAACCGTTGAATTTTATATTCCTTATGTTCTTAATATGCATATCAAATTTCATTCAAATTGGATGTTATTTACTATTTAATCAATAAACTTATATTTTATACACAATTTTAGATTACAAAAACTTGAAAATTTTACATAAATGTGAAACATATTAATATATGCACAATCAATAATGGACCTTTTTTTTTTAATTATCAAGATGAAAAACAATACAAAGAATCTTTTAAGAACTCAAAGGTCTTTAGTGGGGAAAATTGTCATTCCTAAACAAGACTCAATTGTTGATGAGGAAGAGAATCAGTCCTCTTACAGTCAATTCTCTCCAACTCCTATAGATTTTGAGCAAATAGATGCTCCAATAGGTCACCAACTCAATTTCATGAAAAAGGAATTTGTTCCACACTTGAAAGCCTTAGGTGATGAGTTTGAGTCTGAAAGAAACAAAGTCAAATGAGAAACCTATAGAACAAGCCATACCTTAGAATAAAAGAAAGAAGTGCTCACCAAATGGCAAGAATTCATGAAAGAAATATTTGTAGAAATACCTTTCTTTGAATACTTCAAGAACCATTTTAAGTGGCACAGAAAATCTTGTGTTCTTACCAAAACAAATTGGACTAAAGAGAACCAACAAGTAGTCCAATCTAGCCAACCACCTCTAGAAACCATAGTTATCAAACATCAAGGACAAAAAGTTGTTGCTTCCCCATTCAAGAAACCAACTGAAGAAGAAAAATCAGTTAGGAAATTTATGGAGCAAAATAACTATACCAACCGGTGCTTAGGTGTCATAGGCAAGCAATTAGACAGAATAGAAGATAGAGTAGAAAACAAGGTTATCCCTTAGTCCAGCAACCTTGTCAAACCTGTTCAGTCTTTAGAAAAACCTTTAGTGAAATTACCAGTTAGTAGACAAGCTAGTCGTAGATCTAAGGATAAAATTGCCTTAAAAATGGTAAACCAAAAGTTAGAAGACTTAGTTAAGAAGGAATCAGGAACCTGCTTGGCTAGCAATTCTAGCCAAACCTCTCCAGAATCTGAAAGAGAAATAAAACAACTAGAAAACCAATTTTGAGGTTTACAAGTGAATAGGCTTCACCATCCCAAAATAAACCCAACCAGTCATACCAAAAATTGGTACCCTAGACCAACATCCCTTGACCTCCAATTTGAGGAAAGAAATATTAGCAATCAGTTTTCAGTAGATTTTGATAAACTTTATGAATGGAATATAGATGGATTATCAGAACAAGAAATCTATATATTACTAAAAGCTGAAGTGTAGCGTTTAATGCTGCTGCTCTTACGTTACGCCACATTAACTGCCACGTCATTTTTTTTTATAAATATAATTTGTCCAACAATTTTAAAATGGTTTTTACTATTTTCAGCCCTATAAATCCCAGCCCTATAAATGCAGCTCACCACTTATTAATTTACTTTCACTATCACCCTATAATAAATCCAGCCCACTACTTATTTATTTACTTCTAGTATCACCCTATAATAAATCTGTATAATTAATCCAACCCACCTCTTATTTATTTCATTCCACTATCAAGCCCAACCTAAATCCTTTTCAGTTCAGCTTAAAGGAAAAAAAATAAATAAAAAACATTGAAGCCTTCAAGGTTTTGCATGACCAAATAGAAACGTGAGGAGACAGAGAGTTTGAATATTGTAACATGGAGGGAAGCTTAAAGGGGGGGGAAAAAAAATCTTCTTCTCCATTTTAGTTGTTGTTTCAATTTCTCCAACCTTTACCCTTCCTCTTTGCCTCTTTATCCCCCTACTACTCTCTTCTTAATTGTTACACTTCTTTCATCACTATCTCTTTCTTATATTTTGACTCTTTTTCTCCTTATTTTATTTTGTATAAATTTGGTGTCATTTTTCCCATGTAATCCATATTTTTCCCACAAAATAACTGTGAGTACTCTCTCTCTCTCTCTCTTGGTGGATTTTTGTTCTTTCTTATAATTGTTTTTATGGGTCTTTCTTATAATTCTGATTATAGTTGTTTTTTTTTTTTTTTGAATATTTGTTTTGGTTAATACATAGTTTTTTTTTTTTTTTGAATATTTGGCTCGGGTTAATACATAGTTTTTTTTTGGAAATAGTAATTTAAGTTTCTATCAAAACATAATCTACATGACTATGGTTCTTTTTCTTTTTCTTTGTCCTTCGTGATGAAAATTTAGATCATTGAGCACCATTTCCTTTTCTCTGCATTGTTGAGCACCGCTTAGATGTTAGGGAAATGAAAGAACCAAGCTACTCCACTATAGCAGAGAGTACTTGGAAATGGAAAATTAATGAATGACAAGAGACTAAAAGAGTAGATGATAGGCTAACCAAATAGAAGGTGCTCAAAGCACAATAATATTTAGTCCAATAGAATTTTATATTATTATTACTGTTTTCTTAAAAAGAATCTGGAGAGCTATCTTTGGTCAATGAAGTCCATGCAGTACATGTTTAATTCACATTGGTCTCTTCTCCTCAACCCACGGAAAAGAAAAATAAATTTCTCCACTTTTACAAAGTGGTGATCTTTTTTATATGGGAAAATATAGCCCACACACTCTATTACAAAATTTTACACACGTCCTTGAAATGCACTGAAATCTATTTTTTAGGATATGTGTAAAATTGTGTGTAATAGACGCTCCATTTGTTTTGAAGTAAAATAATTTTTCAAATATCAATAAAATTGGATTTGAAATGTTGTTTCTAAATTTATTTGTTGTCATGTACATTTAAAAAAATGAATTTATTAGAGAGATTCTACAGAATACAAACAAAATTAACGTATATACTTGGCATAGAGTGAAAAAGTGCTTGGTAAATTCAAGGTTGCATATATGCCTGAACAATAGGAGTTTCTAAGTGTTGTTTTTTTTTTTTTCCTATGGCTAAGAATATGAGTTCCTTTCGAAAGTAATGTTGCTGATCATGGATTGAAAACTTTGATCATTCTTTTTCATTTCCATTTTTCCCTTTCGTGTTAATGTAATTACCATAGTATGTCTAGACTTTATGTTTATTATTGTTATTGAATTAATAATGTTCTATTTTCAAGTATCTAGCTATTTACTTTAGTTGTTTTCAAACTTTAAGCAAAGAACAATATTCTACTTGTAATCATGTCAAATTGCTAGAATAGATTGGGTAGGACCATGTTAACGGAACACGAAGAAATGTTTAAAATGTAAGAGTGTGCTTTTTTATAATAACTAACCGCAAACTCACACAATACATAGAAATATTATTAATGATCATTTTATTGTTAAACTTAAAGAAAAAAATTTATAATAATAATTCATTAAAGATTATTTTGTGAATAGCCAAAAGAAAATTCTTTATAAATAAGTTAAAAAACTACCATTACTAAAAAAAAAATAACCAAAGATATATAACATAACGTATTAAATTATTCAAACAAAATCTTTTAAAGGAATCATTTGAACCAACCATCAAATATATGATGTACCCTAGAAACTTTATAATTAAATAGTGTAGAGTAAACATGGTTTTACAAAAACAATGAACTTAAATTAGCATACTATTAATAATAATAAAAAAATAGGAAATGAAAAGCAAACAAATCTTCATGTAAATTTTTGTGCACTTAAATATTACTCTTATACTTGTGGACTCCATATTATGGTATGTTCATATACATCTAGATGAGTAAGACTAAGAATGTAACTATTATTTGGGCTACATCATCCATTTTTTTTTCTACATTTTTTTTTTCTATTTTTGAACTTTGATTCTACCTATTTTCAAAAAAAAAAAAAAAAAAACCTCTTCTTCTCCCTATAAATCACGGTTACACTTCCTCCAACCTTTCCCTTTCCTATTTGCTTCTTTATCTCCCCACTACTCTCTCCTCTACTGTTACACTTCCTTCATCCCTTTCTCTTTCTTATATTTTGACTCTTATTCTTCTCATTTTATTTTGTATAAATTTGATATCATTTCTTCTATTTAATCCATACTTTTCCCGCAAAATAACTGTGAGTACTCTCTCTCTCTCTCTCTCTCTCTCTCTCTCTCTCTCTCTCTCTCTATGTATATATATATATATATATCTTTACTTTCTTTTGGTAGATTTTTGTTATTTCTTATAATTCTGATTAAAGTTGATAGTTTTTTTTTTTTTGAATATTTGTTTTGGAATTGTGCTTTTTTAATTTCCCTTTAATAGTAATGGTTGAATTTTAGTTTGGGTTAATACATATTTTTTTTGGGAATAGAAATTTGAGTTTCTATCAAAACACAATCTATATGACTGAATTTGAATATGCCTACCAATTTTATGAGTAATAAATTATTATAAAGTCTAACTTTTATTCCTTTGATTTCATTGTAATTTTTGGTTAAGATAACATTGTAATTTTGTGATGAATTTTTATTGTTATGATAATCTCTTTATTCCTTAAGAAATGAAAATTTTGAATAATAGATTTGAAGCTTATAAAGTTTAGTTGCATATTAGGCAAATATAAAACACTACAACAGAAGTTAGAAGAATTTGGCTCACCTTAAAAAAATATTAATTAGACAAAAAAAAATAGAATGATATATTTGTAGAGATAAAAAGATAAATAAAATAAAATAAAAAACCTGTAGAAATATATATTTTTTAAATAGACAATAGTTGAATTAATTGTTACTCTTGATATATTATAGCCCATTACATAATATTTATATATTCCCACGTATCACGTGGGTCTAGGGCTAGTTATGAATAAAATCCAGCACCTAACCATGGTAGCAAATAACTACCTCAACAATGAATTCACCCATACCCAAGTAATTTATCTTTTATTCTTAGGATTCACATGTAAACTGTCATAGTGGGATAAGTACCTTACGGAAGAATCCAGAGAACATATCAGATGTGCAATTAAAAAAGATGATGATGGAAGCCCCATCTTTGACGAAGCTATAGGCAGAAGTGTCCCAGATGGAGTCAATACCTTAATCTACACGATCGTAGATCACTTCATAGGTGTTAGGTTCTAAGACTTTAGGAACTAATGTATTAGAACTTCAATTTGTAATATGTTGGCAAATCATGATCAAAACATAGAGTCTAGGTTTAGGCTTGATCATAGTGTGTTTAATTGTAAAATTGGAATCGAGTGATTGCAGAAGTTTTTGGACAAAATCTACAACACTCGAATGATAAAAAATTAGAATCGATCGATTGAAACTCGTGCAGATTTAATTTTCTGCAGAATTCTCAATTCAGCCCAAGCCCATATAATGTGTAGGGCTAAGTGTTTTACTTCAAGTTTAAAAGGAAAAACTCTAGCTATGTTTTAGAGGTCTTTAAAGAGTTGTGTGTTGAATCTTCTGTGAGATCTAGAGGTATTTACCTTTATACATACACATAGATTTGTCAAGATCAAGATTTGCATCAAGCACTTGATCATCTCTTCAGTTGTTGTATAAAGAACTTTAAAGAAGATCTGAAACCTTTGAGTGGAGTCGCAAAGTCACAAGTAGGAGAACTTGTGGTTGCTGTGGATCAAGAAAAGAAGTAATCTGTGGATTTGGAGCTGTCATGTGGTCGTGGCAGTAAGTTTTCTACTCGAGGTAGTAATAGGATGTTAGTGGTTTAAGTCTTATTATACAAACTTCAATTCTTTCATAGTGGATCTGTTTTTATCTTGAGAATTGCTAGATTAAATTCTCCCCAGGTTTTTTACCGGTTAAGTTTTCCTGTTTAATCATATCGTGGTGTTCTTTATATTTCCGCATTATTTACATGATATGATATTATTGTGTTAACCTAGAACTGAATAAAATATCTAAGTAATCACTTGACTAAATAATTAGGTTAAATAACTTGTATTAAGGGGTCTAAAAATGAACAAGTAGTATCAGAACAGGTTAGCTCTTGTGTTTAGATCTTTTGACTTAAGAGTTGATCCTTAACCCCAGTTGCCATGGATTTTTTAAAGTTCTTTTTGTTAAAAATCCAACTTTTCTATTTTTGGATCATATGGCTTGTTGCATGTATTTAGTCTTTCCTTGAGTATCTTGGTTTAATTACATGTGATGATAATTATGTGTTACACTACTTTAACCGCCTTAAAGGCACGCAATTCTTGTCTTTGGTATTTGGATAGTGTTGTTCCAGGCATATGACAGGAAATAAAGCATTATTCAAGACACTTTTTGAAGGAAAGATTGGGACAGTCACGTTTGGAGATGGGAGCAAGTCTGTGATCAGAGGCATTAGAATTGTGGAAATTCCAGGGTTGCTTGTATTTGAAGATGTTTGGTATGTTGATGGGCTGAAGGCTAAATTACTCAGCATCGGTCAGATTTGCGACAATGGGTTGAGTGTTTTCTTTACCAAGTATGAATGTGAGATACTTGATGGACTGCTGATAACTGTTATGGTATAACACCAAGTATGACCAACAAGTGTTTCGGTGTAAAGATCAATCAAGTAGGCCTTTGGCATCAACTGTTAGGACACGCAAGTCACAAGCAATTAGAGAAGATCTCCAAGTGTGAAGCTGTTATTGGTTTGCCCAAGTTTGAAAAGATAGAGAAGAGCATATATGGACCATGTCAAATGGGTAAATAAGTGAAGTCCAAGTATTCGTCTGTAACTAAAGTTCAAACCTTAAGACCGTTGGAACTGTTGCACATTGATCTCATGGGTCTTGCCAGAGTGAAGAGTTTGGGTGGAAAGAGGTATATTCTAGTAGTTGTGGATGATTTTACTAGGTATACTTGGGTTGTGCTTTTGAGAAATAAGGTCGAGGCTCCTGAAAAGATGATGCATCTGTGCAAGAAATTGCAAGTTGAAAAAGGTACTGTGATAGCCAGAATTAGAAGTGATCATGGGAGAGAATTTGAGAACACAAAATTGGCTACCTTTTGCAATGATCAAGACACACATCAAGAATTCTCTTCACCCAAGACACCACAATAGAATGGAATAGTGGAACGGAAGAATAGAGTTATTCAAGAAATGGCTTGTGTCATGCTACACAACAAGAAGATGACCAAGTCTTTTTGGGGAGAAGCAGTTAAGATTGCATGTCATACACTTAACCAAGTGTATTTCAGACCTGAGTCCAAGAAAACTCCATATGAACTCTAGAGTGGGAAGCAGCTTGTTGTAAAATACTTCAGGATATTTTGAAGTGATTGTTCCATTTTGCTTGATAGGAAAAACTTAGAAAAGTTTGATGCAAAAAGTGACAAGGGATATTTTCTAGGCTACTCTACCACTAGTAAAGCATATAGGGTGTATAATCTGAGAACTAAAATAGTCATGGAGTCTTCAAATGTGGTGATCAATGATAAACTATGTCCGAAATCTTATTCAGAAGACACTCATTTGATTCAAGAAAAGACTATGGAGGTTGAAGATTCTCTTCCTTAAGAGTACGTTGGGAAGCATAGCGATGAAGAACTACAAATATTGAATGACGTTGTTTTAGAACCATCTGTTTTAGAACCATCTATCCTTGTTCGTGAAACTCAACAAGAACAAAGTGAGTCTAGCTCTTCATCTGAACAAAAAGGTACCTTAACATCTTTGGTCAAAGGTCCATTTGCTAGAGTAAAATTAAATCATCCTACCACAAACATATTAGGTAGTCTAAATGATAACATGAGGTTGAGGTCTAAAGCTTTGAATGTAATTACTCACTGATGCTATCTATCCCAATTCGAACCGAAGAAAGTGGATGAAGCACTTCAAGATGGTGATTGGATTAATTCTATGCATTAAGAACTTCATCAATTTTTTTGGAATGATGTCTTAAGGGGGAGCATGTTTTGATCCTTCATGTAAGTCTGTTGATGTTACATTATATAGAAGCATGATTGGTTGTCTTTTGTATTTAACTGCTAATCGTCTAGATATTGCTTTTAGTGTTGATGTATGCTCTAGGTTTCAATCTAATCCTAAAGTTTCACATTTGAATGCTGTTTAAAGAATAATAAAATATGTTAGTGGAACTAGCGATTATGGTTTGTTCTATAGCAAAGAGTCAAATATGTCTCTAGCTGGATAATCAGATGTAGATTGGGTCGGCAATGTCGATGATAGAAAAAGCACCATAGGTGGGTGTTTTTAAATAGGAGCCAATCTAGTTGCTTGGATGAGTAACAAGCAAAATTTTATCTTTGTCAACTGCAAAAGCAAAATATATTGTTGCTGGAAGTTGTTGTTCACAGCTTCTTTGGATGAAAAAACTTTTAGGTGATTATGGGATATCACAAGACACCATGGTTGTCTATTGTGATAATTCTAGTGTTATCGATATCTTTAAGAATCTTGTCCAACATTTTAAGACTAAGCACATAGAGATTAGATATCACTTTATTAGGGACCTTATTGAAAGAAAGATTATGGTTCTATAATATATCCCTACTGAACATCAGAATGCTGACATCTTCACCAAACCTCTTGATAGATGTAAGTTTGAGATACTTCGTCAAGTGATTGCTGTAATTCTTTGTCCCTAGTCATCTTTGACTCTTTTGGTCCTTGTGCTTCATCTCAAAATTCTTTGTGACCATTTTTTTCTTGTTGTTTTGTTTCTTTTTGCTTCTAGGATTTGCATTGCATTACATTCATGCATTTCATAGTAGGTTGTTTTTGTTATTTCTTTTAATAAAAATTAAAAAAAAGGGGGAAAGAGGGATGTGTTTTGTATTATATATCTTGGATTTATAGTTGGGGTTGGCCATATTTTGTTTCATAACATGCTTGTGTGTGTTGTTTAGCTTGGATGAGCTTATTTTTTTGCAGTTTTCTAGTTTTAGCTATGTAGTGCATGATGTGTGGGGGTTGTTTATAGTTTCCGATCACATGATCTTGATTTTGAAGTCACATACTTTTGATTGTATGGACTAAAATATCCTAAGAGAAAGGCATAAATAATCATCTCACCACTGTTTCCTAGTCAATCATGATTAGTGCATATTGTAAGATTTTGTGCTCGAGAAAGTGTAGCACATGCACAAACAAAAAAATAAGGTGTAGGCAAAATGGTGTGTACATTATAAGGCTAAATTAAAAATGGTGTGTTCATTATAAGGCTAAAATAAAAATGTTGTGTACATTATAAGGCAAAAAATATACATGATTGCAAGCTTGTTTTCTAGGAAATGTGAGAGTTATATGATGTAACTCTTTAGGTGATAGTCACTTTCAAACTTATGTGATGTATAATGTAGAAATCGTGATTAATTACTATTTACATATTGCCTCACATGTATCTCATGCTGTTACTAGTTGCACACATTATATAAGTTATTCTTTGCTAAACTTAGTACATGATATTGTGTGTGAATTTGATTTGGCCATCCAAGATTATATGTTCCTTGGTGTTGATACAAAATATGTTCATTGATTGATTTTTGGGGACAACAATTGTTACATTCTTGTCTTGGAAGATCTAGATTGAATTCAAGTGTTTTTGAAAAACTTTTATACTCATACTCATGCATTTCATACATGAAATAAGTTGGTTTGAGTGTTTTATACTTAAGACTTCTTATGTTTTTCAATAATTTCATTTTTTAATATTTACGATCGATCAAGTGTGTTTTTCGACTGATCGAAAATTTGTTAAAATTTTTTGTTTGAATCTGCCTGGTCCAATTGGTACTTGATCAATCGAATATTTTTTTTGATTGATTGAACCCAATTTCAACTGATCAAATTTCGAAAAGGGACTTTTTAAAAGGCTTTTGCTTTCATGCATTCTTCCTATTCTCAAAAGCTTTTCAGACTTTTTCTCCCTTCTTTTCTTCTACCGATTCAATCTAAGTGATTTTTGTCACTTTCTTCCTCAAAATTCTCCAAGGTTTTTGTCCTCAAGCATTCGTAAGACTTTTATACCATCTCTTTTTCATTTTAATTACATTTTCATGCATTTTTCTTAAAAATTTCGAACATAGGAATTTAGAGATTTTTGATTATTTCAATTGTTTTTAATCATTTTTGTTCAATGGGTTTTTGTTCGTAGATGTTATAAACATGATTTCCATGCATTAATTTGATTAATTTGTTGATTTGAGAACAATTGAAAATTCTAGGGTTTGGAATTTTGTGAAATTGGGGGTTTTGTTGAATTGAGGTTAATTTGATGAAATTGACTTGTGATTTTGATAAATTAATTCATTATATGATGTTTCTAACTAGTATAACGGTTAATTGATCAATTTGGTTCTTTTTGAAATTGGGTTTTTGAAAATTTGGGGTTTTTGGATTAAAACTTTATGTTCAAGTCAATTGTTGGTTTATAAAGTGAAATTAAACAAATCTTAATGCATTAGAGCATGCATTATATGTGCATTCATTACATGCATCATATAGATTGTTATTTGTTGCTATTTTTGTGCTCTAACCATCTCTAATGCAGTCTACCCTTGGTTTTTTAATTTGTTTTTGTTTTCCTTTCCTCTAAACTCTTAGCATCATGGTTAGGAAGACTAGAGCTAAGAAAACCTCCACGCCATCTACTCCTGAGTTCCAGTGTGATAAGTTTAGGACCTTGAAATACCAAGAAGTCTATGAGAAGCTTAATACCTTTAGACTGGTGTAGGCTGAGCATAGGGTTAACTTAGATGAGGTTGATCCTAAGATACGTAGGAATTTTGAGCGTAAGGGCTGGTTTCTACTTTTAAAGGTAGAGCATCCTCCTTTAGATGCATTTATTAAAGAGTTCTATTCAAATCTCTCTGTCCACTTCGATGATTCCAACATTTAGTTTGTGAAGAGTTGGATAAGGGGTGAAAAGTATGTCATTACTTCTGAGGTAGTGGCCTCCACTCTTAGTGTACCTTTGGTACAACAACCTGTGTACCCTTACACAAAGACCCCTCACCTTGATGACATCATATCTGTCATCACTGGTATTTCCATTAGTTGGGGTACTGATATTTGTGTCACCTCTCATGAGCTTACTGAGCTCAATTATTTGTTTTTTAGGATTTCTTGTCATTGTATTTGGCCTATATCTTATCTTCATATTATCCCTATTGAGAGATGTGCATTCTTGTACATTCTCATCACTGATGCTCCTATGAGTTTTCCCACTCTTTTTATTCGCTCACTTGTTGAGGTTTATAGGAGTAGTGCCAAATCTTGTGGTTTGTTCTTTCTGGTCTTTATTCATAGGGCTCTTTTGGACTTAGGATTAGAGGATTTTCTCTCATCCAAGCCTATACATATCATAGCTCCTATAGGTAGCACATTCCTTAGGCAAAGAGCTGCTCAGTTGAAAGCAAGCTCTAAGCACCCCAGAGTTAAGTCTTCTATAGGTGATGCATCTCGACCTCCTCCTTCTAGTGATCCTTCTGCTGAGGCGTATGTAGACCCCACAGCTACCGTCGATCCACCATCTACATTGAGCGACTCTTCCTTGCGTGCTATGTTGGATAACATTTTGACCGTTCAGGCAGCGCATAGACAGATTTTATTGGATGTGCTCAATGAGGTTGCGGCCTTAAAAGCAGCGCATAGACAGATTTTATTGGATGTGCTCAATGAGGTTGCGGCCTTACAAGCAGATTTGGCAGATGCTAGAGGTTTTACTCCACAGGCTCTACCCTCTAATGAGTCATGATTGCCCTTTGGCAATTCTTCACAAAAAGGGAGAGCACATACATATGGAGATAGGGGGAGTTTTTGTAGATTGTATCTAGGAGTTTTTGATATGTATTCTGTTTATTTTGGCTTTGATGTATTTCTTTTTATATGGGTTGTATATGTTAGGGGGAGACATTATGTTTATGTGTTTTTATGCTTTTTATGTTTCTTGTTTCACATATGGTACATTGATTATTGATTTATATTATGAGGTTATTCATGGTATATGTCTTTTATTTTATGTTTTGTGAAATCAAGAAGTTTTATTTGTTTTACTTGTATTTTCCACACATGCGTTTATGTGTTTGTTGAGTGTTTTAGGAATTTATAGGTTAATTCAGTCATAATTGCTGTCAACTTTAGCAATTGATAGATAGTGGTTTTGGTTAAATTGTAATTAGGGCTTTTTAATTGAATGGTCTGCTTTTACTTTGAGCATTTTAATTTTTGTAATGTGTTTTGTTACAAATTGTCAAAGGGGGAGTTTGTTAGGTTTTAAGACTTAAGGAACTAATGTATTAAAACTTCAGTTTGTAATATGTTAGAAAACCATGATCAAAACATAGGTCTAGGTTTAGGCTTGCTCAAAGTGTGTTTAATTGTAATATTGGAATTGAGTGATTGCAAAAGTTATTGGACAACATCTGCAAGGCTTGATCGATTGAAAATTAAACACGATCGATTGAAACTCGTGCAGATTTAATTTTCTACAAATTTCTAAGTTAGCCCAAGCCCATATGATGTGTAGGTTAAGTGTTTTACTTCAAGTATAAAAGGAAAGCTCTAGCTACGTTTTAGAGATCTTTGAAGAGTTGTGTGTTGAATCTTCTGTGGGATCTAGAGGTGTTTACCTTCATACAAACACATAGAGTTGTCAAGATCATGATTTGCATCAACAGCTTGATCATCTCTTCCGTTGCTGCATAAAGGACTTTAAAGAAAATCTGAAACCTTTGAATGGAGTCTCAAAGTCACAAGTAGGAGAACTTGTGGTTGCTGTGGATCAAGGAAAGAAGCAGTCTGTGGACTCGGAGCTGTCATGTGATCATGGTAGTAAGTTTTCAACTTGAAGTGGTAATAGGATGTTAGTGATCTAAGTCTTATTGTACAAACTTCAATTCTTTCATAGTGGATCTGTTTTTACTTTGAGAATAGCTAGGTTAAATCCTCCCTAAGTTTTTTTATCGGTTAGGTTATCTTGGGTGATCATATCGTGGTGTTTATTATATTTTCGCATTATTTTCATGATATGATATTATTGTATTAAACTAGAACTGAATAATTTATCTAAGTAATCACTTGACTAAATAACTAGGTTAAACAACTTGTGTTAAGGGGTTTAAAAACATATAATAAGAACCCCCAGCAACATCACAACCAGGATATATGACCAGTTAAGTAACCTCAAGTGTCTTACCGTCAGTGACTTTAGATGGTATGAAGATGTCTTCACCACCAAAGTCAAGCTTAGAGACGATTGTAACTCTCCATTTTGGAAAGAGAAGTTTATTAATGGTCTACCTAGTCTTTTCACCTATAAAATCAGAGAAACCCTAAGTAATACCTCAGGAGTCATAGATTATGAAAACTTGACTTATGGGAATATATATATAGTGTCATTTGTAGGGAAGGCCTGAAGATGTGCATAGATATGAAGATCAACAACCAAGCCAACAAGGATAAGAAGAAAGCCAAGTACGAAGTAGGAAACTTTTGCACCCAGTATGGTTTACCTTCCATATCCCTATCAAAGAGAAATTCTAGGAAAGAAAGATACCCTCGAGAAAGAACAGCTTCTAAGTATTATGGATGTCATAAGAAATCCAATAACTTCAGCAGAGATGACTTCTATAAGAAAAATTGAAAACCAAAGATTACCATAAGGTCAACAAAAAAGACCCTACACAAAAAGACACGACAAAAAGAAAGCTGAGAGCTACAAGTGTTGCAAGAAAGGTCATTTTAAATCAAAGTGTAGGTCAAAAGCCAAAGCCTTGATCAACACCCTTCAAATTGACCAAACTAGCAAAGATGAGTTATTTAAAGTTTTAGAGCTTAGAAACATAGACAGTGAGTCTTCTAATAGCTCTAGTGATCATTAAATTTTCCAGCTAAACCAATCATTTTCCTCCAGAGACTCCTCTAGTACCTCTAGTGGTCCAGACATTAGGATAGGATGTAAAGACAGTTGTTGCAAGGACAAATAAGTCAATGTTCTTAGCCAACAAGAAGAGCTTCTCCTTGATTTAAAATAGAAAAGGTAGAAGACCCAATTATAAAAGCCCAGTACCTTAGCAAGTTTTAGAAAGCCCTAGTCAGAGAAACCAAGGAGCCCAAACCAAGCCTCTTGAACCTCCTATTAACCTAGAGAAAATCATCAATAGTTTACCAAAGCCAAGAAGGAAGTCACGGTAAGCGATCTTCAGCTAGAAATCAAGGAAACCAATTTTGAAGTTAGAACCCATAAAGAAGAAGTTTGGAAGCTTGACCAAGCCCTAACTATTCTTAGGATTGATCATAATTTCCTTGACCAGAAAATGAAGAACCAAAGTGATATTTCTCATCGAGATAATAATGAAGAAGGTCCTTCATGCCAAAATCTCTCAGATGATGAAGAAGTAGAAAACATTTTTGATGTGTATCTAACATTTGACCTATGATAGGGGGTACATTCTATGACCATTTGTCTTTTCGCTTTAAGCCTCAAACACCTTGTTTTTTGGTATCGGAGCCAAGTTGGCCTAAAAAACATTACACTATATGTTGTTATAATAATTTTGTTTTTAGTTGATTTTACATGCATTATAAGATTACAGATATTTTATTTTAACCCAACTCCTCTTTTATCCTCCATATTTGTTGTGTGTTCTCTATTTGCTGGAAATCGAATACCTTTTACTTCACGCTATTTTTTGTTTCAGGATTAATTCTCCATGTTATCCAGTTATCTCCCAGTTGCTTTCTTTTTCGAGTTTCTATGTTTAGCCTCACAGCTTATTCCAGAAGAGTGTGAGTTTGACTTGTAAGTCCAGTTTCTTAATGAGTGATGTTAGTCAAAGATAGGCGTTTGAGGCTTAAAGTGGAAAGGCAAATGGTCATGGAATGTACCCTCTGTCATAGGTCAAAGGTAAGATACAACAATTTTGAAGATAAAAGTAATTAGGTTTTGAGTGTTTAACTTAAGACTTTTAATTCAAAAATAATGAATAGATTGTTCAGAAGCAATTCTTCTGCCAACTCTAGGTCATCCATACTAGATATAGATTATCCTCCTCTTACAGAATCCCTTAGTAATCTATTCAATCTTGTAATCATGTGGTCTCAATCAACCTTTTAATGTGGCCTCAATCGACCTTTTGATCCTGTTTTTTGGTATCAGAGCCAAGTTGGCCTCAGAAACATTACACTGTATGTTATTAAAATGATTTAGTTTTCAGTTGATTTTACATGCATTATAACATTACATCTATTTTATTTTAACCCAACTCCTCTTTTATCCTCCATATCTGTTGTGTTTTCTCTATTTGTTGGTAATCGAATTCCTTTTATTTCACGCTATTTGCTGTTTCAAGATTAATTCTCCATGTTATCCAGTTTTCTCCTAGTTGCTTTCTTTTTTGAGTTTTTGTGTTTAGCCCCTTAGCTTGTTCTAGGAGAGTGCAAGTTTAACCTGTAAGTCTAGTTTCTTAGCGAGTGGTAGTGTTAGCTGAAGATTTGTGTTTGAGGCTTAAAGCGAAAAAGCAAATGGTCACTATCTTAGGTCAAAGGTTAGATATAGAAATTTGAAGATAAACACAATTAGGTTTTGATAGTTTAACTTATACTTTTAATTCGGAAATAATAAATAGATTTTTAAGAAGCAATTCTTCTGCCAGGTCTAGGTCATCCATACTAGATATCCCAGAAGAAACCGGAGTTGTTAATTCCAAATCTTATGAATTATCAGATGTTGAGCTAGGTTTAAGAGATTGGAACATCCTTAAGATACCTATCAACCAGATCTATAAGTCTTCTTGGTCTCTTAAATCAATTAGGAAAGATTACCAAGTTGAGACTGTAAAACAAGTCTATGGCATAAATAAGGAATATGAGACATGTTACTTGTTTACACTAGCAGCCATAAAAGCCTATAGGAAGAAAGGACACAACTTCCAAACACATGTTCAGTTCTTAGGTTTTGACATCCATCATGGCCTAATTAAACGTATAGATAGAGCCATTCAATTTGCAGACAAGTTTCCAAATCAAATCCTAGACAAAATACAGCTTCAGAGATTTCTAGGATATCTCAATTACATTTCAGAATTCTATCAAAATCTTAGGCAGAAATGCAAAACCTTTTTTGGTAGACTTCAAACCAATCCACCACATTGGACTCTAGTTCATACTTCAGTTGTCCAGGAAATCAAAAAATATGTTAAAACTCTCCCTTGTTTAGGAATTCCCTCAGAAAATTCCTTCAAGATTTTCCAGACAGATACCTCTAGCATTGGTTATGGTGGCATCCTCTTTCAGCAGGTCAGTCCTAAATCTCCTAAATAGATAGTTTGTTTCCATTTGGGAATTTGGACTCCCACACAGATTAATTACATTACTATTAAAAATGAAATTTTATCTATAGTATTATGCATTTCAAAGTTTCAAAGTGATTTATTAAATCAGGAGTTCTTAATAAGAATTGACTACAAATCTGCAAAACATGTTTTTGAAAAAGATGTTAAAAACATTGCATCGAAACAAATAATTGCATGATGGCAAGCAATTCTTTCAGCTTTTGATTTTGATATAGAATTCATAAAAGGAAACCAAAACAGCATTCCTGATTTCTTTAGCCGTGAATTCTTACAGAATCCAAAACACAATGTTTGGGAAAAGGCAAGTACAGCAGTTTCAACCCACAAAAGCAGTAAACCTTAAACAGTCTCCCCCCAACTTACCTAGTAAGGTAAAGAACTTTGGCCAAATAGTCCCAGTTTTCCCAGCCTCCCAAGTCAATCGTTTTGTAGTTTCAAGTTCAATCCCTAAACCCAATTACAAAAAACAAACCCATAGCCACCCAGCTACAGTTCTGCCATAGCATCCCTAACCCCTAAGATAATAACCCCATATTTAGTCAATGATCCCTTTGGCCTCATTTAGTCCCAAAGAGCATCCCAGTTTCATCCCAGACAAGAAAGGTCTACTTATGTTAAGAAGCCTTTTCTCGGATTCATGTTTTATATTGAGCCCCATATGGCTCACATAAAAGACTCTTTGGCGCTTGCAATGGAATACTTTCCCCCAAATTGGCATTTTATTCCAAAGAATCCGCTAAAGTCCATCAAGTTTTACAAGAGTATCCTCACTCAGGAAAAACCTGCTCAAATAGAAAACATTTAGTCGAAAAAGGACCCCTCAGTCGTCCTCTACCATAAGTTTATCATCTCTAGATTCATCAGTTGTAAGGAATGGGGACAACATCCCTCCATGCTCAGGACAATTGGAAGAAAAACAATCCAGTATAGTTATTATGACTATATGGATGCCTTCGAAAAAGTTTTATTTTACCAGAACAAGAATTTTGATCATTCTTGGTTCATGATGTTTGGCAAGAATTTTAACGGCTAGATACCCATGTGGTTCTTCAAGTGGTGGGAAATGTTTGGATCAATGCCCTAGATTTTCCTAGAAGCCCTCCAAGACGTCCTCAAGTATTTCTCTTCGAGATTTCAAGTCAACAATCATAATTTCCAGTTTCCATCAATTTTGCACATGACAGCAAAGTACAAGATCCACTGGATTAGGATGTGGTCTTATGCAATCAGCAATAACATGATAACTAGGGAGTTTTCAGTAAAATGGTAGGATAGTCTTAAGATTGATTCAGTCATTAGTAAAATAAATAAAGATTTCTCTCCTTCAGTATCAAGACCTATTGCTCAGAAGACAAGATCTCAATCAAGCCAAGAATTCGTCTCAGTCACAGGAAAATCTAGCAAAGAGATTAAAGATCTTGCCAACCAATTACTTCTCCAGGCTTCACAATTAGAGAAAGAAGAAAGAGTTTCTCCTACCTCTTCAGAAGCATCTACCAATATCCTGCCTTTGATACCTTCTAGGACTCACAAGACCCTTATGCTACCTATAATCTAGACAGTCCCTAGGATCTTCTGGATAGCACCAATCATTATTCAGAATAGTTCCAGCCGACACAAGAAGACAAATTATGTTGACCCATCATTGAACAGTACCCCGATAGGTCACTAGTCAAGAACACTTCCAGTTGTGCCCTTTCCCAGATACCCGCTTGCTTTCAATGGAAAAGAGTTCTTCACCTTCAGTAAAGGCATTTTACCCTCCGGAATTCTCAGCGATCATATTGGCCTTAATCGGCCCCAAAGGTCCCTCCCACCTATAAAAGAAAAGATCAAGCTCCATTCAGAGGGGTGGGGGGGGGGGGGGGGAAATCCTTAGAAATTAAAAGAGATTATCCTCCTCTTACAAAATCCCTTAGTAATCCTATAATAGGAACATACCCATTCATTTAATCTTGTAATCATATGACCTCACTCAATCTTGTAATCATGTGGACTCAGTCGATGTTTTGATCCTATTTTTTTGTACATATATATGGGTTGGGTTCAAGTTACACCTAGTGTAACTCTAAGTGATGTTACAACACTCAATAACTTGTTATTGAATTCATATTTGAAAATTCAACCATTGAATTATATTTTCTATTTGTTCTTAATATGCATGTCAATTTTCATATCAATTGGATGTTATTTACCATTCAATCCATAAACTCATCTTTTATGCATTATTTTAAACTACAAAAACTTAAATTTAAACAATTAATTGATGACATGACTATTAATTTTTGATCACCTTGAAATTTTGCAAGTATGGAGAATATATGAAGATAATGTAATCTAATAGTTGATTTGTCAAAATTCATATCCAATTAAAAAATATTGAGTGGTGTAATATTGTTTAAAATTACACCAAGTAACTTGAACCCAACCTCTCTCTTTCTCTATATATGTGTGTGTGTGTGTGTGTGTGTGTACACACTATAAATTGACAATTATCCTCCAAAATGATGTTGAGTGTTAATAAGCCGCTTGTTATAACTTATAACTATGCTATGCTATAACTTGGCTCAAAAAACTTACAAAACAACACAAATAATACTACCTTTCCCCTAATGTTAATAACTCATGGCGAACAGCAAGCCTGCATGGAGTGTCATGGCAATGAAAATGTTTGTTTTCTTTCTACTAAATAAAATTCATTTAGATTTCCTTTCAACCATATCAATGCAAATACACATTTTAACCATGTCAGATAACATTCATGTAGATTTTCTTTCAACCAAGTCAATGCAAATACACATAAATCAAGTTCAAATTGAAGAAAATCAAGATCATTTAAAAAAAAAAATCAAATTTAAAATAGCATCAATAACAAACACAGTTAAGATACAAAAACAATTCAAAGAGAATGATCCTTTATGATGAGTTTCTATATTGTGTTCCTTTAGTATGGTTCTAATTGAACCAAAAATAATTCAAACATAATGGAGGTCTCCTTTTGTTTTAAATACACAATGGCAAGTGGTAGTGGGTTTTAATCTCCACATTTTATTTAGTTAGTGGGTGATGTGGCAGTTTCTTATTAAAACAAAAGAAGATTACAGTTAATAAAGTACTGGAGGTAATCCAATTCCTTTACTAAATATAAGATAAGGTATATGCAAAGAGGGTGCTTACCCACAACATGTAAGAATGACTTTTTTCCATTTTTTCCCCCCACTAATTATGGCATAAAACACACTCTACACTAAAAAAAATTAAATTAAATTATTTTTCCCTAAATAAAATTTTTGACTTCATCCAATAAACGTCTTAATTCTTAATAACCACTGCAATTTAACTACAACTTAAACAACAAAAAAAGAACAAGAGAAAAAAAAATCCTACAATTACAACAATAAGTCTAAACCAAATAAGTGTAAATTGTAAATCATCTCGAAGATAAAATCCCTAATAATAATAATAATAATAATAATAATAATAATAATAATAATAATAATAATAATAATAATAAATGAAGTAACCCCACAATTACAGCACCACCTCCACCACCATGGACATCAACACATCCATGTACAACAAAGTAAATCATGAATCATCTCAAATATTAAATCCTAAAAAATAAAGTAAAAAACAATCTAATCCACAATTACAAGATCACCACCACCATGCACAAACCCACAAAAAACTCAACAGTTGTGTGGTTGTGTGGTTGAATGAAAAGCGTCTTCCTGGTTAAGCATGAGTTGAGGAAGTGAGAAAAAGTAAGGCATAAGGTAGGCTCTAGCATAGAAGCTCCTCTATGGTCTCCATGAAAAAATTTAGGCATTCCAGGGGTTTTTTGTGAAGAGTAGCGTGTGTGTTCTCTTTTTTCTTTTGTGAGAGAGGAAATCATGTTTCTTTTTTAAAAAATAAAACTTAAATAAGAAAATAAAAAAAAAAGCTGATGTGGAATATTGTGGAGCTAGCAAAGCTAAATATGGCAACATGTTATGAAATCAATAGAAAGTCAAAGGTTTCGGTTTTATAGTATACATAGATTATCAATTGAGATAACTTGTTATCATAATCCTTATTTAATAACAAAAAAAATTTAATATTATGAGTAGCAACATAAGAGGGACCTTACTTAACATGAGAAGGTCCACAATTTATCAAAACAGAGAGCTTGTAATGCACTACCAAAGAAAATACTTTTAAGACTCTTAGATTCATTTAGCAAAAATTAATTGCCAAATATTTGCAATTTTATTAAAGAGATTTAAGGGGGTCCTTGAACATGAAAATAGCTTTAAATTTTTTTGATTATTTAAGAAAGAAAGCTCTACTATTTAATATTCATACTTCATAAATCCAAACCTTTATTTATTTCTTAATTATTATTTAATAGTTATAACAATGGGAAATGGGGGATTTGATTCCTAGTTGTCTTCTTTGGAAACACCAAGAGCTTCTAATTGAGTTACAAAGCTCTGGGCTTATAAATACAAAACTTTAAAGAGCTAAAGTTGCTGAATAGTCAAATGCTAAAGACCTTTTCAATTGAAATCCTAACATATTACAAAAAAATCTACTACACCAATGCCATAAGGAACATACGGGTCCTTGAAAGCTAAAAATAATTTTGGCTAAAGTAGACTTTTTGAATTTTTGTATTAAAGTTCTTTGGTGCACTATTCCATCATTTAATAAAAATAATGAATTGACATAATTGTTCATTTTTTTAAAAAAAAATTCTTAGATACTCAATGTCAATGGTCACTCACAACATCAAAAAATAATAATTGACCATTATTGAATTAATTAGGTTCAAGTATAAATATATAAACATTTTAAAAAAAAATATTTTGATAGTTACTATAGAGGTGGAGGATTTTGAACCTTAGATGTTGTGGGTGCAAAGGAGAGTACACCTCAACTGAGTAGACCGTGGCAGAGAAAAGTGGGGTCGCCACCTAGATTAAGTCTAGGAACCATATTGGGCCTTTTAGGTCAATCACTTACATATATGAGTCCACATACTAGATTATAGGTCTGGAGTTTGGGCATGACTTAGGAAGGTGTTAGGCATCCAAGACCGCCCAGCTTGTGGGCCAACCTTTATTATGTATTGCTAGGTCATATTTAATTAAAGAGTTTATTAAGAGAGTCCTAATCCTTAACCTAAACATACATCATGCACTTAAGGAAATAATACACCCAACATACTAAATATCACATCATAATAGGAAACAAATAAAACATAATCAAACAAAATAAATTAAACATGGCAAGTTGACAATTAAATATAAATACACAAGAAAAAGATATTAAATAAACTAAATATGGCAAAAAGATAAACATGGCAAGTTGACAATTAAATATAAACACATAGGGAAAAGATATTAAATAAACTAATTGTGACAAAAAGACTCAAACCAACATGGTAAATAATTAAACATAAATAATTAACCTAAAACAAAGTGAAACAGAATCAAATAACTTGTTAAAATGTGATTAAAGTAATAAAAACAAGAGTTTGCCTTAATTTGGGTTTGGGATATGTACGCATACTCAATCATGCGTATGCATGGTTGAACCATGCATACGCACACTGAAAGATGTGTACGTATCTTTTAGCACAAACTCAAAAAAAAAAAAAAAAAAAAAAAAATTTACATTTTTACAGATTAAATCATTCAAAGATATTAAACTAGAAATCAAAGAAGCGTGTTAGAACCCTAAACACTTAAACTAACATGAAATAAATGAAACAAATAAACATGAAACAAAATCAAACAATTAAACTAAACTGCGTGAAATCACATAAACATGTCAAATTTAAGAAAAATGATGTAAAAATGAACTAAAGAAACAAAAGAGAATCAAAAACAGAAAATAACTAAGCCACGGTCAAATTAATAAACATAAAAGATCTAACATCAACTAAAATAAGTCTTAATAGTATTAAACAAAGAATCATGCGTATCCTAGGTAGCAAAGTGGGAAACCATGGAAAAGAAGCTCACCTTGCTTTAGAATCACAGATTTGAAATTGGTTAACCGACCCTTTAGTACCTACAACACAAAGATTAGATTGAGGACAAGGATAATCCAAAGAACACAACAATAGTTAGTAATCACAACACAAAAACAAGAGATTTTGAAAGAAATTTTGAAAAAGGTTTTGAGAAATCAATTTAGAAAAATAGTTTCTACCTTAGAACTCACTAAAGAGAGGTTTTTAATTTGTAAAAAAATGTGCAAAGGTGCTCTATTGTTGTTTTAGAAAAGAGGATTAAGGTTTTAGAGAAGATGGAGGCCAAAAAATCGGTCACTTTAGCTAGAGTTTTGATTGGAGACATAAGATGAGTATTTAAAAGTTAAAATTAGGGTTTTTGTGGCTTTTTAATGATCTTTGGATGTTCTCAAAAGTCTTTGGGCCGGCCCACATCAAAACATGATATTTTGGGCCCTTAAAATGAAGTTTTAAAACCTAGAAAATTGGACTGCCTAGTTGGTCCAACTTCATAGGGTCATAACTTACTCAATATAAGTCCAAATAAGGAAAAAATATATATTTTTTCAAATTGAAGCCCAGGATGTATACTTTTCAATGAAACAAACCTCACTAAAAAATTCTTTGTGGACTAAAAGTTATGGTAAAAAACAATGAGCAAAGGTTATTTTTCAGTATCGATTTCAAAATGATTTGCGCACTTTTGAGTTGTGATTGCTTCCAAAATATTGTGAACTCTTTAATTTCCCTTGGTTGACATATGTCAAGCTCATCACTGGGGCCGAGGACCAAAATTTATTAAAGGGTACAAAATGTGAAGTTTATAGATGTCTCTATTGGAAATGCCAAGAGGTGCCAATTAAGCTAAAAAACTGTCAACATCTTATTATGTCATCTTTTGTCATTTCTAACATCTAAAGATTTTTTATAAATTTGGTTACTAGATGTGGATAATAATTTCAAAACACTTTATCATCGAAGTTTGCTAATCACTCTAAACACTAAAACGTTTTTATAGTAAAAGCTCAATAGTTAAAAATATACTTTCTATGTCAAACCAAAAGGATGTAAACAAGACCAAACAAAGATATCATACCATTATTTAAGAGAGAGTGTTGTGTGTAGTATCATGACTTTTGAGTGGAGTTTGTAGTGTGTCTTTGTATAAGAACTCCATTCCCTTTCCCTTGTGTGTGTGTGTGTGTGTGTGTGTGTGTGTTTGTTTCTAAAATAGAAGAAGCTATAATATCATTATTGCTTCTCTATTTGTAGGAGTTTAAAAATAGTAATCTGATTTTATAATAGTTTACAACATGAAAAAAAGGTACAAAGTTTATTAGTCAAAGTGATTTGATGGATAAAAATGGTAGAACGTCTGATGATGAAGTTGCACCTGATTCTAAACATGAACCTGCTGAAATAGAAACCTCATTCCAAGGCCATATTTCTTCATTTCTACCATATTCAAGCTCTTCAAAATTTAGTTGAACAGGAGAAAATTTTTGAACTCCCTCTAACTCCATCAAGATCTCTATCATCGTAGGTCGTTTCTTTCCATTCAAGTGCAAACATCTTTTTGCAAGGTTAGCAATTGCCATGACTTCATCTTTATTACTAACCTTACTTACTTGAGTGTCAAGTATATCAAAGAGACGGTTCTCTTTTAATGAATGAATGAAATATGTAGATAGACTTCGACCTTCTTGTGATCTCGTTGAAGAAACTGGTTTTTCTCTTGTTAAAAGCTCAACAAGGACTACTCCAAAACTATAAACATCACTCTTTTCAGTAAATTGACCTGTTTGGAAGTATTCTGGATCCAAGTACCCAATAGTACCATATACTAGTGTGGTTACATGAGTTTGGTCAATAGCCATTGATCTTGAAGTACCGAAATCTGCTACTTTTGCTCTATATTTGTCATCAAGGAGTATGTTTGAAGATTTTATGTCTCGATGGTAAATGGGTTGTGAAGCTGCTGAGTGTAAGTACGATAGAGCTCCTGCAATTTCTGTGACAATTCGTAAGCGCATATCCCATGTTAGTAATGGAAAATCTTCATTTTCTTCATGGAGATACTGAAAAAGTGTGCCGTTGGGAATGAATTCATAAACTAACAAAGGAACTTCTGTCTCTAGACAACACCCGAGTAGTTTAACCACATTTCTATGATTAATTTGTGAAAGAATGATAATCTCATTAATGAATTGTTCAAGATTTCCCTCATCCACTGTGTTGCACTTTTTAATTGCCACAATTCTTCCATCAACTAACATTCCTTTATAAACTGTACCTTGTCCACCCTTCCCAAGTATTCTGTTTTCATGAAAACGATTAGTCGCATTTTCCAACTCCTTTGAATTGAATAATTTAGTCTTCTGAACATTGTTTTCATTTGAAGATAATTGTTGTTGTAATAACAGTCCACCATTCCTCTTGAAGAATTTTTGCTTGAGCTTGATTTTGTTTCTTTTCTTTATCACTTTGTATAATCTCCAAGTAATAAGGAGTAGAAGCAATACTCCAAAACTTGTACAAATAACTGCATACACCAAACAAATAAAATAGAAATATCACATCGACCTTATAGACATATATATATATATAGAGAGAGAGAGAGAGAGAGAGAGAGAGAGAGAGAGAGAGAGAGAGAGAGAGAGAGAGAGAGAGAGAGAGGTCCGTGCTAAGCATGAGAATCTATCTATTTGTGTGGTAGACTAAAATAATTTATAAAATCTTAAATTGATTATGAAATTACACCATTCCATGAATTGCTTATGTTTGACTTCAATTTGTGTTATAATTTGATGAAAAAGTCATTGATTAAACATGCAGGGGCTTACAAAAATTTTCCATACAGTTTTAGATATAGCGGGAAAAAAAAAAAAAACTCAAAATTTCAGATATTAAAACTTTTACAGTGCCAAAAAATATTAAAGAATTAAAAGATTCCTTATCTAGAAATTATAATATATATGACTACACAACAAAGAAAAATAAGAGAAAGATTGGTTAATACAGTTTTAGATATTGCAAAAAAAAAAAAAAAAAAAAAAACTACACAATAGATAAATATAAGAGAAAAAAAAAAGGTTACCTTCTTATTTATTTGTTTGAGATACAATTCTACTCTAGCCTACCACTTTAGCCTAATGTAAGTGTATATATGTGAAATTTCCTCCTAGAAACTTAAACTTTGATCATTACCCCTCTCTCTTACACCCCACAAGTACTAATTATACTTGTGGAGTGACCATCATTCTAAGAGCACGCGGTGGTAAAATAGATTACCATCAAAAGAATAATCCATAATATAGTTGTTAAGAACCCATAAAAAACAAAAAAAAAATACAATTCTACTCTAGCCTACCACTTTAGCCTAATATAAATGTATATGTGTGTAGAATTTCCTCCTAGAAACTTAAACTCCAACTTTTACCCCCCTCTCTTACACCCCACAAGTACTAATTATATTTGTGGAGTGACCATCATGCTAAGAACACACGATGGTAAAATAGATTACCTTCAAAAGAATAATCCATAATATAGTTGTTGAGAACCCATACAAAAAAAAAAAAAAAAAAAAAAAAAAAAAAAAAAAAAAAAAAAAAACTAAACAATAGATAAATATAAGAGAGAAAAAAAAAGGTTACCTTCTTATTTATTTATTTATTTGAAATACAATTCTACTCTATCCTACCACTTTAGCCTAATATAAGTGTATATGTATGTGAAATTTCCTCCTAAAAACTTAAACCCCAACCATTACCCCCCTCTCTTACACCCCACAAGCACTAATTATACTTGTAGAGTAACCATCGTGCTAAGAGTATGCGGTGGTAAAATAGATTACCTTCAAAAGAATAATCCATAATATAGTTGTTGAGAACCCATAAAGCAATAAGTTTTAATGGACATAAACTTTAAACAATAAAAAAAAAGAATCATAAACAGAACAGATGATAGAGTTACAAATGCATCCTATATTCTTATTGTTTAGATGTTACACCCATGATTACTAAACAGAACATATGATAGAATTATTGGGCCTAACTTTAAACAATAAAAAATAAAAATAAAAAGAATTATAAACAGAACAGATGATAGAGTTACAAATGCATCCTATATTCTTATTGTTTAGATGTTACACCTATGATTACCAAACAGAACAGATGATTGTCCTTCTCTTGGTAGATATGTGATCCTCCTATTAGTGTCTATAAAGGATACTCTTGGCCTAAGTATACCGAGGAATATATTGTCTCCCGTGGACTTAATTAAGAAAAACCAATGAACTAAAAATACATATCAAATTGCCAAGTAAAAAAGAGAAGTAAGATGGATGCTTATTTACTCAGCGAGAAAGAACCATAAAATACATTAAAAAAATTTAACTAAAAAACAAAAGTATTCTAAGAAAATTAAATGGAAATTAGAATTATAAACACCACCATGGAGTCATAATAGATGTCAGTTGTACTGTCCCTCTTAAGTGTCACGAACCTTGTGCCATGGCACCTCTTAGTCACATAACCATATGATCTTGTTATTATTGTTTACTGTATTCATTTTTCAAATTTAATGGTCACATATTTAGCACCAAAAAAGAAAATTAATGAGCACAAGGACATACCTATAATTGCTATCTTCACCCGAGACCTTGGCTTGTTGCAAGTGTAACCGCCTTCTGTATTCTCACAATTTGACTTGATGAGACATTTATTGAGTTTCTCGTCTTCGCATTCATTTATATCTGATAGGAATTTATAACACAAATAACTCATTAATTTTTTGTGCATTTTAGTACTCGTAAGTCGCAACATTTGTATGGGTATAGTTGTGTTTATTCTTCATTTATATCTAGCACTAGAAGTTCTTCAAAATTGATTTAGGTTAAATCCATCAAGCTCAAACAGCCTTATTACAAGGACTGTGTTGGTTCTTAAGCATCCTAATCCGCCAAGGGGAAGACATAAGCAGACTATAGACATAAGAGAATAAATTCATTCCAGATGTGGCGTAAAAGGGTACTTTTACACCCTCCAATTCTGATGTACCACATCAAACTTTTGCAAATAAAATATTAGGCACTGCCACACTAAATTAAACCCTCTTTAATACAGAAAACCAAATCCCACACCACTACTTCCCTAGCTAAACAGAGATGCTGCCGAGAATCTTCAATTATAGCCATTGGAGTGGGCTCATGTGAATCGGAGAGATAGGGAGCTACTGAGAGAGAGAAGTCAGTTTCTAAGCCACTAACGGTGGTTGCGAGAGGCAGGAGAGGGGGAGCTTGGCCGGCAACTGGAGATAAGGGAGCTTGAGAAGATTGGCCATGGGGTTGGTCCGATTAGAGAGAGAGAACAGCAGCAGATGGCTGTTGCCTTGTGAGCCCTGCTTGTGAGTGGGAAGCTCTATTTCTTACTTTGTAATAAACTAACGTTGTGTACTTAGACCGGATGGTGTAAAAAGAGGTTTAACACCCCCATCCGGATAAAAATTGCACTCCATTACAATATTAATGGCTCAATCAAAAGCTAAAGGTAAAAAAACTAAGAGTTTTACTAACTTATACTCTAAAAGTATACATTAGTAAATTATTTTAGAAAATTTTTTATAAAAAAATAAAAAAGTAAATAACTTTTTTAATAGCTTTTTTCAATTTTCTATAAAAAAATGTTTTAAAATGGATGATTAATGTACGCGGAACCCAAAAACTGAAAGGCGATTGGAGCAAAGTACAAGTGAATTGTGATCAACTCAAAATCACTTTAGATTTCGGGTTTTGTGGCAAACCACTAATGCTACTTCAGCAAGAGCATAAGCCACCAATTAATGGGTCTAAATAAAGAACAGAAAAGGGATAAATTGTATAATAACTGTCCTTAAGATTTTACGAAATGGAACTCCCCACTTGAATTTTGTTGTCTAAATACCACAGTTAAGTTCAAATCCTCTTTAAACTGAGATTTTACTATTAGAATATTCCGTTTGAAAAAGATTTTTACTTAATAGATGAGATGATATTGCCCTTCTCTTTTTTTTTTTGGAAAGTAATATTGCCCTTCTCTTGAATTTTATGGATGAACAACACTCTCCCATTAATGTACGTGTGCACGCACGTGTATATATATATATATATATATATATATATATATATATCATAAAATGGAATACGTTGTTAGTGAAAATTTAATTGTTACATGTATAAAAATCTTTAGAGGAAATGTCATTTCATAAAATATTTGGGTGAGTGTCATTTTGTAAAATCTTAAAGAAAGTTGGCGTAATTTATCCCAAAGAAGTGTTCAAGAATATAAATAAGAACATATAATGTTTACTATATTATATATTAGATTATTATATATAGTTTAGTTTAGATTAAATTAAAGTTAGAAATTTAGTATATATGTTATGTTGAAAATGTGTAACATTAGTGTTGTAAATGAGTAACTTATAATGAACTTAAAATGAAAATGTGTAACATTAGAAGTATAGTATAAATGTTTAAAGATTTAAGTTAACATCTTTGATATTTTAAAATTGTGTTGCTAGTAATTAGTCTTGTAAATGCATTGAGCCAAGATAAATAGTGTTAAGTTTAGGATTGTTCATTTAATTTTGTTTTGATCAGGAGCTAAGTTCAAGCTCATCACCAAATTAGGCTACATATTCAAGTTTAATTTGTTTTCTTGTTGAACAAACTCAAGCTTTTTCATGAACAACTAAATTGGCTCATTGTTTTCTTATCTATAGTAAACACCGCAACTAAAATATTTCATCTCATAAGGATTGAAGTTATATAATTTCAGTTAATTGGAGATAAAAAAATTTTAGTTATGAACTTATAAAAACTAGCTAGAGTTGAACCCAAAATGGGGTTTGAACTTTGGATCGTTCAAACCCCAGTCTGCCCCATGCCTTCAGAGTCGTTGCTGGGGTTAAGAGGGAATTACAATTAAGAGGCACCAAGACAACGCTAGTGGAGCTTGTTTACTACCCTTTCATTATTTAAATTAAAAAATAGAAATAGTTTCGAGACTTTGGAATGGTTCTTCTTGATCAATGGACTTCTTCTAATTAAGAAGTCCAGGTCAAACCATGCCTTCACTTGTATTTATGCATTTTACCAACAGCTTTCGCCCACCAATTTGGCTTTTCTCTGATCCTTGAGTAGAAAATATATCTCTTCCTTCTTTTCTGGTTCACATATACTCCATTTTACAGGTCTTCAGCGTGGTCAATACGTTATACGTGGGAGCAAGAGATTTGATTTGTAGACCTGGTAAGTGATCTTTGTCAACATTTTACAGTGTTTATTTGGTTGTAAAATGTTGGTCAAATTGAGAATATTTTTAGTCTCGTGTAAAACGTACGTAAGACAAGAAATTGTAAAATGTTTTACGCTTTAAAATGAGGGAAAAACATTTTACGAACTCTCAGCTGCTCTCTTCTCATGCTCACTTCACTTTGCTGCCTTCGTTGACCTTTGCCACCGCTGCCACCTTTCTGATCTCGCGTTGCTTCAACCTTCGTCGCCGCCGCTGCTGATGAAATTCTGCTCAAATCTCGTGCTACCGACAATCTCGCACAGCTCCGAACTCTGCTGGATCTCTCGAATAAGCTTAGATAATCGCTGCTCAGATTCTGACCCATAAACTCCAGTGACCCAAATGCAAACGCCACCCACCTCGCTCTCTCTTTCACGCCGATCAAGTTCTTTGGTTTTGATCTAGCCGAGCTGGTGGTTTAATTAATACTCAGATTTGTGGGTCGTTAATGGTGGTTTAGCACTCAACTTTGTGGTTTAACGGTCAGATTTTTGGGTGGTTTTTTTTTGGAATATGGGGTTGTAGGTTGCTGTGGTGGTTGTTTTTTTTTCTCTTCCCGATCTGGATTTTTGAGTGGTCGGTGGTGGTTTGTGTAGCTGTATTTGCATTTGGTGGGTTTCAGAACTAGGAAATTTTTTTTTTTTTTTTTCATTTTACAATGAAAAAAATATAGAAAAAATGATTATCATAGCATTTTCAGAATAAAATGCAAATTGAAAATAATTTTGAAATATTTTAGCATTTTACAATGAAACAAATAGAGTGGTAAAAACTATGCATGGGAAAACTAATGCAGTTGGTAATTGAAGTTTACCTTGACATCCCGTGTCGTTAAGATAAGGATTTCCTTTGTATCCATCACGGCAATAATAATAAGGCGCCCCGTAATTTGTGTAGTACGAATCTGCATTCCGTCTACGCAACTCATGTGAATCAATGGCTGCAGTAAAGTCTGATGCTGTCCACTCCAGCACCACAGGAACTTTGTCCCAATTCTGCACTTCGTTGGAGGGATCTGTTATGTTTGCGAACCAATTCTGTTGTGCTAGGAAGGCATAATTGCACTTATCCCTGGCATTATTATTTTCATCTATACTTTTGAATTTTACTTCAAGTACTTGAATCCCATAAGGGACTGTGGTCTGGCAGCAGTTGATGCCCGAACATATATTGTTGCCTGTCATGTTTTTACCATTGCAATCGGATTTGCACCCAACCAGAACCATAGGATCAATACCGGTCATTACCGCCATATTGTCGCAACCCGTGGAAATGAATATATTCCGATACGACGAGAAGTAAAAAGGACTTCCCCTCATATTCACACCACCACTTCGCTGACCCCTACAATACGAAGAAATATTTGGCATGTTGACTCGAACGATTCCTGGCTCATAAGGAGAGTAAGAATCAACACCAGTCAAATCACCAATTTTGATTTCCAGCAACTCCGCGTCAATTCTAGTTAAGAAGGCTTTAGCAGAGCTTACATTGCAAACAACTTCGAACCACTTCTCCATGTAGCAACTGCCTCCGATTCCAAAAGGGTATGGAATGCTAACATTTCCACAGCGATCACGACAATTGGGTTTCGCCATAGGTGCTGCTGCTGCTGCTAATCCATATGTCAGCAGAAGTAAGAAAGTAATTCGGATTACAAATTGCACAGCCATTCAATTTCTGGGTGTCCTTTACAGTTCAACAAAGCAAGCAAACCATATATGCCAACAAAAGTATAGCTAGATAAGATATTTTTTCTGCACCCTCCGATTTTTTTCCTTCGTTATTTGCTTGAACTTTATAAATGGACAGATCCACAACCACATAATAATACCCCAACCTGCACGCCTTAATTGATTGATGTCTGTAGAATTTTCTTCGAGTTAAAATAAGCGGCCATGAAATAGCCAACAAACCATATCTATTGATTTTTAGATTTACTAGTAGCAATCATTATCTGTCGATAAAGGAGTTACTTCCTACCATTTTCTAAAACATTGAAGAATAGAAAAGTAAGAAAAGTCATCACTAATTAAAGAACTGCAGGAATTTGTTTGATTCTGGAAGACCAAGTCTTAATTGACTCGAGTAAACGTTTATATACCGATGTTTTCCAATCTCTAGTTTGACATATATAGTTCGTGCTTGTAAATGATAATCATGCACATTTGACAAATGAGTAAAAAGAGGCAAACTCTCGCATTCTATCTGAAATTTCAATACAAATGGCTTCAATAGTACAACTCGATTGATTCCAGCTAGCTTCAACCAAAAAAAAGATTGATTCCAGCTAGCTGCTTCTTATATATATAGAAACTAGTTATTACTACAACTACTTCGAAAATGACTAAATTACTAGAATTTATATGATAAAAATAATTTTGAACAATTGATGAGTGCTTTTTGTTGTTGCTTGAATATATCCTTTTAGTTAAAAGCAGAAACTTGGGCACATTTGGTAGACTGTAATAGGTACTGTAATGTAATAGTTATTCCTATAGTTTAGCTATTCAATAGTTTGGTTATATTTTTATTATAGGGAATAGTCATTCCTTATAAATAGTTATTTCTTTAAAATGAGAAATAACTATTTCTCTCTAAAAGGGTTGTAATAGCTATTTCTTAGTGGATATAATAATTTCTAATGTTAATATATTTCCAAATAAATAAACTCTCCATATCCACCTAACAATTATGAAAATAAAAAATCATAAAAAAATAACTCATATTTCTAAAATTTAAAATATATTATTTTCTAAGAAATATAATTGTATGAATGAGATATTTCCTAAAATAAATCATAAATTTTATTCTAGTGTTACAACTCACAACCAAACTAATGAATAGGTTTAGTAATTCCATTACAACAAATATTATTCTTAATAATAAAAATTATCATTTCTGTTGTAATCTACATTCAGTATACCAAACGTACTCTTAAGATTAGAGTAAGCCACAATTACATCTTCATTCAGCCACAATTTTGAAGTGTTGTACAATGGTAAGCCACAACACAGCACACATGGTTTCAAAAAATAATGTTATTGATTCCATTATGTTTCAGCCAGAATTTCACGTATCGGTGTATAATTCAGAATGGTAATACCACTTGTTCCACCTCAAATAAAATTTTGGTCAGTTTTGGGGTGTCAGACTGTTCCAGTCAATTTCGGGTAGAATGCAGATTTTGCCCGGTATGCGTTTGACCTCTTTTTTTTTTTTTTTTTTTTTTTTTCCTTCTTGTGCAATGTCATTTTTTTTGGGTCAGAACAAAGCTCTGGTCACTCTCACTCTCAGACCGTCTCAAATCTCACTAAAATATATATATATATATATATATATATATATATATATACACATGAATGTAAATTATGAATAGAGGAGGTCAAAAAAAAAAAGGAAGGGCAAGATTAAGCTGTGGTGGTCTGTCTTGTGAAAGGAAAAAGGAAAAAAATAAATAAATAAAGAAGAAGAAGAAGAAAAAGAAAAGGAGGAAGAAGAGGAGAACAAACTAGAGAGACCCAATGTATTGCCAAGGAAGAAGGACTGAGGGAATTAATTAAAAGTCGGTGAGGATGTGGGTGCCTTCACGTGGGTACATATGAATATGCGAATTGGGAAAAAGTAATTAGGTGTAACTTTCAAGTTTCAAGAAGTTTCATTCTTTAGAAATATCCAACATGTTAGTGTTATTTACAAAAGAACCAATTAATTGTTTTTCTAATAACAATCTTATTTTATTTAAGATTATATATATATATATATATATATATATATTAAATTGATTATTTTTTATAATACCAATTGTCTATATATATATATTAGCGGTAATCCCAAAATGCTATAAAACAGTATGCCGAAATAGATCGGTACCAAAATATTTCATTCCAATGGACAAACCAAAATAGGCTTCAAAACGGTATTGAAAACATCTTTTATTCATCCACAATTTTGAAGTGTTGTACAACAGTACGCCACAACACAGCACATAGAGTTCAAAAAATATAAAACACAAGCACATAGCGATAGATTAGAGAGGAAGAGAGAAAGACAGAGAGATACTAGTCATTCCAGCTTGGATTGGAGCTAAACGGAAGTCACAAACTCACATCGAGCAACTAGCAACAAGGATGACTAGACTAGTATTGTGAGGATGTGGGCGTTATACACACACAGTAACTCTAAGGCATAATGAATAAGTTTAATTTTTAAAAAAAAAATTAGAGATTTTTTTTTAAAGGGAAAAATGGGTTTTTGTTAGTGTTCTTTGGAGGGCCATGGGCTAAGGTAGGGTTGTCCAAACCCATCCGAAGACCCGACCCCCCGAAGAAACCAATCAGATCTAATCTAATGTCAGCTGACCCGACTACTCTGGCAGTTGGCGACGAGCCTTCACCACCAGAAAACTGACTCTGGCGGGTCAATTTCGATTTGCCTCCCCCAAAATCTGAAAAAACAAAAACCATCTAAGAAAAGCCCAGATTCTAGCGAAAAACCTAGATTCTGGCGAAAAAAGTTTCCAAATCCTAGTGAAAAAATCGAGATTCTGACAAGATAGTAGGTAGATCTGATGAGATTTTAACTCATATGGTAATTTCTTCGATGTTGGGGTATTAGTGTTACCGTGTTACTTCTTAAATATTACCTTGCATTGCTATGGTTATGATTTCTTTTGATTTCTCTCTTATGTTATGTATTGTAACTTTATGCACCTGTGGCACCTTACAAGTCCTCAGGACAGCTAATATTTACACTTGTAAGGTGGAGTGCCATAGGGATGATAGTGAAACTAATCTAGGTTTGAGTGTTTAGAGAATTGATGAATGTTGTATGTCTTGGAGTACGCGGATGAGAGAGAGAAGAAAAATGCATAACAATTCATTAAGAGCATCAGCATTGGTGGTGTAAAAAATTTAGCAATTTGGTACTTTAAAATGCTACTTTATCTATTTTATCACCTCATTTTACAAAACGCCTAACATTAGTAGCTCTATTTTAACATTCAACACAATAAAATAATATAAACAACACAATAAAATTATATATCTACTACAATAAATAACAACCACCACCACTAACACAATAAAATAATATATCTTATAATTAATCTATTTTACCATCTCATTTTACAAAACACCCAACATCAGTAGTTTTATTTTAACATTCAACGTAATAAAATAATATAAACAACACAATAAAATAATATATCTATTACAATAAACAACAATCACCACCACTAATACAATAAAATAATATATCTTTTAATATTTTTGTTTTACCATCTTAGCTATTGTGCATGGCCATCTTTGGCTTTGCACTATAGCTCAACGGCCAAAAATTATGGCTTTCCCTCCACAAATGTCAGAGCATTTTATTCCACTTTTGTTATATTGGTTAGTAAATTTAGCATTTTAGCAATTTGCCTCTATCAATACTAATGCCTAACGCCTATTCCTTTAATCTTTTATCTAGGTTCTCAATAATGTTTTTATAGATGTCTTAGTACTGACACAAGATACAAGCCTCCGATTACATGTACTTGCTGGCATTAATGTAAGACAATCGCTCAACTAGTGACCTTGTGGATGGAGCCTATTCTAGTGTTACCTAATCAATATAATTTCTTGGATTTAGATTTATTATGGGTTTGACTTACCTCCAGTATTTTTTAAACTGAAAGTCTCCTTTTGTTTTAAATACATAATAGCAAGTGATAGTAGGTTTTAATCTCCACATTTTATTTAGTTAGTGGGTGACATGACAGTTGCTCATTAAAAGAAAAGGAGATTCCAATTAAAAAAGTACTAAAAGTAAGTTAAACTCTTTTCTTATTTACTTTATATAATTAGTTAAACATTATTTCCTTTTTATACTTTATTTATTTATTTATTTTACTTGGTTTAGGATTTTGTTCCTTTTCTTAGGTTAGTAGAATTAATATCATAGGTCCAAATTGTTTCCCTTGCTTCCTAGGATAAAAAGATTGGAACTCTATTTAAAGACCCTAGAAATGAGTATAGTACTGTTCACAGTATGCTTAATTAATAAATTTTTTTTCTTTGAAATTTTTCCTTCAATCAACCTGTTTAAAGATCCTAGGTTCTAATATCCCATCTATTGTTGGGGACTCTGAACATATATAGGTGCTGATTCTTAAGGTTATTTTATTTTTTTTTTATTTTTTTTTTTTTGCCCCACAATTTTCTTTTAAAAATTTTCATGCATAAGGTGTAAAATTAGATGTCTTCTTTTCTTAGCTAATTTTTAGATACGTGACATAAATATTGCAAGTAATTTTCTTATCTTTATTATTCATGCAAAAGATTGACTAGTAGGGGCATTACCAATTAGTATATGTCTTGTGGCCATTTGAATTATATAATCAGAATAAAGAACGAAAGTATAAGAACATGAGGATGATAGTGATGTGCTAGTTGTTAGGTCATATAGCTCTATACCCTTACTTATAGAGGAAAAGTTGTTGGAACAATTAAGTTATCCACACTACAATGCTAAGTGTGCATGTGGCAATAGTGCATACTAGGTAATACTACTTTACAAGGGATACATAAACTTTATGATTTGGCTGGATGTATCTTGTGACTTGTTAAATTTCCTTCTCATAATCTGCCTAGCTATATGCTACGACGCGCGATATGATTATTATTATTATTTTTTTTTTTTTTTTTTTTTAAATTAGCTCAACTGACAGATTAATTGGTCCACGCCTAGCCCTTCAAACACCTGAAAATTGGTTACAAATGATATGATGTGGAGGAGGTATGCAACCTCAATTAAGCTCTCAAAAATGCTAAGATCACAACTAAACCCACAACTTGCTCGTACATTGAGTTGTGAGTGGTGGAGTGGTGAGACCGTGTGTTTTTCACAAGTCCACCATTAACAACTCGCTACGTAGACAAATTGTGACAAAGTTGTGAGTTTATTTATGGTCCTAGCCAGTGGCGGAGCTAGAAAACTAATCTAGAGGGGCCAAGCCAAGCAGTTTTTTTTTTTTTTTTTTTAAATTAGATAAAAAAAAAACTCATACCCAAGACAAATACTTTATTTTACATATTAACTATTTTAACTTGATAAAATTGTGTCTTATGTTCTTTCATTTTATTAAATTATTTATAATTGATTCTAAACTAAATTTTCTAATCACCTCTCTTTCACATATTTAAGCCTTTTTAGAGGGTTTAGCATGGCAAAAGATTGTGCAATAGTTAAGATTGTTTTTATAAATTAGTTATATAACAAATTTATTAGAGAGAAAAATGTGTGAAAGTGTAAATTACAGTTTAGGTACAATTAAATAATTGTTTGTCAATATCTCAAAAGCTCTTTTATATATATATATATGTGTGTGTGTGTGTGTGTGTGTGTGTGTATGCGCGCGCGCGCGTATATATATATATGAGTTGGGTTCAAGTTATACCTAGTGTAATTCTAAGCGATATTACATCACTTAATAACTTATTATTAGATGTGAATTTTGATAAATCTACCATTGGATTACATTATATTTATATACTCTCCATGCTTGCAAAATTTCACGGTGATCAACGATTAATAGTCATATTATCAATCAATTGTTTAAATTCAAGTTTTTGTAGTTTAAAATAATTCATAAAAAATGAGTTTATGGATCACATGGTAAATAACATCAGATTGGCATGAAAATTGGCATGCATGTTAAGTACATATAGAACATGTAATTCAACGGTGGGATTCTTAAAATATGAATTTAATAACAAATTATTGGGTGGTGTAACTCTAAGCAATATTACACCACTTAATAACTTATTATTATATGTGAATTTTGATAAATCTACTGTTGGATTACATTATATTTATATACTCTCCATGCTCGCAAAATTTCACGGTGATCAAAGATTAATAGTCATATCATCAATCAATTGTTTAGATTCAAGTTTTTATAGTTTAAAATAATTCATAAGAAATGAGTTTATGGATCACATGGTAAATAACATCCAATTGGCATGAAAATTGGCATGCATGTTAAGCATATATAGAACATGTAATTCAACGGTGAGATTCTTAAAATATGAATTTAATAACAAGTTATTGAGTGGTGTAATATTGCTTAGAGTTACACCAGGTGTAACTTGAACCTAACCCTATATATGAATTGGGTTCAAGTTACACCTAGTGCAACTCTAAGCGATATTACACCACTTAATAACTTATTATTAGATGTAAATTTTGATAAATCTACCATTGGATTACATTATATTTATATACTCTCCATGCTTGCAAAATTTCACGGTGATCAAAGATTAATAGTCATAATTCCACAACTCAAACCATTACTGCCCAATATGTAATATCTATATCTAAATACCAATTTTTTTATTTTGAGGAATTGGTTACGTTCTAAATGCCAATTATAAATAAAGTATAAACAACAGTAATGTATATTATATATTATTTACATGTACAAACAATAATGTATATAATCTTAAAATATTTTTTTAGTTAAAAGCAGAAACTTAGACACGTTTGGTAAACTGTAATAGGCACTGTAATGTAACAGCTATTCCTATAGTTTAGCTATACAATAGTTTGGTTATATTTTTATTATAGGAAATAGTCATTCCTTATGAATAGCTATTCTTTAAAATGAGAAATAACTATTCTTCTCTAAAATGGTTGTAATAGCTATTCCTTAGTAGATGTAATAATTTCTAATGTTAATATATTTCCAAATAAATAAACTCTCCATATCGACCTAACAATTATGAAAATAAAAAATCATCAAAAAATAACTCATATCTCTAAAATTTAAAGTATATTATTTTCTAGGAAATATAATTGTATGAATGAGATATTTCCTAAAATAGATCATAAATTTTATTCTAGTGTTACAACTCACAACCAAACTAATGAATAGGTTTAGTAATTCCATTACAACACATTTTATTCCTAATAATAAAAATTATCATTCATGTTGTAATTTACATTCAATGTACCAAACGTACCCTTAAGGTTTGAGTAAGTCACAGTTACATCTTCATTCAGCCACAGTTTTGAAGTGTTGTACAATGGTAAGCTACAACACAGCACACATGGTTTCAAAAAATAATGTTATTGATTCCATTCCGTTGCAGCCAGAATTTCGCATATCAGTGTATAATCCAGAATGGTAATACCACCCGTTCCACCTCAAATAAAATTTTGGTCAGCTTTAGGGTGTCCGACCGTTCCAGTCAATTTCGGGCAGAATTCAGATTTTGCCCGGTATGAGTTTGGCCTCTTTTTTTTTTCTTTTTTTTTTCCTTCTTGTGCAATGTCATTTTTTTGGGTCAGAACAAAGCTCTGGTCACTCTCATTCTCACTCTCACTCTCACTCTCACTCTCACTCTCAGACCGTCTCAAATCTCACTAATATATATATACATGAATGTAAGTTATGAATAGAGGAGGTCAAAAAAAAAAAAAAAAGGAAGGGCAAGATTAAGCTGTGGTGGCCTTACTTGTGAAAGGAAAAAGGAAAAAAAAAAATGAAGAAGAAGAAGAAGAAAAAGAAAATGAGGAAGAAGAGGAAAACAAACTAGAGAGACCCAATGTATTGCTAAGGAAGAAGGACTAAGGGTATTAATTAAAAGTACGTGAGGATGTGGGTGCCTTCACGTGGGTACATACGGATATGGGAATTGGGAAAAAGTAATTAGGTGTAACTTTCAAGCTTCGAGAAGTTTCATTCTTTAGAAATACCGAACATGTTAGTGTTATTTACAAAAGAACCAATTAATTGTTTTTCTAATAACAATCTTATTTTATTTAAGATTATATATATATATATATATATATATTAAATTGATTATTTTATATAATACCAATAGTCTATATATATATATTAGCGGTAATCCTGAAATGCTATGAAACAGTATGCCGAAGTAAATCGGTACCAAAATATTTTATTCCAATAGACAAACCAAAGCAGGCTTCAAAACGGTATTGAAAACATCTTTTATTCATCCACAATTTTGAAGTGTTGTACAACGGTAAGCCACAACACAGCACGCAGAGTTCAAAAAATATAAAACACAAGCACATAGCGATAGATTAGAGAGGAAGAGAGAAAGACAGAGAGATACTAGTCATTCCAGCTTGAATTGGAGCTAAACGGAAGTCACTGACTCACATCGAGCAACTAGCAACAAGGATGACTAGACTAGTATTGTGAGGATGGGGGCGTTATACACACACAGTAACTCTAAGGAATACTGAATAAGTTTTTTTTTTTTAAATAGAGATTTTTTTTTAAAGGGAAAAATGGGTTTTTGTTAGTGTTCTTTGGAGGGCAGTGGGCTAAGGTAGGGTTGTCCAAACCCATCCAAAGACCCGACCCCCCAAAGAAACCAATCAGATCTAATCTAACGTCAGCTAACCCGACTACTCTAGCAGTCGGCAACAGGCCTTCACCACCAGAAAACTGACTCTAGTGGGTCAATTTCGATTTGCCTCCCCCAAAATCTGAAAAGCCCAAACCATTTGAGAAAAGCCTAGATTCTGGCAAAAAACCTAGATTCTGAAGAAAAAAGTTTCCAAATCCTAGTGAAAAAACCGAGATTCTGACAAGATAGTAGGTAGATTCGATGAGATTTTGACCGGATCTAGTGAATTTTCGGCCACCCAATTCCATTAGGTTGGTTCCGGGTTGGGCATAAACCTGACCTGGGCCGACCCATGGACAGCCTTGGGGGCTAAGAAATGGGCCAAATGGGAAGTTTATTTTTCTTTGGTTATAAAATTTCTTTTTTTCTTTTTCTTTTTTTTTTTTACCAAATTGATTTTGCTGGGTTTTACTTTTATAATTTTATTGGACTAGTTCAACAATTTAAGGACTAATTTTAAATCTTAAGACATTGTACAGTTCCAACATCACATGTAACAGTTTATTTCTCACATTTGATGGTTCCTTTACTTTTTTTTTTTTTTTTCACATTTGACGGCTCTATCCTCACATTATGCAGTTTCAACGTCATATGTGACAATTCTTTTCTCACATTTGGTGGTTCTCTTACTTTTTTTTCTCATATTTGATAGTTTCATCTTCACATTGTGCAGTTCCAACCTCACATGTGATAATTCTTTTGTCACATTGGGTGGTTCCTTTATTTTTTTTCTCACATTCGACGGTTCCATCCTCGCATTGTATAGTTCCAACATCACGTGTAGTTCCAACATCACATGTGACAGTTCTTTTATCACATTGGGTAGTTCATTTACTTTTTTCTTACATTCGACGGTTCCATCTTCACATTGTATAGTTCCAGCATCACATATGGTAGGTTTTTTATCACATTCAGTGATCTCTTACTTTTTCTTCTCACATTTGACGGTTTCCTCCTTATATTGTGCATTTTCAACATCACATGTGATAGTTATTTCAGCACATTCGGTGGTTCTCTTACTTTTTTCTCACATTTGACAGTTTCATCCTCACATTGTGTAGTTCCAATATCACATGTGACATTTCTTTTGTCACATTCGGTAGTTCTTTTACTTTTTTCTCATATTTGATGGTTCCATCCTCACATTATATAGTTACAACATCACATGTGACAGTTCACTTATCACATTTAGGGGTTTCCTTTTTTTTTCTCACATTTAACGGTTTCATCCTCACATTATGCAATTCCAACATCATTTGTGACAATTCTTTTGTTACATTCAGTGGTTCCCTTTTTTTTTTTCACATTTAACAGTTCTATCATCACATTGTGCAGTTCCAATATCACAAGTGACAATACTTTTGTCACATTCAGTGGTTCTTTTATTTTTTTCTCACATTTGACGGTTTCATCCTCACAGTGCAGTTCTAATGTCACATGTGATTGTTCTTTTATCACATTTGGTGGTTTCCTTTTTTTTCTCACATTTGATAGTTCTATTGTCACATTGGGTAGTACCAACATCACATATGTCTATACTTTTGTCACATTTAATAGTACCCTATTTTTTTCTCACGTTTGACAGTTCCATTATCATACTGTGCAGTACCAACATAATTTCTTATCGTACTTTTGTCACATTCAGTGGTGTCCTAATTTTTTTTTCTCATATTTGACAGTTCCACCGTTACATTAAACAGTACCAATATCACATATGACTGTCCTTTTGTCACATTCAATGGTTTTTTTTTTTGTTTACTCACATTTGACAATTTCATTGTCACATTAAGCCGTACTAACATTACATATGGGTGTAGCTAACCCAACCTAACCCTACCAAATTACCTAATAACCGACGAATATATATAAAAAAATTACCAATATCACATTTGACCGTACTTTTGTCACATTTGATGGCACTCTCATTTTTTTCTCACATTTGAAAGTTTCATCGTCACATTGGGCAATACCAACATGACATCTAACTATACTTTTGTCACATTCTGTGGTAACATTATTTTTTACTCACATTTAACAATTCCATTGTCACATTAAACAGTACAAACATCACATGTGACCTTCCTTTTGTCACATTCGACGACTCCCTTATTTTTTTTCTTAAATTTGATAGTTCCATTGTCACATTGGGCAGCACCAACATCAAATGCAACCGTACTTTTATCACATTCAATAATTCCCTTATTTTATTTTATTTTTCACATTTAATGTTTCCATTGTCACATTAGGCAGTACCAACATCACATATGACTGTACTTTTATCACATGTGATGGTTCTCTTATTTTTTTTCTCACATTTGATAGTTTTATTGTCACATTGGATAGTACTAACATCATATGTAACCGTACTTTTATCACATTCAATGGTTTCATTATTTTTTCTCATATTTGACGGTTCTATTGTCACATTGGGTTTATCAACATCACATGTGACCAAAATACCCCAAAACTCTCAAAAAATACTAGGATACCCTTAAAACCTGAAAATGATTGAAATATACTTAGAACTAAAAAAAATAACCAAAATACCCTAGAAAATGACCTAAATGACCCTAAAACCTAAAAAAATGATTAAAATGACTTTGTAATCTAAAAAAGACTGAAATACCCTTAATACCTTAAAAAATGACCATAATACACCTGAAACCTACAAAATGACCAAAATGATCTTGAAACCTAAAAAATTACTGAAATACCCTTAGAATCTTAAAATGACCGAAATTACCTTAACCTATAGAACCTAAGTTGTTGTATTTTGTTGTATACTTATTGTAATTTAAAAGATGATAAGTTATCTAAAAAAAAAAAAAACTATCTAGTACACACACACACACTTATTTTTTTAATTTTTACTTTGAAATTCCTGCGAAAAAAAACTTAAGGTTGTGTTTGGATGACAACATTTAGATTTGGATTTGGATTTTAAATCAATGGATTTAAAATGCCTTGATTTGAAATCCATTGATTTTAAAATTCTTGTTTGGGTCTTTTTATAAAACTCAAGATTTGAAATTCATTATTTGAAATTCCATTGTTTGGATACCTAAATTTGAATTTGGATTTAGAATCGGATTTAAGATCATAAAACTTTTTTTCCAATTATTATTTTTCTTAATCCGTCTACATTTTAGTAACATTTCTACCACCGCACACCCTTAATGCGATAGTCACTCTACAAATACAAGTGTTTGTGGGGTGTGGGGGGTAATAGTCGAGGTTCAAGTCTTTAAGAAGGAGCTTCACACACATATACATTTAGATTAAGTTAGAATAGAATTTCTATCTTGTATATAAAAAAAAAAAAAAAAACATTTTTAATAAATGCACGAGGTATTGAAAAAGCTATTGATAACCCAATTAACAAGATAATAACTAAAAATCTGTCATCATAGGCAACTAATAATTTGCTATTAGTTACAATTTAGACTTGCAAAACATGAATTTATCATATAACTAAAATAATTCTTATTGTTCCATCATAATCATTATCAATGGAGAAGAAAATCATAATCGATCTAGATATTATGGACAATTGACCCCAAAATTTATAACCCACCTTCATGTACTACACATAGGTCTTTTGTTGTAAAATATCTAAAGAAAGAAGCCAGACTACAAAGAAATCAATTATAAGTATCTTGACTACTATTTACTTTGCTTGCTCATCACAAGAAGGAAAAAAAATTCATTTACAAAGGAAATCCACTACAATGTATTTCCTTCACATCTATATTTGAATACAATCATGGAAATAATTGAAAATGAGACAATCAAAAGCAGCTTGCAATGGGTCTTCATGTCTAGATCATTCATCCCTAAGTCTTCAATAGGGCAACTTCTAACTTGTAGGAATTTCTTATTGTCCCTTCTGCAACTCAAGTGGAAAATGAAATATCTGCACTTACATGGTACAACTATCAACACTTAGAAAAATGAGATGTTCATAAGAGTACATCTCTTTGCACAGAGCCTCAACTATTTATTTATGTAATTGAAATGATTCAACAACTTTGGCTCATTTAGCTCAACCTGAAAATATTAGCAAGTTCCACATCATATAAATAAGTTTAAAATAAATTCAAATAACCAACGGCATGCTAAAAATAAGTTTAAAATAAATTCAAATAAACAACGGCATGCTAAAAAATAAGAATATGATGAACCTCTATGAGGTTTCTTATCATTTGAAAGTTGAGTAATAATGTAAATGACTGTTGCTGCAATTGATATTGGGCATCTTCTGAAATTAGGGAAAAAAAAGATTCATTAATATAAAAAATTGCCAACCAAAGCAAAATATCAACAAACTTATTTTCAAAACACATGAAAATCTTAGTCTCACTCACAAGTCACAACACCATATTATCTCACATTTGTAAGTTACTATAAATTGTAGTCTCCAAATTATACAATCATTTTCAAGTATTTGCGCAGCTTGCTTCATCTGAGTTGGAGTCAGTTACTCTAAAATCCAACATTGACATAATACTCCAAAAACAGGGCTTATATTCATCTTATATAATTAAATATTAGATCAATATGCCTTGCATTAGATTTTTGGAGGGGGAAAAAAAAACAATAAACGGACCCCCTAAGCAAAACGCAGATGAGTGGGGTAAATGGAGAACCAATAGCAAGATCATAATTAAGGAAATACTTAAACCACAACTGAAGAATGAAGAATTAAAAGGAAGTGAAATTGCTTGGAATTTACATGAGACCCATAAGGCATGTGCGATTTTGCCCCATTAACAAATACTTCACTATACATTTTGGCTGAGTGGTGCAATCTTCCTAGATTAAAGAGAGAACAACATTTAAGCTTCAAGCATCCACAGGATCAATAAAAATACATAATTCAAATAGTCCAATTGAAATGACAATAGATACCATGCTTAAATACCTGCAATAGCCCTTAGTAAAGTGGACTTTTCCTTAATCTAGCATGACCCATGATTGCTGTCATAGTTCCAGGCAATGCATAACCATTCGAACTCTTCACAACTTTGACAAAGTACTCCATTTTACCCTTTATTGTGACAGTCAAGTCTTTCCAAACAACTGAAGCCCTTATAATTTTCCTTGCTACAACTACACCCTCTGGTAGTGGTGGAAATGGCAAGGACCCATTATTGAGCTTCGAGAGAGATGAGGAGGCTGGGGTGATCGCAATGTTAATAGTGTCACAGTCACCTCCTTCCTCCACCCTCACATCAACATCCATTCTGGTGAATCCTTAAATGAGATGGGTTGTCTCAACGAACCAGGTTTATGCAAATAGAAAAAATTACTTAAAGGCACCCTCCTTACTGGACTACTTGTTGAAGATGATGAAGACCTATAATTATCAGACTGAGACTGTATTTCTTACAAATGGGTCACACATGAGAAGCTTCATTTAGCAACAAGTGAAAAGCTGATCAAAGGGGAGAGGAAAAAGTACTTTTGCTACATTACATAAATCCCAATCCCATTCTTTAACCATTGAATCATATAGAGTTAAGAGAGAGTAGTTCATCACCAATAAACCAGATAACAAAGAATCAAAGCTAGGAGCGAGATACATCCAAACACTTTAGATACTTCCCAAAATTGATGTCTACAATAAGAACTCTCCATGAAATTATTTTAAGTATTCTAGAATCTTCAACATATCGAAGTACCTAGCAATAGCCAAACAAATATCCAAGCCTATAATGCAAAATAATAGGCAAACGAAACTCGAGCATTCCCCTGGCAAATCTTAAACTCTCATGAGCAATAGTAAATATATCCCTAATCGGCATATTTGACTGTATCTAAAAAGTAGTGGCTTCAATGGGTTATTGTAGTACAATAATAAATCACAGGACAGTTTAAAGAATCATTTTGAACCAATCAAGGCTATTTCTCTATTAAAAAAAAAAAAAAAAAAAAAAAACCCACTAAGAACACAAGCTAATCATTAACACAGAATACAGATAATTTGGAAATAAGGGTTTTGTTTTGATCCTTATCTTCACTGAGTAAATCAGGATGCAGAAAGGAGATCATTGGACACAAAGCACGCACGCAAGAAAGAAGAAATAAATATACTCAGATCAAAACAATCAATCCTCTTTAGCTAGTCTTGTAACTGCTTGGTTCGCCCCCCTAGAATTTAGAGAACGCGAAAGAAGATAATCTAATTCTTTGTTTTTTGTTTTGTTTTTTGGTTTTATACGGTAACTTGCTCTACTAGTAATTGGTATTCCACTCAACTTAAATATACGGTTTGGATTGAAAGCATTAGAATTGACGGTCAAGATATTAGTGGGTACTGTACCCACTAAAAAAATAGAGGGTCCTGTAGAACAACCCTTTTTTTTAATGGTTTTGCTGCGTTGTCTAAGTCTTGTCCCATTTTCACGTGTCTATGGAGATGGTGGAGCTGAAGCTGTATCGGTTGTGAAGCCCTCAACCCGACCAACGTGTTATCATTAGGAATCTTTCTGCTTTTAGAAAATTTCAATTGTGTGTTGGGATTCTTTCTACTTTTATTTCGATATGTATTGGGATTCTTTCTGAGGCAATATAGAATACAAACTGTTGCGCACAAATTCCATACCAACCATTTCTCTCATATCTTAGCTTCCTCAAGTCAAGCACTCTGTCCCCTCATTTCTGCCTCATTAACTCACCCAAAGTTTTTGGAAAACAACAGGTGAGTCCCCAACTTTACTTCTCTTACTAAAAGTTAGAGACAAATGTGCATTTATTAATATTAAGTTACTTCTTCCAATGCAGGTATGTCAATAGAGCAACCAGCACAGATAATAGAAATTTTAGGGCCCGAACATCATCCTCAATTTGAATGTTCCGCTTCCAAGTCAGTTGGGGAACTTGATGATAGTAATTCTTCTTCCATTGTTCTCTATATAAATTTCATCAAACATGTATTTTGTTTTTATTGTTTCCTTTTTTTTTGGGCTGAAAATGTTTTTTTTTAATGGGAAAAATGCTTTTTTTTTTTTTTTTGGGAGAACCCAAAAGAAAAAAATGGAATTCGGAAAAAATATTGTGCTTTAAGCCTTAAACAATCACCATATCATCCTCTATACCTATTTAAACCCATTTAATACACAATTTTAGAAAAATAAAGTTAAAAAATATTTTTCCCCCTATATTTTGGGTAAAAGAGTTAAGTACTATTTTAGAGTTTCAACCAAATATATATATATATATATATATATATCAAAATAACCATTAAAATTCTTTTAATTACTTGATTATATTTATTATTTACATTTATTTCTTAGAAAATAATTATAATTCTTTATCTTAATAGGGTCATTCGGGTTGGCTATAGTTAAGTAGGTTAACACGGAATTGACCCATTTATTAATTGCGTTAAAGTGTGACAACTCGTTTTTTATACAAACCTATTTACACTAAATACTAACATGTAAAAATCGTGTCATGTTCTCGGATTGTGTGGAATATTGTTAACCCTAGCTTGAAGGAAGGAGAAAGAAGTATAGATAAGGACTTTATTTTTTATTTTTTATTTTTTTTGGAGAATCTAGTATAGATAAACACATGAATCACCAATGAGAAATTCGCTGATATCTGAAACTCTACAGGCAATAAAAAAAAGGACTGCCAAGACTTATATATAGCTACACTAAAGGGTGATTGGGAAACAGCTAAGCGATTTCTCGATAAAGATCGCAGCATGCTTCATGTTGGATTCACATTTGGAGGAGACACAGTTATTCAAGTAGCGACTAATGCAAAATGCACGCCTTTTGTGAAAGAAATTCTGGAATGCATGACTGCAGAAGAGAATAGGAAATTTTGTGAAAGACGTACCTCTTCTGTTCATAATGCTGCTGCATCTGTAGTGGTTGAAATTGCAGAGTTAATGGTACAAGAGAATAATAATCTGCCCATGTTCCGTGGTTTTCATGATTTTATACCATTTGGCACGGCAGCTCAATTTGGACACAAGGCAATGGCACAATATCTCTTCGGAGTGACTAAATTTGATTATCTAAATGAAAAGGAACGCGGTCGGCTCTTTTTTAATACCCTTTCCTGCGATATGTACTGTATGACTACATTCTTTTTTTTTTCTCCCAGATTTGACTACAAGCCTGCTTCTGTTTTAGTAATTTAATATAGGATAAAAATTTGACTACATATTTTGAAAATTTAATTATTGAATTAAATATTTCTTATTTCTTTAACACATATCAAATTTCATGTTAATCAGATGTTCATAAACTTATTTTTTAAGCATAATTTTAGACTATAAAAACATGAAATTTAAATATTTGATTGATAGTATAGCTATTAATCTTTAATTTTATGAAAATTTTTCAAGCATAGTGAATATAAAAAGAAAATATAATCTAACGGTAGATTTGTTAAAATTCGCATCCAATAAAAAGATATCAAATGGCGTTATACCAAGTTTGTAGTCAAATTTTGTCATTTAATATAACATCCAAACATATCAAACATATATATATAAATATATATATAAACATATCAAACACATTAACAAAATCCTATAAATATATATATATATATAAAAACATCCAAATATTTGATTTTTAGAGTCATGACTAAGAGCCTTGTAACTCAACTAGCATATTTTGGTGTTTTCAATAATGACGTCCAATGCTCGAATCCCCTCATCCCTATCTATTGTATCGTTATATAAACCTACTACTAACATCACTTTTGTATTTATCAATAATCATTCACCACATTAGCAATTTGTAAAAATATTTATAAAATAGTTTATAACTTTATCATTTTCCAAAAATAATAATCTATATATATATATATATATATATTAATAAACAAAACTCAGAGAAAGTTCAAATAGAATTGGAAATTAGAATCCAATTTTGTATCATATGTCTAATTTTATGTAGAAACCATACCATAATTATCCACTTAATGTCATGTATCCACTAAAGTTTTTTTAATTTTTGTGTCAAGTGAGTTAATGAGTGTAAAATACTAAGAATCTAATATTAATGAAAATATAAAATTCAAAAAAAAAAAAAAAAAAAAAAAAAAACCAATCACATATACTCAATAAAAACCACTACACAACAAAGATCCCCACACGTTCTATCTTACTAAAAATTTTAAAAAAAATTATCATTAGTATTAAATTTAGGTAAGAATTTTAATATGTGACTAATTACGTTTATTTTTTCAAAAAAAATAATTTTACTAATTATTTATATTTTTATGATAAAAATTGTGTTTAATTTTAAATGTATCCATACTTATGCATGTGTTACATACTATTTTTTAAAATTATTTGACTAATTATTTATATTTTTATAATAAAAATTGTGTTTAATTTTAAATGCATCCTTACGTTTACATGGGTTATATGCTAGTATATATTAATAGCTAAAATTCAAAGAAAATCCAATTATATTTCGGTTGAATTCTCAATTTTGTGTCACGTGTTCTATCCAATTTTTAATTTGTGTACCAAGTGAATTATTGAGTGTAAAAATTAAAAAGCCTAAATTCAATTAGATTCTAAATTGAATTTTAATTAGAATCCAATTTTGCGCCACTTGTCCATCTAATTTTTTTTTTTTTAATTTTTATGGTAAGTGAATTATTGGGTGCAAAAACTGAAAAATCTAAATCCAATTAAATTCTAAATAAACCATTACATATTTTAAAAATGTATGGTTTAAAGGAAATGTAAGCTAATACCATATATAATTTAAGCATTTTCTAAAAAAAGTATAATTTGAACTGTGTAAGTATGATTATTTTTAATTGTACCCTGTGCATATGCTCAAGATTACACATTAATATATATATATATATATAATAGGTGAAGCAGAGAGAAACTCCAATTGCAATTCTAAATTAGAATCCTAATTTTGTGCCATGTGTCAAGATTCATGTGGTTCCATTTGTCTAAATTTTAGTGGATCAGTTGTAATTCCGGTGTGTGTGTGTGTGTTTTTTTTTTTTTTCTGCACCTGCGTATTTCAAGATTCATCACACATGCGTGTTTCAAGGTTCATCTCCCCACATCTACATATTTCAAGGTTCATCTCCCCTTCTCTAATACAACTATCTTATTGTTCAACGAATGTTATGAAATTTGATAAGGAATTTGAAAAGAATCTCTCGGTATCAATGATACATGTATTTAGGTATTTTTGTATCTTATATAAGAAAAGGTTTTTCATATATTCCCATTGTAATTTTTTTATTTCATGTATTTTTTTCTCAAAAAAGAAGAAGAAGAAACACACCTCCACTACTCATATTCATCCGAACCTCCCCTCTCTCTTTCTCTCTCTCTCTCTGCAAAATTCAATTTCTACTTCTCTACTAAATCTGTTTTATTAAGATTTTATTTTTTTGGTTTCGTTCCATCTCTGCAAAATTCAATCTAATCTCTCTTTCTCGCTCTGTTTCGCATATCAATTATAAATCTCCTTTACAAAGGCAAGCTTCATATGCAAGGTAATTGTTAATTAGATATGATTATTATTATTATTATTATTATTATTATTATTATTATTATTATTATTATTATTATTATTATTATTATTTGTTTAAAATTTTTATGGAGTTTATAATCTAGCTCTCACTCTCTATTTTCATTAGATCTATTTATTTTCGTCCTATGTTCTCAATCTCTTTATCTCAAGAATTTTTTGTTTAAAGGATTGATGATGGGCTCTTTTTTTTTTTTTTTTCTTTGGAGTGTTAGAGAGATATATAGTGTTTATTGCAAAGGTAGACTTTGGATGTATAGTTTTTTTTTTAATTATTAAATATGAAAATTTTCTCAAGATTGAACCACAGTCTTCTTAGATCTTTACTCATAGATCTTTACTCATAGATCTTGGGTCTCAAAACTCAAACTTATATACAATTGGCGAAAACATGAACTCAAGCTATTTTACAGATCATATATACAATTAGAACTTATCCTATTTGTTCGTCTTTACGTTTTATACTCATAATTTTAGTAATTTTTAATTGATTAAATTTTTTTTAATGAGATTCACGTTATTCTATTATTATGAGATGCATGTTATGAGATTCACATTTAATTGATTAAAATATTTTACTAAAAATGATTTGTGATAAAGCAACTTAATCATAGCTATATGTACCGTGTATGAATCAACCTTGAATATATATGTCTATATAGCATTCTTTCTTCAGAATTTTGTATGATAAAAATATTTGTTAAAAAATTACATAATGCTAAGATTTATTAAACATGAATAAACTTAGTCTTTTAAACACGACTAAACTCATGATTAATAAAAATAAAAAACAAAACCAATAGTATCACTTAAATAATAAAATGCAATATATTTATTTTCATTGTTTTATTAAATTATATCAATTTCCGTGCGGTAGCAATTCTAAATTAGAATCCTAATTTTATGTCATGTGTCAAGATTCATATGGTTCCATTTATCTATATTTAAGTGAATCAGTTGTAATTCCGGTGTGCTCATTTTTTCTTCTTTTTTTCCACACCTGGGTATTTCAAGGTTCATCTCCCCTTCTCCAATAATCAAAACGTAAAAACCTTGCTCTCCTACTCAGCTAACGGTGCATGTACCTAGTTACCACACCAATTAGGAACCTTCATATACAGCTTCCCTGTTGTTCAATAAATGCTATGGAATTTGATAAGAATCTCTCAGTATCAATGATGCATGTATTTGGGTATTTCTATATCTTATATAAGAAGAGGTTTTCCCTAGATTTGGATTGTACTCACAATTTTAATGGTCCTGGTTTATGCTTCCTATGGTTTGATTACTTCTTTTTTTCCTCTGCCTATACTTCCGTTCGTTTTTGTAAATAGTTGTTATTGTTTAATTATAAAATTTTTTTGTTTTCCTATCATTGATGTTGCATGTTTATTTTCTGTTTCATAACAAGTTGCAAGGAAACTCAAAATTTTAATGGTTCTGGTTTATGGTCTGCAAAACGAATTCCAATCATTTCTAAGGTTTAATTACTCCTTTCTTTTATCTGCCTATTGTTTCCGTCCTTTTTGTGAACAATTTTTATTCTTTGATTATAAATGTTTTTTTGTTTGCCTATGATTGATGTTATATGTTTATTTCATATTTCATGTTTCATAAAAGTTTTTTTGTTTGCCTATGTTAATCAGGTTGCCCCTAATTGCGTAATAGTATATGCTGTAAACAGTTTATTGTTTTGACAAAGGTCGTCACAATTTATGTCCTTATTTGCTGTGCTTTTTTCCCCTGCAGAAGATTGTCATAATATTGGAAACTTTGTTGCCAACGAACTGAGGCTTTAGAACTATTGATTTCCTTACCAAAGGTCAGCTCTGTTTTTATTGTTTATGTTGTATTGGTGAATTATTTGATAAGCTATTGATATTCTATTTATTAAAGCTTTTGATGTTCTTATTTGAACGATAGTCACAATTGTACCAAAACTTCCTATTATCCCTTGAATCTATTCTCAAATCATTAAAAAATATGAAAAGTAATTAGTTGTGATGTTCCATAATATCTACTTATTTTGTTAACAAATATCAGTTTTTTTCCCCTGTTCATATTGTGATTACCAAAAAAAAAAAAAAAATTAGTATTTAATCCTGATAATGTATAAATAATTGCTTATTCTCATGAAAAATGTTAGCTACTTTTTTATTGATAGTGTAGTTAAAATTACCAATAAATTATATGACTTATTGTTAATACGCTTTTCGTTAAAGCCTTGAACATTTTTGTTTTAATGGCATTCCCAATTAATAAATTTTCAAGTAATTAACAGAGTGCTTAGCGGAATGTTGTGTTTGTGGTTTGATAATATAAGTATATTATATGAGATAGTTCTGGATGAAGCACGAGCTAAAAGGCCAAAAAGACGTTTGATTTTAAATAAAAAAAGAGATATCCGAACTCAAGTAGAAATGCGTAGAAGTGAAGTAGATCTCGGCAACCTATTTGATGTTCCTATTTCATATGAATTTAGACTTAACTAAGCCTTTTAAACATGAATAAACTCATGATTAATAAATAAATAAAACAAAACCAATAGTATCACTTAAATAATAAAATGTAATTTTTTTTTCATTGTTTTATTAAATGATACCATTCCCGGTTTAATATTTAAACATGAATTTAGACTTAACTAAGCCTTTTAAACATGAATGCAAGAAACACATTACAAAATTTAATGTGATTCAAGAAATTCTAGGTCAACATCTACACATGATGTCAACCAAAAAAAATCCAGTATTGAAGAAAAAAAGATTACAACCACAATGACAAGCTTTTATGAACCTCACAAACATAAGCTATCTAGGAACTCCTATCAAATAAAATAAGTCTTCTAACTGACTAGTCAAAACTTGATTTTCTAACTTTTTTTTTGGTTAAACCACCCGGTATCCGGAACCACAGGGGCTCTGACTAATTCGGATTCGAGCCGGGTAGGACCACAAGGGCTGCAAAGCTCTCCCAACCGAGTTTTAACGCAGCTTCATGCCCAAGACTCGAACACAAGACCTTGGTTAAGCTAGGACAACCCCTTACCAGTTGACCAACTTCCAAATCTTACCCACACCAAAATTACACCATTAAACCCTTTGCAGTGCAGCCTATATATAAAACTTTAATACATCAAGATTGTCTCAATATAGTTTGAGGTTTAAGAAGTTAAATTTAAGTGGGGTTTTTCGTATTTAAATATCAAAGAAATATGATTCTCAAAAAAAAAAAAAAAATCAATGAAATAAATTTAATTAATACCAACCAAACCAAGGTTAATTTGATAAAATAAACACGTGTCTTGATGAATTAATACTAACCAAACTAAATTTTTTTTTATATAAAGATATCAAATATTATGGTCCAAGAATAAATATGACCAAAAAAATTTTGAATTTCTTTTTTAAAATGAGGTTTACTTATCTTGGATAAGGGGATGCAAACGAGATTGTTTAGTGTGTGGCCATTTGAGAGATTATGTGTAAGGTTTTGAACTGTTATAAATTGACAAAATAAATTGGGGCCATATTCACTGTGAACATATGCATTTGTTGTATGAGAGATTATGTCGCCATACAAAAATTAAAGTCTCAAGTCATTAGGGAAAATTAATTGTCAATGATGATTAAGTACATTTACAACTTTTTTTTTTCCAAATTGTTGGGTTAAGATAGATTGACCCCGGTTAATTAATTCAATTACCCAAGTTAATTGATTAGGTCAAATTACATGCAAATTGTGGAGGCACCAACAAATCACCAAATAAACTAAATGCAGCAAAAAATAAATTGACACGATAATTTGTTGACAAATGGGGAAAACCTTTTGTAAGGCAAAAACCCTACCGAGTGAATTTAAGGTCATTACTCCCAAAAATACACTAATCAATAATCAAACGGTTACAAGTATGAGAAATTTTACCACTACCCTAGTCTATTCTAAAATACTAACTTATAGTTGAACCTTCGCTTCAATACCCAATAGAACTTGATGTTGTAGTAGCCTTCTTTCCTTTGATGCACAAATCTTCAATATGTGATTAACTCCTTTACACAGATCTCAGTACGTGACTAACTCTAGCAACTTGAATGATTGTTGTTGGCTACAAAATTTTTCACTTCATAAACGATGAAGATCAGGAAGCACTTGGTTACAAAACCCTTAGACATACAAAAGCAGTAGCTTCACAGATAGTAAATGAGTTCTAAGTCTCTCTATCCATGTATGACGGCTTCTAAAATATGTCTTATAAATGACTAGAGTTGTGAAAAAAGAAACCCTAATCAAATAATACAGCATTGGCCGAATTTCAGATTTGGAAATTCTGAATTCATAATTTTAGATAGATCGAACTTGTGTTGAGCTTCTTCATTTAACCTCAATAGCAGTATCTGTTGAACTTCTATCGAGACTTAATAAATCAATTTTTCTTCACTTGTTTCTTGGATCAATCTTCATGACTTCAAAGATACCAGTTCATATGTTTGAGCAACATACTTCTTGATACATTAAGCCCAACTTAGATTTACCCAATCACAAGTAAAGTACGTTTTGTCAAAAGACTATCCAATTACATAGAAAATATAACCCTAACACAAATAGTTTAGAATTTCAATTGGGTTCAATTTCTATTAGTCTAATATTTTGAAGGCCTTTCTAAATATAAGAAAATGACCAAGTTTGGCTACAAACTTGGTTGTAGCTTAAGGTTACAAATTCCTTTAAAAAATTTACATTGCTACATATTTTAAAAATATAAACTTTGGATTTCATGTTTTTTATACTCTTAACATACAAGTCAAATTTTGTGTTAATCAGCTATTATTTACTATATGATCCATAAACTTATTTTTTATACATAATTTTATACTACAAAAAATTACAATTTTAACAATTGATTGACGACATAACTATTGATTTTTGATCTTCTAAAAATTTTGCAAGTATAGAAGATATAAAAAGAAAATGTAATTCAATAATCAATTTGTCAAAATTTACATGTAATAAAAATATATTAAATAAATTATAGTCTTACGCTACAACCAAATTAGTAGCTAAACTTTATTGGTATGAAAAATACAATCCTTTTTGTTTTATTTTTTAAACCACTTATTATGATAAAATTTTGGGCCTTTTATAATGGTAGTACTGGTGGGGCCTTTTTATAAAGGGAGCCCACAGTATAGGTCTATAATGCATATTTCCTAATGGACAAATAATACCTCGGATAAGTAATCAAGTCGAAGTAGGAAACCACGAAGGCATTGCATAACACCATCTCTTAAAGAATATATCCAATTGGTCTAATGAAATCAAATTCATTCCATGTTTAGACACATGCATCACATTACCCAAACTCTGCAAAATCCTATAAAAAATCCTAACTCTTATCATATTATTCTCGCAATTTTACATTCCAACGTAAACCATAAGTCTTATAAGAGTTCAACCAATCTTTATTCCAATACATATGAAAGTAGCAAGTGAAATTCAAATCCCACAAAATTTTTAATTGAATTCGTAGTTTTTCTAACCATAAGAGTATCACCATAATCTTCATCCTCACTGATTGTTAAAAATTTGATGCATCCACGGACTTTTGACTATTAAGACTTCTCTTGAACTCTTCTAACTCAGCTTTCAATTTTTTGCACTGAAATTGTGCATATAGCCTGAGTCCCCAGCTCATGATTGTAGTAACACACTAACACCCCCGCCTCATTTATATATATTCTTTAACGTTTTCCACAATTCTTGGAGAGAATTCTCATTCAGGATGCTATACTTGACCTCTGTAGCAATACTCAGCCTTCTTTCTCAAACTTCCTACATCTTTTTTTTTACTTTGGAGAGAGTTTCAAACTTCCTCCATTCATTGTTAGACATAGCTGTGTCATGTTTCTGGGAACTCCCATATAATGCTTAAAACATACACTAGAATATCTTTGACAGTGCTTTGCCAAAGACAAATTATTTTCCTTCGAAGGTCTCCGCATTACTTTTGTACTTGCCATCCCTGGGATCCTAACAAAGAGTTCCGATCGATACTAATTTTGTTGTGAAAATGAAAACTTTGACACCAATTTTTGGGTTAAAAAACACACAAAACAAAAAAAAAGATAATAACAATAAATAAAGGGAAAGAAATTCAACATACAAATTTTGAAGTATTTTAGCAAACTATATGCCATTGCCTCCAAGGGCAACACCTCAACCAACCAAAAATTTAACTACCTAAGATAAGAATTACAATCATACTCACAAACTTTGATAAACCTGACAAATATAAAATAACTAACATACTAGTCCAAACTTAGTCTTCTAATTTTCTCAAAAGAAAAAACTCTATCCTTTCACTCACACACACACCAAAGCTGCAACCCAAAACCCTTTGTAGTGTTGCCTATATATAGAGGCTTTAATGCTCATTCTTTGGTGCACAAGAAACATGACATTACTTCTTAGACAAGAAATAACCTTTTTTTTTTTTTTTTGAAAGCAAATAACCTTTTTATACCATACTAAAATAAAACTCAAATAAGTAGTCAAGTCAAACTACAAAACAGCTAGGGTTAACGTTATTCATCTCAAAGGCTGGACACTGAGATTTCTTTATTTTTTTTGCTTCTAGACTACTACATTGAATGCTGAATATAAGAATAATTTAGGAGGAGCAATAATTACTGTTAGGAGTTTCGATCCCACATTGCTCAAAAAAGAAGCAGGAAAGTTGATAGTCACTAGAATTAGAGTGATGGTGTAGCTTTTGGTAAATGGGTCACAATTGAAAGACATGCTAGCGTTTCTGAATAACTAGAGTATTCACGTTAATTCTTGTAAATTTTACAATAATAACTTATTTTTTCAATTTTACACCACTAATTTTTCAAAACATTTGCGACAAACAATTTATTCTACTTTACCTTTCATTAAAATATTTTTTTTTACCAAATTTTTTTTATTCTCTTGATACTATTTCTTTCCAAGTATTTTGTCATTCTGCTTCCTCAACCAAAAGCTACCGCCCCCGTCAATCAAAATTTTTGGCAGATTAAAGCCAAACAAGCATGAAAAACCCAGGCAAAGCTACACCAAAACAAAATATCCGTACCCAAAATTTTCTTTAAAAAATTAAAAATTTCTTAGAAATCAAACATCAGCTAGAAATATCAAAGCAAAATTAAAACAAACCCACAAACTTGACAAAATCAAATTCTGATTCTACTAGTGCTAGTAGCCAAGTTTATCATTGATCCTCAACAAACCGACAAACTTCTCAATTATCAAATACCATACCCAAATCTGAACCAAAAACAGAAACCCAAAACAAATCCATTGATCTCACCCAAACTTCGACTTCAACCACAAAAATAATTTGCACGATCACAAAGCCTATCTCACTGGATCAACAACACAACCATGAAACAGAAATGCCATGGAGAAAATCAAAGAGGCCTCCTCTGTTCTTCTAAATCTTGGTTTAAGTTCATTCACAACCATCAAAAGAAGCCGATCTGGGTACAGAGATGTATTGGGCATCGAGTGATTGTTGTTTAGACGAAGAGGGAGGGTGAGATGAAGAAAGAAGAGACTTGGGTGAGAGCTGATCATGGTAGATAACGAAAATGATGAGGAATGGGGAGATACTAGTCGTTTAAGAGAGGAAAAGAGGTACTGAATAAGATAATAATATAAAAATAAAATATTAATAAAATAATAGTTCACAGAACCACCGTAATATGGAGGCTTTTACACCTGCTGATGGAAAAATTCTGGCGGTACACCCAATTGGACGATTTTGTCCACCATTTGTTTATGCGACGAGTTGTGATTAGTGAAGAGATATGACACATGAATCCACCATCACCCTTTCACCAACTATAACTTGCCACATAAACAAGTTGTGGGTAAAATTGTGCAAATATGTGTGGCACCAGAATTACTCCGTGCTCATGTAGTGTAGTTTTAGGTGATATTGTGTAAAACTTTCCCGCTTTTAATATTTGCACTTGATTGATGCAATTTCTCTAAATTCAATATTATTAGTAGCAGATTGTTTGTAGTCATTGTCTATAAATGTAGAGTTCTAGACAAATTTTTTCCAACCATGTCAATACTAAAAGTCCGTTTCCTTTTTTTATTTTTGTTTTTGTTTAGTTCTATTTTATTTATTTATTCAAATGCGCTATTTTGAAAATAAATTAACCTTAAAATTTTTGTCACAAATTTAGCATAAAAACAACAAAAACTATATCTTTTGATAAATACTATGCGAATAAGCTATTAGAAACTATGAAATCTCCTAATAGACATTAAATTTATGATCATGATGCTATGAACTTTTGCTTGAAGTCTTCATATTTCGGATCACTCCCCTTCTCTTGCGCCCATTTCATATTGGGCTAGCTTCACTTTACATTAATTTGGCATGACCACAAAAATCTGTTGAGATATATATAGTTTCTAACTACAATTAAAAAAAATATATATATATATATATATATATATCTATCTTTCCATCTATGGACTTGGCATTGGAAATGTTGAACAGATACCCACAATGGCTTATGAACGAAACAAATATGATATCCAGCTTTGCTTGTGTTGGCTCGAAAGTCGAAAGTCTGCAGACATTTTCTCCAGCAATTGGCTAAATATCATGGCAAGATCCCCCAACTTATGTACGTTATTCTAAACCCAATTCAGTTCTTACGGTAGATATTTGTGTTTATTATTGAGGAGCAGTATATTAATGCACAAAAACACTTTAACAAATATGATATCCTCTCTTATTTTCAATATGAAATCTGATAATTATCATAGTACGAGATAAATATTTATTATGATTGTGTTTTTAATTTTCTATATATATATATATATATGATGTGTCAAGATTTTAATAAGCAGCATAAAGATTGAAGGTTTTATAATTACATAAAAAAAATGTGAACTTTCAAAAGCAATGTTAACATTATAAGAAATCAACAAAAAATGTCAAATTTCTTTAGTTTTATATATAATATGGGTGTGCCTAAGTCACCAGAAACTCTTTTTTTTTTTTTTTTCGGTCCCCTTGCATATTAGTTTGATGTGGGTGTGGTACCCATCTATATAGCCACTGAATCCATGAGGAGAACTTAGAAAACCAACATAAAAAACAACAAATACTTTTAGGTCTGTAGCTATTAAGTGTTGGCAAACTGTAAAAAAATTGTATGTTTTGTGTGCCATAGAGTTTTGATTAAAGTTGAAGAAAAAGACCCGTTATCAGCTCAAGCATAAGAAGTTAGGGTGGCAATTCATGTTCATGTGTCGGGCTCGTGTCGGGCTCGTGTCCTGCTTACTCATGAGTATTTAATTAAATGGGTCAATACTAACCCGACATGTTTATTAAACATATTAAGATTCTTCAACTCTAAAATGACTTGTTTATTAAACGAGTCAATTGTATCGTCCCGTTTATCAAATTTTATAAAAGTGAACAAAAAAAATATATAAATTTTAGTTTTAACTCAATTGATCTAAACTATGAAAACCAAACAAATAGATTTTTTAATATAAAACTTAGAACTAACGAATAACTACATTACAAATAATCATTCAAAACTAAAGCATATTTAATATCACAATTAATCAATTATAGTATGTCAAACAAAATAAACCACAATAACTAATAAGTTTATATATCAATGGTTTTAAAGGGTATATTGGTAAAATAACATTTAGTTAAGCAGGTCAAATAAGTTTCATGGATTGGACATGAACCTGACACGTTTACTAAACGGGTCAGTCATGTCAATCCGAATATGACACGAACCTACTAAGCCTCAACTCATAACCTGCTAACTTTGTGCTGTGTCGTGTTCACTAGTCATGTCATATTTTGCCACCTCTAATAAGAAGTTTCTAGAAGCTTACGCATAAACAATCAACTTGATCTGTTGATTTTTAAGGAACTTGAATCTCAATCAAACCCATTAAGTGGGCTTATGACTTGAATCTTAAGCCAAACTTACTAAAGTGTTTAAGGGGTCATAAGAGTCAACACAAAGAGAGAGAGAGAGAGAGAGAGAGAGAGAGAGAGAGAGAGAGAGAGAGAGAGAGAGAGAGAGAGAGAGAGAGAGAGAGAGAGAGAGAGTGTGTGTGTGTGTGTGTGTGTGTGTGTGCACACGCGCCCTTCTACATGTATCTTTGGTTTCTATACCTAATTTCTCAATTCACCATTATACCATAGACACCAAAGTGAATTTAAAAAACGGTATTGCTAACAATCAGTGTGTTAAACGTGCTAAAATAGATGCTAAAGCAAAAGCATAAAAGAGTAACACAAAAACATATGAGGGTTATGAGATTCAACTTGATAACCTACATCTATAAAAGGAAATTCTTAATAGCTACATCTTTACTACATGAGTGAGTACAATTCCTATGTTACAAAAACCCAATAGGATATTTATCATGGTTTTAAAAACTGGTATGGTCAAAAAACCGATTTGTGCCCCAATTCTCGGTTTTTGACCCTTTTTAAACAATTTTGACTAGTTTTGAGAGATTTTACTAAATTGAATTAGTGCTTGGTTCCCGGTTAAATTGACCTGTCCGGTCTAGTTTTTAAAATAGTGGTATGATGGATAAAATTATTTGTAATTTCAAGTTTAATTCTATTAATGAAATTGGTTTTATTAAAAACAATTGTAATAGTTGTGGGCAAATTAACAAGAAGTAGAGTTTTATGGGGTGGGGTGAGGTTTCTTAGGGTCCCAAGGGGCGGGGATGGGGCAAGAAAATTTTTCCTGTCATGTGAGGTGGGGTGCGGATGGAGTAAGACAAAAACATGTGAGGTGGGGGCGAAGACCCCATTCTTCAGACCCGCCTCGCCCCATTGCCATCCTTGGTTTTGAGTGGCAATATTGTAAATAATGTAAGAACTATGGGACCCACACAAGTCAAGTTGATTGAGATGGTACCTTATCGGATTTTTTATTTTGCATTTTCATTCACGATCTCTCCTTCTCTTTCTTCATCAACTCTTCTCTCATACTCTCATCCCATAGCAACAAACCTTTCTCATTTCTAAATTTTATCATCTCATAAAAAAAAAAATTACAACTTACCCACCACCACAAAAGGCATATAGGAACACAACCACTGAACCACATCACCAAATACCAACCCATGTAACCTCAATTGCATAGATCTAGGAAAAATTAGGAGCATAGAGAGCTTCCTCTCATCTACCCACCTACTATTCAACCCCAAATCAATAAAAAATGATATCAAACCCGAGAGAGAGAGAGAGAGAGAGAGAGAGAGAGAGAGAGAGAGAGAGAGAGAGAGAGAGAGAGAGAGAGGAACAAAGGCTATAAATAAAAGAGAAAGTAGTAGAGAGAACTTGAGAGATGATTGGTGGAGCCATGGAGATCCGATCATGGGAGCTTGAGAGAACCGGGTAGAGAGAGGGAGCCACCTCAGTGGTGAGTGGCTACTTGTGGCGGCTATGGAGTTAGGTTTTAAGAAAAGGAAAGACATGAAATGGGGAGATAGAGAGCTACGATTGGGAGAGAGTTTGGTTTTATCATAGGATTTTTTTCAAAATAACACCCTTTTACTAACAATTTCATTAGTTAGCAACGTTTCCAAACTATTTAGGAAACTAGCATCTCGAGTATCACAAACTAGATTTCACTATTGCAACTCGAGTCTCTAAGAATCAAGTTTCATGAAAAATCAACGTGGAACTTGAGTTTCTAAAACTTGAGTTCCAGACCACCAAATCATCAACAAGTTCTAGACTTCTAGTTTATGCAATTCATCAAAAACCAAACCAAAACACAACCCCACAAAGACCCAAATCCAAGAGTTCCAATTCTGCAGTTCATCAAATCCAAGCCTCTCCAATGCCAAGATAAAGCTGCTCCAATTCCAAGATCATCAAACCCAAGCTAAGATCGTCAAACCCAAGCTAAGATTGTCAAACTCAAGCAACTCCAATGTTGAGATTGTGATTTCTGGGTTTGGGTTTTTGATTCGCTTTTAAGATCGTTATTTTAAGGGAAGAACTGTCTTGAATTTTAGGGGTTTGGAAGAAGGAGTGGAATGGCAGTGGAGAAAAGGAAAAAAAAAAAAAACTAAGATGGAGAGAAGGAAGGAAGGAGCAGGAACTCGAGTTGCTATAGTAACTCGAACAAAGGAGAAGGAACTTGAGTTTATTAAGCTCGATTTGCTATAGTAACTCGAGTTTAAGAGTCTTGAGATGCTAGTTTCCTAAATGGTTTGGAAACCTTGCTAACTAACAAAATTGTTAGCAAAATGGTTTTATTTTGACAAAAAAAAAATCCTTTTATCATTCATGGGAGGGAGCACTTTTTCTTAAAACCAAATGCTTGTATCAAACACCTAGTTTTGTATTTTTAGTTTTGAACAGTTTATAGAAATACGTTACTAAACACATTTGTTGTATTATGAGTACTCAAAAAACATGTTTTCACAACACTTTTCAAATCACAATTTTCATATTATTTTAAAAACCAAAACCCAGATACTCTTACCAGACAGGTCCTTAACCTTAGAATAATCATACATTAATTATGGTTAATAAATTTGGTGTACAAGTTGGCAAACTTGAGCATATACTTTTGAGCTAATATATCTCTAACACTTCCCCTCAAACTCAAGGCAGAAGCTCGATGGAGCCTTGAGTTTAGATAAGCTTATGAAGAAAGCCTTGAACATGCCTCAAAGAAAGCCATGAAGATACTATTAGATACTAAACCAAGATTTGTGAAGAATGATTTTATTGATTTAGAAAGAGATAGATCTCTTCTCATATACAATCGAGAAAGAAAGAAACTAACTTCTAGTGTATCAAATGCTAAACACGTGTTGCTTAACAGTACACAAAGCTAATCTAAACTACAAGTCATATATGACCAAAGTATGCTAAGCTGCAATATTAGATGTGTCATTTAGATAGATACTGTCAAACCAATAATTCTTCATTCTTTTGTGCTTCAAGCTGTACACTTCCTTTTCTTCAGTTTTGCTTCATTTTCCTTCATCACTCCGACACCAAGAAGAACGCCTAGAGAATGACCTTGGAAGAGATCAATAAATCGGCTGCAGTGGACGAAATTTTGTGCAAGACATGAACATTGGAAGAAAACTGAAGAAAGGCATCATAAATGACCTAGGCTTGGTGAGTAGGGCTTGAAAGTGAATACATTGAAAAGCAAAGGAGAAACAACAAAGTAATGTGAAGTTGTGATCAGGGCTAAAAAGGACCAACCGAATGTACTGATTGAAACCAACTAAATATAACAAATTTATCCGATTTTGTTATAGGACAAAGTTTAACTACAAAATTGATTGTAGCCTAAGGCTACAACCTTACTCAATAACTTTTTATTGGAAATGAATTTTGAAAAATCCACTATTGGATTACATCTTCTTATTATATCCTTCATGGTTGCAAAATTTCTAGAAAATTAAAATTCAATAGCTATGTCATCAATAAATTGTTTAAATTGCAATTTATTGTAATTCAAAATTATGCATAAAATATAAGTTTATAGATCATATAGTAAATAATATCCGATTAATACAAAATTTGACATTTGTATTAAGAGTGCAAAGAACATGAAATTAAACGATTAGATTTTTAAAATATGTTATTTTTTCTAGTAAGGTTGCAGCTTTAAGTTAAAAGGCTACAACCAGTTTTGCAGCTAAACTTTGTCCTTTGTTAAAAGGTCTAGTTTAATAAATTAAAAAACCAAATTCTACGATTCTATCTCTTTAGCTACCCCTCCCCCTTCAAAGTTCCCCCCACTCCTTAAGTCCCTCTTAATTCATCCCTTAACTCTTTCTTTTGCCACCACCTTCCTCTCTTAGATGTGATGCCATTGGAGAGCAGAAGAGTCATCAGAAGTGGTAACGTGCAACCCACTCTTTTCTCCAGATTTACTTATTTGGGTTTATTTTCAAATTTCTCTATCTATATAGTTTAGTCCTGTTCTCCGTTTTTCTGATTTGGGATATTTGCTTGATTCTTCTTTTGTTTGTTTGCTAAGAAAATAGATGATGTAAGGAAACTGAAAAAACTAACCACACCGACCATAGCTTTCCCAATCAATTTGGAGCGGTTTTGTTGGTGTAGCAATCGGTACAGATTTTATAATTTTCTTTGACAAAACTTCTTACGTCCCAACAATCAGTTCATCATAAATTTAAGGAAAATGCTAACGAGTACCCTTAAAGTATTAGAGTATTAGTTAATGATCCATTTTATTTAACTGGATTGTTAAAAAATGCCCTAAGAGCACTTATTAGCATGAACCTAAATTTAAAACAACAAATCATTTGACAAATAACACAGTAACTATCCTCTAATTTCGTACTTATAATTTTCATATCTATGATGAGACTATTGACTCATGCCACTTGTGCATGATTAATAGCTAATTAGTAGAATTAGCATCTTAAATAAGTTCGTTTTCCTATGAATCTTTCAAACGTCAGCTTGGACTTTGTGATGTTAATACCTCTTTGGTGATGTTGAATGCTCTTGCATCGGAATTAATGAATATGCTAAAAATAGAACATTAAGCATGCTCAAATCTATGAATAGGAGATGTTGTGCAAGTATCTACAAAACCTAAATTGTCAACAAGCTCTCCAAGCATGTTGAAAATTCAGCCTGAAGTTGCTCTGCCTGCTGGAACACTTAAAAGGAGCTCTCGTTTCAATCATATAAAGCTCTATATCATTGAGCATGTATTTGATTGAGTCCTCCCTTTTCTAGCATCAAACTTCTGGGTTGGAAGAGCTCATCCTCGAGTTCAAACCATCCTTACCTTAATCTCTCGAATTACTAGCTAATCTTTAAAATCCTGTTATCTTCAGAAATACCATACAAATCAAGATACTATTTTTATCAATCTTCTTGTTCGCGTACTAGTGTACAACTCTTATTCATGAATTCCTTGTGAAGCATATGAAGCCAGTAATAGAGACAAATAGACATATTCAGTCATTGATGCGAGATCTGTTTTCACACAATTATCTATATTTCACCTTTGTAAGTGGTGAACTTACTTGGATTAAGGGTCTGTTTGGATATAGCTGAAAACTGAAAACTGAAAATTGAAAATGTTGTAGCAAAATAATTTTTAAATGTGTGAATAGTACTGCGGGACTTATTTTTAATAAAAAGTTGTTAAAAAGTGCGTGTACAGTACATGAACAGTGTGTGCACAGTACATGCACAGTGCCCGCACAATACATGCACTACGCGTTGTCCCCTAAAACGCACAGCAGAAAAGAAAATTAAAAAAATAAAAATAAAAGAAAGCAGGAAAACGCTAAAAGCGAACGCGTTTAGCGCAATCCAAACACTACCTAATTTGCATTTCACAAAAGCATTTCATATAGGATTAACAATCTATTTACAACAAAGAACCTTAATCTTGGTCGCGTTCATCGCAATCCAAACACTGCCTAATTTGCATTCCACAAAAGCATTTCATATAGGATTAACAATCTGTTTACAACAAAGAACCTTAATCTTGACTATTAACCAAGACCAATATCTATTTTGTTAAATTACAGATTGTCCCAGAAACTTAAGTTATTAGAAAATAGTGAGTTGTGCTCTTATTAAGTTTTTGATAAGTAGCTGCCCTTATTAAGTGGCATGGGGTTCAAAATGTGGAAATATTTTTGATACCATGTTAAATTCCAGATTGTTCCTAAAGCTTAAACTAGTGAAAAATGGTAAATTTAATCATTTAATCAAACATAGTTCGTCATCAAGAAAACTTGTCAATAATTTGTTAACCTCAAGAAAATCAAAACGTGGAGATTGATCCATGTTTGGGAACTCAAGATTCAAGGTGTCACCACTTAAATCCTTCTACAAGTGAACAACTTTACTGTACTGCTAAAGAATTTCAATTAAACCATAACCCCTGATCCTCAAAAAGAGAAAACATTATTAATGGTCTTGGTTATGGGCTCATCTTATTAGAATATAGGTTAATCTTAACCTTTAAAATTTGTGTACAACTAATTAGTTTGTCTTCCTCATCAAGGTACTCATCGTTGATGGTTGGAATATCAAAATCCACTTGCACTTCAAGATCATACCCACAAATATAACCTTAAAAAATTTCCAATTGAGGTTTTAAAAGACTTTTTATCTTCTTCTTCCTCTTCAACAATATTTGCTATAAATTGAAAAAATAATGAATGTCTCAAGAGTCAAGACCTACTAGTTATTGTCCAAACATTGGTGTTTGAGTTGTGGATTTATCTCCTTGGCTACTGTGGCTAGAGTTTTTATGGCTGAAACAACGTTTGTTGAATTCTTGATAACTAGAATGGTTTACTGCCTGTTTGAAAACCCTATTTAGCTGAAAATGACTCATCTTCTTCACTTCTTACGGATTTAGTGCCATCAATGTTACTATTATTATGATGCCCAAAAATATTTTTTTTGCTTCTCAACATTTACAGCTAGTTTGTAGACATTGATGTAGCTGTTGAATAGTTGTAACACCACCACATCATGGATTTTTATTTGCAAACCACAAAGGTGTTGTAGGAAATTACCTTAGGATAACATTCTCACACAAGATTGATAGTGAAAATATTATAACTATAGAAAGATCTCCAAAAATAAATAATAGAAACCAAAAAAAAAAAAAACCTGAAATAAAGAGAAAAAAAAACACACACACACCAATAATTTATATGGTTCGTCAATAGCCTACACCCATGATTAATAGAAGATGAATTCACTATATGAAAAAGATATTACAAATTGTTGACTCTCAAAAGAGGACTTATAAATAACAAATCTCTTAAACGTTCCCCATATATATAAGAGGACCTTTGGACCTTTAACTGTTAAGTACAAAGTACTAACACATTGCTAGTTTTTTTCTTTTTTAAATTCATACACATGCGAGATTTTATGGCTATGATCCGTGTATCTTTATCATTACAGTGTCTGCAAATTATGATTTGAAGAATAAGTGTAACTTAACTCACAAATTTCCTATATATGCACAAATATTTCATAAATGATTTATAACGAAAGTTTTGTCAACATTTCACATCTCTTTCATTTTCCTGAAGAACTTTGTTTCCCTTCTCTCTTTAGAGTCCAAATTTGGTAAGGTTGGAAGTTTTATAACATCCCATAAGAGACTACAAATCATTTTTTTACTTAAAACTCAATACATCCTATCCCATTTAATAAAATTTTAATAAACTCCCAATTGGGTTGGATTTTCATATAAGTATTAGAATTGATTTGGTATAGTCATGTCTATTTTTTAATATGTGATATGATAATATAACATGTTGAGATTGGAGGGTGTAAAATGAGCCTTTTTTTTCATCTTCTTTGTTTATTGACTTTAACCCTGCTTCTAGGCTTCAAAGGCTTTGATGATCAGAACTTGATGCAAAACGACTTAGCTCATAAATTACTTGAAAGCCTTTGGGAGAAAGTTCGGCCGCATTCTGATCAGGAGATTTCAGACCTAATATCACGCCCTTTAAGAGTACTTTTTGATGCTACAAAGTCAGGAAATGTTGGGTTTTTAGCTGTGCTTCTCCACCATAAACCTGATCTTTTATGGAAATTGAATGAAAACAATCAAACCATATTTCATGTTGCTATTCTGTATCGTCAAGTACATGTATTTAATTTAATCTATAACGTAGGAACATTTAAGGACTACCTAGTAGGATATGTTGATAATGAAGGCAACAACATGCTACACTTAGCAGGAAAGTTACCACAACCAGAAAGCCTCGGTGCACTGCGAGCAAACATTCAGATGCAACGAGAGATATTATGGTTTAAGGTATTTCTTATAACTAGATCTGTCTTTATTCATTTTCAGCACTCTTTATATATCATTTTCAATTCACAATGGCATGTTGAAGTAGGTTATCTTACTCGTAAAAGTGATAAGCTATTTTAAAATATCCTGACTCATCTATATCTATATATTACTAAAAGCTGAAGCGTGGCATTTAATATTATTGTGCTCATGTTGAGCCATATCAGTATCCACATCATTATCCTTTTTCTTTCTAATTTTCCTACAATTGTTTTTTAACATTTACCTTTTTTTAATAATTGCATTTTCTCCAACCTTTCTCATGCCTTTACCTTTTCATCTCCACACTACCCTCAACCTTAATATCACTTTTCATCTTTCTTTATTTTGTCTCTTCATCTCTTCATCTCTTCCTCCTTTACCTTTTCATCTTCCCACTACCCTCAACCTTAATGTCACTATTCATCTTTCCATTCATCTTCCTTATTTTGTCTCTTCATATTCATATCATCTTCTATAAATTTGTTATTCTCTTTTCCATTCTTTGCATAGTTTTCCATCATAGAAAAGTTGTTTCTCCGTCCCTCTCTCTCTCTCTCACACAATAATTTTTGGAGTATTTTTTTTTCTGCATCTCTGTTTAAGTTGATAAATTTTTGTGTGTTATAACTCTATGTTGGGTTGGTATGATTTAGTTTTGTGTTTTAAGTTTTTTTTTTTTTTGTTCTCTTTGATTGTTAAATATTATATTATTGCGTTATAAAAAAAATTAAAAAAAGATAATATATAAGAATATAATATATATTATTCTATTACATAATGTAAGGACACAAAATGGCCTATGGCCCAAAGATGTGGCTGGGCTGGCCCAAGTTGCCTTTACAATAGAATTTGTAGAGAGTGGGTTCAAAGCCTAGACCCCTGGGTACTTGTAGAAGGATGCGGTGTAAGGTCCAAGCCCACTTCTGTGAAGCGGCTTGCTAGCAGATTAGCCCAACTCCCTTCTCGGACGTGGGCCGAGGAGCCTCTATGCTGGGCGGCGCTCTGTGCTTCAAGGGAGAGAAAGAGAGAACCTTCTTCTTCTTGCCTTTTTCTTTCGTCCCCCTTCTTGCCGCATCCCCCATTCTATTTATACTCCCCTCCTCTAGCTGCCACCAGTCCCGTCCCTGAAAACGCTCCCCAAGACTATAAAGCTGACCTCCGTCCCTTCAGAAGTCATCTCCTCATTAATGCGGCCAGGCGGGTAGGTGGAAGCTTTTAATGCGGAGGCAGTAACCCTTTTGCAGGGCACGTCCCGCTTGCTCCCTTTCCTCGGCGTCCCATGGGATCCCGTTCCTCAGCTCTAGCCCCTGCCGTTAGGAGTCATGTCCTCCTCGGACGCGGCCACCTACGCGGTGGTCTCCCTGATGGGCCCATGGCCTTTGGGTCTTTAATGACCTCCTCCCTTTTCGTGGCTTCTTGGGCCGAACAGTGTCCTTGGGCCAGGCCTAAGGCCCACGCAGCCATCCGGACGTCTCTGGCCCCTACAATAGCCCCTCAAAAATTTATTTGACCTCGATCCGAAAGGGGAAATGAGTTTTTGACTCACAAGTGTCTCTTCCACGTGCCCCTTTAAATGCAGCGCGTGCAGAATTTCTCCCGCGCCCTCTCAGATAGCCCGCGACGCCTCGTAACGCACAACACCCGCATTTACTGTGCTGAGTAACTCCCTGTCGCCCATGTTGGACGGTGAGATACGGATCGTGCGGCTGTGATTCTTCCTGAAAGTTCGTGCGGGTCAGGCCTCATAAATGCTTGCTTCTCCAAGATCCCTAAGCGTTTGGGAAGTTGCGCATCCACCTTTTCGCTCCCCAGAAAATAATCGCGCTCCTGGAAACGAACACTTTCATTTCGTCTACTGAAGCACTCTCAAAGTTGTGTCCTTCTCTCTTCGTAAGTTTTCGCCATCTTAACCTTTTTCTCCTCGGCTTTCAAGTTTCCCTTCCACCTTCTAGGTTCGCTCCTTAGTCTGGGACACTATGGGTAGATTTAAGTGTCTAGTCGACTCCGAATCCGGTATGGAAGGGTTCCGAGCCAAGTTCCACATCCCCCCGGAAGTGGAACTTAAATATTGCCCGCCTGAGGCGGTGGCTGATTCCAGGGGGAACGGGCAGGTGGTCATCCCCATCATCGCCTTCCTGGAGGGCGGCATGACCCTCCCCATGGGTCCCGTCACTAGGGAATACCTTCGCAATCACCGGCTGTGCCCCGATCAGTGCACGCCCAATATGTTTAGGGTCCTAGGGAGTGTAGACGCTCTAAATGAGCAGATGGGTTTGAACCTCACGTGGCGGGACGTGGTCTATATGTACGAGTGCCACCCGCTCACGTCCAAAGGGTATTACCTAAAGTCCCGGTCGAGCGTCGTGAGGCTCATATCGTGTCTCCCTAAGTCCAACAAAGGGATGAAGGATGACTACGTCGTCGCATCCGGGAGATGGTACGACGTGATCCATTGCCCTGTTCAAGAGGGGAAACCAGGTGTGACTGTCTTAGGTTTTGGGCTTTCGTTTACGTTTCAGTTCCTTTGCCTTCACTTTTGGGAATTTTGACGCCCGTCGTCCTTACTGCCTATCTTTGTTGCCGAACTTGATTGTAACACTTCTTTTGGATGTCTTTTCGCAGATAAGCAGCACGTTTCCCCCAGCCTCTCCGACGTCAACGTCCGAGACTTAAATAGGGTGCTGAGGTCCGAGGTGTTTGTGCACGAGGACTTACAAGTGAGGGCCGCCCATCTAATCTTGGGGTACGAGCCGTTGTCCACCGCTTTCGGGGAGGTTGAGGACGCAATCCTTGCCTGTGACAAAAGGCGGAGACGAATAGACGTCACCAAGCCCGGTTTTCTCGCCCCACGCGACATCCCCGATGACCCCGCGGTGATTCTGTACGCTCTGCCGGTGCGCGCAGTTCCAGTCTCGGTTAGACCGCCGAGAATTCCTGCCGAGGAGGAAGTCGGCGTCGTTGAGGTCTCCGACGACGAGGCCACCCAGTGTTCGGGCATCAAAGGCTTAATAATCTCCAAGGTCGACAGTAGTACCGAGGAGGACGACATGAACAGTCTGCGATCCCTCATGGGCGCTCGAGGTGCCCAGGTGGCTAAGAAGGGTGCCTCCGGGTCTCACCTCCCACCCCAGCTTCTCCCTCCCCCTCCTCCGCACACCGACCCCAAGCTTCCCCCCGCCGACGCTAAGAAGAAGAGGAAGAAAGAAGAAGACGAGGCCGAGGAGGCTCGTCAGAAAAAGCTCAAGCAGCAGCAACACCAATAACACCAACAGCAGCAGCAGCAACAGCAGAAGGCCGCCAAGGTCAGGCCGCGCGCCCACTCGGTGGAGAGCGGGGAGAGCCATCCACTGGCTGAGGTGCGCCGAGCCTCAGGGTTTTGGTCCCCGGCGCTGGAGGTGGACGGGAGTCCCATTCCCGAACGCGCCAGCATAAGGGAGTATCAAAAGGGGCACTCCCTGTATCTGGCCGAGGCCTTGGAGAAGCCTCTGCTCCTCCCCAAAGATATGGAGGCCCTCGAGCAGATGCAGCAGCCGCAGCTGTTCCTCTCTCTAAAGAGGGACTTAGGGCTGGTATGCTTCATCTCGCCATGGTTTGTTTATGCCAGTCCTAAACTTGTGCACTCTCTCACTCATACTTTTCGCGTGCATGCAGGCCATCCAGGAGGTCGCTGTGGCTGAACGGTGGGTGGAGGACGCCAGGAAGAAGGCCTCCTATGAGCTGAATGTCCGAGTGGAGACGGAGAAGGCTCTCTGCCGCGTCGAGGCGGAGAACGTTAAACTTGGGCAGAAGCTGAAGGCAGAGGAGCAGGCTAAAAGGAGCGCCGAGGCCGGCCTTCAGAATGCTACGGCTCAGGCTGAGAGCCAGAGGAAGGAGCTTCTCGGCTGCAAAGAGGAGCTCGCCGCGGCGAAGGGGGAGAATGCCGCATTAAAGGAGGAGTTGGCGAGGGCCAAGGAGGAGGCCCAAGCCGCTAAGGTGGCCGCGGATGCCGCTTCGGCCGCCTCCTTCCAGAGGGGGGTTGAGGAGACCGAGACCCGCCTTGTTGAAGAACTGGCAGACCTGTGCAGGGAATACTGCCGCCAGGTCTGGTCCGAAGCCCTCAACACGGCGGGTGCTCCTTCAACGTCCGAATGGAGGAAGGCCGAGAACATATGGTATCCTCCCGATATCCGTGAGTTCGAGGCTCCCCCTCCTGCGGCAACCTCAACTCCCCTGGTGACCCCTGTTCTTCCTCCAGTCCCCTCGGACCCAGGCCAGGAAGCCCCTGTCGAGGCGGAGCCCGAAGATGCGCCCCAGCCGGAGGCCCAAGGAGCAAAGGATTTTCCCCAAGTGGCTGGAGCTTGAGCTGCTGGTCTCTGTTTTTGTTACTTTATTTCCATCTAAAGGACCTTTTCTTGACAGTTTGTCCGTAACTATTTTATTAGTGATCATGAGCTATGTTTGTTTGTGATTGAACTATTTTTCTGTGAATGATTACTCCGTAAATGTTTGGGATATGTTTCCTTTGTTTGCGCAAGAGGTTCTTTTTATAGGCTTTCGTTAACACTTAAGTAATTCTTTGGATAAAAAATGCTAATGAACTAGGGGCCCATGTGCTTAGCGTGATGCTAGTGCTCAAGTAAAAGATGGATATTAACGTTCAACGAAAAAGGAACAGTGTTAGACTTTCCCATGGTAACGTTTAAAATAATTGAAGCGCGTTAAGCTTTCCCCTGGCAGGGGGTCCGAGGACCTCTCCTGACCAAGGCTAATATTGACACTTAATTCAAACAATAAATGGTACGTGTCAGAGTTTCCCTAAGGCAGAAGGTCTGAGGACCTGGCACAGCCCCAATCGACATTTAACACGTCAAACGAGATAATTTGGACGTTAACACTTAATAGGAACGAATAGAAGTGAATAATGTGCATGTTAAATTTTGACAAGGCAGAAGGTCCTCGGACCTGGCTTAGCCAAGGTTGACATTAACATGATAAACCGTTTGGGTGTTAAAATTTTTCTAAGGCAGAAGGTCTAAGGACCTGGCTTAGCCCCAGTTGACATTTAACACTTTATTTAATATTGATCCGTGTTAAATTTTCCCAAGGCAGAAGGTCCGAGGACCTGGCGTAACCACGGTTGACATTAACACTTAATAGGAACGAATAGAAGTGAATAATGTGCATGTTAAATTTCACAAGGCAGAAGGTCCTCGGACCTGGCTTAGCCAAGGATGCCATTAACATGATAAACTGTCGGCGTGTTAAAATTTTCCTAAGGCAGAAGGTCTAAGGACCTGGCTTAGCCCCAGTTGACATTTAACACTTTATTTAATATTGATCCGTGTTAAATTTTCCCAAGGCAGAAGGTCCGAGGACCTGGCGTAACCACGGTTGACATTAACACTTAATAGGAATGAATAAGAGTGAATAATGTGCATGTTAAATTTCACAAGGCAGAAGGTCCTCGGACCTGGCTTAGCCAAGGATGCCATTAACATGATAAACTGTCGGCGTGTTAAAATTTTCCTAAGGCAGAAGGTCTAAGGACCTGGCTTAGCCCCAGTTGACATTTAACACTTTATTTAATATTGATCCGTGTTAAATTTTCCCAAGGCAGAAGGTCCGAGGACCTGGCGTAACCACGGTTGACATTAACACTTAATAGGAATGAATAAGAGTGAATAATGTGCATGTTAAATTTCACAAGGCAGAAGGTCCTCGGACCTGGCTTAGCCAAGGATGCCATTAACATGATAAACTGTCGGCGTGTTAAAATTTTCCTAAGGCAGAAGGTCTAAGGACCTGGCTTAGCCCTAGTTGACATTTAACACTTTATTTAATATTGATCCGTGTTAAATTTTCCCAAGGCAGAAGGTCCGAGGACCTGGTGTAACCACGGTTGACATTAACACTTAATAGGAATGAATAAGAGTGAATAATGTGCATGTTAAATTTCACAAGGCAGAAGGTCCTCGGACCTGGCTTAGCCAAGGATGCCATTAACATGATAAACTGTCGGCGTGTTAAAATTTTCCTAAGGCAGAAGGTCTAAGGACCTGGCTTAGTCCCAGTTTGACATTTAACACATTAAGTGGGATGAATTGTACCGATAGAGATGATAGCACTTGACAATCGGAACAGGACAATGATATCTGAAAATATGGCGGACACGCCTTTCATCAGTAGTAATACCTTCGAAGGTTATTTACATTAAAAGGTCGCTTTACAGGTTTGTCATCCAGGTCGGCTAGATAGTAGGCCCCCACACCAGCTATTGAGGTTATCCGGTAGGGTCCCTCCCAATTCGGCCCCAACTTCCCCCATGACGGGTCCTTTGCTGTTCCCACGACCTTTTTCAGGACAAGGTCTCCTGGAGCGAGAGGTCTAGACCGCACGTGAGAGTCATATCCTTGCTTGAGCTTCTGTTGATAACAAGCCAACCGGACCATGGCGTTTTCCCTTCTTTCTTCTACTAAATCCAGCTCATTCAGTAGCGTGTTATCATTAGCGTCCGGGGCGAATGACTGCGCCCTCATCGTCGAGAACCCCATTTCTAAGGGTATTACGGCCTCGGCGCCATACGTCATCGCGAAGGGAGTCTCTCCCGTGGACCTCCGTGGCGTGGTTCGGTAAGTCCACAGCACATGGGGTATTTCATCCACCCATCTGCCCTTCGCATCGTCTAATCTTTTCTTGAGTCCGTTGACTATCGACTTATTGGTCGCCTCAGCCTGGCCGTTACCCTGCGGGTAGGCCGGAGTGGAGTACCTGTTCGTGATGCCGAGGTTCCCGCAGTATTTTCTGAAGGCCTTGCTGTCGAACTGCAGTCCATTATCCGAGATTAGAGTGCGCGGGATCCCGAACCTGGTGACGATGTTCTTCCAGACAAATCTCTTCGCATCCACGTCCCGGATATTCGAGAGGGGTTCTGCTTCTACCCACTTAGTGAAGTAGTCTGTTCCGACAATCAGCCATCGCTTGTTGCCTGCCGCTCTTGGAAACGGTCCTACTATATCCAGGCCCCACTGTGCGAACGGCCACGGGCTGACCAATGGATTAAGAACACCGCCGGGTTGGTGGATGTTGGGAGCATACCTCTGACATTGGTCACACTTCTTCCTCGCGTACTCTTGCGCTTCTCTTTGCATGTTCGGCCACCAGTACCCCTGCGTGAGGGCCCTGTGGGCCAACGACCTTCCGCCCGTGTGGCTACCGCAAATTCCCTCGTGTAGCTCTTCTAAGATCTGTTCCGTCTCTTCCGGATGTACACACAACAGGTAGGGCCCCGAGAAGGAGCGTTTATAAAGCTTTTGGTCCTCGGACAGCCAAAAGCGCGGAGCCTTTCGGCGGATCTTGTTGGCTTCAGACTTGTCCTCCGGCAGTATGTCGTGCTTAAGGAAGGAAGCAATGGGGTCCATCCAACTACGCCCAACTCTGACTTGCTGGATCCGAGGGGTGTGGCTTTCCTGCCCAGTTGGCTTGAGCATGTCCTCAACGATAATGACCCGAGGGAGCCCATGGGCCGAGGTGGTAGCGAGAGTGGCGAGCGAATCAGCGTGGGTGTTTCCGCTCCTCGAAACATGTGACAACCCGAAGGACTCGAATTTGGCTTGTAAGTGCTTCGCGCGGGCCAGATAGTTCCGCATCCTCGGCTCCCTAGCCTCCAGTTTCCCTCCCATCTGACCAACCACCAGCTGTGAGTCAGAAAATACTAGCACCGACCTTGCCCCCATTTTCTGTGCCATTTCCATTCCTGCCAGCAGAGCTTCGTACTCGGCTTCGTTGTTTGTGGCCGAGAACGCTAGCCTCAAGGATTTTTCTAAGGTGATCCCCTCAGTGGACGTCAACACTATTCCCGTGCCTGAACCCCTCTGGTTTGCCGCTCCATCAACGTAGAGCTTCCACACCGGATGCGTCTCGCTCGAGATCGCACCGACAGGCTTTCCGCCGGCGCCCCATCCCCCCAGGTTTTCTTCCGGGGAAGGTTCAGTGAACTCCGCCACCAGGTCGGCCAGGACTTGGCCCTTTACAGATGTACGAGGTAAATACTTAATGTCGAAGGCCCCCAAAAAGGTTCCCCATTTGGAGATTCTACTAGAGTAGTCAGCGCTCCGCAGCACGGATTGGAGTGGGAGTTGAGTTAATACGACGACCGTGTGAGATTGGAAGTAATGTGGGAGCCGGCGCGTCGCGTGCACTATGGCCAAAACCGCCTTCTCCAAAGGTAAGTACCGAACCTCGGCCTCCTGCAGAGACTTGCTGATGTAGTAGACCGGCCGTTGTATGCCGCCGTCGTCCCGTATTAGAACCAGGCTAACTGCGTGGGCAGCCACGGCGAAGTACGCAAACAGTACCTCGTCTGGATCGGGGCGAGACATAATGGGTGGTCGAGAGAGGTATTCCTTCAGCTGTTGGAACGCCAAGGAGCACTCCTCGGTCCATTCGAATCCCTTCCATTTGTTTAGCAGCTGAAAGAACGGTCGGCATCTGTCCGCCGATCGTGAGATGAACCTGCTAAGGGCAGCTGTCATTCCGGCCAGCTTCTGGACCTCTTTCGGGTTTCGAGGTGGTTGCAGGTTACAGATCGCGGATATCTGCTCGGGGTTGGCCTCGATACCCCTGTGAGTAAGCATGTAGCCCAGGAATTTACCCGATCCCACGCCGAAGGAGCACTTGGTGGCATTCAGTAGTAACTTATGTTCCCGCAGAGTCCGAAATGTGCTATCGAGGTCGGCCACGTGGTCCGATACGGCCCTGCTCTTCACAACCATGTCGTCTACGTATACCTCGACAGTCTTCCCCAACTGAGCCTCGAACATCCGGGTCATCATCCTCTGATAGGTGGCCCCTACGTTTTTCAGCCCAAAGGGCATCACCTTGTAATGATAGTTGCCGGTGAGGGTCACGAAGGCGGTCTTCTCCTGGTCTTCCAAGGCCAGGGGTATCTGGTGGTATCCCTGGAAGGCGTCCAGGAAACTCATGCGAGGGTGGCCAACCGTCGCATCTACAAGCTGATCTATGCGCGGCATCGGGAATGGGTCCTTGGGACAGGCCTTGTTGAGGTCTGTGAAGTCCACACACACTCTCCATTTCCCGTTCTTCTTCTTCACCACCACCGTGTGCGCCAGCCATTCAGGATAGAACACCTCTTTGATAGCTCCTGCCCTCTTGAGCTTAATGACTTCCTCCTTTACGGCCTCTGAGTGCTCCGCGGAAGAGCGCCGAGGAGGTTGCTTCTTTGGCACTGCCGCCGGGTTAACGTTCAGGTGGTGGCAGATGAAGTTTGGGTCGATCCCAGGCATCTCATGCTCATCCCATGCAAACACATCGAGGTTTTTCCTCAAGAGCGCGACCAACTCTTCCCTTTCTTCGGTCGGCAGCTGAGCACCAATCTGGAAGAACCTCTCTGGGTCGTCGCCGACAAGGACTCTGTCCAACCCCTCGCATCCGGGCCCTTCTGCCACTGCCCCTCTAGTCGTGGCAGAAGAGGCTAATTGCTATAGGACCGGAGCAGTGGGCGCCGAGGGCTCGGGTTCCAGTTTGCGCAGAACTGCTGCTGTCAGGCACTATCTCGCCGCGGACTGACTTCCCAGGATTTCTTCGACTTGGCCGCAAAAGGGAAACTTCACCTTGAGGTGGAGGGTGGATGAGACGGCCCCCAGGGTGTGCAGCCAAGGCCTCCCCACAATGGCCGTGTAAGGAGAGTAGGCGTCTACCACGATGAAGTCTACCTCCACCACTGCCGGGCCCGATTGTACAGGCAGTCTGATCTGTCCCTTCGGCACCACTATCCTCCCCTCGAAGCTTATCAGAGGCGAGTCGTAGGCCGACAGGTCCTCTTCCCTCAAGTTCAGCCCCTTAAATAGGTCAGGGTACATGATGTCTGCGCCACTCCCCTGGTCCACCATCACCCTCTTCACGTCATATCCCCCGATTCTCAGCGTTATGACTAACGCGTCGTCGTGGGGTTGGATCGTCCCCTCCTTGTCGGTGTCCGAGAAGGTCATTGGGGGCGGCCCGTTGCCCTTGATCCTCTTCGGCTTGGAGGTGGATTCCTCGGCGGAAGTTCGTGCTAGGGACATTATCCGGGGAGGGCGTGAACCGGTCCTCCCGGGAGTGGCCAGGATGGTATTGATGGTCCCCAGCAGGGGCCTAGGGGCGTGATGGCCTCGGTTCGCCGGCCCAGTTTGTCCCCCTTGCTCCTCTCGCTGGTGCACGAACTGTCCCAACTTTCCATCCTTTGCCAGCTGTTCCAGATAGAACCGCAAGCTCTTGCAGTTCTCGGTCGTATGGCCGTGCTCTTGGTGGTATTGGCAGTGGAGGTTCTGGTTACGTTTCGAGGGATCGCCTATCATTTTGTTGGGCCACCGGAAATAGGGCTCGTGGCGGATTTTCTCAAACACCCGTTGTATGGGCTCGCGAAATGCGATGCCGAGTACTTGCGCTGGCGCCCGACGAGGTTGCCCGATGAACTCTCTCCTCGGCCTATTGTTGCTGTACCCGTCCGACCTGAAATCCCTCCTTTCCTGAGGGATAACCTTCGCCCTAGCCTTCACCTGTAATTGATCCTCCTCCACCCGCGTATACTCATCAATGCGGTCCATGAGCCGTCGCACACTCTTGACAGGCCGCCTGGTCAGCGACTTCCTCAGGTCGTGCTCGTTCGGTAGGCCGACCTTGAAAGTGCTTATGGCAACTTCGTCGAAGTCTCCCTCAATCTCATTGTACATCTCCCAATATCTGTCGGTATAGGCTCTGAGGGTCTCTCCCCCTCTCATAGCCATGGACAACAGGGAATCTATCGGCCGAGGGATCCTGCTGCACGTGATAAACCGCGAGCCAAATGCCCTGGTGAGCTCCGCGAAAGAGTTGACAGAGCCCGCTTTTAGGCTGTTAAACCATCTCATCGCGACGGGTCCTAGGCTGGAAGGGAAGACCTTGCACATCAGGGTCTCGTTCTTCGAGTGCACTGCCATCCTCTGGCTGAAGTGGCTCACGTGCTCCACTGGGTCCGTTCTTCCGTTGTAAACGGTGAAGGCTGGCTGGGCGAACCTCCTTGGGAGTTTTCCCTTCTCGATCCTCCGGGTGAAGGGCGACTTGGAAATCTGGTGGAGCGCCTTACTCAGTGCATTGTTGGCCAGGCCTCTGGAGGACGTCCTCTTGTCCTTAGGTTGGCGACGTTGCTCATCCTCCTGGGAAGAGGACTCGCAAAGGGGAGTCCTCGACCTGGAACTGCCGGTGCTACTGCTGACATCCGCAGAAGACCGGTCTGAAGGGGAGGGCGTACGCCTCCGTTTTTCCCGGCGCAGCTTTCTTCTTAAATGGTCAACCTCCCTTTGCAGGGTCTCAACACTTTTCTCGCTGGAGGCCCTACTACCACCGCGGGCATGACTCCTCCCGCGCGTACGCCCCGTGTGGGCACTGGCATCGTGCTCTCTTTCCAACCGCGCGAACTGATCTTCCCGCTGGGATCCCCTGGACTCCGCGTGACGTGAACCTGAGCCTTCCATGGCGCTTCCGGTCCCTCCGGTCAAGGCTTCCCACAGACGGCGCCAATTGTAAGGACACAAAATGGCCTATGGCCCAAAGATGTGGCTGGGCTGGCCCAAGTTGCCTTTACAATAGAATTTGTAGAGAGTGGGTTCAAAGCCTAGACCCCTGGGTACTTGTAGAAAGATGCGGTGTAAAGTCCAAGCCCACTTCTGTGAAGCGGCTTGCTAGCAGATTAGCCCAACTCCCTTCTCGGACGTGGGCCGAGGAGCCTCTATGCTGGGCGGTGCTCTGTGCTTCAAGGGAGAGAAAGAGAGAACCTTCTTCTTCTTGCCTTTTTCTTTCGTCCCCCTTCTTGCCGCATCCCCCATTCTATTTATACTCCCCTCCTCTAGCTGCCACCAGTCCCGTCCCTGAAAACGCTCCCCAAGACTATAAAGCTGACCTCCGTCCCTTCAGAAGTCATCTCCTCATTAATGCGGCCAGGCGGGTAGGTGGAAGCTTTTAATGCGGAGGCAGTAACCCTTTTGCAGGGCACGTCCCGCTTGCTCCCTTTCCTCGGCGTCCCATGGGATCCCGTTCCTCAGCTCTAGCCCCTGCCGTTAGGAGTCATGTCCTCCTCGGACGCGGCCACCTACGCGGTGGTCTCCCTGATGGGCCCATGGCCTTTGGGTCTTTAATGACCTCCTCCCTTTTCGTGGCTTCTTGGGCCGAACAGTGTCCTTGGGCCAGGCCTAAGGCCCACGCAGCCATCCGGACGTCTCTGGCCCCTACACATAACATGATTTGAGTAATTTGGAGTTCATTGTTATATATATATATATATATATATATCTATATTTTTACTTTTTCAATCTTTTCATCTTATTTTATTCAATATTTAAACACAGTCACATCCTTCATATAATTAAATTATTTATTTTTTCTTTTTTTAATTAAACATATAATATTTTATTTAAATTTAAATAAATTAAATTGTACTCACTTTTTTTAACATTTACACTTTCTCCAACCTTTCTCTTTCCTTTTACATTTTCATCTCCCCACTACTCTCTCTCTTAATATCCCTCTTCATCTTTCCCTTTATTTTGGTTCTTCTTATTGTAATTCTTTAATATAAATTTGGCATTCTCTTTTCCATTATATGCATAATTTTTCTTCACAAAAAAAATTTATTTCTCTCTTTCTCTATCAATTTTTGGTGATTTATATATATATATATATATATATATATATATTGCATCCCTGCTTTAGGTTGAGAAATTTTAGGGTCCGTTTGGATAGAACTTATTTTTGCTGAAACTGAAAACTGAAACTGAAAACACTGTAGCCCATAAGTAAAAAAACGTGGTGGATAATTTGGGATACACGGGAACTGTAGCTTAGCTGAAATTACTATAGCATATAAATACAACTTTTTGTGTACTGTTTTCCTTCCTTCGTCTATCACTCCTCAGAAATCCACACAGCCTGGCCTCTCGTTCTCAAGCAAACATCATTCTCTTCCTTCCTTCTTCTTTCACTTCTCAGAAATCCACACCGCCTAGTAAAATCCCCATATACCCATTACTGACTCTCTGTTTGCTTGCTTTATCTTTTTGCTCTGTTCTGCTCTCCTTGGAAGACCCATCTGGTTTGTGCTCTCACGATCTTCTTCTTTCATTTTCCTTTTTTTTTTTTTGGTTGCTTTCTGGGTCTTTTATTTTGTGTAAATTCATAGGTTAAGTGTACAGAAATTGGATGCTTTGTTTTTGTACCAGTGGGGTCATGGATTGATTGGGTTTTTTTTTTTGAGGTGTGTTGGTTGTATCACTGTAGATTCTACAGGACACCGCAATGATCGATCACTGGTGCCTGGATCGTTCATGGACGCCTGGATCAATCACGCACGCCTGGAATGGGATCACGCACGCACGCCTGGAGCGATCACGCACGCAGGGCTGGATTAATGAAACGGTGCGTATGGAATTGTCTCAGCTCTTTCTCAATTTGAAGGTGTCCATGAACAGTGCTTTTAACGCGTTTTTCTTTTAATGAATTAGTGAAACGGTGCGTGTTGGACTTAAGTGAACCTTCAGCAGACTTCAGCGCGTTTCCCTTCAGCGTTCTTTGCTTCAGCGTTTTTGTCGCTACAGTAATCATGGGACCCAGCATTTCACAAACGCAGACGCACAAACGCAGAGATAAGCTGTATCCAAACTCTCACTTAGTGTTTTTCAGAATTCTACTTTAGGTTGATGCTATTTAATTGTGTTTTAAGTTTTTTTTTTTTTTTTTTATCACATTGGTTGTTAAATTTTATCATATTGCATTGTAAAGAATTAAAGATAGTATATAAGAATGTAATATTATAATATTACACAATATGATTTAAATAATTTAGTATTTATTTAGAGATAATTAATTTGGTGTTTATTGTTATATCTTTTATTTTTACTTTTTTTTTTCTCATATTATTTTATTCAACATTATTAGTATTATTATTATTGTTGAATTAATATATTAGATTGTATATTTTTCAAAAATCAATATATTAACTTGAAAGAAAATGAAAAAACAACTATTAAGCAATAATAACTAAAACAATAATATTATCACGCGCAACGCGTGGGTCTACGACTAATTATATCTAATTTTCGAAAATTGACACCCCAGACTCCCAATTTTCAAAATAATTGACACTCCATCCCCTTTTACTCCCCAAACTAGTGATCAAAATAATTGACATTAAGCCTCCAAATATTTCAAAAAAGAGAGGTGCAATGTCAACTATTTTGATCATTTGAGGGTGGAGTGTCATTCCTTGAAATTCAGGTATAATGAGTCTAATTTCACCATACCCCAGGTGTTAATATAAATTAACCAAAACTTTATGCAATGAATTCATCCTAGATATATGACGGAATGTTCATTTTCTGGTGTCAATAAAATTTTCGTGCTAACATTTTCCCCCAATCATTCTAGGAAGTTGAACAGATTACCCGGCCTTTTCATAAGTACTCGACAAATCATCAGGGAATGACACCCAAAGAATTATTCAATGTAGAACATAAAGGATTACTTAGAGTTGGTGAAGAAGCGATGAAGCAGACAGCCAATTCATGTATGCTTGTACGTAGCAACTCTCATTTCTACTGTGGTATTCACTGCCGCCCTCACTGCTCCAGATCCCACACGCAATAAGATAACAAAAATTCCTTTTTTCCGCAAAGAGCAGTGGTTTTTGATTTTTATGCTGTCAAATGCAACGTCGCTCTTTACCTCTGCAGCATCAGTAGTCTTCTTACTGTCCGTTCTTACATCAAGCTACATCGAACGTGAATTTGTCAAGTAATTGCATGTGCAAGGTTGATGTTCGGACTCTCAACACTCTTCATCTCTATTACAACTATGGTCTTGGCCTTTGTCGCTGCCATCTTTTAGAACTTTGACTGCAATTTGACAGGATTTCCATATGTCGTGGCTTCACTTGCCTGCACCCCGGTGATTTTGTTTATTGTTTTACATTTTAACCTTTTGGCTGATTTAATCCGCTCATTTTACTGGTCAAGGAATTTATTCCAACCAAGCGAGTACAGAATTTTCGAGTGAGAATTATGAATTGTATGAGTGTTTTTAGTACTAATCGGTATGTTTTACACTCCCATTTTATGATCATATTGTATTGAGCATCAATGAGCAATAAGGATTATGCATGGTTTGTAAGATTATCTCAATTAAGAGAGACTTAATGTAATCCACATACATTTTATTATAATTATTTAATTATATTATTTTTTTTTAGATTTATTTTTATTTATTTAATAATAAGAGTCTTGTTGTGAACAAACACTTATAATGTTATTTTGTAACGTGACGTCTTTTGGTGAATAGACATGCTCCTTGATAGAAGGAGTATGAATAGAAAACCAATGTTAAAATTGAAGGGGTCCCTAATATTCTAGCTAGAATATTAGCTTTAAACAAAAGCCTGTATTTTCCGACAAAAGGTTTCTAAGGACAAGGCTAGAGACTAAAAGAGTCTCTTCTAATTCGTTATTCATTATTCTATAGTGGGAATTTCTATACAAATTATTTGAACAGTATATTGGTTGGAGGTGTGTTTAATTTCTTTTGGTGTTTTTATATTTCTTATATGTGGTATTAGAGCCTCCTTCATTCTATATCAACATATATGTATGATTTTGTTAAGTTGTGATTTTTTGTGTTGTTTTACTTAGCTTTATTCCGTGTCAATTAACTTGTAACTAATGCAATTATTTCTTTGCATCTTGTGGGATTTAATATATATATATATATATATATATATATTTATATAGGTCGTTGGTCTACTCAAGAAGTAACCGTCCAAAAAAATTGATCCACAGGATTGTCGGTCTACTCAAGAAGTAATCATGAAGAAAACCGATCCAAGGATCATCGATCTACTCAAGAAGTAACCACCCAAAAAACCGATCCACGGGATCTTGTTGGTCTATTCAAGAAGTAACTGTCCAAAAAACCAATCCATGGGTCCGTCAATCTACTCAAGAAGTAATTGTCCAAAAATAGAAACAAACAAACAAAACAAAAAATCAATTCATGTACTTCAACAATAGTATTGATAACCCATTTCATAATCGCCAATATGAATTTCTTCATAAATCTTGTAACCATAAAATTTCCGCCATAATATAATTATTCTTTTTTCTTTTTTTAGTTATGTTCATAAAAATTAAGGCATGCACCCTTATGCCTTATACTCAAGAGAATGATTAGACACCCTTGAAATAAATTCAATTATATATATATATATATATATATAAATTGATTTATTCTTTAAGAAAAATTTTTACAAAATGTGTGGCTTAAAATTTTTTATTTGGAAGTATGAGCATTTTTATATTAAGTGACTTCAAGTTTAAGTAATTTCTTTTCAGAATGGTCACAACAATTTCTTTTATAATATTTATGTAAACTTGTGATACTTCACAAATGTCAAGAATACTTGTATTAGTATTAGTATGATTGATTCCAAACAAACACATGAGGAAGGTGTTCCAAATGTCACAATATTATTCTTGTCAGAATAGTGATAAACAAATAGCATTAAAGTGTGTTGAGTTTAATTCATCCTACTACTCACAAATAAAAGAAATTCCTTATATAATGTGAAATTATAATATGACTTGAACAATATAAATTTTAGAACTTAGAATAATATATTGGTTTATCAAAGGCACTATTACAAGTTTGCAACTCGTCTTATGAATAAATCGCCTTAACATTTTCAAGCGAAATCTTAAATTTGACTCTTGAGATTAAGTTTAGGATTGAAAGAGGAAAAGTAGATTTGATGGTGATTGGTTGTCAAGAGATGCTGAGAGAGAGAGAGAGAATGGTATATGAGGTTCTTCAAATTTAGTTAGATATAAACCACTTTTCCAAATAAAACGGGTCAGTAAGTATGAGATATATTTTTATTTGGGTCACTATAGAATATGTTACTAATGTAAAATATGTTATTTGTGGCACTAGCATTTCTCTTCTTCCATTTAGAGGCCTTTGACAATACCCTAAATGGTCTAATACTTTCTTCTTCCTCTTCTTCTTTTAATAGAAAATGACCTATGCTTGAGCCGCCCTGATTGTTGCTGCTAGAGAACAAGGAGAATTAAATCTTTGAGTCATACACGCACTTTGGAAGAAGAACATGCACAAGTCGCTTCAAGGGAATTTATTGCTCAAAAGACATTAACTGGGGGTCTGCTCAAAATAACTAATTCTATCATCTAAGCAAGGCAGATTAAAGAAACTTCAATTGAAAGAAAAATTAAATAAATATACGTTTGTAAGTTACATTGAAAAGGAAATTTAGTGTCCGAACTCGATAAGCAGCTGATATCTGGATCGATGTATGAAGACCAAAAGCTATTCGACAGGGAATGTCAGTATCCACTTGTACCCCAGATCCAACCATCATGAATGATCTGCCAGTCTTCTACTTAGCTTTGAGATCACTTAAAAACAAAGATAACTTGTGCAAGTATGTGACTTTGCACACCAAAATGTTGCTGCCACAGAGAATAAGCTACCGATAACTCCTTTTCATTATACCTTTTCTCATTCCACTTCTTCATATACAATATAAAGAATTCACAAGAACCTACAATGACGATACTATCATGAATCCAAGGTTGACACATTGTTGTCAATAGTCTCACCAACTCGATATAGTTCCCAAGTAGAGATTAAATAGTGAACTTTCTATTACCAGCTTCTGATAAAACTTGAACCCCTAGCCTTCTTGACATTGTCTTTGAGCATTAATTTCCTAAGCCCTTCTGCTTCATCCCACTTCTCACCCAAAACATACAAATCAGCAATAAGGGAATAAACACCTCCATTATTCTCTGGCGTTATCATACTCAAGACCTTATCAATTACCCTCTCAGCCATCCCAAATTGCTTATGCTCCCTACAAGCTGTTAAGAATGAACCCCAAATGACAATATTGGGTTCAAATTTCATTGTCCTAATTATCTCATAAGCTTCCTCTAACAGCCCTGCCTTACCTAGCAAATCAACTATGCACCCATAATGTTGGATTCTTGGCTCTAACCCACATTCTTCAATCATCTTGAAATATTTACGACCCTCCTCTACTAATCCTGTATGCACACACGCACTTAGAATCCCTGTGAAAGTCAATTCATTGGGCCTCACACCAGATTTTTGCATCATCTCAAACAAAGACAATACTTCTTTGCTGTAGCCATGTTGTGCCGAGCCACAAATCAAAGCAGTCCAAGACACAACATTCCTTTCTTGCATCAATCCAAAAACCCGGCAAGCAGTCTTCACGAAGCCACACTTGGCATACATGTCAACCAAAACTGTACCAAGTTCCACATTCAACTCCCACCCATTCTTTGCTATAAACCCATGAACTGATTTCCCAGCCAACAAACCAAGAGAACCCATGTGGGCACATCCTGTTAGAACTGATCCTAGAGTCACTTGGTCTGGACTTAACCCCTCTTGCGCCATCATATCTCGAAAAACCGCTACACCCTGCACATAATTGCCACTATTAACATATGCAGCTAACATGGCAGACCATGACGCAACATCCCTTACTGGCATTTCCTCAAAAACAGCACGTGCACTCTCTACATCCCCAGACTTCCAATAACCAGTAATCATCGTGTTCCACGTGACTGTATTTCTCTCAGGCATTTCATCAAACAGGACACAAGCGTTCTCAAAAGACATGAGAACATATGCGTAGAGCAGAGAAGTGGCAACGTAGACGTGAGAACTGAATCCTATTTTGACAATGTGGGCATGGAGGTGTTGAATGACAGTGAGGTTTTGCAAATGGGTACAAGCTTTTAGCGTGAAAAGCATGGAGAAACTGTCACTGGGGACAGATGAGCGATGCATTTTTGAAAAGAGATATAAGACTTTGCGTGGAGAAGAAACATTATTTCTAATAGCTAATGCCCATGAGTTAAAGTTTTTGATGGACCAAGAAACTAGGAAGTGGTTCATGGGTTTGAGTAAGTGGTGGGAGAGGCTAATAAGCATTGTTTGTCTTGGTTGTTTAATTTAAATCCATTGGAAAGGTTTGGCAATATCAATATGGCATGTATCAAAATTAAGCAAAGGCACGTTAGGCACAAATTTTGATATTTGATACTACAAATACATGCTCAAATTGGATACAGAATAAGGCCAAAAAAGTAATGAAGCCACTTGGTCTTGAATAAGAACTAGTGCAGTGCCATCAATAGGCTTCATTTGCGTTTTGTTGCAATGACGTTTTAGCAGACTTTAAGCATAATAGCCCAACCGAACCTCTTCATTTCTTTTGGGGATTTTCTTTATTAAAAAGAAGAAAACAAAACAAAATAACCGATTAATATCCTTATTTGAAATTAGGTCTTTTTTTTTAATTGTCAATTAAAATCTCATTTTTCTTAAATTATTTTAATGCCCGGTCTTTGTCCATTTTATATTAATTTGATTTACAACCTTAATCCTGAATTCAAATCCTATCATTTTCACAAATTTTATCACAAAGCAAACATTCCACACAAACTCAAAAGTCAAAACCCCCTAACCTAACACTCTTCACTCAGGAAAAAAAAAAAAAAACCATTCTCTAGTCTCTACCATTAGCACCAATTTCAAAACCATAATATTATTTATTTAATTGTCTCCCACATTTTCTTGCCAAACAAATATGGTTTTTTTGGTGAAAAAATAATAAATATAATAGGGTTTTTTTAAATTAAAAAAAAATGAAGATACCCAAACAAAAACAATTTGAACCCCAATAGAAATATCATGCCACCATAACCACCAGCCATGGCCAAACCCACCGATTGTTGAAAAGCCACTTGTGTCATTGGCATTGTTGCCTCCCACCAATTGTTACTTAAGCAAAATTCTCGAGATTTTTTAGGGGTTTCTCAGTCTAGAATCGAGTTGTTCATTATCAGTCATAATAGTAGTTATTCTTTGTTAGGACCAGAGACTTCAAATAATGGTTAAAACTTAAAACAAAATGGGCTCTAACAAGGACGTCAAAAATTTAATTGGAGGAGATAGCTTTTCCCCTAAAATAATTGAATGTTGAATCAAATTAGTTAAGTGTATGTTGTATGAGTGCATGCTAAGTCCTACATCAACCATATAATAGGTCAATCTAGGTTTTACAAACAACTATAAAAAGTCTAAATTCTGACTAGATTAGTCCTTTTTAAGGATATAGAGCAAATGTTTGTAGTGCTTTCCCTTGGGTTTTTTTTTTTTTTTTTTTCACCTTAGTGGACTATTAGTCTATTACGCTTGTTGTCACTATGCATCATGGATATGGTCAACACCATACAATGTTTGTCAAAGGGGGAATATACGTTTTTCACAAATGGCGCCAAACAGTTGATGCAATTGAGGAGTGAGTTGCCAAAGGCATTATAACTGAATTGACATCTCCTTATGCATAAAGTGCTTGGGGGTCTAGAGAAGAGAGGGTTCAAATTACGAGGTTAGCAATATATTGTAATTATCTCAAAAAAAAAATGAGGAGTGAGTTGCTATTGTGTTGGTGACAAGGGACTCTTGGATTCTTAAATTAGCAAAGAGCATTCATACACTGTAAGCTATGAAACTAAGGCTGGGTTTGGATCCAGCTTTCACGTTTTGCGTTCACGTTTTGTTTTTTTTTTTTTTTTTTTTCTTTTTTTTTCCAGTTCTGCTGGGGGACAAGACGGGCAGGCGCGCACTGTGCGCATACTGTGCGCGTACTGTTCACGTACTTTTTTAACAATTTTTTTATTAAAAATAGGTCCCGCAGTACTATTCACACATTTAAAAATTATTTTGCTACAGTGTTTTCAGTTTTCAGTTTTCAGCAATAAGCTCTATCTAAACGGACCCTAAGCCTATAGTTTTCAAATTGTGCATGCCTTTGACGTCAATGTCATCCTTCTAAAGAGTGAGAAGTAAATAGTCTTGGGATTAATCAAATCTAATAGCATTCGCAGGTGATTAAAAAAATTCAAATTAATGATAAATTCTTGAATTAGAATCCCTCAAATCCAATCCCTCATTTCCAAGGATTCTTACCTCAATAGTTGTTCACATCAACTTAGGTCAGTTAGGTGTTGTCTCCTTAGCTTATCTTCGGGGCTTCTGAGGCCAAGCTCACACCTACCAATAATAAAAGGGAAGTAAAAAAGTGTGTTTGGATGATTATATTTTTATTTTTTAGTTTTGATAATTATTGTTGAGAATTGGGAGATTTGAAATATCGATATTTTCGTTGAAAATATTAAAAATTGTTTGTTGAATTACAAAGTTCTAACTAAATAATAAGCATATTTTTTTATTTTAAAAAAAAAAATTAAGATTGAAATTGTTTAAAATTTTGCACATAACCTCACATATAAAAATAGTTAAGCAAAACAAATACACTTCTTCTTTTTTTGATGAACCAAAACAAATGCACTTATCCCTACTTTCATTGTTGTAATTATATAATTAAAAAAAAAAATAGACGCTTTAGGTGCAAAAATCAACACGCACTACGTACTATCAAATCAATAGGGGAGTTTACTAGATACGATTGTTGTTGAAGTCAAACTAAACTCTTAAGATTCTTCTAGCTTATAGTTATAGCAATAGGGAGGGAGGGTGCAAAGGGGGTGAAATTGCATCCCCTGTTCCCTGGGCTACAAAAAATACTCTAGCCTTTTACTATAAATAAAGGCTACAAGAATATAATCGTCCCCTCTCCCAAAAGAGATCTTGTCGTCTAAATCAATACAAAAGTGACATTTGCCATGCCCTTCAATTTTAAAAATGGTCAATTAAAATTAAAAGATAGTGAATTTGAGTGACAGCTTTTGAATGATTAATTTTGTCAATTTTTTTTATTTAATTTATTTTTATTATTATTTATAAATTTTATTATACTTTTTGGTATTATTTATGGATCTCAATATACTATTTTAGTTAACTTTTATCCTTATTTACAGTATTTTTAGTAAAAAAATTTTAATTTCAACAAAATAAGTAGATTCCAAACAGAGTCTGAATATATCTTTAGTAAATTTTTAAGATATGTTGCCATGTTTCATGATTTTCATATTAAATTTTTATACTTAATGAGTAATTTTCCTATGCACATAATAGCTTATTATTCCTTTTTTAAAAAAACTATTAAGTTAATATGATCAAATTACTTGTCTAAAATTCCTATACCTACTTTAAATTTAGATATTAATTTGTTTTGTGCCCAAGGTTAGTGAAATTGTAATTACTAAAGGATTATTGAGATCATGGGAAATCCTATCAGAGTAAGATTAAAGAATAATGAAGTCTAATTGGAACCATAATGAATTAATTGGTATCAACTTGGAAAATACATTATGTTTTCTTTGACAATTAAATTTCCCTTTATAAGTAATATATATCTATCAAATTATTTTTGCCACATCAATTGCATGTTCAGCATTTTTGCTTTAAAACTTTAAATCAACCCTCAAGTTAAAGAATAATATTACACCCAAAACATTTTTATAACAATTTTGATTTTAAAAAATCCGGTTTGTTTAATTTTGCTTCATGTATACATTATTTACATTAGAAATTAGAAAATAAGAGAGAAACTAAAAAAAAACAATCTTATATAAATTGTAATGCTATGTCCATAACTAGTGGCAAAACTAAAACTTTTTCTCAAGAGAGGCTAATGAGTGAAAAACTTAAAATATTTTTTTTCATTTTTAATAAAAACTGCAAGGGAGGAATAGGTGTTGTTCATAAAAAAATTTTAAAAAAAAAATTAAAAAGGGAGAATAGGTGTTTTTTTAAAAAACCCATGGGACACCCTCCTCTATCTCTCTCTCTCTGTTAATGTTCATAACATTTTCACAGTAATTTTACAAAACCAATTATAAGTAATAGATTATTACAAGCTATGATTGATGAGTAAAAAAAATAATTTCAACGATGAACTCAAATTAAAATAAATAATAAGTTATTACTTAAAATTTATTGTAAAATTGTTATAAAAATGATGTGATTATGCCATTACTCTTATAGAAATGGTCGCAGATGAGCAATAGTCGCATATAAGGCAATTATGGATAAGTAAGAATCGGACCTATTCATTTCCGTGCATTGTCCCACTAAACATTCCCACTTTAATCAACACTTTATTCAACTTTTCGCGCCCTCTTTCTTTTGATTTTGACTTTCGTGCCTTTATTGTTGTTATTATATTTTCTTTTCTATGTGCTATTGCCTGTACATTAATTCCTTACGCAGCTTTAAGAATTAAGATGCTAGCCATAAAGTTTAATTAAATACTTAACTCTCTTGCATATTTGTACGTAGGAACAACATTTCATCGATAGAGACATTAGCATATTAAAACTAAAACAAAATTAATTGATAAAATTAAGCAATATAAGTAAAGCAATGGGACTTATTCAAACTAGATACCGGTCATTCCTTTATCATTATATATTGATTTATTTTTAAGGTGAAATTTCATATACATTAATTAATTTGAAGTGTAAACTGCTTATCAAAAAGTTTGAAGTGTAAGCTTTGATTATTAATTTCAACACTTCATGTCCCTATTATTTCCAATAGCTTCAGTACTGGAAAATCAGCATCTTATTATTTTATTTTGTTCTTTCTTTAACTTCTTATATTTACTACTCTTACGCTTCAAGCCAACAGAAATTTGGTCCATTTTTTCATCTATATGTAATTAAATGATAAATTATGAGAGTATAAATTCAGTTTGGAAGTTCTCTTCTTTTGCATATATATATTGTTCAATTAATCTTGCATAAGCTTTTTTCTTTCTCTTGAAGTTCTTAATGATCATGTTAGCAAGAAATTGGCAAGCTTAAGAAATCCAGGTGTTTTTAGAAAAGGATAAGTTAAAATATATACAAATTGCATGATGTATACGAGTATGTCCAAACCCAGCTGGCCAAAAACTTGTTTAAAATTTCAAACTTAATAACATGGCAAAACTTATAGAATAATACATTAATACTCATTGGTGATGTGAGGTCATGGGGTTTTGACCTACTCTTTACATGGAAACTTTTTCTTTTAGTTAACACGTGGAGACGTAATTAGATGTGATCAAAAACCATGTAGAACATATTAACTAGATCTTAGCCAAAAAGACTAAGAAAGGTCAACAAAAAAAAAGAACCATGTAGAACTTACAAGTTACAAGCCTGAATTCCATGAATCCATGTACACTATATGAAGTATGAACCACAACAAGCCCTAGTATGAATGTAAATTTTCTTATGAAAAAAGGTGAGTAGAATACGGTGAGATCAATACTGATTCATTAATAGACAATAAGCATGTTACAAATAAAGCAAAAAAATGTTATATAGACAAAAAGAAACCCTATGAGAAGATAATCAGTATGTGGGGGATAGGCAATTTTTTAAAAAACGAGTCATTGACACATTGATAACTTGACAAGTGGGGATAATCAAGCTTGTTTAGCTTTTCCACATTGAAAAACTTAAAAGAGATTATCATGGAATTGTCGGTACGATTACTATATAGTTAAAAAAATTATATTATAACGGAATTGTGTGGTCCATAAATAACATTTAATGTTAAGCAGTCTAACATTCACACACACTTACCAAAGAAAAACACTGATCACTAGGCCCACCCTTGCAAAAACATTGGGAAAAAGCCTAATTGACTTGCAAATTCTTGGACATCATGAAGCCCCAAAAGTTAGACAGAATAGAAGACCAGGATTGTCAAAGTGTATCAATTGCTCACATCAAAAATTATTGTTGCATTCATATAATACATTGATTATCACCGTCTGATTAATTAGTAGCTTCATCTAAGATAGTTGATTAGCCCTGGTTCTCTAAGGATCCACGTTTGATCAAATTCAATTATGGGACATAACATAGATTGTATTAATATTTTCAGTTTTCTACTTAATTATTCCGTGCAACATGTTTTTTGTCAACTCCTTTATTAAAGCATTCTTTATCATCACTTTTTTTTATATAGTATATTAATAATTGTTATAATTGTTACTCCACTTCATTTTCTTTGGGATACAAACCAAAACTTTATTAACCTATTGAAATTTGACGTGTGACAAAGACCATTGATTTATTTAGTAATTTTACATGAAAATTAATTAACTTGGTTTATGATCTTTGGCAAGCTAAGCAAAGCTTGTTTACAAGTTATTTTTATGGTGAAAGAATAAAAGTACAAATCTAGAAACAGAAGAAACCAAAAGAAAATTAATAAAATCAAGAAAGCAGATAGTATTTGATTAGCAAAATCATAAATAAAAAAAATAAAAGAAATAGAGAATTAGTTTTCAATATCACGAGAATACATAATTAACTCTACTAGACAGGGCACATAGCAATGATGTCCAACAAGGGGAAAAGGAGTATCGATCTTAGGACAACATAGAATTTTTTTTCACCTGTTTGGGTAATTCATGATTTGAGAGAGGGAATCGAAGACAAATTTGACATTAGCATGAAGTTTTATGAAGGACAGGTTTATTCAAGTCTGTGTGCTTTTTCATCACTTTCTACCTTTGCTAGCTTTTCCACGTGATTTTCTCCTAAAACAAAAATAAAAAAAAGAAGGATCTATGAAAAGTACCACAACAGAAATTTTGAGAGGGTGAAAAAAAAAATCATGAAAGCAGAGACATCCAATCATCATCATCATCTTCGTTGACACCAAGAAATTGACAACTTCTTCAAGCAACGGTTGAGTGAAGAAAGGAAATGCCGCCTATATTTAGACATATCCCATAGGGTACATACTTTAATTTTTCATACATGTTTTTTAAATGAAAGAGGCTATTTGGGTGGAGGGTGTTTATATTAAATTTTGGAGAGATGAAATGATGTGTTTTCTCTTTACATCATTAGGTCTTCCCGAAATTGGCCATATTATCATTAAGCATCTATCCTTAATCATGTCTCTTTTTTTTCTCTCTTTGGTTAGATTTTATTTATAAATCTTTACCAAATTTGTACACCTATTATGATACACATAAGCTCAAGCCATCAAAATCAAGTTATATATATACCTAGCTATAGTAACTATATAAAAAAAAAACTTTTTAATTTTTTTTACATGCAGTAATTTCACTATATGTTCATTTATGCTAGACTAATAATTATTATCCTTTCATGTGTAATTAACATGCTACTCACCACCGCATACCTTTGGTGCGATGGTCACTCCACAAATATAAATGCTTGTGAGGAGGTGTGAGAGGTAAGGAGTTCAAGTCTCCAGGAGGGAGCTTCATACACACATACACTTAGATTAGGCTAAAGTAGAATTCTATCTTATATAAAAAATAAAATAAAATAAAAAATAGAGTAAAAAAAAACATACTGCTCATAAGAATTTTTTTTTTTTTTTTTTTTTTTTTTGAGGGGGACTGCTCATATGAAGTTGATTGGGAATAAAAAGCATGCAATTTATAGTACTTGATTTCACATTTACCATAAAATCATCAAACATGGAGTGCTATATGTACAAATGCATGGGACAATAGTGGCTCTTTATTATTAGCTTGATATTTGGTAAGCATGGCAGTCCAAATTAAGAACCCAGCTCGTACTCACGTATACTCATCATACAAAGGATTAATGTCTTAATTCATCATTCATACAACCTAGCTATTATTTATTTGCAAAGCTTAACTACGTAAAGACAAACCCTTAATAAATAGGGAAATATGTAAGTTTTAGAGGAATGATTATGCTTTCACCCATCAAATGGTTAAGGATGTTGCTTTCTTCCAGGGTCACTATTTTTCTGTATATTAATCAACTTTAGTAAGATTTTCTTATTGTTTAAAGAAAAGTAATAATCGAGTTGAGAGAAATGGTTGAAGAAAAGGCTTGGAAGCTACCAAAGCACTCGAGATCAGTGGTCCTCTTATGAGTAAACCCCACGTTAAATTTCCAGCACATTTTTCTCTCTCTTAGTTCACTCACTCTCTCTAAAATCTGCATCATACACGTATGATATAGTCAATTAAGAGAAATAGTTCTACTTTTAATTATGAAAATGGAGAAGCAAATATAAGGAAGCTATAGCACACAAATTCAATGGTGAGGTCTGCCATTGAGAAGGTCAAGGAACAGTAGGATGGGCCATCACTGCTGCAGCAAACAGAAAGTCAAGAGAGGATTATGGTCTCCTGAAGAAGATGAAAAGCTCGTCAATTACATAACCACCCATGGCCATGGTTCATGGAGTTCTGTTCCAAAACTAGCAGGTACCAATGTTCTTTCCATCTTTCTTTTCTTTTTTACTTAGTTACAACAATGGAAAAAGGGAGAGGAGATTTAAATCTTGGTTTTCCTTATGAAGGAGAGAAGATAATGCCACTTGAGTTTCAAGACTCTTGGTAGTACAAATGTTCTTTCTAGTTTATCAAACTCATGATTCTTGTTCTTCTCAATCTTTTTCAAATGGGTTTAACTTTTCCTGAGTTATCTTGAACTATGTAGGCTTGCAGAGGTGTGGAAAGAGTTGCAGATTAAGATGGATAAACTATTTGAGGCCAGATCTCAAAAGGGGTTCGTTTTCCTCACAAGAAGAGAGAATCATCATTGATGTTCATAGGATTCTTGGCAATAGATGGGCTCAGATAGCCAAGCATTTGCCTGGTAGAACAGACAATGAGGTCAAGAACTTTTGGAACTCTTGCATTAAGAAGAAGCTCCTTGCACAAGGTTTAGATCCCAACACTCACAATCTCCTTCCTTCTCACAATTCTAATAATATTCACAACAATGGCTGCAATTTCTCTCATTCTAATCCCAAACCCACTTCACTTTTCTCTGTAAATTCACAAATGACAGATTCTTCTGTGAACATGAACACACCATTTTCCACACTACTTTCTTTTCCTCCTACCGATAATAACTTTTCCAGCCCAACCATACCAATCTATGAACTCCTAAACCCTAATGCTGTTTGGACAAACCAAGAACAAAATCCAAGTTCTTTAATGGGAAGTGTTTCATCAGTATCTTCTTCTCTCTTAAACCCATCTGGGTTTGATAGTGTACAAGAGAACTGCATGTGGAGTGGTAGCTTTCAACCAATGGAGCTCACAAGACAAGATGAAATGTTGCAGCCAGAGCAACAAGTACTGAAGCCACAGCTAGAGATGAAGGCCAGTGAAGTGGAAATGAAGAAGGCTGATAAATTGAGTGATGAGCAGAACAATATGGATGCTTCATTTGTGAACTCAAACTTTGATTTTGATTTTATGGAGTCCACACTAATGCCATGCGGTATGTTTTACAATGCCAGTCCAATGGATCAATTTGCATGGGATTGTTAGCTTAGCTCCCTCTTCATCACCATATATGGAGCTCATCTAACTTTGATTTTGATTTTGTTGTGTCTAGACTCTAGACTCTACAGTACTAATTAATTTCTTGCGAGTATGGTATGTATTATAATGTGACCCCCGTGGATCAATTAATTTGCATGGGATTGTAAGCTTTCTTTCCCTCTCCTCCTTTTCTAATATGTATCTTTTTATTAGGCCATTTTTGTTTTTGTTTTTTTGTTTTTTGTGTGTGTCTATAGTTTATTATTAATATTTATATATTTTTTCCCAGTCAGAGAGCCGCACTATAATTTTCAACTTTCAAAAGGGTACACTTATTGATTGTTAATTTGCTCCCTACTCCCCGGCCGGGACATTATAGCTAGAAATTTTAAATAGAATAAAACCTTATAAAAGAAAAAGGAAAACAGTTGATATACACTATCTTTTCTATTTTCTCCTTTAATTTTTTTTGTTTTTTTATTTACAATAATAAAAAAATAAAAAAAGAATTGGAATCCTAATTCTTCTCATAAATAACAGCTACCATGTAATACCTTGAATTACAACTTTTTTTTTGCATATAACAATAAAAAATCTAGATATGCACCCTTCAAATGAAAAGATCAATATATCAAAAGATGTCAATATCTCTTATTTATTTATTTATCTTTATTACGGTTAGGACATAAGGCTTAAGAGTAAAGCTCACATGAACATTAGATTTTTCAAAATTTTGAAGCCATAACAATTATTCATTTTCACTACTATTATCTCATTTAGAGTTGAACATTTATCGAGAGCTAGCCTTGTGGTCTAATTAGTGCCATAATTTGTTTTTTATTAGAAGTAATTATCAAATTATTTAAAAATAAGTAAAAAAGAGTTTATCATTAAACAGAATCAACAGATCACTCAACCGTATTCTCAAAAAAAAAAAAAAAAAAAACAGATCACTCAACCGCAACTACACTATTTATGTAATGTATTATACTGTCCTATGTACGGAATCAAGAACTCAAAACCATGTATTTGACAGGAATGACCAAATATTTCTTGCTAATGCGCCAACAGCTCTGTTACTTTGTCAAGGATTAAGCCAATAAGCAAACTGCCTTAATATAAAATTCAAGTTACTCCTGCAGGGACTATTTGTGTATTATTTAATAGATCCATGTGTGATGTGTGATCGATAAACACTGCCACGATTCACGATTTTAGACTCACCTTTACCCTTCTTTGTTCTTTCTTTCTTTCTTTTGCGCCAGGGGAGAGTAGCCCTTTACCTCAAGTGTCAAACCTATTCAAGAATCAAGAATGATCCAATAGTACTTCACTTTTATTGTTTCTTATAGAATGATATAAATAATTAATGACACCGTTGAACTAGCACAGCTTCATTAATTTCGTCTGAGTTAGATTAGATGAGTTTTCTTTTCTTTTTCTTTTTTTGATAATTAACGGCTGCAATTAGGAGATTTGAACTTGGATGTTTCCATTGAAAACTCCTGAAAGTAGTAATAAATTGAATTACAAGACTTTTGATAGTGATATATAGTTATTTCACCACCGCGTACCCTTAGTACGATGGTTACTCCACAAATTTAAATGTTTATAGGGTGTAGGGGTAAGAGTCGGAGTTCAAATCTCTAAGATAAAATTTCGCACACATATACACTTAGATTAGGATAGAGTATAATTTCTATCTTATATAAAAAAATAAATAAATAAAAAGAAAATATATAGCTATCCCATCCAAAGGGAAACTGGAAACTCATTGTTTATTCATCATTTATACGAGTGTCTTAGTATTTATTTAGAAACAACTTATTTAATTTTCACTAAAAGTATCATACATTAAAAGTAAAACTAAAATCTAAATAGAATAAGTATGGGGCTCAAATGGGACCCACAAATAGTAGGAAAAAAGAAAAAGTAATAAGCTAACTTATAATCAAGATCCAAACGGACACTTAGTAGCATACTAGCAATTTACTATAATCATCAATTACAAGTCCACAGTAATTCTCTCTGACTCTCTCCTACATAATTATAATATTTATAATAAATGTGTTTATTCATGTCCAACATGAATGAATGTCAGTTGAAAGTTAGGAAGATCAATATAATTTCGTAAGGAATATTAAACGTTTGTATCGTGCTCTAAAATGTACTTCTTCTTTTTATGTGACTAAAATGTAGTGTTGGTTTCATAGAATTCTACATTTTCTGAGATATTTTTGTATACATTTGTAAAAGCTATTAGACTTCGTTTAGGAGTTCATAAGGAAATAGAATAGAATGGAATGATCATAAGGGAATGGACAAGAATGAAATGAAATGAAGTGGATTTAAGTAAGAGAAAATAATGGAAAAGAATGAAATGGAATGGAATTAAATAACCTTAATTGGATGTTTTAAAATAAATAAATGGAAAGTAATGAAAATGAATAGAATGTAATGGAATCTTGTTTGGGAGTAACATGGAAAAAATGGAATGGAATCATTTTATGACAATATTACTATTAGACTCCTATTTTAAATAAAGAGTTGAATTTATAGGGGTATTTGGGGAGTATTAGTAAAAAATTCATTAAATCTATTTCATTCCCTCCCATTCCTCCAAATTTCGAGGGAAATGAAAATTTGAGGTTTTAAGGGAATAGAGAGGAATGAGTGTTCTCTCCTACCCATTCCATTATTTCCCACTTAAACTCCCAAATAAGAGAATTTACTTTCCATTCCCTCCATTAAAACTTCCAAATAATGGAAGGGAAGAATATTCTAAAATTATTCTTTTCATTCATTTCCATTCCATTCCATTCTATTCCATTCTCTCCTCCCAAACGAGGCCTATAATGTACCAAACTATAATTTATGGGTTGTGCCTAATCCTATAATAAGAAAACATGGGAAGGAAATATCATATGAGGCTCAACCTTTTTTAGTTGAAAATTACACTGACTATATATGTATGTATGTATGTATGTATGTATGTATGTATGTATGTATGTATATTGGTTATTGACACTATATCATACCATTTTCAAAGCAAGGCTTTACCATGGGCTTGGCAAGGTCGACTATTAGTAATTTTCAACTAAGAACTCAAATATAGCTATTAGAAGTAAAGCTTTAAAAATCATTTGAAAAGTAAGTCTTACTCCTGGTGTCTTAATCGAAGACATATTATAGGGTTGAATTCCCACTCCCCCACCTATCCGACCAAACAAAAAAGTTAGTCTTACTCAGTTTGTCGGCTTTGTCTGGGAAGTAAGCTTAATAGTAATACCCATCAATAATTGTTATGCATGTCTTGCACATTGTATTTGATTATTTTTAAATAGAAACACACAAGTTAAACTATAGTTACACTATGTGTACGTGCAAGTTAGATTTATGAACTCGTGTGAAAAGTGAATGAGCTATCTAACAGTACATTTTAGTGAAAAAGATCAAAGGTGATGAAAAATCTCAAAGGTGATGAAAAATGAAAGCTTTAACATTATAATGTCAAGAGAAAAAGAAGGCATTGCAAGAAAAGTAAAGAAAACAAAGGATGTATGTGGAAAACCCTTGAGAAGGGATAAAAAACCACGGGTAAGCAAGGGCGGAATGTCCCTTATTCTTTTGAGCTCTGTATTATGTACACAAAAAATAGAAGTTTTCCTTGTACAATGATAGTTTTCTTCCTAAAAGAGAGGTCTTTTCTCTACCTCACTTCCCTACAAATTTTCTACTCTTTTCTCTAATGTTCTCTCCTAGTTCTTAATGTTGTTCTCCTTGTGTTTTTTTTTTTTTAAATGGTCCAGCAACATGTTCCTCTTATAATTTAAGGAATGTTGCCAAGTACAAAATAAAGGTGTCAAATTATGATTCCTTCATTTAAATCATAATATAGCTGATGTACTATGTAGTGGCTGGAAGAGAGAGAATGAGCATAGAATAGCGGCTTGGAGGGTGACGTTGCCGCTATGTGGGGAGTAATCCTTGGACAAGGAAAGGGGTATCAGGGGCATTAAGAGTGATGCACATGTCCTCAACAGTGGTCCAGCACAAGTACAACCAACAAAAAAGGGGGATTTCATAGCCTTTGACCACTAGGGGTTACTATCTCCCTTTTACAAGTGCTGGGTGTCCATGTTAGTTGCAGATTTCACTCTTCCCCAAGATGGTCACACTGTTGGCACAGATTAAAGATTTTTTACCTTAGCCAACATTTCCTCTCCTTCGCTCACAGCCATTCCACGTGTAGGGCTCAAATCTAGCCCTGTCAACACTCTCCCATGCCTTGGCTGGTGTACTATACACTATGTGTAACTTGAATTTAGCCACATATTTTAATTATAATTAAATTTCATTCTATTATTGAATCCCCCTTTAGAATCACATTAGTTTTTGTTTTTGTTTTAAATGGTAAAATATATATTTTTTTTATACAAAATAGAATTTATACTTTAGCCTAATCTAAGTGTGTATGTGTGTGAAAACTCCCTCTTAGAGACTTGAATCTCGACCCTTACCCCTCCACATCCTACAAGCATTTATACTTAAATAATGACCACTGCACCAAGGATGCACAGTGATAAATGGTAAAATATATAATTCCATATAAAACACAATCATATTACATGTTTATTTATAACTATCATAATTATTGGATTTCATATTTAGGGAAAAAAATTTGAGAAAAAAAGTATATTATGTTAAACATTCTCGTGCATTCTGAGTTATCAACTAGTGAAAATGCATATTGGAGATGAACAAATGCTTAAATTAAGGCCACAATGTAAAAACATTTCTTGGGTTTTCAATTTTTCCTTATAACTCCCTGAATTTTTTATATTCTTGAAATTGACCATTGGAATTAAATTTTGTTAAAAAGACTTACCAATTGATTTACGTTATTTATCTCGTGATGGTCATGTGATTTTCCTGTTTATAAAAGCTAAGAAAAGTTAGTCCTAGGCTGGCTTTGGATACAGCGCTGAACACGTTTAGCGTTTCCACTTTTTCCATTTTTTTTTTTCCCTTCTGCTGCTGCACGCCTCAGGGGGACAAAATCTACTGTTCATAAACAGTGGCCGATTTTGTTGACTTTTCAATTTTTTATCACATCTGTGGGTCCCGATTACTGTTCACGGGACCCTTAAATTTCACTTTTCAGATAATTTTTTATTAAAAATGGGTCCACAGTACTAGTTACGCATTTAAAAATTATTTTGCTACAGTGTTTTCAGTTTTCAGCAAAACGCTCTATTCAAACGGACCCCTAGTGGTAAATATGACGAATATAGAAACCTTGGGCCTTGTTTGGCTGGAGTGATTATAAGGAGAATAGAAAATAGTAAAGAGAAAAGTAGGAAGAAAATTATGTTTATGGTTGTTTGGTTGGAGGTGGAAAAGGGGAGAGATTTTGGTGGGGCTTTGGAATTCTCTCTAAGCCCACCAAGACACTATACAGGTTGCTTGCCTTTGTTTTTGTTGTTTTGGTCGGTTGGTTGGTTGTTTCTCTTTTCTTTTTTAGCTACTTGGGTGTAAATGCTTGTATTCTCTGTGTGTGGTTTTTTTTTTTTTTTTTTTTGTGTTTTCTCATTTGTTTTGGGTTCTTGTGCTCTCTTTTTTTTTTTTTTTTTTAATAAAGTGTCCATTTATGTACAATTTTTTTAATAAAAATATATTGTGTAATATTTTTTTATCTAAGAGGGCATGAGAATAAATTTATACAAACACTATTTTCTACCCTCATGCTTTTCTCTTTAACTAAACAAAAGAGTTTTTTCATCCATCTACTTTTTCATTTCCCAACCAAATACACATGAGAGAAAACTAAATTTTTTTCATTCTCTCATTTTTCCATCTCCTCAACCAAACGAAACCTTAAGGAGTTATAAGGAAGAGTTGAAATCTCAGGTAGTATTTTGGCAACTAGCCCTAACCCTAGGGGGCTTTCTTGCATCTAAGCCTAAAATTAATAAAATTCCTTAAATTGAAGACTTTTTTAGGGAACTTAAATCGAAGACTTTAATTGATAAAATTAAAAACTAATACTTAATTTCAAATATGATATAAATTGTGGATATTTTTATAGTATATGTTAGTAAAGCCCAAACGGGCTTTACCAAACCCTAATTGTTCTCAGTTGTACACTTGTACTGCATTCTTATCCTCATATTAGTTGTATAGCACACATTGAAATCCAAAAACAAAAAAGACAATGATATATTTATCTTTCATTATTCTTGTAAAGTAAAGCTTACACAATATACATTTTATATAAATGTATGCAAATATGTATAATTTTATATTTGTTTGTTTTTATTTTTTATTTTATAGAGTTTCAATTCATAAAGTCTGATTTTGATTATTGTACTTTTGAGTGGACTTTCATTCAACTATTAAAGATTTTGTTAAGAGGGAGCTATTTGTTTGGTGACTTTGTCTACTATTTAAACTATTTAGAAACGGTGAATAACTATTGCTTCAAAATGACAAAATTTAAGTGCAGTATTTAAATGATGTTTTTTATGTTCATTTTCTCAGATTTTGTCTTATCAATTTTTGTCTCATGAGAAGTAAATATATTTTTTAATTAACTACCTACGTGGCTAATAAGTTTTGTCGCATGTATATCACACGCTCTCGACTTACAAAAAGAAAAAAAAAAATCACAGCCCTCCGTATCTTTCGTTCGCAGACCTATAATAGAGTTTTCCTTCTCCCGCCTCCAACCCAAAAATCCAGAAACTGAACTCACTCTCTCTCTCCGACAGCAGGTTTGACTTTTCTCTCTTTGCATATTGGATTTTGGATCTCCCTCTTCCTATTTGTTCAGTTATCAACTATTTAGCTTAGCTTTGCTTTGCTTTGCTTAACTTAGCTTAATTACCCAATTGAATCTTTTATATTCTCTACTTTCTTTACACCGTACATGCATTTTTGAGGCATAGCCAAGTTTGGATTTTTAGCTATCCATGATTTTCCTTGAAAGAATACTTAATCTGGGTTTTTTTTTTCTTCTTTAAATCATTGAAATTTTTACCGTGTTTTTATAATTTGTTTTGATTCTTGTTCATGTCTGGTTCTGGGTTTTTTATTTTGTTTCTAGATCTGGTCTATAATTCTTTCTTTGTTAAGTAACAAGGCCGCTAACAACAAAAGTCAAAGACAAAGTTGTTACTTTTTTGTTGTTGGAACTATATTTGAGATTTGAGATTACTGCATTCTATTTCTAGTCTTTAGTTAAGGATTTTGAGAAATCTGTTTTTGTGGGACCGAAACAATGTTTTTATGAGTCTGGAAGTGTGTTGGTCAGATTTGTTTACTGGGTATTGTTTGAATTGAGAGTTTTGGATATGTGTCCGTGTCTTTTTTACAAGTCTGTCTCATTTGACTGATTATGCTACTTGTAGTTCTTAATTAGTATGTGCACCTTGTTCGGATTTGGTTTCGGAGACTTTTTATATTGGATGTTATATTTTAATTGTTTTAATGGGAATTGTCCGCAGGAGTAAGCTGAGGAAATGGCTGGTGGCGATGCAAGAAAGTCTAATGCAAGTGGTGGTGAGTGTTTGTGACTTTATTCCCCATTGTGGTGTGCTAGTTTTGCTGATGCTATGTGTGTTTGTTTCGGAATGTATTGGTTTCTATGTTATTGTGTTTGCTTCTTATGCTGTGTGATTGACTTTGTAGGGGGGAAAAAGAAGGAGGTGAAGAAGGAGACTGGTTTGGGACTAGCGAATCGCAAGGATGAGAATTTTGGGGAGTGGTATTCTGAGGTTTGTTTTACTTGTTTTTTTTCTATAATCTACAGTTTCTCTCAGAGTACTGTAATTATAAGCTTTTATCCTGTTTTGCGTGCGTGCGTGTGTGTGTGTGTGTGTGTGTCTGATGCCAATGGCCTTTGGGTCAACCAGAATTTCCACCCCATTATCTTGGGATGTCAAGATAGGTCTTGCTTCAAGGCCTGTGGCATGTGTGAGTCACTTATCTATTTAAAAATTTTAGTATCTGACAAGGGCTAGATCTTTGTAGTCAAACACTTCAGATTTCTCGAATTTAGTGTGTAAAGTTCTCATCATTATTTAGCAAGCTTCTTTGCACAAGATATTTTGCGATTATTTAGTGACTTTTCACAGGAGATCAATTAGATTAGCATGGGTCTCTTTTAGTCTTTTCTTGTGCAAAGAAACTTATCTGTGTTTTGCATTTCCTTCCTACGTTGTAGTTCATAACCATGTAAAATCTTAGGGAAACTCTAGGGTTGTAGATCATATAGTTCCAATTGACATCAGTATAATGTCTGATGTTTGTTGATTTGAAAAGCCTCACCCCTTTGTTATTAATTAATCTTTGTTTTTGGCTTGTGTAGGTAGTTGTGAATGGAGAAATGATTGAGTATTATGATATCTCTGGCTGTTATATTCTGAGGCCATGGGCAATGGCTATCTGGGAGATAATGCAAGTGAGTTCGAACTCTTCTTGAATCCTTGGTTGTTGTTCTTAAGTTACTTGTCATAAGTAATTACTAATAAGAAAATTATTGAAGGATAAAAGAATTAATTCAACAGATACTTGAACAAAAAAAACGAATTAATACACCAGATGATTATAAAATGACTTCTGGGAAAATTTTAAAATAAGAAATACAAGAAAGAATCACAATGTACACCGCCTAAAGTTGAAGCACACAACTAGTCCCATAATGAACATAAGAAAATGGTTTTAAGAGTCACATTTAGCTTTTTGAGTGTTGAATGTGATATTAATATTATTTCTTTACCATCATATTGGCTACATAATACAAAGATGGACAAGTTCTCCCCACCTTCTTTTTTTCAGACATTTCTAATATATTCTGAGACATCAGCAATGCACAACAGATAATGATAAAGAAAACAATCTTCTTGCCAATGTAAAAGGAGATGGTCCATGGTGTCACCACAATTTTTACGCATACAACATCTATCCACGATGATTTTACCCTTTCCTTGTTTAAAATTTTGGTTGTTCCTTAAGTTGAACATGTATTTTTTATTTGTGCTGTTCTCTACTGAAACTTTCTGGTACGTGGTACTTTCAATGATGTCAATTTGAAGCCATCCCGGTTATTCCTATGGGTTTGTGAAGCAATGGACTTCTTTCCCCCTATAATGAAAGTTTTAGACTGATTTTCCAGTTTGATGTGTACTCTTTTACATCAATGTCATCATGCAGAAATTTTTTGATGCTGAAATAAAGAAAATGGACATCCAGAACTGCTACTTCCCACTTTTTGTTTCTCCTGGCGTATTGCAGAAGGAGAAGGATCATGTTGAGGGTTTTGCTCCTGAGGTGAGTTAAATTAGAAATCTTTGTCAAGCATACATTTTACAACCTTGGTATAGGATAGACTCATTTTTTATCTTATGAAATGTTCAGTTATTCCAGAAAAATCATTCCATACTTTGGGCTAGAATTGTTGTACTGATGCTAGAGTAAATTGGAAACTGAAATTTGCTCTGGTAAAAGTTTCCTGTGTTCTTTTCCTGCTATTGGAGGCATTATTTTAGGGTACAACACAACCCGCTACCTTGATTCTTTTTGGTGGAACTGGGTCTTATTATAGGGTTTATCCTTGGTACAAAAGTTTATCTAGTTATACTTGGATTTTAACCAGGGTGATATCTTAAAATATTTTGGATGGCTCTTGGTTGATGCTAATCTTTTATTCTCTTATTTTTGGAAGTGCTTCTCTTTTCATGAGAGAGATTTCATTCTATTAGATGAGAGAGGGTGCTAATCAAAGTGTATTTTGGGATTCTATAGGTTGCATGGGTAACAAAATCTGGGGAATCTGAGTTGGAAGTACCCATAGCAATTCGCCCAACGAGTGAAACTGTCATGTATCCTTACTATTCTAAATGGATTAGGGGACACCGTGACTTGCCTTTGAAGCTTAATCAATGGTGCAATGTTGTTCGATGGGAATTCAGCCATCCTACGCCATTTATCAGGTAATGTCTATCTAATTTGTTCAGTTTCAAATGTCTTAGAATTATTTTAACCTTGTTGATGGTGTCCATTGGCTGCTGATGAGATGATGTGAAATTTTAGTCAGCTGATTGAATTTTTTGAGTGTAATACACTAGCCAATCTGAGGTTTGTTTTTTGGTAATATGAACCCTTTTCATGCTGGCATATTTTTTACTGCTCATCTTTTGTGGAAATGATTTACATTTTATTTCTTAGCATGGAAATTTTCATATGGAGAGACTTGTTTCTATTGAAGCCATTCTTTTCTTTGGTCTGTCACTTGGCATCTTGGAAAAGCATTTCATATCAGTTGTGATAGGTTTTGTATGATTTTCTTGTGTTGCACCCCCCAAGTTGTTAGAGTCAATTTGCCAAGAGCCTTGTAGATCAACTGGCATCTTTTGGTATTTCCAAAGGAGATGTCCAGGGTTCAAAACTCCCCCTCCTCCAACTATCAAATTATCAAAAAATTTGTTAAGAGTCAATTTACAAATTAATGTAAAAAACCATTTACTCTTTTTTGCTAGGCATCAATGTGTTTGCTAATATGTATAATAACTGTCTTTCAAGTTTGATGACAGTTTGTTAATACTTTGGACATGATTTCTGATTGTAGGAGTCGTGAGTTTCTTTGGCAGGAAGGGCACACTGCTTTTGCAACAAAAGCAGAGGCAGATGCAGAGGTATATGAAACTCAGCACATAAATTTTGATCTGTCCACTTTTGATTCCTGGAGGTCTATACGTAGAAATTAATGGGGGTGGACAAGCAAGAGATTTGTTGGTATCTCTTTCTTTTTTCTTGAATTGAGTATTGAACTAAGCATTTTAGAAACTTGGTATGTGCTTTCATCCCAAGGTATATTGCTCCGTTCCTAACCTCCATACTCATTTGAAAAATCAAAGCCCATGGTCATTGGATTAATATCCAAAGTGTCATAAACCATAATGATTCATGTAGGGAATTCTTGGAGAATATGGTTTTCTTTGTCTAATATCCTCAAATCTCATTGCATAATTTGCATTATGCTCTGCATCTTGTTCTTGAATGCATGTAGCCTAGATTTGTTCCTTTTTAGCTGCCTAGAGGCTGTGGCCTTTGCTAGAGTAATAGAATGGTGCATGAGGTTAATACCATTATTCAGAATTATATCACATGATCCTTTTCTGTTAACTATTATGTTATTTTCCAGTTGGTATTGAGTTTTAAAACTTCCTACGTCATGAACCATTTGTTGAGATTGTCACTGTCAAGTTGTCAATTATGTTCTGGGACCAAAATTTTATCTGTCATAAATTAAATAGTTAAGAAGCTCCAATCAGTAAACCTCAATATTTGTTGAGGCTGTCTCTGTCAAGTTGTCAATTTATCTTCTAAGATCAAAATTCTCTCTATCATAAATTAAATAGTTAAGAAGCTTCAATCAAGATCAAGAAACTAGAATTATTTAGGATATGGAAATTTTTCTTAAATCCTGCATATTGAAAATTAATGAAAAACCGATTAAAAAAAAAAAAAAAAAAAAGCAAATGGTTCTAGAATTTCCTAAATTGAAATAAGAATTGCCTCTAGATATGCATATTTTTTTGGTGAGTATTCTTGTTTTTTGTTGTATTCTATGGTCTTATAATTTGGTGTATCTAGCGAATGAATTGCTGCTAACAAAGTTTGGTGATAACACCTAAAGAAAAAGATGTTAGAATACTCATATAAGCATCAGATGTTGGAATGCAGTCGTATGGTTTCTTTTGTAAGTGCAGATGTGCCTAATTAACATACTTCTAACTTATTTATATTATGACCAGATAAGTGCTTAGATTTCGCTGTATTATATGTTTCCACACTCCAGTGTCAGTATCCTCTTTTTTTTTTCCCCAATAGAACAATGATTATGATCTTTCATTTCTACATTGGAACATGGGAACCTTTGATTTTTCCCTTCTTTTTGATTGGTAACTACACATGCGCCCAGTGGGTCCGAAACCTACAATCTCACCCTCTATCTGCCTTGCTCTTGCAAAGGACGATGCCATTGGAGCTAAAGCTCATTGGCCTTTGTTTACAAATGTGCTCTGTTTAATTGTTTTTTTCTATTTCAGGTGCTAGATATTTTGGAACTGTATAGACGCATATATGAAGAGTACTTGGCTATTCCTGTCGTAAAGGGAAAGAAGAGTGAGATGGAGAAGTTTGCTGGTGGACTTTACACAACTAGTGTTGAGGTACATGAGAATTAATTGTGCACATATATAATGCATTTTCTGTTATATTTGGCAGTTCAAACAATTTTTCTGTGTTATATCTCATGTCAGGCATTTGTTCCAAATACTGGTCGTGGCATACAAGGTGCAACTTCGCATTGTCTGGGTCAAAATTTTGCTAAAATGTTTGAGATAAACTTTGAAAATGAGAAGGGAGAGAAGGGTATGGTCTGGCAGAACTCATGGGCCTATAGCACTCGGACGGTAATCTTATGGCATTTATTATCTGTTTGACTTGGACAGTTATAATTAATCTGCTGGTACATATAGCACTCGGGTGGGTGGGTTGGTGTGGTGTATTTGCGAATTAGAAAATATTTATTGATAAATGTGTGCAAGTGCAACTACAGATTTGTCACTTTTGTAGTGTTTATTTTTTGTGCTCAGATTGGTGTTATGGTGATGGTTCATGGGGATGACAGAGGCTTAGTGCTGCCACCAAAAGTAGCATCTGTCCAGGTTATTGTAATTCCTGTGCCTTATAAAGATGCTGATACTCAGGCAATCTTTGATGCCTGTTCTGCCACTGTGGCCTCCTTGTCTGAGGCAGGTATTCGTGCTAAGGCAGACTCTAGAGATAATTACTCTCCTGGTTGGAAGTACTCACATTGGGAAATGAAAGGCGTTCCTCTAAGAATTGAAATTGGTCCAAAAGACTTGGCAAATAGTCAGGTCAGCTAGTCTTTCTTGATTTTCTGCTGTTATTTTTTACTTCCATTACTCTAGTATGTATCTATTTTTCCTGCATTACTGTCAGCTGTCATTGGTTCCTATAGTTGACCAACTGTAAGGATCGTTACATGCTGGTTTTATTCACAGGTACGTGCTGTTCGCCGTGATAATTCAGCAAAAACAGACATCCCTAGGGACAAGCTGGTTGAGCAAGTAAAAGAAATGCTGGACAATATCCAACAAAGCCTGTTTGATGCTGCCAAACAAAAACGAGATGCTTGCATTCAGACTGTAAAAACTTGGGATGAATTTGTGGAAGCACTCGGCCAAAGGAAAATGATCTTAGCACCTTGGTGTGATGAGGAGGTCTGATATCATTTTTTTTTTTTTTAAGTTTATGCATTTCCTAAATAGTTTTATTTTCAGTACCGTATCACAAGGTTTGTTGTTGATTTGAATTTGATCATTTTACTAATACCCTTTTAAGGTGTTTAAGTTTGTTTGTGTGTTCAAGTTCATTGTTGTTTCATTTACTAAAATATTGATATCATGAGATAGCATATTGTTTTGGGTTGTTAATTGAGTGAAATCTTTTTCTACCCTATTGTATTGGGCTTTCCCCCTATACTTTTTTTTTTTGTCTCATAAATGCTCCATTATTGTTGTGTTTTGGACAAGTATGTATAAGTTTAATATGTTCAATGGGTCCTTAAGAGTTGGCCATTGCACATAATGTGGATTTGACCTATCTCTTTTTAGTAAAATTATGTGCTTGTATGGTAACATGTTTCCAAACTGCTCTTTTTCAAGTAAAGTTCTTTTAAACTTTACCTTTTCTACGTGCAGCTTTTTCAATAAATCCCATTTTCAAAATGCTAAAAAATATAAGCTGCATCAAATGAGCACTATATTACTTACTGAAAAAGATAACTTGTTCAAATGTTTTTTGTTTAGATTTTCTGTTCATTTTGCTCTATGCCAACATTATGCAAATTTGGATTGTAAGTTATGTTTTGTCATGCAACTAGAGCGAATGTTCTCTCCCATGAGACAGAAGAACGTTACTTTAGCCTTCCCCCTCTTTGGTTTTTGGCGCTTTTTATATATTTCTTAAATTTATTGTGCAACTCTTTTAGGAGGTGGAGATAGAAGTAAAAGCAAGGACAAAGGGTGAGATGGGAGCATGTAAGAGCCTTTGTTCCCCATTTGACCAGCCAGAGCTCTTAGAAGGTAGTCTTTATGTTTCATGTCAGGGTTATTTCATTTATTGTTTTCCTATTACTACTTTCAAACCTTGACTCTTTATCCAATAAACTAACCCCCCACACACACCCCCCCCCCCCCCCCCAACCCCCCTTTTCCCTCCCCCCTCCCTGTGGCCTAGGGTGGGTGGTTACTCAATTTTAATTTTGCTACAAGCATACCTGTTTTTGCCTCTGAAAATGATGGAAGAATATGTTGATTTTCATTTCTCAAAAAGGACAATTCCTAGTGTATTATCTTTCTAACAGTTGCAATATTGTAAATTTGGGTTCCCATTTTTGAAGGGGATCTTAGACTCATGCAATATGTGTGTTTCAGATTTTCATAGTAGGGAAAAAAATCATTGCATCATCAAATATCAATATAGTGTAATCTAATAGTTCTTGTATTTTATCTTCTAGAAATTGCATGTTAATTCAGCGGCTTTATCATACCGTATGATGTTTGAATGTACCAATAAAGTGCTGACTAAAAATGCTGAAGCCAACACCATAATCAAGTGTAATTTTGGTTGCATTTATGATGATGGCATTTCCCAGCGCATGGTACCATTTATGTCACTGGCTGCAGAATGATTCTTGTTGTGCAGTTGAATGAATAGGCTTCCCTGGGACATCAATTTATCTTGAATGATTATTAGAGTGATGATAAATTGCAATTTGATTGTATATTTCATTCAATATTGCTGTATGATGTTCTGCTATATTCTGTTCCGTAACTTAATGTTCAATTCCTCATAGGTACTAAATGCTTTGCGTCTGGAAAGCCCGCAAAAAAATGGACGTACTGGGGAAGGAGTTACTAGATTATTGATTTTTGACATGATTTCTTCTCCTGGTGTTCCTCAATCCGTTCTAGATGTTATGGAATCTGCGATTCTCAAGAATTAGCAAGCAATAGTATTTTCTACAAAACAAATACAAGGACACCATTTAAAAAAAAAAAAAAAAAATTAGTAGTCCATATGTGTGGATCTTACATGAAAAAGTGAAATCATTTGCTTTGCTACAAGCAAAAGGCTACAATGTTTTTATATTGTTGATTTTTTAATGTCTTAGATATGTGACTCGTTGCTTTAGATTGAATTCTCTCTTTTGAGTTTCAAGTTGGTTAGTGATATGAATCAGTAACCCCTTTTCTGAATGGTAGTCATGGGTAAAAAAGAAAACTTGAATGCTTATGCCGGTGCAATGCATGAATGTCACTTTTCTTATTCTAATGTGCATACATTGGCAAATGAAATAGCCCTTAAGTGAAGGTGTGATGGTTTTTTTTTATGAGAAAGGTGTGATGTTTTGATAGCTGGTGATTGTGAATGCTCATCGTGAACTTCAAAAATATTTTCATCACCTATTTTCCTTTATGTTATATATGTATCGATTAAAGAAATCCTTTAGCTCGTGCGTGTTGCACTTTCCATTAATAAGTTGCAAGGTAAAACACATAGAAAGATGCTATTGATGTAACAATCTTTATGATAGTTGAGTTTGTAGTCTATATATTTGTTTTTATCTACATTCGCCATTAATATCATTTCATTGTCTATCATTTACAAATTATCACTCTGAATGTTGTAAAATATTTTGTAGAAATTTTGACTCCTAGTTGTTTAAAGTTTAAACATTAAAGTCCCTTTGGAACTAGTACTTTAAAAATAAATAAAATCATGAACTACATAACTTCAAGCCTTCAACACAAGATAAAAACAAATAAAATCATAGACTACATAACTTCAAGTCTTCGACACAAGATAGCTTACAACACAAGGAGGTATATGGTGTATTAGATTAGTACCTACTCTATCACATAGGGGTGAGGAAGTAGGGGTGGGTCTTCCTCTTAAGTGGTTCACCGCTATGTGAGTGAGTGGTTACATGTACATAATGCACAATGGATATTGATCCAAATGACAATATACCTACTTAATACACAATTGATATGGATCCATATGAATCATAGTTCTTGCGTGTTTGGAAAATATTCAAGAGGTTTCAAATCCAACTACCCTTAACTCCCTTGTCAGCTCTATGGCATCGGGTTTTTTTAATTAATTTTTTTAATAAACGACAATTTTTTCTTAAAAAAATAATTGATTATTCTCTGTGATTCCAATTTGAAGAATTTTGCTCAAGCTATTTTAGCAGATGGTAGAATTTATAGATGAAAAACTCGGTCAATAATTTAATTCCTCATGTGGTGGCTAATCTGAGCCAATTTAGTTATTTGAAATGATTTTCCAACACAATGTTACATCAATATCAGCAGGTCCCACGGCAAGAGCTCGTTTGCCAAGTCTAAACTCTCACTTTATCATCAATGGCAACTCTTATTGATTCTAGCAAACCCTTTTAAATTAATAAACCAAGTAAATCATCTTATCAATAATTAAAAAGTGAAGAAAAGAAATCATATGTAGAATAATTTATTTTTTTAAAAGAAGAAAATATAAGAAAAAGAAGGGAATCACCCAAAAAAAAAAAACCGTAAGTTTCAGTTTTATTATTATTATTATTATGCTTGGAAAATTCATACCTTTGAGAAATTACAAAGTTCTAAAGTTAATTGGGAATTGGTGGGAATTTTGGTTTTGCTTGAATTGGGAAAGTTCATACCTCTGATGCCACTTTGGTATATACGGGACCGTGTCCTTATTATCAATGATCGCTAGCTTTGGATAAATTACAAAGACCAAAATAAGATAAGATTAATATAGGAAATCATAACCTCCAGCTACGCAGAAATTAATTATTTATCTGATAATTTTTAAAGTGTTACACTACTGGTTTTTATATTAGAGGCTACAATGTTCAAATTTGAAAAAATATGTTCATAACAAGCACATTACAGTTTTTTTTTTTTTTTTTTGAGATCAAGCACATTACAGTTTATGAGTTTACGATGGATGTATGGTTTAAGATAGAGTTTACGATGTGTAGGAGGAAGGATCAGAAATTGTTGGAAACAATTTAGGACTTTGAAAGAATTATTCAGTTTTTACTGGTAAATTTATGGCCGAACTCAAATGGAGTTGCTATTTTGAGACCTTAAAATTTCGCTATTTTGCTGGCATGGGTTCATATCACCAATTTTTAGTGTGCGTGATACATAAAATGTCATCCGTTCTTTTACCAATCCAACAGTTATTAAACTAATGAAAACCAAAAATAAACCTCTCCAAACCCAAGTTACCAACACATGGTGCAACCATTCTCTTATCTTATGGGGAAGAGGGAAAGAGATTTTTTTTTTTTTTAAAAGAAAAAAGAAAATGAATTTGTTAAAATAATAATTTATATGTAGCCAACCATCGCACTTCTGTTACCATGCATGTCCAAAATGAATGACTATAGAAATAAACGTCCACCCCGAATACATGTTATATTACACAATATTACGTAAAGACAATTACTATTATAAAGCAAAGAAACAACAGGAATAAAATGAACAAGGTGTACTGTACATCGTCAACAGCATGCAACAATATACAAAATGAAGTGCAGAGGCATCAAGCAAGAGCTTAACAAACTCAGTTGAAATAGCAACGTCCACAACAGCAACGACTGGTTTCCAGTATATAATTTAACACAACCTCGCTTCCAAACATGGTAGCAGTCATGAGGGCTGTCTTCTCTTCAAACCCCATCATCTTTGAACCCAATTCTCCTCCCATACCACAAGCTTACCTCACCAATATCATGACATTCTTTTCTCCACATCACTTTTGAAACCAATTAAATCATCGAAGTCTGATAATTCAAGAAAAATTGAAAAGATTTTTGCAAACTGCTTGTTTGTCAAATTCACTGCCCATGATGAAACCTTGTTTCAAAAGGTTTCTGCGCGTAATCACTGCACATAGAAATCACACTCTTCTCAGACATTCACACAGTCTCTCTCTACAAAGATTGAACCAAGTATAAATTCACAAATGCTATTACTGTTTACTCAAAAAAAAAAAGAGCAAGAGCAAATTAGAAACAAAAAATGCACTCATGTTATTTTTAGATTAATTTCCTTAGGTGAGAACAGATGATTTTTAACAACAACAACAACAAAAAAAAAAAAAAAGATTTATGGAAATAAGTCCTACTTATTAATTGAGACAAAGCCAATACCTAACTACGAATTCAAATGGAAACATAAAAATTTTACTCTTCTACATGTATCTGTATCTATATCATGCAAGTGCATTCTGTAGCTAAATTGAAGTGCTTTCTCCCCACTGGAGAACAAGATGGAAAGATCTCTAATACACACCACTCATTTGTGTTAATTATAAAGACAACCAAGAAGAAAGAATTGAATGCATTGCAAGACCATCAATTGAGTAGGGAAAATTGTAATTCATGCTTACATGTTTGTAACATAATGTGCATATCTTGCACTTGAATGCATAGGAAGGAACTCCCATCCATTTATAGAATCTGCCCATGCTGGTGATGTTATATTTCTTCTTCAATTTCTTGGACGCAAAATCCATGCGGGTAGCTCCAGCAGATTTCACTGTAATTTCTTATGTAAAGCTAAAATTACCTACAATAATAAGAGATACCTGTATTAGAGTTAAAATTTTAATCGAAGACCAAAGCTCAAGTTGATCTCAAAATGGAGGACATTAGAGCATGAGAATAAATATTGGTGATGAAATAAGAACATATGATAATGAACAAATCTAGGGACATGAGTCTAAATGATAATGAACAAATCAAGGGACATGAGTCTAAATAGACATAACAGCCCTAAGCATCGGAATAGACCAAATCCTTAACAGTCCAGGCCATAATAAGAATGCAAAGACAAAAGTGAAGGACCATTATTCAGGAATCTAGACGCACTACAACTACCACAAATCCTTACAACATAATGTCTAGAGTGATATAACAGGCCACAGCATAAGAACATGTTTGAACAAATACAGAGACAAAAGTGAAGGACCATTATTCAGGAATCTAGACGCACTACAACTACCACGAATGACATTCACATATTTGTCTTTGCTCAGCAGAACTTTAGCCAGAACCAGCTACTCCTCAAGCCCAATCTCAAATTTAAAATCCTTAACACTTGTAATTATTATGGTAGAACAAAGCCAGATGCTGTTTAATACCAACTCACATTCTTTTCTTCTAAAACTATAATCACTGTTATGAGATCCAAATTCATTGGGAAAGGCCTATAAATCTTTAACGCAACACAAAATCAAGAAGAAATATTAAATTTTAGAACTCTAAGGATGACAAGAAAGGAGTCACCTTTGGATGGAACCTAAATGACAATATAACCTAGATTTTGTCATATATATACTCCTTCGTTTGTTACTCTTATAATTTCAACACTTTGAACCAAGCTACGATTGTAAGCTATAAAACCTTGATTTCCCCATGCTTCAATAGCTGGCTTGTTGCACAATTACAGAGCCCTAAAGTTTTGAAAAAGCACCAACTCTGATGGACAGGTTCATTCCCTCCAAACTCTAGGTGAGCAATTTTTACTAATTGTCCTCTGTTTCCTGCTGGCACCCTTTCAATTTTTTTTTTTTTTAGGGTTTCAAAATATTTATGCATATCAAATATGAAATTGTAAATAAATCGTACAAAACATCAGCAGAAAAATAAACACTATGCAGATGTTATTGCCATTTATGTAAGCAAGATATGGATAATTAAGAGTTTTTAGTGGTTGCACCCAACCGACAATAAAGATTCTTGCAATTATTTTGTAGTCAAAACTCCAAAAAGCCTTCTTGTAATTCCAAGGCAATATTCTCTCTCACTCTCTCTCTCTTCCTCTTCTTCCGTGTTATTCTTTTTTGCATTTGTTCTACAATGTTTCTAAGCACATTTAGCTATTCCTTAAGCCTAATCTCAACCTTTAAATGATTAAACCTAATCATTATTGCAATAAGATTCCTGATGTCATTAATGACCAACTCGCAATCTCTTCTTCAAACAGTACAATCAAGTTAATGATACCCCAAAATCATAGGAAAATGTCTGTGGATTCGTAGTGCAACACCTAAGCAAGAAGAAATAAGCAAGTTTAGAACACTAAACAGTGGTTCTAGCACACTAAAGGTGCCAAATGCGATAGTGTAATCCTAATGATGCTAAAGCTTATCAAGATAGTACCATGCCAACTAGTGCAAAATATGCCATTGAACTCAAGTGGGAAATAAGAAAGAATAACTCAGGAAATGTGCAGGTTTGTATGTGAGCTAATTCTCCCCCCTTCTATAAATTAATAAGTAATGCTTTATTACAATAATAAAAAACTTCATGTCTTCATCAAATATACTGTAAACCATAATAATTTTGGCAAACATAGAAGTACTTGAATTATGAACATATGCTTAGCCAAAGAGAGGACGAAAAAAAAACACCCAACTTGGAGAAGAAAAACCACACCAGTGCTATTTTTTTTTTCTCTCTTCATCGTCATCCATGTATGAAATGGATCCATTGTCTGGAAGAATCTTACGTACCAACTTGTCAGATGTCAAAAATAGCTGCAAACATACCACATACAAATCTAACATTAACTTAAAATGGAACACAAGAAGTAAAAAAAAAATTCCAAGATCACTCGATGACAAACACCTTGATTGGTTGTTCCTCATTGACCATCAATTTACCTCATCTTATATTCAGAACACATGATTTCTCTCACTAATTGGGCTGATCTCCATAACTTTTTGTGGTATTCATAGTTGTTGAAAAAGATTGATATGACAGGAAAATATTACCAACTTGTAAAAAAAAAAAAAACCGAGGACAGAACAACACAATAAAATGGACGCTACAAATTCTTTCCTTTCTTTTCCTTCCCAGTGGATTGATTGTATCCTTCCACTCCTTTAATATAAAACTCACAAACTCAGTAATGTAAGTAGTCTGATCAATGGCACATTCCCCTGTGAGGAGGAAAAAGCTGAAGCTTTCTCCAATGCTTCTCAAAATTCTAGAGGAAAAGGGAAATATCACCACCTTCAATTAGAACCAAAGTTGGATTTTCTTTTTCCTGGGTTCTGAATAACTTCTTCTAGAGAACATTGGAGAAAGAAAGTTTTGGTGTTTATTTTTAACTTGCAAATTTTTTTTCTTAAGGCAATAATTTTTTCCACAGGGGGGCACTCCAGATTTCATGACACTGATGGACATAAAAACAAGAAGTTCATAGAAAACAAGGGACTTGTTTACGATATAATTAAAGCAGGTAACACATTTCTTTAGTACCATTTGTTTTCCCTCGACTGCAAGCTTTTGTTATCTTCATTGCTTTTATGAGGCATTTAATTATAAAATTTTGTAATCTAGAAAAATGAATTCCTGTACTTGTGAATAAAAAGCTCCAAAATTGTATTATTTTTAATTTATTTTTCAACAGATATAAAACATCTAATTTTCCAAGGAGGCATTATGATTTAATGATATGCTAACTATCCTTAAGAGGTCAAGACTACATCAAAGACCAAAAAAAAAAAAAAAATCCATGTTATGTAAGTGCCACATTCCAAACAAGACTAATTAATTAATTCAACCAGATACCTTCATCGCCTTGGGTGCATTGGTCACCACTAATGGCATGCAGTGAGATACCTGGTGTTTCTTGCCCATCTGTTTGCTCTAAATCCATAATGACTTCTCCATCTTCTTCTACAATACATGCCACGATCACAGTGATTTCCCTCTTGCTGTCCTCTTCCCTCTGAGTGCTTCCTAGAAGCGGCAAAGTGTGCTTCTCCATCCTTTCCTGTTGAAGAGAGTGCCTCAAGCTTAAATCTCTGGGATTCTCTCAAGCATTTATTGCTGACTTAGTCATGAGAGAACTGACATTTTCTTAAACTACACTCTTTTGTCAATCCTCACACTCTGATACCACTTTGGTACATATAGGACTGCATCCTTGCCAGTGTTGGCTGGCTTTGGATAGATTACAAAGATTAAAATAAGATAAGATAAGGTTAGTTTGAGAAAATCCTGACCTCCAACTACTCAAAAACTAATTATTTATCTATCTGACAATTATTAAAGAGTTACACAACTGGTTTTTATATTAGAAAAAAGTTAGGACTGTTTGAAAGAAGTTAAGTTTTTGCCTAGTAAATTTTTAGCCGCACTGAAATGGGGTTGCTGTTTTGATTCCTTAAACTTTGCTATTTTGGCAGCCATGGGTTCATATCACCAAATCTTATTGTCCATGATACATAAGATGCCACGTGTTCTTCTATGAATCCATCAGTTATTAAACTAACGAATGTAAAAAATAAATCTATCTCTAATTCTCTAACTCCAAGTTACCATCACATGGTGGACCTTATGTATGACCTCAACCCCCCCCCCCCCCCCCTCTCCCCACCTCTTTTTGCTGCAGCTTCTCTTATCTTATGAGGAAGAGGGGAAGAGATTATTTTTTATTAAAACAACAGAAGGAATTTATTAAAAAAATAATTTTATGTTACCCGCCATTGCACTCCTGTCATGCATATCCAATATGCATGACTATAGAAATCAATATTATTTAAATACATTTACTATAGAGAAAAGAAATAGCAAGATTAAAATGAACAAAGTTTGTACATAATCAACAGTATGCAACAAGACAAAATGAAGTGCAGAAAGCTTCAAGCAAGAGTTTAATAACCTCACCTTAAATAGCAAAGTCCACAGCAGCAACAAAATGAAGTGCAGAAACCCGTCCAAACCAGAAGCCTGGTTAACATCAATAAAACTGGTTTCCAGAATATAATTCAACACACCCTTGCTTTCAAACATGGTAGTAGTCATGAGGGCCGTCTTCTCTTTAAATCCCATCATCTTTGACCCAATTCTCCTCCTATACCACAAGCTTGCCTCATCAATATCATGACATTCTTCTTCCATAGAACTTTTGAAACCAATTAAACCATCAAAGCCCAATAATTCAAGAAAATTTGAAATGATGTCACTGTCTTGTTTCTCAAATTCACTGCCCATGATGAAACCTGTTTTAGAAGGATTCCGTTTGGAACCACTGCACGTGTATATCACACTCTTCTCAGACCTTCACAGTTCACAGGTCTCTCTCTACAAAATTTGTAACAAATATAAGATTCACAAATGCTGATCTTGAATTAAGAAAAAGAGCAAAGAGCATATTAGAATGAAAAAATGCACTCATAGAGAATTACACGGAAACACACAGACAAAGAAAGAGCTCCACTCTGATAAACATCAATAAAATATATTGATAGATAAACAAATATTCAAGTGTATGCTATATATTCATAAAACTATCACCCAAATTCAAACCAATATTAGTAGGATTGTAAATGCTAACTAGTGCCCTGAAAACCTTAAGGTGTTAGGAAGAGGCACATCAAAGTCTTTATCCAATGGCAGCAGAGCAAAGCCCCACGTTTATACGTGTTGCAGGCAGGCATGAGGGGCTTTGCAATGCACTGGTAGACTTGCATCAGTTGGCTGGGCTGTAAAGCACTGATGCCACGGGATCCCCCATAAGGCCACATTGCAACAAACAAACACAACAATGCAAATTCTTTCATCCCGCATGAAATAAATTGTACTACAAAGCCACTGCCACACTTAAGCATAAAAGTCAACAAAAAGTATGAACATTACCATCAAAGAAGAAATGACTTGTTAAAGGAGAAGTAACAATTTTTTACTTTTCCTTTTCAACCTTTTTTGGGCAAATTGAGAGGTCATTCTGGTAAATGAATTTTTATTTTTTGATTCATAGAGGATCCAAATTCCGTTCCTCAGATGCAACCAAAAAAAAAGTTTTTTTCTTTTTTTTTTTGGCTATAAAACCTTGATTTCCCTATGCTTCATTAGCTGACTTGTTGCACAATTACAGAGTCCTAAAGTTTGAATGAGCACCAATTGGTTCTGCATATGAGATCAACTGAGATGTTTCTCATCATATGAAAACAGTATAGAATAAACAATTAAGCACATACCTAGGATGTGAGAAGTTTTTACCAATCATCCCCTGTTCTTGCTGACACCCTTTCAAAAGTTTGCTTTGCACTTCAAAAAATCTCTACATATAGAAATAGTAATTAAAATTTCCACAACATCAGAAGAAAAAAAATAAAAAAAATAAATTAAAACACTATGCAGATGTTTTATGCAAGTTATGGATAAATAACTAAAAACATCGATAATTAAGAATTTGAAGTGGTTGCACCCTACTGACAATAGAGATTCTAGTAATTATTTTCTAGCTGAAACTCTAAAAAGGCCTTCTTTTGATTCTGAGGCAATTGTATCTCCGTCTCTCTCTCTCTCTCTCTCTCTCTCTCTGTTTTTCTTTTCTTCCTCTTCTTTTAAACTATCCTTTTTGCATTTGTTCTCCAGAGTTAATAACCATATCCAGTGATTATTTAAGCCCAATCTCAACCTAGAAATCCTTAAACCTAATTATTAGTGCAGTAAGATGCCTGATGTCAGTAGTGACCAACTTGCAATCTCTTCTTCAAACAGTACAATCAAGTTTATGATACACTGAAATCATTGGAAATGGTCTGTGGATTTATATTGCAACACAAAAGCAAGAAGGTACAAGCAAGTTTAGAACTACAAGGACATTAAAAAAGGAAATACTACCTAAAACACGCAGTAACATTAATCTAGCCATAGATAGTATGCCCCTCCTTAATTCATTAGTTCAATAATTCAAAATATTTTCTTATACCCATGCAAACCAAGCTATTATTGTAAACTATAAAATTTTAATTTTGCCAGTAGACACAACTCTTGTTTACCAAGAGAAGGTTGAAACAGGGATTCTAGCACACTGAAGAAGTAGAAAGCCACAGTTGTAATCCTAATAATGCTACAGCTGATCACACAGGGCAGGAGGAGGTTGTTAATAGAAGTACACGAATCAAAAACATATTCTTAGCAACAACACACACATACACAAAAATAAAAAAACCCACCGGTGCTACTTTTTGGTCATTATCATCATCCATGTCTGAATCAGCCATTTTTGTCTAGAAGAATCTTGTGTACCAACCTCTGAAGCTTCAAGAATAACTGCAAACATGTCCATAAAATGGAACCCAGCAAGAAAAAAAAAATGTATATTTTAAATGAAACCCATAAAAGATTTATATAAAATTTGATATTTTTACATAAAAACAACAAAAATAAAAACAAATTAAAAAAATGTAGAGTTTTGCTTATATAATACTTACGCTTTCTTCATCTGTCCTGTCTTCCCAGTTGAAATCCTCTTGTTCTTTCTGCGATTTCAGCATCAATCACACATTCAGAAACAGAAACCCATATAATGAGGCACAGGCTATATCTAGGAGAAGAAAAAGAAACTGGGGAAAAAGAAAACGAAAAGTTCTGTTTTTTAATTTGTGTGTGGAAAAGTTCATACGAGAAATTATAGAGTTTTTTAATTTTGGTTTTGTTTGAGCTTTAAAAATATTGCGTCTAGAATTACAGAAATTATCAAAGAAGTTAAAAAAAAAAAAAAAATCAGAGAAGAGTGAAGAACATACCAGGTAATACAACGAGACGTGAGAAATCTTATCCTCTTTAAGAACATACATTTGATGTTCAACTTTTCAATCTTTGATGTCAAGATATGGGATGTGAGAAATCTTATCCCAATCCTCCCCATTTTCCTGTGAGGTGACTCATCCATTCGGGAAGTGCCGTAATTGGGACAACCCTCAATTTCCAGCCTCTGTAAAGAGGTGAGGTGACTCATCCCTTCGGGGAGTGAAGTCAGATTGGGACACTGCCAAATGCATAATGTCTCAAGAGAAGTTAGGTTTTTAAACCACTCCTCTGGCAGAGACTCCAACTTCTGTATCTTGCACAAACACAAAAGCTTTAATTTGGAGAGAGGAGGGGAGAAGGAGGAGGAAGAGGAAGAGGAAAATGAAGAAGCCCTTCCTCCCGTATTATTCATCTCTATTGTCTCTTCCAATGCCTTCCAACTGCTATTCCTCAAAGTAAGCCATGATTCAAGATTTGGAAATAGCGGCATGCAAGTCATCTTAGGGCAATTCTCCAACGATAAAGAAGAAAGACGCGGAAAAGAGGGCAGGGGTATGTGATTAGTTGATGATGATGATGATGATATTGTTGATGTCGTTGTTGCCTCATTCCCCTTATCCACACTCCTCCACCATCCCTTTAGATTGAGGCATTTATAAAAGGCGAGTGACTGAAGGGATGGGAAAAATGTTGATGGTGATGCCAGTGAAGCAGATATCTCATTATTCATATCCCCCTCTGTCATGTACTCCAGACCCTCCATATCGTGCACACTTAGAGATTGGAGAGATGGGAGTTGATACAACGGTGGCAGATATTGGCACTTCTTACACTCGTCTATATTTAATTCAACGAGATTTGTTAAGAATGAAAGCCAACTAGAAAACCTCACACCCATGTACCCGTACACTGCCAAAAATTTTAAACTTTGATGTGGTTGGAGGCCATCCATGGAATTTTCATCATCACTGGCATCTACACCATCATCACCCTCCGCGGAATTTTCATCATCACTGGCATCTACACCATCATCACTGTCCACGGAATGAAATTCATCATCACTGGCATCTACACCATCATCACCCTCCAGATTCCAGAATAATTCCAATCTACTGAGATGTTCCTTCTCCTTCAAATTTGCAACCTTGAATTCTGAGGTGGCATCTTTCAACCGTGCCAAAATTTTAATCTCTATTTCTCCTCTTAGGTCGTTTAGCTTGTTTAATTCTACTAGTCCACTTGAAGAACCCTTACTCACAACAAATAAGTTTAATGTTTGAAGAGAAGTCAATTGCCCTAATCCACATGGCATATGAGTCAAATTCTCACAACCTTGTATGTTAAGGTGCTTGAGGCTGACCAATTTTTGAATGTCAGCTGGTAACTCACTTAGCATTTCACACTTAGAGAGATTTAATGTTTGAAGAGAAGTCAATTGCCCAAATCTCCTTGGCATATGAGTCAAATTCTTACAACCATGCACGTCGAGGTGTTTGAGGCTGACCAATTTTCCAATATCTGTTGGTAATTCCTCAAGCATTGTACAATAAGAGAGATCTAATGTTTGAAGAGAAGTCAATTGTCCAAATCCACATGGCATAAGAGTCAAATTCTCGCAATCATTTATGTAAACGTACTTGAGGCTGACCAAATTTTGAAAATTTGTTGGTAACTCCTTAAGATTAGTACAACAAGAGAGCTTTAATGTTTGCAAATTCACCAATTTTGTAATAAAACTAGGGAGAACCTCAATATCATTAGAGGAAAGGTCAAGGTACTTTAGATGTATCAAAGTACCTATGGTATTTGGTAACTTCTTAAGCTTTTTACACTTACAGAGCTTTAATGTTTGCAAATTCACCAATTTTGTAATTGAACTAGGGAGAACCTCAATATCATTAGAGAAAGTACCTATGGTACCATCATTAGAGGAAAGGTCTGGCAACATGTTCATATTTAAACCATGTAGGTCCAATGCACGCAAGTATCTAAAATTAGAAATAAGTTTTTCGAGAGTTGATCCTTCAATTCTTCCCCGATTATAGGCCCAATTATTGTACGCCAATATAAATGTTCGTATCTTGTTTGCTTTAACCAACTTGCTTAAATTCTCATCAAAGAATGAAACATTGTAAAATGAAAACGATAGATGATGTCCTTTTTCTTTCACATTTTTTGCATTGGAATCAACCCATGTACAATCAGTCTCTGATACATATTCTGCGAGATCATGGATTAAATCATGCATTTTAAACCTCGCATTCATGCCTCCATCTTCTTCTACTACTTGGAAGAAGGATCTCCAAAGTAGATCCATGAAGTACTCTTCGGCAACATCTTCTAATTGTAGGTTTTCCTGTGCTGATTGTATAAATCCTTGTGCTATCCATAGTTGTATCAATGTCAACTTATCAATCAAATAATCTTTGGGAAACAATGAACAATATGCGAAACAACATTTCAAATGTGGTGGGAGATGATCGTAACTCAATTTTAAAACCGGCATAATACCATCTTTCAACTTAGGTACCTTTGTGAGTTCAATATTCCTGATGTATGACCATTCGGCTTCTGTTTTTTTGTGATTTAAGACCCGTCCTATTATCTTTATAGCAAGAGGCACTCCCTTACATTTTTTTACTATATCCATACCAATTGCTTTAAAGTTAGTATTGATGGTCTCATGCCCTTCTTCAAATGCCATTTGCTTCAATAATGACCAAGATTGATCCTCTGACAGGCCCTTTAGAGAATATTGTGACATTGGGCTAGTAATATGTGCAACCAATTTAGTCCGTGTAGTTATCACCACCTTACTTCCTCTTTTACCATCCAACAAAAGAGTTCTCAATTTACCCCATGTTTCTTCATTCTCATTCCACACATCATCCAACACAAGTAAATACATCTTTTGATTAAGAATTTCGCGAAGTTCAATTTGCAAATGTTCCATTATAAGGCTTTCAGGTTTTTTTCTAGTTGCAGATATAATTATATTTTCAACAATTGTTTTCACGTCAAATACATCAGAAACACACACCCAAATTTTCAATTCAAAATGAGCCTTGACTATGTTATCATTGTATACATATTGAGCAAGTGTGGTCTTCCCTAGCCCACCAATTCCTACTATGGATATGAACGAAACATTTTCTTTCACATTAGAGTCTTGCAATAGACCTATGATGGCCTTCTTATCCTCCTCTCTCCCAATAACTTCTTTGTCACGTACAAACGAGTGAGTTTCCCTCTCCCTACTCACAGCCCGTGTCTCTAAAGGACGCTCTATCAATTGGAAATTGTTCCTATTACTCGCTATATCATTCAACCTCTCCTTCATAGCACGTAGTTTGCCAGCCATCTCATTACCAAAAACAACTGGGTTTGAACTAGAAAAGAAAGTGCGTACCTTCTTTACAATTTCTTGACCATCCATCACCTCTTGCTGCAACACATGAGTGGTGAACTCGCTCAACAAGTCATCTGCATCATAAACTGCATCTCTAAGATTCATGAGCCAGTGCTTGACTTGGTGGTTCTTGACCTGTTGCTCCTCTGCATCCTCAAGTACAGCTTGAATGGTGGAAATAGTGTTTTTCATTTTTTCGAGCTCATCGTTGACACCCCAGATCGATCCAATTTGCTTGAGAGTGGAAGAGCCCAAGCTTTCAATGATCGTCTGCACAACGCCATAAAGGATTGCATCGGCCATTTGTTCTTGTTGGATGAAAGAAAACGTAGCAAGCTTAGCTGGTAGAGAGTAGATTGAGATATGAGAGTAGGAAGATTAAAGTGGATGTGAAGGAAGACTTGGCTAGTTATGTAAAGACAAAGTCCACTTAGAAATTAACGACCAAAATTGCAATTTAACCATAATTTTCTAACTATATAGTTAGTAGTTACAGTTTACAAACTATATTTCTTACTAGCATCTCGAGTGTAAGAGACTCGATTTTGGGGTCAAAATCGAGTCTTTGAGACTCGATCTCCACGGTTTAATCACGCCTGACGTGGCATTTTGCCCACGTGGCGTCCACTTGAAAATCGAGTCTTAGACACTCGATTTACATCTGGAATACAAAAATTTTGAAATGGCTGAAGTTCTAAACATAGATCAACCAAAACAAGCACAGACCAAGAAAACCCATTCTACCCAGCTTTTTCAACCCACGGCAAGTGTTGGAGTACAAAACCTAAACACAGATCAGCCACCATCTACAAGCATAACCCAGCAGAACCCACCATAAAAAAAAAAAAAAAAAAAAAACCAAGAGCGGGGCGGGGGCGGCCTGGGTCACGGGACAGGGCGCGGCCTGGGTTGTGCGACCTGGGCGCGGCCTGGGTTGTGCGACCTGGGCGCGGCCTGGTCGCGGCTTAGGTCGTGCGACCTGCGGCCTAGTCGCGCGGCGGCCTGGGTCAGCGTGGGTCGGTGGCCTGGTCTCGCGACGGTGGGGCTTGTGTAGATCAGCGTGGAGTAGGAAGAAATGCAGATGGAGAGGTAGTGAGAAGAGAGCAGATGCAGAAAAAATGAGGTGAAACGCAGGAAAAATGAGGAGGAAAAGAATATAATAGATATAACATATAAATCGAGTCTTAGATACTCGATTTCCAGGTAAGCGCCACATGGAAAAAATGCCACATCAGACCAAATCAGACCTTGAAAATCGACACTCAAAGACTCGATTTTGGACCAAAATCGAGTCTTTTAGACTCGAGATGCTAATAAAAAATATAGTTTGTAAACCTTAACTACTAACTATATAGTTAGAAAATTATGGTTAAATTGCTATTTTGGCCAAAATTAACAGATAAATGTGAACAACGGCTCCACCGCTCAATAATTACTACTTTACCAGCGGCCCCACTCCTCAATAATGGATTCTGTGAAGACAAAAAAAAAAAAAAAGGCCCCAGTACTGCTCAATAATTGAGTGTATAGTCACCATCTTTGATCCAACGAAGGAAAATAAGGATAAAATGCTGGGACATAAAAGCTAAGGAAAAGTCTTTCCACGCCGAAAGTTTCACAGACATGATGCCAATTTTACTTAATTCTAAGTATTTTGGTAGGAATTTGAGAAATTTCAACATCAAAGTTGAATTTATTTCTGTGCTGGGAGTGGTTGGAACAATAATACATGATTTGTGTTTGATAAAATGCCTCAAAAATTTTTATTGTACGGAATGTTGTGCTAAATGGTTTGTTCACGTAGGCAGCGTTTGGATTCCCCATTTCATGTCCACGTCTGCTTTTTTTTTTTTTAATTCACGCGCATCTATTACTGTTCATTGGTCATGAATAGTGATTTTAGGCCAATAAAAAGTTATTTTTGGGATGAACAGTATTTTTTACATGTTTAAAAATTATTTTGCTACAGTATTTTCAGTTTTTAATTTTCAGTTTTCAGCAATAAGTTCTATCCAAACGGACCCTTATTGTAGGAATAATTTCGAACTGTTTTTCGAAATTAAATTAGTATAGGGAGGAGTAAATGTTTAAGTTGAAAACCCAAAATTGAAGTTTATGGTGTTAGATAAAACACTTTCACCCTATTTCTATTTTCTCCATTAAATCCTATAAATTCTATCTTTAGATATCTCTCATCCCTTACTGGCAATACTCGAAATAAATAAAAAAAATTAACCTTTTCGTATAATCTTGGCCATGACTCATAAACCAACTTATCATCTGGTTGATAACTAAAGCATAAGCATGGTAGAACTTGTGTGTTTTATGATAATTAGGCTATTCTGGCATTGATGAGATAATTTTCTCTTTTCTCACTTGCATACACAGTCACACACAGACATATGACATATCTCATTTTTCTTGGAATTGATATTTGTTTTGTCACTAACATTTAGTTTATTTTTGTTAGTATGTAATTGGAATTTGATGGTATTCTCTCTCTCTCTCTCTTTTTTGACAGGCTTTCTTGTCATGCCTTTGATTTTTTTGGGAGATAATTTAAAATAATCTAAACTTTTCAATGTCTTTTCAGAATCCTCACCTTCTACCATTTTTAAATTCTAAAAATGTCTTGACAAAATCAGGGAGGTGAAAGTGAAATCAAATTGCAGTACTATTATTTATAGTTGGACTTGCCCCAATTTTTTTTTTAAAATGTTATTATATATATTGGTACTAATTTTGGCAATTTTGTTTTATAAAATTACATTTTTTCCTCCTTAACAATATCACTTATTCTTTTAAGAGTATTGTTATAGTCACAAATTTTTCTACAACAATTTTACAAAATTTTATTGGTTCATATTTGAGCCCACCACTTATATTATTTTTTTACCTACTAATAACCACTCATCACATCAACAATTTGTAAAAAAATTTGTAACATTAGCATTTTCCTCATTTTAAAGACCATTAAAAAAATTTATAGATCCAAAATTTAAAACAAAATATACAAGTCTAAAAAAAAAATTCCAACAACCAAAATTACCAATAGTAAAAAAAAAAAAACCTAATCAACCAATTTTACCCAAACACAAACAACCTGACCTTTTAAAAAATTTTAAACAAAATAATATTTTTCTTACGCAACATCGCACACAAAAAAAAAAAAAAAGGTCAACGGCTAAGCAGCAACATAGTCAGAGGCCGAAGTCACTGCACTTAACCAACAGTAAAACCGCCTCCATAACTCTAAGTTACAGCTCCGTTCCCACTATTATCATATCAATAATCGAAGTATTAGTGTTTGTTTTATGACCGATCCAAATGAATTCACAAATTGTTGATACTAAACTCATTATTATCTTAACAAAGTGATGAATTGGTGGCATACAGGAAGAAAATCAGGGAATATACGTGCCTTCATAACCTTTGTCATGTAAGTAGATGCCCTTTTTTTTTTCCTGTTCAATTTATGTGCATATTTGACTTTAATGCATTTTTTTTTTTTACTTAGTTCTTTATGATTAATGCATAAAATATATTCTACTAAAAAAAGGCACAAATGTGTGTGTGTTTTTTTTAACCTTCATTCTCTGTCTTATTTTTTTAGCAACGACCAAAAAACATGTAAGATTTCGCAAAAGCTTACTCCGGACTGATTATTAGGTTTGGAAATTAGAAATAGGAAAAAGCTTTTTATTATCAAAAGGGACAGCATGTGAGATTTTGCAGAAGCATGCCGTGGACTAATTATTAGGTTTGGAATACTAGAAATAGGTAAAAGCTTTTTATTATCAAAAGAAGCAGGGAAGACTGTAAGAGTTCTCTTTCATTATATCTTTCCTTCATGTATATTAGTAAGTTTCAGTTAACTCAATTGATAAAATTTCTAATAGTTAAATAAAAAATTCGAGGTTCAATCCCTGCCTACACCAAATCGATTAGTCTGATGATAAAGAGCTATCATCAGGAGGGACGTCATAGATTGAAACTCTAAAAAAAAAAAAAAAATCTTTCATGGATATTTATTTATTTTTTCCTTTCCTTTCTTAAATAGGTCAAAGTTCTCAGTCTATTAAATAAAATCTAGATTAATTTTAAAAAGTTTTTATCGGTTCTAGTTAGCTTAATTGATAAAATCTCTTCTCATTATAGGTGGAAATTTTATCATATCTATTAAAAAAATGTTTTGTTAATTAAAAAAAATAAGGAGAGTTGGGGGATTTTGAAAAATTATGAGGGGCCAATTAAGTAAAATTTGCTCCTAACTTGATTAATTTGTTAATATAATAAAAGGAAATGAAGGGTTTTGAATAATCCAGGGCATGAGCCTTAGTCCCCCTCCACAATCCTCCCCTCTAATAAAAATAAAACCATTTATTTAAAAAAAATTGTTTATGCCAAATAAATTCAAGCCTTTTTTTTTTTTTTTTTTAAAGATTGTAATTATTCTCTGTGGCTGAAATAAAGAGTTAAAAACAAAAAATCATAGGTGATTAGTTGTTATTGGTTCTAATTTAAACCTACCACTGAAATTACTTTTATACCCTACTAATAACAATCTGTAACAACCTAGCACTTAGGATTGGTAGTGAAAATATTATAGACATAGCATTTCTCATACATTAACGTAGAACGTGGCTCATTTATTAGTGTTGTCAGGGGTATATGGCCCTCTTCTCATACCATATATTCTTTTTTTATTTTTCTCTTTTCTTTTTTACACTCTCAATTACATATGCGACCAATAAAAGGAAATAGTTTGTGGAATAATATTTGCCAAAATTTTTATTAGCTAGAGAAGTATTATATACATAATATTTTCACAATAAATTATAAGTAATAAGTTGTTATGGGTTCTAATTTGAACCTACCATTAAAATTACTTTTTTACCCACCAATAACAACTTGTCACTTAAAATTTATTGTAAAAATGTTGTGAAAATATTATATGCTCATGCATTGCATTACACTTGCATTCTCACAATGTTCATGCATTATAGATGTGTGTTTTATATGTTGGAACCTAGTGTGATGTTAGGATTGGATTGGGCTGAGCCCATAATGCAATTTTCTTTGCATGTCACATGATCATGCATTATTCATGCATACGTATGTGGTACATTCTGTTGATTGGTGTTGATTGGTGCTTTTTTGCTTCTCTCTCTCTCTCTCACGAATAGTCTGCGCATGGCACCCAAGTGCAAAACTACTCTGTCACAGAACCCTCTTTGTTTCGAGGCATCATCTTCCGATTCCACTCCTTTACATGTCAGATTCCGTGATGAGAAAGCCCGTCAGGACTTCTCAGAGAACTTCTCCAAACGTGGCATTCATTCGGAACACCACATTATCTTATTGGACTTCTCCGATACTATACCCATTGTCATTCACAGTCGGAGTTGGGAATCTTTTTGTATACAAAAACTACACATTTTTCCACCCAAAAAGATTAAAAGATAAACAAAATTTAATAAAGTCTCATAGTTTAACAGCAAAATGAATCATTCTAAAAAAAAAAAAAAAAATCAAATTCTAACTTATAAAACAACTAATTATTAATCAAAATCAAATCAAACTAATGGGATAAAGAAAAAGAATTTTTGATCGGGAATTAAAATACCAAAATACCAAAGTATGCATAAAGTCAATACAAATTTGCCAAAAAAAGAAACAAATGTGATGTGACAATTAAATCAACAATAAGAAAAAAGAACCATTAGGAGAGAAAAAAGTGGTTGAAACAATTAAAAAATATAATAAAAAATAAATAGTACTGAAGAGAGAGAGAGTATTGACATTTTTTTGTTATAGACAACTTGAAACGGGTGGTAAAAATGAATTAATAAGAAATTTATATCAAAATTAAGATGGAAGAGGAAGAGTGGAAATAGATGAAAGGCTGAAGAGAGTGAAATGACAGAACTCAAGAAAATATAAAGGAGAAAATTTTAAATCTATAAAGGGAATCAAGTGAAAATTTTAAGAAGATAATGATTGGAGGAGATAAAAGATTGAATTAAGAAGACAATAGCTAAGGAAGATGAAAGGTTTAACAAAGTAAAAATTGCACCCAAAAAAAAAAAAGGTGCTAATAACATTGTACGGAGCTTTGTAAAATTTATTGTGTAACTTCCATTATTATATATACTAGTCGCGAATCGCGCGTTGCACGTGATAATTTTTTAGGGTAGTCTCATTAAATTTATTTTTTGAAATTTGGATTTTGGACAATATTTTAACAAAGAGTAATGTATTTTATAATTATATTTTCATTCTATCGTATTAACTCAAAAAAAATAATTATATTTTCATTTATTATATGAACAATAAAAAATGTAATATATACATACATATATATATATATATAATTTATGTCGTACCAAAATGAAAACAATACAATTTTTCTCAAGAATTCAAAAGGCCAGTTAGCGAAAAAATTCATTTTTGAATAAATTTATTTATGACATTTTTTGTAACATTAAAAAGTATATAAATTTTGAAAATTATTTTTTTAGTTTAAAAAAAAAATTCTCAACCCCAATTTTTTCTACCTTACAATCTAAAATACCACAAAATATATCTAAAAAATTAAAAAAAACTTAACAATGATTAATTGGACTGATTAGGGAAACAATTTGTTGTTGATAATCTATTGAGGTTATTTTCTTTGTAGAAATTGTAAATTTACCCACCCAAAAAGATTATTAAATAAACAATTATTCACAAAATCTCACGATTATGTTTCTATGTATGCATGGTTATAAAATAATAATAGTAATAATTAATACTAATAATACTAATATCATTATTATAATAATAATAATGAAAATACAATTGAAAAAGCTAAAATATGTTACTCATCTGATTATAAGTGGCATTATTGAGTACTTCTAATATAACTATTAAGGGTACTTTATCTAAAAAATTACAAAATTTTCCACCCAAAATGATTAAAAAATAAACAAAATTTAGTAAAGTCTCATAATTTAACATTTAAATGGATTACTATAAAAAAAAAAAATCAAATTTTAACTTGCAAAACAACTAATTATTAACCCAAATCAAATCAAATCAAAATGAGATAAAGAAAAAGAACTTGTGCTTTGGAATCGGAATATGAAAATACCTAAAGATTCGTAAAATTCGATACAAATTTACCAAAAAGAGAAACAAATGTGATGTGACAATTAAACCAACAATAACAAAAAGAACCATTAGTAGAAAAAAAGTGGTTGAAACAATTAAATAATCCACCAAAAAATAAAACAAAATGAGAGAGAGAGAGAGAGAGAGAGAGAGAGAGAGAGAGAGAGAGAATATTGGCTTTTTTGTCGTGGATAACTTGGAAGGAATATGTGTGAGACGTGGAAATGAAGTAATAAGAAATTTATATGGAAATTAAAATGGAAGAGGAATGGTGGAAGTAGATGAGAGAGGTTGAGCAAAGTGAAACAGTAGAATTTAAAAAGATATAAAGGAGAAAATTTAAAAAGACAATGATAGGAGAAGATGAAATAATGAACTAAGAAGACAATGGTTGAAGAAGATGAAAAGTTAAACAAAGTAAAAATTGAAAAAAAAAAAATTAGAAGGATGCTAAAGATGTGTGGCAAAAAGAGCTTTGTAAATTTTATTGCAAAGCTTCCATTATTATATATAGTACAAATATGTATCAACATTGTTTTTGGTTTTTGATTCTTCATTGATTTCATTGTTTAGTTATAAACATCCAAATTAAAGTAGATGAACATGTAAAGACAAAGTTATATGTAATTCAAGACAAAATTATATATAAAGTTAAAATTGCCCAAGAGGAATATGTAAAGTTAATAATCTCTTTATATATTTTTTGTCAAAAAAGAATTAGGACCATATATATATATATATATTAGGAGGAGATATTTGTAGACTTTTTTTTTTTTTTGGTTTTTGATTCATTGTTTTGTTATAAACATATAGATTAAAGTAGATGAATATGTAGAGTCATTTTATTTATATATTTAATATTGTCAAAAAAACTAGAAGTAAATAATAAAAAGAATGATTATGTGGTTAATGATGTGGCGAATTAGGTGGCACAACAAGAGAATAGCAACAATAAATACTACATTTTAACTTTTATATATATATATATATATAAATGTGTGTGTGTGTGTAAGACACATGAAATTTAATAAATTCAATAGTCTTAGAAAAAATACTCATGTAAGCAATATACAAAATCAAATAAATGTAGTGTCTTACATTTGATGAGAAATTGGAAAAGTTTTGTGGATTTAAAAGAGGGAATCTTCGTCTAACAAACTCAAACATTGCATTCAACGGAGATGATTAGAAAACAACAAAAACTAATTGATAAACACAAAATATGTATATATATATATATATATATATAAACGATCCAAAATTCCAAATTTCTAATCAAAAAGTATTCTTGACATATTTGAGGAACCAAGGGATTTTTAGTCTTCTCTACCTCAAACAATTACTGGCCAGTCTTGGGATAATATGTTGTTGACTTAACAATATTGGACTGAAACTCGTTAACCGGCCCAAATCAAAAAGAAAAACATGGGTATAGGTAGAAATTTTTGGACCCACGCATGAAAACAAATCAACCAGTACCCCTGAAATGACTCAGGTCGAGTCAACTCATGGGTTGCATGGGTTTAATCTTTCTTTTAAAAGGGGAAAAAAAAATTTAATTTTGGCGAAGCCAGTGGGAAAGACCTAAACACACAATAAGCCAATGGGGAATTTTACCTTTACTTGCTAGTAAGCTTTTATACGAAGGCAACCATGATTCAGATCCTCTGCCTTTTCGTCACAGCAAATGGCATCCAGTAAGATACGTACTTGGCGTTTATTTAAGCTTGGCATAAATAAATCCCTCTGATTCTCTGAAGCATTTGTTGCTGACTAATCATGAGAGAATTGGCATTTTGCTAAACTGCTCCACTCTTTGGTCAATCCTCAAGCGTTGATACCACTTTGGTACATATAGGATCGTGTCCTAACCAAAAGTTCAGGACTGTTTGAAAGAAGTATGAGGTTTTGCGGCTTTTGCCTGTTAAATCCATGGCCGGACTAACATGCGGTTGTTAAAAATAAAGGAATTCATTAATAAAATTATGTTACCATCACACTCATGTTACCATCCATATCCAAAATGCATGATCATAGAAATCAACATCCGCACCAAAAAAAAAAAAAAATATATATATATATATATATATATGTTCTATTACACAATATTATTTAAATACAATTACTATAGAGCAAAAAAACAGCAAGAATAAAATGAACAAAATGTACTGTACATAGTCAACAGTATGCAAGTGCAACAAGACAAATTGAAGTGCAGAAGCATCAAACAAGAGCTTAATAACCTCTGTTGAAATAGCAAAGTCCACATCAACAACAAAATGTAGCACAGAAACCCTTATTGCTTCCAAACATGATAAGTTATGACTCATGAGGGCTGTCTTCTCTGCAAATCCAATTATCTTTGAACCCAATTCTCCTCCCATACCACAAGCTGGCTCATCAATATCATGACATTCTTTTTCCACACCACTTTTGAAACCAATTAAATCATCAAAGCCCAATAATTCAAGAAAAATTGAAATGATGTTGCAGACTGTCTTGTTTCTTAAATTCACCTCCCATGATGAAACTTGTATCAGAAGGTTTCCGCGCAGAACCACTGCACATAGAAATCAAACTCTTCTCAGACCTTCACACAGTCTCTCTCTACACAAATTGTAAAAAGTATAATATTCACAAATGCTGTTTTTGAACTTACAAAAAGAGCAAGAGCAAGAGCAAATTACAAAGAAAAAATGCAGTCATAGAAAAATACATGCACAGCTCCAATCTGATATACATAAAAAATAAATTAAAAAAAAAAAAAACCAAAAGATTAACAAATACCCAAAATTTTACACATTTATCCAAATACTCATACAACTATCTCCCAAATTCAAGCCAATAACTGTCACAATCGCAACAAACACAATCAAACATTTTCTCATAAGAAACAAAGATACATTAAGCCCATCAACACAACCAAGAAACTCAGAACTTAAATTACATCTTTTTCTTACATTTTCTTAAAAACCAACCAAAATGCTAAGTGTCCATAAACTAAAATGGAAATCCCAATATCCAATTGATCTTTTCCCCATTCATTAATTCATTCATTCTCCTTTTCTGTTTCTTATATGTTTCAACAGAAAAAAAATTATATCTAAAAAAATAATCGTACTCTTATTAACAAATCAATCAATCAAATGAAACCAAATGCACTAGAGAGATTCAGAAAATAGGTTTAAAATTCCCATACCATCAGAAACAATAGGAAACCAACAGTGTCTTTAGAAATTTACTTAAAGCAAACACAACAAAGCAATATCCACATGTAATGTAAACATCATGGCAGTCAGATGCCATAACCCAGATAATGAAAAGCGCAACCCAATAATCTAACCAACCAATACACATACTATAGTGTAGCATTATAAAAAAAAAATGGAATTTTCAAGATAGAAAAAAGCATAAAAATTTTAAACTAGAAAGCAAATTAGCTAACACCTGAAACATATTTGACAATATTAAAGCAGAATGAATCAAGCCAAAATAATGTAAAGCATGTGATTGTCACCCCCATTAACCTTGCAGCAGACTTACGCCCAACACAAAATCAAATTCTGAAAGCACGCTCTTTTTCACTCACTACATAACACAACAATTCGTTCTTTCAAAAAAGGGAAAGGTTTTGCTACATACAGGGGTATGTAGCAGCAAAAAGAAAGAGACATGTGTTCAAGTCATGGCCATTGAGTCAAACCCAATCAACGTTGTGATCTTTGAAAATGGGTGGTTTTCTAGGTTGTGGGAGACAAGAGTGCGGAAAAGTGAGAGAGAAGGAAAAAAGTATTGATCATAATTCATAACCATTAAAGAAGAAATGACCTATTGAACAGAAGTCACAATTTTTTGACTACTCATTTTCAACCTATTTTTGGGCAAATTGAGATGTCATGCTGCCGGATGAATTTATTTTGTATTAATAAAGGATCCAAATTCCCGGCTTTAGATGCCAACAAATATAGAATATATATATATATATATATATATATATAATGCCACACTATTTGGAAAGGATGACAGTTTTAGGAATAATAATAATTTCTATTTTAAAAAATAGCAAAAAGACCACCTCCTCAGCCTGGTTCCAGTGCTTGCTGTAAAAGTATTACATGGAAGAATAAAGGGATTTTCATATATCTCATTCTTGATTCTTATCTGAGCATTAATTTAGTCCTTGAATTTTCAATACGAATAATTGACTCCTTGGAGATTATGATGTGAGTCAAATTACTCCCTGCAATTTCAATTTGAATACTTGACCCCTTAGGCATTATTTTGTGCGTTGGTTTAGTTCCTACATCTTACCATTAACAATGTTATTCTTAAAAGTAATTTACTTAGGTGAGATCAGACGATTTTTGAATCTTTTTTTTTATTATAAATGAATAAGTCCTACTTATTAATTGAGACAAAGTCACTGCCTAACTATGAATTCAAATGGAAACATGAAAATTTCACTCTATGCATGTATCTGCATCTATATCATGCAAGTGCATTCTGTAGCTAAATTGAAGTAGTACTTTCTCCCCACTGTAGAACAAGATGGAAAGATCTCTAATGTGTTAATTAGAAAGCCCACCAAGAAGAAAGAATGGAATGCATTGCAAGATCATCAATTGGGTAGAAAAAATTGTAATTCATGCGTACATGTTTGTAATATAATGTGCATATCTTGCACTTGAATGCATAGGAAGTTGCTCCCAGCCATTTATAGAATCAGCCCAAGTATAAGCAGCTTCATGCTGGTGATGTTATATTTCTTCTTCAATTTCTTGTACATAATCCATGGCAGCAGCTCCAGCAGATTTCACAGTAATTTCTTATGTAAAGCTAAAATCTAAAATTACCTACAATAATAAGAGATACCTGTATTAGAGTTAAGACTTTTAACAGAAGACCAAAGCTCAAGTTGATCTCAAACTGGACGACATTAGAGCATGAGAAGGAAAAATGGCCACAAAATAAGAACTTATAAGAATGAACAAAATCAGAGACATGAGTCTAAAGAGACACCAAAGCATTGGAACATATTTAACAAATCCTTACAACATAATGTCTGGAGAGACATAACAGGCCACAGCAAAAGTGAAGGACCATTATTCAGGACTCAAGATGAACTACAACAACCACAAACGAGATTTTAAATAACCTCACTTATTGTGATTCTTCTTCTTCTTCTTCTTCTTCTTCTTCTTCCTCTCTCTCTCTCTCTCAAACACACACACACACACACACACACACATATATATTTGCTCAGCAGAACTTTAGCCAGAACCAACTACTCAAGCCTAATCTCAAATTTAAAATCCCTAACACTTCTAATTATTGTGGTTGCACAACACCAGATGCCATTCAAGAACAACTCACATACTTTTCTTCTAAAACTATAATCACTATTATGAGATCCAAAATCATTGGGAAAGGCCTATATATCTTTAATGCAACACAAAACCAAGAAGAAATCTTAAATTTGAACTTTAAGGATGACAGAAAAGGAGCCACATTTGGATGGAGCCTAAAAGACACTCTTACCTTGATTTTGTCCTGTATATTCTCCATTGTTCATTACTTTTATAATTCCAACTCTTTGAACCAAGCCATGATTGTAAGCTATAAAACCTTGATTTACCCATGCATCAATAGCTGGCTTTTTGCACAATTACAGAGCCCTAAACTTTTGACAAGCACCAACTCTGATGGTCAGGTACATTCCCTCCAAACTCTAGGTGAGCAATTTTACTAATTGTCCCTGTTTCCTGCTGGTACCCTTTTAAAGTTTGCTTTGTGCTTTGAACTATTTCTGCAGATCGAATATGAAATTGTAAATAAATTGTCCAAAACATCGGCAGAAAAATAAAGACTATGCAGAGTTATCAACATTTATGCAATCAAGATATGGATAATTACAAATTTATGTTGGGTGCACCCAACTGACAATAAGATTCTTGTAATTATTTTGTAGTTGAAACACCAAAAAGGCCATCTTGTAATTCTGAGGCAATCTTCTCTCTCTCTTCCCCTTCTCACTTATTGTAATTTTTGCATTTGTTCTACAGAGTTTCTAAGCACATTTAGTTATTCCTTAAATCCTTAAGTATAATCTCAACCTTTAAATCCTTAAGCCTAATCTCAACCTTTAAATCTTTAAACCTAATCATTAGTGCAGAACGATTCCTGATGTCATTAATGACTAAGTAATCTCTTCTTCAACAGTGGAATCCAGTTCATGATACCCCAGAATCATAGGATAAGGTCTGTGGTTTTATAGTGCAACACCTAAACAAGAAGAAATAAGTAAGTTTAGAGCACTAAACAGTGGTTCTAGCACACTGAAGGTGTCAAATGCCAGTGTAATCCTAATGATGCTAAAGCTAATCAAGATACTACCGTGCCAACTAGTGGAGTAAGAAAGCTTTGGTGTTCATTTTTTCCCTAAGAAATTATTTTCCCATGGCAATGATATTTTATGCAGGGGGCACACCAGATTTCCTGACATTAGAGTAAGGGACTTGTTTACGATATACTCCTAACTAAACGAGGTAATACAATTCTTTAGTACCATTTGTTTCCCCCAACTGCAAGCTATTGTTATATTCTTTGCTTTTATGAGGCATTCAATTTTAAAACTTTATAATCAGAAAAATGAATTCCTGTACTTGTGCATACAAAACTCCAAATTTATATATATTTTTTCAATAGATATAAAACTACTAAATGTCCAAAGGAGGCATTATGATTTTTTGATATTGTAACTATCCTTAAGAGGTCAAGACTACATGAGAACATGAAACAAAATCCATGTTATGTAATTAATTCAACTTGATACCTTCTTCTAGCTCATCCATTTGCTCTAAATCCATAATGACGTCTCCATCTTCTTCTACAATACATGCCACGATCACAGTGATTTCCCTCTAGCTGTCTTCTTCCCTCTGAGCGCTTCCCTAAAGCGGCAAGGTGTGCGTCTCCGTCCTTTCGTGTGCAAGAGAGTTGCTTAAATCTCTGTGATTCTCCCATTTGAAATCCTCTTGTTCTTTCTGCAATTTCAGCATCAATCACACATTCAGAAACCCAGGCTATTTCTAGGCGAAGTAAAAGAAACATACCAGGTAAGTGAGAAATATTGGCCCAATCCTCTCCATTATCCTTCTCGTATCTTTGCTCTAATTGGGGACAACCACAAATATGCAGGGTCTGTAAAGAGGTGAGTTGACTCACCCCTTCGGGAACCGACGTCAGATTGGGACACTCCCAAATCTCTAATCTCTTAAGAGAAGTTAGGCTTTTCAACCACTCCACTGGCAGAGACTCCAAGTCCTGCACCTCCCTCAAATACAAATCCTTTAATTTGGAGAGAGGGGAGGAGGAAGAGGACGGAAATGCAGAAGCCGTATTCATCGTCTTCATCTCAATCGTCCGTTCCAATGGCATTAATCATATAGAGCCCTTCAAGATTTGGAAATAGCGGCATCCAAGTCGTCATCTTAGGGCAGTCCCAGAAACTAAAAAATGAAAGACGCGGAAAGGAAGGCAATTGCACCCATGTACCCATCCACTACCAACAATTTTAAACTTTCGGGTGGTTGAAGGCTATCTATGGAATTTTCATCATCACAGGCAATTGCACCCTCCGGATTCCATCTTAATTCCAATTCACTGAGATATTGCTTCTCCTTCAAATTTGCAGCCTTGAATTCTGAGGTGGCATTTTTTACCCAGGCCAAATTTATAATCTTTATTTTTCCTCTCAGGTCGTTTAGCTTGTTTAATTCTACAAGTCCATTGCAGAGCCTGGAAGAATTTACGAGGCCCTTACTCACAACGAATAAGGTTAATGTTTGAAGAGAAGTCAGTTTCCCTAATCCACGAGGCATATGAGTCAAATTCTTACAACCATTTATGTCAAGGTACCTGAGACTGACCAATTTTTGAAAATCTATTGGTAACTCCTTAAGATTAGTACAACAAGAGAGCTTTAATGTTTGCAAATTCGCTAATTTAGTAATAGAACCAGGGAGAACTTCAATTTCATTATAGGAGAGATCAAGGTACTTCAGATGCATCAACTTACCAATGGTATTTGGCAATATATTAATTTTTAAACCATGTAAGTCCAAGGCACGCAAGTATCTAAAACTAGAAATAAGTGTTTCCCTAACATCGACCCAAGGATCGCATGCCAAAATAAATGTTCGTATCTTATTTGCTTTGACCAATGTGCTTAAATTCTCCCTAAAAAAGGAAACATTGGCAAATGAAAATGAGAGATGATGAATTTTTTCATTGACATTGTTTGCATTAGAATCAACCAGAGTACACTCACTCCTTGAGATTGATAGTGCTAGTTTATGGATTAAATCATGCACCTTAAACTTTGTATTCATGCCTTTATCTTCTTCTGCTTCTTGAAAGAAGGACCTCCAATGTAAATCCATGAAGTAATTATTGGCAATATCCTCTAATTGTTTGTTCTTCTCTAATGATTGAATAAATCCTTGTGCTATCCATAGTTGTATCAATGTCAACTTATCAATTAAATAATCTTTAGAAAACAATGAACAATATGCAAAACAACACTTCAAATATGATGGAAGATGATCATAACTCAATTTTAAAACTGGAATAATACCATTTTTTAGTTGAGTTACATTTATGAATTCATTATTCTTGATTTATGACCATTCAGCTTTTGTTGTTTTGAAATATAAGACTCTCCCTATTGTCTTTATAGCTAGAGGCACTCCTTGACATTTTTCTACAATGTCCATTTCAATTGCTTCAATGTCAGGATCAATGGTATCTTGTCCTTCTCCAAATGCCATTTGTTTCAATAAAAACCAAGATTGATGCTTTGGCAGGCCACTTAGAATATACGGCGACTTGATAGTGCTGGTAATCTCTACAACTAGTTTGGTTCTTGTAGTTATCACCACCTTACATCCCCTTGCATCACACATCAAAAGTCTTTTTAAATTACACCAACGCTCCTCATTCCAAACATCATCCAATATAAGTAAGTATTTCTTTGGGTTAAGTTGTTTTCGAAGTTCGTTTTGCAATAGATCCATCTCATAATTTTCAGGCTTTGCTTTAGTTGCAGATTCAATCATCTTTTCAACAATTTTTTTAACATCAAAGTACTAGGTACACACACCCACATTTTCAACTCTAAATAATCCTTGACAATCTCATCATTATATACATATTGAGCCAGTGTGGTTTTCCCTAACCCTCTGTTGGTGCAAATACAATAATAATGGAAAATACACAAAGAGAAATTGAATAATACTTCTGAATTTTATTAATTTAAAGAAAGAGAGTACACAACACTATTTGGACTGAGGCGCGACACTCGCTCTCTTTAAGGAGATTCAAGCCCTTGGTTGGCTAAACTTTGTAACCGGTGCAGACCGTCTCTGACTTGTCTCCTCCAGGATACAGAACCCTAAAGAAAGAGAGTACTTCTGAATTTTTTTTTTTTTTTTTTTAAATGCATATAAATCTCTTTACTAATTTTGGATATGTAGAGGGCATTACCATGTATTGATCCAACTAACGTAAGGTGCTGGAAACAGAAATCTGAAAATGGTTCTGACTGTGAGATTTTTTTTTGAGTAATGCTAAGATTATTTATAATATTAAGTAGATTTCAATAATGTAATTAAGATTTATTTGGAATTTAATTATTGGTAGTATTCACGTATTAAAAGATGAAAATAAATATTTGTTACAAACCTATAAATAATCTTAGACAAGCATCAATAAATAATATTTGGTCCATTTCCGTCCACTTTGGTTCATTCGGTTTATTTTGGTGTAATTGCTCTAGTTGGGTCTATTTACGTTTATTTGGTAGGTCCAGTTCTTTCTATTTCAGTCTAGTTTGGTCTATTTGGTTCATGCTTTGAAAGTAGAGGTTTGTGTTGAACGAAGAACTGCTTCATAAAAAATTATGTCACATTCTCAACATAATGTTGGTAGATTCTACATAAATTTACATTTTTTTACATCATTGAAGTCTTTTTTTTTTCTTTTTTTTTTTCTAATATAAGTAATGAAGTTATTTATATATGTTTCATTTTTACGCCAATCAAGGCCTATGGATTATGGAGAATGAATAGTTTGTAAGGAGTACTTGAAATAAATTTTAACCACACATTACATTATTTATAAAATATCTCGTTTTATATAATAATCGAATAAAAAATGCATTATGTTTCTTTGAAAAAACATAATGCATTTTTGGCAGGCAAACTTCTTGTGCTCTTGATGAGTTTTGCTTTTCAATTGTTGATATATCAAACAAACTGTAGGTTGAATTGCGGGTCTCTGTCTCCTCAGATTCTAATGATGGAATAGCAGAAGATATTACATTAAGATGAAAATCATGGGTTTTTCCATTTTTTATTTTTTTTTTCATTTTTTTAAATTTTGTTGTGAAATGTGGAATATGCTAGAAATAATAGTAGTGTGGCAGTTGACTTCTGAATTAATTTTTTCTATTGTTTATAGGTTGTGTTGGCATTTCTTTAGTCATTTTAGCTGAGACACAAATGGGTTATTCACTGGATTTGGATTTAATAAGTGATCTGCCTCAAAGCATTGTAGAAAGCATTCTCACTCGGCTACCAATAAGAGAGGCAGTAACTAAAGACAATCATTTTGTCAAGTAAATGGAGGTATAGATGTGCTTCACTCACTCATCTTGTATCCAATGAAAAATGTGTTACTGTAAATAATGGCCGAGCTCTTGTCGAGAACAAGTTCAATGCAGTAGTATATATGCTTAACATTGTTGTAATAAAAACCTCCTTAAGTTAAGGGCACAACCTAAATCAAGGCCAGATTCAATACAGCTTTTCAACAGTAACATTACATGATCAAACCAATAGGCATACAAGTTGAATCAATAGAATCAATCTTCTTACAAATTGCAGCTGGAGGGCGTAGGGCCACTTGGGTATCAATAAGTATAACCAATGCATACGTGCAGACTTTCATGAATCCCAGTTCACAAACACCTATTTTGCAAATCCTCTCGTATCTCAACTTCACCACCCAGGATGAAACCTATTTGAGAAGGCTCTTGGAACCACTGTACATGGAAATTACCCTTATCTCAGCTCTCCAAACAATCTCTCTCTACAAAATTTGTAACAAATAAAATATTCAAAATGCTATTTAGGAATGTACAAGCAGAAAAATTGGCAAATTAGAAAGGGAAAAAAAGGCACTCATAGAAAAGTCAATACCTAGCTAAAAATTCATGTGGAAACATGAAAACTTTCCAACTTATGCATGTGTCTATGTCTATATCATGCAATGAATGGATTTTGTAGCTCAATTGAATTGGTACTTTCTCCCCTCTAGGGAACAAGATGGACAGATCTCAAATATACATCACTTGTATCTTAGTTATCAAGCCAACCAAAAAGAAAGAAATGAATGCATTTCATAATCATCATTTGATCAAAAAAATTAAATTCATGCTTACAGGTTCATAATAAAATGTGCATATCTTGCACTTGAAAGCATAGCAAGGAACTCCCAGTCACTTATAGCATTCACCCATGTTTTGCAGCTTCATAAAGGACAGAATGTTAACTGGTGTTGTTAAATTTCTTGGGATATTTTTTTTAACACAAAATCCATGGCAGAAGCTCCAGCATATTTTCAGTGCAAGTTTTTCTGTAAAGATGGGATTACCTACAGTAAGAAGATCACTAAATCAAAGTTAAGTTTATTAACCAAAAACTAGATGATCATAAACTGGAGGACATAAGAGCATGAGAAGAAAAAATGGTCTCAAAATTAAGTACAACTATAATAATTACTTGATAACATAAACTTGACGGGCCCCTCCATGCAGAGAGAGAGAGAGAGAGAGGGAGAGAGAGAGAGAGAGAGAGATCAAAAGTTTTGAATTAACCTAGTACAAATAGGAGGCTAGAGATCCATAACATGCCAAAGCATAGGTACATCTCCAAATGTATACAGACACACAATTGAAAAACCATAAACCTAACATATAAGTCCCATAAATGCACTCCTCCTCTATATCAAATACAACCTCTCTTTCAATAACATTAATCTACGATTTATTTTGGAATGTGATAAGTGATAACAGATGGAAGATGCACAACAACTACCACAAATGAGACATCAAACAAATAGAACACTAGGTTTTTACTATGCATCAATTGGTTTTGCATATTAGATAACCTGAAATGTTACTCATAAGAAGAAATAGCATTGGAGTTTCTAAGAAGAATAGGATAAATAATTAAGCACATACCTCATCAGCAGGTTCATCCCCTCCAAACTCCAAGATGTGAGCAATTTCTGGCAATCGTGCCCTACTTCGTACTGGTACCCTTTCAAATGTTTGCTTTGGGCTTCAAACTGTTTTTGTAAATCCAAATTGCACATAAAATGTCCAAAACATTACCAGCAAAAAAAATTGAAAAAAAAAAATACTATAGATAAGTATGTGATACATAAGATGTCATGTGTTCTTTTATAAATCCAACAGAAATTAAACTATTGAATTTCAAAAAGTCTCTCTAAACCTAACATATAAGTCCCATAAATGCACTCTTCCTCCATACCAAATACAACCTCTCTTTCAATAAAATTAATCTATGATTTATTTTGGAATGTGAAAAGTGATAACAGATGGAAGATGCACTAAAACTACTACAAATGGACATCAAACAAATAGAACACTAGGTTTTTACTATGCATCAAGTGGTTTTGCATATTAGATCAACTAATATGTTACTCATCAGAAGAGATAGCATTGGAGTTTTTAGGAAGAATAGGATAAATCATTAAGCACATACCTCATGGGCAGGTTCATCCCCTCCAAACTCCAAGATGTGAGCAATTTTTCGCAATCATCCCCTACTTCCTACTGGCACCCTTTTGAATGTTTGCCTTGGGCTTCAAATTGTTTCTGCAAATCCAAATTGCACATAAAACGTCCAAAAACATTACCAACAAAAAAATTGAAAAAAAAAAAAAAAAAACTATAGATGAGTACATGATACATAAGATGTCACGTGTTCTTTTATCAATCCAATAGTTATTAAACTAATGAATGTCAAAAATAAATCTCTCTCTAACACAAGTTACCATCACATGGTGGAACTAATGTATGGCCTCCCTCATTAGCCACGATTGTTGTAGTAGCAAACTTCATGCTCCCTTTCCACCACCTCTTTATGCTGTAGCTTCTCTTATCTTATGAGGAAGAGGTCAAGAGATTCTTTTTTAATAAAACAAAAGAAGGAATTCATTAACATCCATCCCAAATACATATCCAAAATGCATGATTATAGAAATGCATCCACCCTTGCTTCTCTTATTACACTCCAATTATGCATATCCAAAATGCACAATTATAGAAATCAACATCCACCCCAAATACATGTTCCATTACACAATATTACTTAAATACAATTACTTCTATAAAGCAAAGAAACAAATAGAACAAAATGAACAAGTTTTACTGTACATAGTCAACAGTATGCAACAAGACAAATGAAGTGCAGAAGCATCAAGCAAGAGCTTAATAACCTCAGTTGAAGTAAAAAAATTCACAGCAGCAACAAAATTAAGTGCAGAAGCCCATCCAAACCACAAGCCAGGTTAACATCAACACAACTGGTTTCCAATATATAACTCAACACACCCTTGCTTCCAACCATGGTAGCAATCATGAGGGAAGTCTTCTCTTCAAAACCCATCGTCTTTGACCCAATTCTCCTCCCATACCACAAGTTTGCCTCATCAATATCATGACAGTCTTCTTCCACACAGCTTTTGAAACCAATTAATTCATCAAAGCCCGATAATTCAAGCAAAATTAAAATGTTGTTGTCTTGTTTCTCAAATTCAATGCCTATGATGAAACCTGTTTCAGAAGGTTTCTGCACCACTGCACATGAATATCACACTCTTCTCAAACCTTCACATAGTCTCTCTATACAAATTTGTAGCAAGTAGAAAATTCACAAATGCTGTTCCTGAATCAATAAGTGCAAAGAGCAAATTAGAAAGAACAAATTTACGAAAACACAAACACACAAAAAGAGCTCCACTCTGATAAAAATATATAAAATATACTATTACATAAAAAAAAAATATTAAAGTGCTTATTCATTTAGCCATATATTCATAAAACTATCACCCAAATTCAAGCCAATATTGTTAGGACCATGAATGCTAACTAGTAACCAGTGCTACCATAACCTAAGGTGTTAGGAAGAGGCACATCAAAGTCTTTATCCAATGGCAGCAGAGCAAAGCCCCACATCTGTAAGTGTTACAGGTGGGCATGAGAGGCTTTGCAGTGCAATGGTAGACTTGCATCATTTGGCTGGTCTGTAAAGCACCGATGCCACATGATCCCCCATACGGCCACATGACAATGGATTGTATAGATGATTGCTGAAAATTCCAACAAATATTAAACAGAACTTTGTCACAATTACAACAAACACAACCAAACATTTTCTCATAAGAACCAAAGATACACTAATTGAGAGAGACTTAACAGGCCACAACATAGGAACATGTTTGAATAAATATAGAGAGAAAAGTGAAGGACCACAAACCTAAGCCATGAGTTCCATATATGCAATCTCTCTCTCTCTCTCTTCACAGACACACACACACACACACACACACACACAATATATGCAATCTCTCTCTCTCTCTCTCTCTCTCTCTTCACACACACACACACACATATTTTCCTTTGCTCTGCAGAATTTACCACAAACCTACGCCATGAGTTCCATATATGCAATCTCTCTCTCTCTCTCTTTCTCTCTCTCTCTCTCTCTCTCTCTCTCTCTTCACACACACACACACACATATTTTTCTTTGCTCTGCAGAATTTTAACCACAACCAGCTATTTCTTAAGTCTAATTTCAACCTTAAAATCCCGGACAGTTCTAATTATTAATGCACTACAATGCCTGATGCCGTTAAAGACTAACTCACATACCTTCTAAAATTATATTCACAATTATGAGACCCAAATTTAGTGGAAAAGGCCCATGAATCTCTAATGCAACACCACACCAAGAAGAAATTTCCAGAGTCTAGAAATTAAAGGATGACAGAAAATTTCTACCTTTGGATGGAGCCTAAAGGACACTATAACCTTGCTTTTGATCCTGCATAAACTTCATTGTTCATTACTTCCATAATTTTATGTTCTTTTCTTATACACCTTATGAACCAAGCTATGATTTTAAGCTAAAAACCTTAATTTCCCTATGCTTCATTTTTTGGCTTGTTGCACAATTACAGAGCCCTAAAGTTTGAATAAGCACCAATTCCGATGCCTACGTTTTCCTATGCCTCAATTGGTTTTGCATTTGAGATCAACTGAGATGTTTCTCATCATAGGAAAACAGCATGGAATTAAGAATTAAGCACATACCTAGGATGTGAGAAGTCTTTAGTAATCATCCCCTGTTTTCTGCTGGCACCCTTTCAAAAATTTGCTTTGTACTTCAAAATATCCCTGCATAAAGAAACAGTAAATGAATTTTCCAAAACATTAGCAGCAATAAAATAAAATAAAACACGATGCAGATTTCATCTCCATTTAAGCAAAATGGAAAACAACTAAAAACATCGATAATTAAGAATTTTAAGTGGTTCAACCCAACTGACAATAAAGATTCTAGTAATTATTTTGTAGCTAAAACTCCAAAAATGAAATCGCCTGATTCTGAGGCAATCTCTCTCTCTCTCTCTCTCTCTCTCTCTCTCTCTCTCTCTCTCTCTCTCTCTCTCTCTCTCTATTTTTTATTATTTCTTCCCCTTCTTTTTTACTATCCTTTTTGCATTTGTTCTGCAAAGTTTATAACCATGTCCAGCAGTTCGTTAAGCCTAATCTCAACCTAGAAATCCTTAAACCCAATTATTAGTGCAGTAAGATGCCCCAAAATGAACAACTCACAATCTCTTCTTCAAACAATACAATCAAGTTTAGTAAGTGAGAGAATAATTTTGGGAGGAGGAGGCCATGTATGTGAGGTAAATCTTCACCCTTCTATGAGATTTTTAATAAGTGAAGCAGAATAATTTTGGGAAACACATAAGTACTCGGATCACAAACATATTCTTAGCTAAAATAGAGAGAGAGAGAGAGAGAGAGAGAGAGAAAAAAAAAACTACTTTTTGTCTTATCATCATCCATGTCTGAATCAGCCATTTTGTCTAGAAGAATCTTGTATATCAACTTCTTAAACGTCAAGAATAACTTCAAACATGCCCTATAAAATTTTATAAACACTTAAAATGGAATCCAACACGTTAAAAAAATGTGTATTTTAAAAGAAACCCATAAAAAGATTTATATAAATTTTCAAATTTCTACATAAAACAACTAAAATCAAATCCCAATTTCAAAGAAAATAAACAAAATTTCGAGTTTCACTTACGCTTTCTTCTTCCCCAAACCCAGAAAAAGATTTATACTATAAATTTTCAAATTTCTACATAAAAACAACTAAAATCAAATCCCAATTTCAAAGAAAATAAACAAAATTTAGAGTTTCACTTACGCTTTCTTCTTCCCTCATTTCTGCCCCTTCGAAATCCATGTCATGTTCTATCTTCAATTTCAGCATCAATCAGAAACCCAGATAATGAGGCCCAAGCGAAGAAAAAGAAACTGGGGAGAAAGAAATTATAGAGTTTTTTAATTTTGGTTTTGCTTGTGCTTTGAAAATCTTGTCTAGAATTACAGATATTATGCAAAAAGTTTTTATTTATTTATTTAAATCAGAGAAGAGTGAAGAACATACCAGGGAAGCGTATGCAGTAGTTCAACTTATGTCAAGATTTGGGATGTGAGAAATCTTATCCCAATCCTCTCCATTTTCCTTCTCGCATCTTTGCTTTAATTGGGGACAGGCCTCAATTGTCAGGCTCTGTAAAGAGGTGAGGTGACGCATCCTTTGGGGAAGTGACGTCAGATTGGGACACCACCGAATATATAATCTCTCAAGAGAAGTTAGGTTTTTAAACCACTCCTCTGGCAGAGACTCCAACTCCTGTATGTTGCACAAACGCAAAATCTTTAATTTGGAGAGAGGAGGGGAGGGGGAGAAGGACGAGGAAGAAGAAGAAGCCCTTCCTCCCGTATTATTCATCTCTATTGTCTCTTCTAATGCCTTCAAACTGCAATTCTCCAAAGAAAGCCTTTCTTCAAGATTTGGAAATAGCGGCATGCAGGTCATCTTAGGGCAATTCCGAAGATAACAACAAGAAAGACGCGAAAAGGAGGGCAGGGGTATGTGATTAGTTGATGATGATGATGATATTGTTGATGTCGTTGTTGCCTCATTCCCCTTATCCACACTCCTCCACCATCTCTTTAGATTTTGGCAATTATCAACATCGAGTGTCTGAAGGGATGGGAAAAATGTTGATGGTGATGCCAGTGAAGCAGATATCTCATCATTCATATCCCCCTCTGTCATGTACTCCAGACCCTCCATATTGTACATACTTAGAGATTGGAGAGATGGGAGTTGATACAACGGTGGCAAATATTGGCACTTTTTACAATTGTACATACATAAATTAACGAGATTTGTTAAGTATGAAAGCCAACTAGAAAACCTCACACCCACGTACCCGTCCACTACCAAAGATTTTATACTTTGATGTGGTTGGAGGCCATTTATGGAATTTTCATCATCACTGGCATCTACACCATCATCACCCTCAGCGGAATTTTCATCGTCACTGGCATCTACGCCATCATCACCCTCCATGGAATTTTCATTCGCACTGGCATCTACACTGTCATCATCATTCTCTAAATTCCAGCATAATTCCAACTCACTGAGACGTTGCTTGTCCTTCAAATTTGCATCCTTGAATCCTGGGGTGGCATCTTTCAAATTTTTAATCACTAATTTTCCTCTCAGGTCATTTAGCTTTTTTAATTTCGCTAGCCCACTGCAATGCTTGGAAGAACTTACAGGACCTTTACTCACAACAAATAAGTTTAATGTTTGAAGGGAAGTCAATTGCCCTAGTCCAGGTGGCATATGAGTCAATTTCTTACAATTTTTTAGGTCAAGGTGCTTGAGGCTGATCAATTTTTTAATACCTACTGGTAACTCCCTGAACCTTTTACAATCACAGAGCTTTAATGTTTGCAAATTCACCAATTTTGTAATTGAACTAGGGAGAACCTCAATATCATTAGAGGAAAGGTCAAGGTACTTTAGATGCATCAAAGTACCAATGGTATTTGGCAACATCTTCATATTTAAACCATGTAGGTCTAATGCACGCAAGTATTCAAAACTAGAAATAAGATTTTTGAGAGTTGATTCTTCAATTCTTCCCTGAATATAGGTCCAATTATTGTTCGCCAATATAAATGTTCGTATCTTGTTTGCTTTAACCAACTTGCTTAAATTCTCCTCAAAGAATGAAACATTGTACAATGGAAACGATAGATGGTGTCCTTTTTCTTTCACATTTTTTGCATTGGAATCAACTAGTATACAATCAGTCTCTGATACATATTGTGCAAGATCATGGATTAAATCATGCATTTTAAACCCCCTAGTCATGCCTTTATATTCTTCTTGGAAGAAGGATCTCCAAAGTAGCTCCTTGAAGTAATCATCGGCAACATCCACTAGTGGTAAGTTCTCACCTGGTGATTGGATAAATCCTTGTGCTATCCATAGTTGTATCAAAATCAACTTATCAATCAAATAATCTTTGGGAAACAATGAACAATATGCGAAACAACATTTTAAATGTCGTGGGAGATGATCGTAACTCAATTTTAAAACCGGCATAATACCATCTTTCAACTTAGGTACCTTTGTGAGTTCAATATTCTTGATGTATGACCATTCAGCTTCTGTTTTTTTATGATTTAAGACCCGTCCTATTATCTTTATAGCAAGAGGCACTCCCTTACATTTTTTCAGTATATCCATACCAATTGCTTTAAAGTTAGTATTGATGGTCTCTTGCCCTTCTTCAAATGCCATTTGCTTCAATAATGACCAAGACTGATCCTCTGACAGGCCATTTAGAGAATATTGTGACATTGCGCTGGTAATATGTGCAACCAATTTAGTCCGTGTAGTTATCACCACCTTACTTCCCCTTTTACCATCCAACAAAAGAGTTCTCAATTTACCCCACGTTTCTTCATTCTCATTCCACACATCATCCAACACAAGTAAATACATCTTTTGATTAAGAATTTCGCGAAGTTCAATTTGCAAATGTTCCATTATAAGGCTTGTAGGATTTCTTCTAGTTGCGGATATAATAATATTTTCAACAATTGTTTTCACGTCAAATACATCAGAAACACACACCCAGATTTTCAATTCAAAATGGGCCTTGACTATCTCATCATTGTATGCATATTGAGCAAGTGTGGTCTTCCCTAGCCCACCAATTCCTACTATGGATATGAACGAAACATTTTCTTTCACATCAGAGTCTTGCAATAGACCTATGATGGCCTTCTTTTCCTCCTCTCTCCCGATAACTTCTTTGTCACGTACAAATGAGTGAGTTTCCCTTTCCCTACTCATAGCCCGTTTCTCTAAAGGATGCTCTATCAATTGGAAATTGTTCCTATCACTCGCTATATCATTAAACCTCTCCCTCATAGCACTTAGTTTGCCAGCCATCTCATTACGAAAAACAAGTTGTTTTGAACTAGAACGTAAAGTGCGTACCTTCTTTACAATTTTACCACCATCCATCACCTCTTGTTGCAACACATGATTGGTGAACTCGCTCAACAAGTCATCCGCATCAAAAGCTGCATCTCTGAGCTTCATGAGCCAGTCCTTGACTTGGTGGTTCTTGACCTGCTGCTCCTCTGCATCCTCAAGTACAGCTTGAATGGTGGAAATAGTGTTTTTCATTCTTTCAAGCTCATCGTTGACACCCCAGATAGATCCGATCCGATTAAGAGTGGAAGAGCCCAAGCTTTCAATGATCGTCTGCACAACGCCATAGAGGATTGCATCGGCCATTTGTTCTTGTTGGATGAAAGAAAACGTAGCAAGCTTTGCTGATTGAGAGTAGATTGAGATATGAGAGGAGGAAGATTAAAGTGGATGTGAAGGAAGACTTGGCTAGTTATGTAAAGACAAAGTCCACTTAGAAATTAACAGATAAATGTGAATAACGGCTCCACCGCTCAATAATTACTACTTTACCAGTGGCCCCACTCCTCAATAATGGTTTCTGTGAAGACAAAAAAAAAAAAAAAAAAAAAAAAAAAAAAAGGCAAGAAGGCCCCAGTACTGCTCAATAATTGAGTGTATAGTCACCATCTTTGATCCAACGAATTGAAGGAAAATAAGGATGAAATGCTGGAACATAAAAGCTAAGGAAAAGTCTTTCTACGCCGAAAGTTTCACAGACATGATGCCAATTTTACTTAATTCTAAGTATTTTGGTAGGAATTTGAGAAATTTCAACATCAAAGTTGAATTTATTTCTGTGCTGGGAGTGGTTGGAACAATAATACATGATTTGTGTTTGATAAAATCCCTCAAAAATTTTTATTGTATGGAATGTTGTGCTAAATGGTTTGTTCACTTAGGCAGCGTTTGGATTCCCCGTTTCACGTCCACATTTGCTTTTTTTTTTTTTTTAATTCACGTGCGTCTGTCACTGTTTATTGGCCATGAATAGTGATTTTAGGCCAATAAACAGTAATTTTTGGGATGAACAGTATTTTTTACACATTTAAATTATTTTGCTACAGTATTTTCAATTTTTTCAGCAATAAGTTCTATCCAAACGGACCCTTATTGTAGGAATAATTTTGAACTGTTTTTCGAAATTAAATTAGTATAGGGAGGAGTAAATGTTTAAGTTGAAAACCCAAAATTGAAGTTTATGGTGTCAGATAAAACACTTTCACCCTATTTCTATTTTCTCCATTAAATCCTATAAATTCTATCTTCAGATATCTCTCATCCCTTACTGGCAATACTCGAAATAAATAAAAAAAATTAACCTTTTCGTATAATCTTGGCCATGACTCATAAACCAACTTATCATCTGGTTGATAACTAAAGCATAAGCATGGTAGAACTTGTGTGTTCCATGATAATTAGGCTATTCTGGCATTGATGAGATAATTTTCTCTTTTCTCACTTGCATACACAGTCACACACAGACAGATGACATATCTCATTTTTCTTGGAATTGATATTTGTTTTGTCACCAACATTTAGTTTATTTTTGTTAGTATGTAATTGGAATTTGATGGTATTCTTTCTCTCTCTTTTTTTTGACAGGCATCCTTGTCATGCCTTTGATTTTTTTGGGAGATAATTTAAAATAATCTAAACTTTTCAATGTCTTTTCAGAATCCTCACCTTCTACCATTTTTAAATTCTAAAAATGTCTTGACAAAATCAAGGAGGTGACAGTGAAATCAAATTGCAATACTATTATTTATGGTTGGACTTGCCCCAATTTTTTTTTTAAATGTTATTATATATATTGGTACTAATTTTGGCAATTTTGTTTTATACAATTACATTTTTTCCTCCTTAACAATATCACTGATTCTTTTAAGAGTATTGTTATAGTCACAAATTTTTCTACAACAAGTTTACAAAATTTTATTGGTTCATAGTTGAGCCCACCACTTACATTATTTTTTTACTTACTAATAACCATTCATCACATTAGCAATTTGTAAAAAAATTTGTAACATTAGCATTTTCCTCATTTTAAAGACTATTAAAAAAATTTATAGATCCAAAATTTAAAACAAAATATACAAGTCTAAAAAAAAAATTCCAACAACCAAAACTACCAATAGTAAAAAAAAAAAACCTAATCAACCAATTTTACCCAAACACAAACAACTTGACCTTTTAAAAAATTTTAAACAAAATGATATTTTTCTTACGCAACATCGCACACACAAATAAAAAAAAAAGTCAACGGCTAAGTAGCAACAGAGTCAGAGGCCGAAGTCACTGCACTCAACCAAAAGTAAAACTGCCTCCATAACTCTAAGTTACAGCTCTGTTCCCACTATTATCATATCAATAATCGAAGTATTAGTGTTTGTTTTATGACCGATTCAAATGAATTCACAAATTGTTGATACTAAACTCATTTTTATCTTAACAAAGTGATGAATTGGTGGCATACTGGAAGAAAATCAGGGAATATATGTGCCTTCATAACCTTTGTCATGTAAGTAGACGCCCTTTTTTTTTCCTGTTCAATTTATGTGCATATTTGACTTTAATGCATTTTTTTTTTTTTTTTTACTTAGTTCTTTATGATTAATGCATAAAATATATTCTACTAAAAAAAAGCACAAATGTGTGTGTGTTTTTTTTAACCTTCATTCTCTGTCTTATTTTTTTAGCAACGACTAAAAAACATGTAAGATTTCGCAAAAGCTTACTCCGGACTGATTATTAGGTTTGGAAATTAGAAATAGGTAAAAGCTTTTTATTATCAAAAGGGAAAGCATGTGAGATTTTGCAGAAGCATGCCATGGACTAATTATTAGGTTTGGAATACTAGAAATAGGTAAAAGCTTTTTATTACCAAAAAGAAGTAGGGAAGACTGTAAGACTTCTCTTTCATTATATCTTTCCTTCATGTATATTAGTGAGTTTCAGTTAGCTCAATTGGTAAAATTTCTAATAGTTAAATAAAAAATCCGAGGTTCAATCCTTGCCTACACCAAATCGATTAGTCTGATGATAAAGAGCTATCATCAGGAGGGACATCATAGATTGAAACTCTAAAAAAAAAGAAAAAAATCTTTCACGGATATTTATTTATTTTTTCCTTTCCTTTCTTAAATAGGTCAAAGTTCTCAGTCTATTAAATAAAATTTAGATTAATTTTAAAAAGTTTTTATCGGTTCTAGTTAGCTTAATTGATCAAATCTCTTCTCATTATAGGTGGAAATTTTATTATATCTATTAAAAAAATGTTTTGTTAATTAAAAAAAATAAGGAGAGTTGGGGGATTTTGAAAAATTATGAGGGGCCAATTAAGTAAAATTTGCTCCTAACTTGATTAATTTGTTAATATAATAAAAGGAAATGAAGGGTTTTGAATAATCCAGGGCATGGGCCTTAGTCCCCCTCCACAATCCTCCCCTCTAATAAAAATAAAACCATTTATTTAAAAAAAAATTGTTTATGCCAAATAAATTCAAGCCTTTTTTTTTTTTTTTTAAGATTGTAATTATTCTCTGTGGCTAAAATAAAGAGTTAAAAACAACAAAGCATAGGTGGTTAGTTGTTATTGGTTCTTATTTAAACCTACCACTGAAATTACTTTTATACTCTATTAATAACAATCTGTAACAACCTAGCACTTAGGATTGGTAGTGAAAATATTATGGACATAGCATTTCTCATACATTAACATAGAACGTGGCTCATTTATTAGTGTTGTCAGGGGTATATGGCCCTCTTCTCATACCATATATTCTTTTTTTATTTTTCTCTTTTCTTTTTTACACTTTCAATTACATATGCGACCAATAAAAGGAAACAATTTGTGGAATAATATTTGCCAAAATTTTTATTAGCTAGAGAAGTATTATATACATAATATTTTCACAATAAATTATAAGTAATAAGTTGTTATGGGTTCTAATTTGAACCTACCATTAAAATTACTTTTTTACCCACCAATAACAACTTGTCACTTAAAATTTATTGTAAAAATGTTGTGAAAATATTATATGCTCATGCATTGCATTACATTTGCATTCTCACAGTGTTCATGCATTATAGATGTGTGTTTTATATGTTGGAACCTAGTGTGATGTTAGGATTGGATTGGGCTGAGCCCATAATGCAATTTTCTTTGCATGTCACATAATCATGCATTATTCATGCATACGTACGTGGTACATTCTGTTGATTGGTGCTTTTTTGCTTCTCTCTCTCTCTCTCTCTCTCTCTCTCTCTCTCTCTCTCTCTCTCTCTCTCTCTCTCTCTCTCACGAATAGTCTGCGCACGGCACCCAAGTGCAAAACTACTCCGTCACGGAACCCTCTTTGTTCTGAGGCATCATCTTCCGATTCCACTCCTTTACATGTCAGGTTCCGTGATGAGAAAGCTCGTCAGGACTTCTCGGAGAACTTCTCCAAACGTGGCATTCATTCGGAACAAATACCCAAAAGATTAACAAATACCCAAAATTTTACTTCATACAGGGGTATGTGGCAGCAAAAAGAAAGAGACATGTGTTCAAGTCATGGCCATTGAGTCAAACCCAATCAACGTTGTGATCTTTGAAAATGGGTGGTTTTCTAGGTTGTGAGAGACAAGAGTGCGGAAAGGTGAGAGAGAAGGAAAAAATTATGATCATAACCATTAAAGATGAAATGACCTGTTGAAGAGAAGTGACAATTCTTTGACTACTCATTTTCAACATATTCTTGGGCAAATTGAGATGTCATTCTGCCGGATGAATTTATTTTGTATTAATAAAGGATCCAAATTCCCGGCTTTAGATGCCAACAAATATATATATATATATATATATATATATTTGTTTCTTCTTTTAAGACAAAATTTAAAAAGTTACTTAAAAAAAATCATGAGATCAAGCCCGGTTTTAAGTTTAGAAATCAAGAATTGAACTTATGATTTCATAAATACTATATAATGCCACACTATTTGGAAAGGATGACAGTTTTACGAATAATAATAATTTCTATCTTAAAAAATAGCAAAAAGACCACCTCCTCAGCCTGGTTCCAGTGCTTGCTGTAAAAGTATTACATGGAAGAATAAAGGGATTTTGATATATCTCATTCTTGATTCTTATATGAGCATTAATTTAGTCCTTCAATTTTCAATATGAATAATTGACTCCTTGGAGATTATGATGTCAGTCAAATTACTCCCTGCAACTTCAATTTGAACACTTGACCCCTTAAGCATTATTTTGTGCGTCAGTTTAGTTCCTACATCTTACCATTAACAATGTTATTCTTAAAAGTAATTTACTTAGTGAGATTAGACGAATTTTGAATCTTTTTTTTTTATAAATGAATAAGTGCTACTTATTAATTGAGACAAAGTCACTACCTAACTATGAATTCAAATGGAAACATGAAAATTTCACTCTATGCATGTATCTGTATCTATATCATGCAAGTGCATTCTGCAGCTAAATTGAAGTAGTACTTTCTCCCCACTGTAGAACAAGATGGAAAGATCTCTAATGTGTTAATTAGAAAGCCCACCAAGAAGAAAAAATTGAATGCATTGCAAGATCATCAATTGGGTAGAAAAAATTGAAATTCATGCTTACATGTTTGTAATATAATGTGCATATCTTGCACTTGAATGCATAGGAAGTTGCTCCCAGCCATTTATAGAATCAGCCAAGTATAAGCAGCTTCATGCTGGTGATGTTATATTTCTTCTTCAATTTCTTGTACACAGTCCATGGCAGCAGCTCCAGCAGATTTCACAGTAATTTCTTATGTAAAGCAAAAATTACCTACAATAATAAGAGATACCTGTATTAGAGTTAAGATTTTTAACAGAAGACCAAAGCTCAAGTTGATCTCAAACTGGATGACATTAGAGCATGAGAAGGAAAACTGGCCACACAATAAGAACTTATAATAATGAACAAAATCAGAGACATGGGTCTAAAGAGACACCAAAGCATTGGAACATATTTAACAAATCCTTACAACATAATGTCTGGAGAGACATAACAGGCCACAGCAAAAGTGAAGGACCATTATTCAGGAATCTAGCTGAACTACAACAACCAAAAATGAGATTTTAAATAGCCTCACCTATTGTGATTCTTCTTCTTCTTCCTCTCTCTCTCTCTCTCTCTCAAACACACACACATATATTTGCTCAGCAGAACTTTAGCCAGAACCAACTACTCAAGCCTAATCTCAAATTTAAAATCCCTAACACTTCTGATTATTATGGTTGTACAACAACAGATGCCATTCAAGAACAACTCACATACTTTTCTTCTAAAACTATAATCACTATTATGAGATCCAAAATCACTGGGAAAGGCCTATATATCTTTAATGCAACACAAAACCAAGAAGAAATCTTAAATTTGAACTTTAAGGATGACAGAAAAGGAGCCACCTTTGGATGGAGCCTAAAAGACAATATAACCTTGATTTTGTCCTGTATATACTCCATTGTTCATTACTTTTATAATTCCAACTCTTTGAACCAAGCCATGATTGTAAGCTACAAAACCTTGATTTACCCATGCTTCAATAGCTGGCTTGTTGCACAATTACAGAGCCCTAAACTTTTGACAAGCACCAACTCTGATGGACAGGTTCATTACCTCCAAACTCTAGGTGAGCAATTTTTACTAATTGTCCCCTGTTTCCTGCTGGTACCCTTTTAAAGTTTGCTTTGTGCTTTGAACTATTTCTGCAGATCGAATATGAAATTGTAAATAAATTGTCCAAAACATCAGCAGAAAAATAAAGACTATGCAGAATTATCAACATTTATGTAAGCAGGATATGGATAATTAAGAATTTATGTTGGGTGCACCCAACTGACAATAAGATTCTTGTAATTATTTTGTAGTTGAAACACCAAAGAGGCCATCTTGTAATCCTGAGGCAATCTTCTCTCTCTCCCTCTCTCTCTCTTCCTCTTCTTACTTATTGTAATTTTTGCATTTGTTCTACAGGGTTTCTAAGCACATTTAGTTATTCCTTAAATCCTTAAGCATAATCTCAACCTTTAAATCCTTAAGCCTAATCTCAACCTTTAAATCCTTAAACCTAATCATTAGTGCAGTACGATTCCTGATGTCATTAATGACTAAGCAATCTCTTCTTCAACAGTGGAATCCAGTTAATGATACCCCAGAATCATAGGATAAGGTCTGTGATTTTATAGTGCAACACCTAAACAAGAAGAAATAAGTAAGTTTAGAGCACTAAACAGTGGTTCTAGCACACTGAAGGTGTCAAATGCCATAGTGTAATCCTAATGATGCTAAAGCTAATCAAGATACTACCGTGCCAACTAGTGGAGTAAGAAAAGCTTTGGTGTTCATTTTTTCCCTGAGAAATTATTTTCCCATGGCAATGATATTTTCTGCAGGGGGCACACCAGATTTCCTGACTTTGGAGTAAGGGACTTGTTTACGATATACTCCTAATTAAATGAGGTACCGCATTTCTTTAGTACCATTTGTTTTCCCCCAACTGCAAGCTATTGTTATTTTTTTTTTGCTTTTTTGAGGCATTCAATTTTAAAACTTTATAATCAGAAAAATGAATTCCTGTACTTCATATATATTTTTTCAATAGATATAAAACAACTAATTGTCCAAGGAGGTGCTATGATTTTATGATATTGTAACTATCCTTAATAGGTCGAGACTACATGAAAACATGAAACAAAATCCATGTTATGTAATTAATTCAACTTGATACCTTCTTTTAGCTCATCCATTTGCTCTAAATCCATAATGACGTCTCCATCTTCTTCTACAATACGTGCGACGATCACAGTGATTTCCCTCTAGCTGTCTTCTTCCCTCTGAGCGCTTCCCTAAAGCGGCAAGGTGGGCGTCTCCGTCCTTTCGTGTGCAAGAGAGTTGCTCAAGCTTGGCTTAAATCTCTGTGATCCTCCCATTTGAAATCCTCTTGTTCTTTCTGCAATTTCAGCATCAATCACACATTCAGAAACCCAGGCTATTTCTAGGCGAAGTAAAAGAAACTGGCCCAATCCAAGAAGAGAGAAGAACATACCAGGGAAGTGAGAAATATTGGCCCAATCCTCTCCATTTTCCTACTCGCATGTTTGCTCTAATTGGGGACAACCACAAATATGCAGGGTCTGTAAAGAGGTGAGTTGACTCACCCCTTCGGGAACCGACGTCAGATTGGGACACTCCCAAATCTCTAATCTCTTAAGAGAAGTTAGGCTTTTCAACCACTCCTCTGGCAGAGACTCCAAGTCTTGCACCTCCCTCAAATACAAATCCTTTAATTTGGAGAGAGGGGAGGAGGAAGAGGACGGAAATGAAGAAGCCGTATTCATCGTCTTCATCTCAATCGTCTGTTCCAATGGCTTCCAGCTGGTATTAATCATATAGAGCCCTTCAAGATTTGGAAATAGCGGCATCCAAGTCGTCATCTTGGGGCAATCCCAGAAACTAAAAAATGAAAGACGCGGAAAGGAAGGCAATTGCACCCATGTACCCATCCACTACCAACAATTTTAAACTTTCGGGTGGTTGAAGGCTATCTATGGAATTTTCATCATCACAGGCAATTGCACCCTCCGGATTCCATCTTAATTCCAATTCACTGAGATATTGCTTCTCCTTCAAATTTGCAGCCTTGAATTCTGAGGTGGCATTTTTTACCCATGCCAAATTTATAATCTTTATTTTTCCTCTCAGGTTGTTTAGCTTGTTTAATTCTGCAAGTCCATTGCAGAGCCTGGAAGAATTTACAAGGCCCTTACTCACAACGAATAAGGTTAATGTTTGAAGAGAAGTCAGTTTCCCTAATCCACGAGGCATGTGAGTCAAATTCTTACAACCATTTATGTCAAGGTACCTGAGACTGACCAATTTTTGAAAATCTACTGGTAACTCCTTAAGATTAGTACAACAAGAGAGCAAATTTGCTAATTTAGTAATAGAACTAGGGAGAACTTCAATTCCATTATAGGAGAGATCAAGGTACTTCAGATGCATCAACTTACCAATGGTATTTGGCAATATATTAATTTTTAAACCATGTAAGTCCAATGCACGCAAGTATCTAAAACTAGAAATAAGTGTTTTGAGAGTTGATTCTTCCGCTGTTTCCCTAACACCAACCCAAGGATCGCATGCCAAAATAAATGTTCGTATCTTATTTGCTTTAACCAATGTGCTTAAATTCTCCCTAAAAAATGAAACATTGGCAAATGAAAATGAGAGATGATGAACTTTTTCATTGACATTGTTTGCATTAGAATCAACTAGAGTACACTCACTCCTTGAGACTGATAGTGCTAGATCATGGATTAAATCATGCACCTTAAACTTTGTATTCATGCCTTAATCTTCTTCTGGTTCTTGAAAGAAGGACCTCCAATGTAAATCCATGAAGTAATTATTGGCAATATCCTCTAAATGTTTGTTTTTCTCTAATGATTGAATAAATCCTTGTGCTATCCATAGTTGTATCAGTGTCAACTTATCAATTAAATAATCTTTAGGAAACAATGAACAATATGCAAAACAACACTTCAAATATGATGGAAGATGATCATAACTCAATTTTAAAACTGAAATAATACCGTTTTTTAGTTGAGTTACATTTGTGAATTCATTATTCTTGATGTATGACCATTCAGCTTTTGTTGTTTTGAAATATAAGACTCTCCCTATTGTCTTTATAGCTAGAGGCACTCCTTGACATTTTTCTACAATGTCCATTCCAATTGCTTCAATGTCAGGATCAATGGTATCTTGTCCTTCTCCAAATGCCATTTGTTTCAATAAAAACCAAGATTGATCCTTTGGCAGGCCACTTAGAATATACGGCGACTTGATAGTGCTGGTAATCTCTGCAACTAGTTTGGTTCTTGTAGTTATCACCACCTTACTTCCCCTTGCACCACACATCAAAAGTCTTTTTAAATTACACCAACGCTCCTCATTCTCATTCCAAACATCATCCAATACAAGTAAGTATTTCTTTGGGTTGAGTTGTTTTCGAAGTTCGTTTTGCAATAGATCCATCTCATAATTTTCAGCCTTTGTTTTAGTTGCAGATTCAATTATCTTTTCAACAATTTTTTTAACATCAAAGTCATTAGATACACACACCCACATTTTCAACTCAAAATAATCCTTGACAATCTCATCATTATATGCATATTGAGCCAGTGTGGTTTTCCCTAACCCTCCAATCCCCAATATGCAAATGAATGAGACATTATCTTTCACATTAAAGTCCAACAATAGATCTATGATGGCCTTCCTATCCTCTCCTCTCCCAATAACTTCTTCTTCACCTATATATGAGTAAGTTTGGTCCCTGTCCTTAGTCACATCCTGTGTCTTTAAAGGACGCTCTAACTTCAATTGAAAATTGTTCCAATCAGTTGCTATTTCATTCAGCCTCTCCCTCGTAGCCTTTATTTTGCTAGCCATCTTAAGACTAAAAACAAGTTGGTTTGATCTTGAAAAGAAAATACATACCTTCTTTGCCATTTTATCACCATCCGTCACCTTTTGCCGAAATACATGAGTGGAGAACTCGCCTAGCAAGTCATCCGCATCAAAAACTACTTCTCTGAGCTTCATGAGCCAGTGCTTGACGAGGTGATTCTCAACTTGTTGCTCCTCTGCATCCTGAAGCACAGCTTGAATAGTGAGAACAGTGTTGTTCATTTTTTCAAGCTCATCTTTGACACCCCAGATCGATCCAATCTGTTTGAGAGTAGAAGAGCCCAACGATTCAATGATCTTCCGCACAACCCCATACAGGATTGCATCGGCCATCTCTTCTTGTTGGATGAAAGCAAACGTAGAGAGCTGAAAGAGTAGGTTTGAATATGGGAGGACAAAAATTATAGTGGCTGAGAAGGAAGACTTTTGTCTAGTAAATACAGATGAAGGAGACTATGACTGTGACATTTATAGCATAGGTCCAAACTTTGGGTTGAATGGGATGTGATATCGGACCAAACTCTAGCGAGCGCTGTCCCTAATTGATCTACGGATAGTTTGATATGTAAATCTTTCTTATTGGAACGTGGCTTGACATTAATATACTAGCGTGGTCCACTTTTCAATATTCATACCATTCTTTTTTATCTCTCAACTCTCAACTCTCAACAGTCTCAAGTCTCAACAACCTATAAATGTACGGCAACTTAAAAATGAAACTGTTTGCGGAATAATATTTGGCAAAACAAAACATGTTTACCAACAACAACGTTTGAAAAGGACATGGAACTTTGCCCAAAAAATTTATAGTAAGCAAAGTTAAATTAAATTGAAGTAGGATTAATTTTGATTTTTTTTTTGAGAGGAGGATAAATTTTTTTTGAGACTCAATAAATTAAAGTTTACTAAAATATATGCTTTGGAGAGACAATTTTGTTCATCAAAAAAGAGAGACAATTTTGTTTTTTTGTAATAAATGGCAATGCTACTAAAAGCACATGTGACATGCCAATAAATGATCAAAATTTGTTGGTTGCCATCGAGATTACGAATTATACTAATTTGTTTGGCAACACTAATTAGTATATTTTAGTTAAAAGATATATATAATAGTTGACTTTCTCATATACTTTTTTTTTTTTTTTTTTGAGAAACAAACACACACACACAAAAGAGAGAGGAAAAAGGGTTCTAATACAAAGGCTCCTTTTCCCATATACTTGATTTATAGATTATGAAAATGTCAGTTATAATATTTGACTTTTCTAATCATAAGTATTGTCAAAATTGGGCTTTGAACCAAAATGAAAAGATGATTTTCTATGAACTTTATAATTTTGTACTTTCAAACTGAAAATTGTTATGAAAGGTAACGTAAAATTAATCATAAATAATTTCTGAAATTAAAATAAAAAATGCCTAATTTAGTAATAGAACTAGGGAGAACTTCAATTTCATTATAGGAGAGATCAAGGTACTTCAGATGCATCAACTTACCAATAGTATTTGGCAATATATTAATTTTTAAACCATGTAAGTCCAAGGCACGCAAGTATCTAAAACTAGAAATAAGTGTTTTGAGAGTTGATTCTTCCACTGTTTCCCTAACACCGACCCAAGGATCGCATGCCAAAATAAATGTTCGTATTTTATTTGCTTTAACCAATGTGCTTAAATTCTCCCTAAAAAACAAAACACTTGCAAATGAAAATGAGAGATGACAAACTCTTTCATTGACATTGTTTGCATTAAAATCAACCAGAGTACACTCACTCTTTGAGACTGATAGTGCTAGATCATGGATTAAATCATGCATCTTAATTCTTAAACTTTGTATTCATGCCTTCATCTTCTTCTGCTTCTTGAAAGAAGGACCTCCAATGTAAATCCATGAAATAATTATTGGCAATATCCTCTAATTGTTTGTTCTTCCCTAGTGATTGAATAAATCCTTGTGCTATCCATAGTTGTATCAGTGTCAACTTATCAATTAAATAATCTTTAGGAAACAATGAACAACATGCAAAACAACACTTCAAATATGATGGAAGATGATCATAACTCAATTTTAAAACCGGAATAATACCCCCATTTTTTAGATGAGTTACATTTGTGAGTTCATTATTCTTGATGTATGGCCATTCAGCTTTTGTTATTTTGAAATATAAGACTCTCCCTATTGTCTTTATAGCTAGAGGCACTCCTTGACATTTTTCTACAATGTCCATTCCAATTGCTTCAATGTCAGGATCAATGGTATCTGGTCCTTCTCCAAATGCCATTTGTTTCAATAAAAACCAAGATTGATCCTTTGGCAGGACACTTAGAATATATGGCGACTTGATAGCGTCGGTAATCTCTACAACTAGTTTGGTTCTTGTAGTTATTACCACCTTACTTCCCCTTGCACTACCCATCGAAAGTCTTTTCAAATTACACCAATGCTCCTTATTCTCATTCCAAATCATCCAATACAAGTAAGTATTTCTTTTGGCTGAGTTGTTCTCGAAGTTTGTTTTGCAATAGATCCATCTCAAGATTTTCAAGCCTTGTTTTAGTTGCAGATTCAATTATCTTTTCAACAATTTTTTTGACATCAAAGTCATTAGATACACACACCCACATCTCCAACTCAAAATAATCCTTGACATTCTTATCATTGTATACATATTGAGCTAATGTGGTTTTCCCTAACCCTCCAATCCCCACTATGCATATGAATGAGACATTGTCTTTCACATTAAAGTCCAACAATAGATCTATGATAACCTTCCTATCCTCTTCTCTCCCAATAACTTCTTCTTCCCCTATATATGAGTAAATTTGGTCCCTGTCCCTAGTGACATCCTGTGTCGTTAAAGGACGCTCTAACTTCAACTAAAAATTGTTCCAATCATTTGCTATTTCATTCAGCCTCTCCCTCGTAGCCTTTATTTTGCAAGCCATCTTAAGACTAAAAACAAGTTGGTTTGATCTTGAAAAGAAAATATGTACCTTCTTTGCCATTTTATCACCATCCATCATCCTTTGCTGAAACACATGAGTGGAGAACTCGCCCAGCAAGTCATCCGCATCAAAAACTGCTTCTCTGAGCTTCATAAGCCAGTGCTTGACGTGGTGATTCTCAACTTGTTGCTCCTCTGCATTCCGAAGCACAGCTTAAATAGTGAGAATAGTGTGTTCATCTTTCAAGCTCATCTTTGACACCCCAGATCGATCCAATCTGTTTGAGAGTAGAGGAGCCCAACGATTCAATGATCTTTTGCACAACCCCATACAGGATTGCATCGGCCATTTCTTCTTGTTGGATGAAAGAAAACGTACAGAGCTAAAAGAGTATGTTTGAATATGAGGACAAAGCTGAAGTGGCTGAAAAGGAAGACTTTTGTCGAGAAAATACAGATGAAGGGGACTGTGACTGTGACATATATAGCATAGGTCCAAACTTCGGTTGAATGAGACGTGATATCGGATCAAACTCCAGCGAGCGCTGTCCCTAATCGATCTACCCACAGTTTGATATGTTAATCTTTCTTTTTTTTTTTTTGATGAACGATATGTTAATCTTTCTTATTGGAACGTGGCTTGACATTAATATACTAGCGTGGTCCACTTTTCAATTTTCGTACCATTCTTTTTTTATCTCTCTTCTTTTCACTCTCTCAACTCTCAAGAGTCTCAACAAGACAACAACCTATAATTAAAATATACGGCAACTTAAAAACGAAACTGTTTGTGGAATAATATTTGGCAAAACGAAACATGTTTACCAACAACAACGTTTGAAAAGGACATGAAACTTTGCTTAAAAAGTTTAGGGTAAGCAAAGTCAAATTAAATTGAAGTAGGATTAATTTTGATTTTTTTTTTTTTTGAGCTAGAAGAGGATTAATTTTGATTTAGGACCCAATAAATTAAACTTTACTAAAACATATGCTTTGGAGAGAGAATTATGTATTTTGTAATAAATGGCAATGCTACTACAGGCACATGCCAATAAATGATCAAAATTTGTTGATTGCCATCGAGATTACGAATTATACTAATTTGTTTGAAAACACTAATTAGTATTTTTTTTAGTTAAAAGATACATATAATAGTTGACTTTCCCATATATTTGATATATAGATTATGAAAAAGTCAATTATATTATTTGACTTTTCTAACTATGAGTATTATCAAAATTTTGGTTTGAACTAAAATCAAAAGATGATTTTCTAATGAAATTTATATTTTTGTACTCTCAAACTGAAAATTGTTATGAAAGGTAACGTAAAATTAATCATAAATAATTTCTGAAATTAAAAAAAAAAAAATGCCTAGTTCAATTTTGAGAGATGTATTAAGAAACAGTTAGTTTTTTTTCCTTATTTATATTTTATTAGTATTGAATATATATCCTAATTTGAATTTTCATTCATTTATTTAGTTTTAAATTTTTATTATATTTTTTCCTATTCTTGAATCATTTATTTATTCTTTGACCTTAAATATAAAGTCCTTGTTCAATCTGGTATAGAGTTCATGAAAAACCATGAGATAATGAAGGGCAAAAGCAGCAAATATAATATTATTTTGATAATAATTATTTAAATTAGCATTGTTTGGTATCTATTTTTTTTTAATAAAATCATATTTTGAGAACAAGATTTTAAGTGTTGAAGCTAAATTCCTAAATAATTTTAAAACAGTGTGGGTTTATAAAATTAATGTTTAAAAAAATACTATTTTCAATTTCCCCTTTAGTGGGGTTTTTCTTTACTTCGGCCCGGAAGATATGGAGCCATTGTAATAAAATATCAATAGTTGGGGGACATTAAAAAAGCCCAAAACTTAAAACTCACATACCCCACAAAAACCCAGTACCCTCTAAAACCCTTTTTATCGACACTCTTTCAGCTGGGCCTGTAGGTGATTCTCTCAAGCAAGTCTCATGAGACTATTGTCTCGTGACATGTGGGTCCCACATATGGTCTAATAAGATCAGTGCAAACAAAAATGTTTCAAAACATTTGTTGTTGACTAGTCATGACAAAACTGGCATTTTTGTAAACTACAAACTTTTTTGTCCATCCTCTATCCTCATTCTCTGATACCACTCTGGCATGTATAGGAACGTATTTTTGCCAATAGTGGCTAACTTTAGATAGATTATAAAGATCAAAATACGCAAAGATATGATTAATTTTAGGAAATTCTGACCTCCAACTACTCAAAAACTAATTGTTTATCTGTCTGACAATTACTAAAAGAGTTACACCACTAGTTTTTATATTAGAGACTACAACGTTCAAATTCAAAAAATATGCTCATAAGTCATAACAACCACATTACAGTTCAAGATAAGAAAGTTTAGGATTGATGTGTGGTGTAGGAAGGATGAATAAGAAATTATTAGAAAAAGTTAGGACTGTTTGAAATAAGTTAAAAGTTTTTGCCTCACAAATTCATGGCCAAAGTGAAATGGGGTTGTTATTTTGAGTCCTTAAATTTTTCTATTTTGCCAGCCATGCGTTCATCCACCAATTCTTAATGTGTGTGATACATAAGATGTCACGTGAAAAGAAAATTGTCACAAAATTAAATGCATAATAAATGATTTTTAGGATTAAAGAGTCAAGTTCTATTTTGATGCATGATTAACATAAATGTTTTTAAAAAAATTGTATTTTCCCTTTATTTATATTTTGTTATATTGAATATATCCTAATTGAATTTTCATGTATTAATTTTATTTTAAATTTTTACAAATTTTTTCTATCATTGAATGATAAAATTAAAAAAAAAAATCAATTTATGCTTTAAAGCATGATTCGTCTTGATGGAAAACTACAATACTTTCCTTCATTTTTTTTAGTACAAAATCATAACCGAAATGAAATAGAGAACTAAATAAATAGTGGTTCCCTATTATTGCAAAATTGAAAAAGAGATGGTGATAAAAGGTAGGAAAAGGTAGGGGCAAACCTAGGGCTTCTGTTGCTCCTCTGCAACGACAACGTCAGATTGCTGGCCTGGAGTTGATTGTAAGGTGATGAGTATAGTATGTTTGGGCAGCAACAATAAAATGAACATGGTGTACTAGTGAAAAATATGCAATATGACAAAGTGAAGTTCAGAAGTAAATTCAACACATGGTATGTCATTAAGGATGTCCTATCTTCAAGGCTCTTGGAAACACTACACGTTGAACTCATTCTCATCTTAGCCCTCCACTGTCTCTCTCTAAAAAATTTGTAACAAATATAAATATTCGTAAGAGTTATTAGAGAATTTACAAAAACAGAGAAAAAGGCAAATTAGGTAGAGAGAGAGAGGGCTCCACTCTACTTCGAACATATAGATGAAATACTAATAGATTTGACAATTCTAAAGCAGAGTGAATCAAACACAAATGATGGAATGCATATTCTTGTCACTCCCATTAGGGATAAACCCAGGATTTTAAGTTAGTGGAGAACGGAGTATAATTTTTTTTTTTTTTTAACTTCAAATAAGCATTTATATAGTATTAAAAAATTATAAATACTTAAAATTGTTGTTTCTAAATACATTAAAATGTAATAATTTACCAATAAAGACAAAGAAAAGCAAAATTATTTTTTTTAATATTAGGCTAGCTAGGATTTTTTTTTGGTTGAAGTTAGAGTATTCACGGTGGTGGTACTAAAAATTTTAGCTTTTAGCGCCTCAAAATTTTACTTTATCTATTTTACTACCTCATTTTACAATGCACCAAATATCAAATGTTCTATTTTTTAATCACTTCATTTAAAATAATATAAACAACTCATCTATATATATATATATATATATAATAGGTGAAGCAGAGAGAAACTCCAATTGCAATTCTAAATTAGAATCCTAATTTTGTGCCATGTGTCAAGATTCATGTGGTTCCATTTGTCTAAATTTAAGTGGATCAGTTGTAATTCCAATATGTTCTCTTTTTTTTTTTTTTTTTCCACACCTGTGTATTTCAAGGTTCATCACACCTGTGTGTTTCAAGGAACATCTCCTCACATCTGCATATTTCAAGGTTCATCTCCTGTTCTCCAATACAACTTTTCTATTGTTCAATGAATGTTATTTGATAAAGAATTCGAAAAGAATTTCTCAGTATCAATGATGCATGTATTTGGGTATTTCTGTATCTTATATAAGAAGAGGTTTTTCATAGATTCCCATTATAATTTTTTGATTTCATGTATTTTTTCTCAAAAAAAAAAAAAAAAAAACACGTCTCCACTACTCATATTCATCCAAACCTCCTCTCTCTCTCTCTCTCTCTCTCTCGCAAAATTCAATTTCTACTTCTCTACTAAATCTGTTTTATCAAGAATTTTTTTTTTTTTTTTTGGTTTCATTCCATCTCTGCAAAATTCAATCTAATCTCTCTTTCTCTCGCTTTGTTTTGCAGATCAATTATAGATCTCCTTTACAAAGGCAGGCTTCATATGCAAGGTAATTGTTAATTAGATATGATTTTATTATTATTATTATTATTATTATTATTATTATTATTATTATTTGTTTGCAAGTTTTATGGGGTTTATAATCTAGCTCTCACTCTCTATTTTCATTAGATCTATTTATTTTCGTCTTAAGTTCTCAATATCTTTCTCTCAAGAATTTTTGGTTTATAGGATTGATGATGGATTTTTTTTTTTTTTTTTCGTTGGAGTGTTAAAGAGATATATAGTGTTTATTGCAAAGGTAGACTTTAGATGTATAGTTTTTTTTTAATTATTAAATATGGGGATCTTCTCAAGATTGAACCACAGTCTTCTTAGATCTTTACTCATAGATCTTGGATTTCAAAACTCAGACTTATATACAATTAGCGAAGACATGAGCTCAAGCTATTTTACAGATCATGTATATACAATTAGAACTTATCCTATTTGTTTACCTTTACGTTTTCTGCTCATAATTTTAGTGATTTTTAATTGATTAAATTTTTTTTAATGAGATTCACTTTCTATTGTTATATATTGTTATGAGATGCATGTTATGAGATTCACATTTAATTGATTAAAATATTTTGCTAAAAATGGTTTGTGATAAAGTAACTTAATCATAGCTATATGTACTGTGTATGAATCAACCTTGAATATATATGTCCATGTAGCATTCTTTCTTTAGAATTTTGTATGATAAAAATATTTGTTAAAAAATTACATAATGCTAAGATTTATTAAACATGAATAAACTAAGTCTTTAAAACATGATAAACTCATGATTACTAATAATAAAAAAAAAAAAAAACAAAACCAATAGTATCACTTAAATAATAAAATGCAATATATTTATTTCCATTGTTTTATTAAATTATATCCATTCTCGTGCGGTAGCATGGGTTACATACTAGTTAAAATAATAAAAGAAGCGAGAGAATTTGAGTTTTTTAATTGAAGAAAGAAATATAATTTTAATAAAATATTTTATTTTATTTTATTTTTAACAACTTGCTACAGTCAACTGGTATTTATACAAGTTTACTATAGTTGCAAAAAGTTTAACTTTAGCTTCTCAAATAACACATAATTTTTTGGTTATTTGGCGGTAAAATAGTTTTTTTTTGCTAAAAGAAAAATCACCATTGTGAATGTTTTTATTGTTTTTGTTAAATTTTTGAGTTGGATAGTTGCTATTTGGGTGAGGCTAGTTAAGCTTATTGAGGAGAAGGAGAGTCTAAGAATTTAGAAGGACCCAACTACAAAAATGAAATATATTATAACTATAAAAATAAATAAATAATTGGACCCAAGGGGCCTGGGTCCCCTTGGGCCCCATCTGGGTCTGTCCCTGACTCCCATTAACCTTGCAGCAGACTTACATCCAACACAAAAACAAATGCCGAAAGCACAGTCCTCTTCACTCACTACATAACACAACAATGCAACTGCCTTTCTTTCAAGTGATCCACATGAAATGAATTTGATAAACCACATGAAGGCACAGCCATTGAATTAGACCCAATCAAGTTCCTGATTTTTGAAATGGGTGGTCGGGTTTCCTAGGTTGTGGGAGACAAAGTGCAAGAGTGAGAGAGAAGGAAAAAAGTATGATCATTAACATTAAAGAGGAAATGACTTGCGGAAGGAGAACTCACAATTTTATGTCTACTCCTTGTCATCCTTTGTTTGGAAGGTTGACAATTTTAGGAATGATAATTAATAAAAAAAAAAATTGTATCATGTGAATAGGCCCTACTTATGAATTGAGACAAAGCCACTACCTAACTATGAATTCAAATGGAAACAAGAAAATTTTCCTCTTATACATGTGCCTCTATCTATATCATGCAAGTGCATTAAATTGAAGTAGTACTTTCTCCCCATTGGAGAACAAGATGGAAAGATCTAATACACACCCCTCATTTGTGTTAATTATAAAGCCAACCAAGAAGAAAGAATTGAATGCATTGCAAGATCATCAATTGAGTAGAAAAATTGTAATTCATGCTTACATGCTTGTAGTATAATGTGCATATCTTGCACTTGAATGCATCGGAAGTAACTCCCAGCCATTTATAAAATCAGCCCATGTTTAAGCAGCTTCATGCTGGTGATGTTATATTTCATCTTCAATTTCTTGGACACAAAATCCATGGCAGCAGCTCCAGCAGATTTCACTGTAATTCCTTGCAGCATAATGTCTAAAGAGATATAACGGGCCACAGCATAAGAACACTCTGAACAAATGCAGAGACAAAAGTGAAGGACCATTATTCAGGAATCTAGACACTTCAACTACCACAAATGAGATTTCAAATAGCCTCACTTATTGTGATTAGAGCTTCATTGTGTTTCCCGATCAACTGTATAGTGGATGCAATTTGGGGACTAATTGGTTTCCACTATGGTTGTAGGGTCGCAGGGCAAGACATTCTATTGGATTGGGCTGTCACATTTTTTTAGCTCTTCAGAAGATTCATGGGTCTCTTTCCAATTATTTTTATTTTGAGTGCAATAAAATTATTTCTGGGCTCATCCATTGTATACTTCCTATATAATCAAGTTGTGTCCTTTTTGCATTATTTTTTAATGACTTTACCTATAAAAAATTTAGTAAAATTAGAATTGTTCTGATTTATTGCGGTTTGGCAGGAATTTAAAAAAAAAAAAATTTAATGCATATAAATCTCTTTACTAATTTTGGATGTGTAGAGGGCATTACCATGTATTGATCCAACTAACGTAAGGTGCTGGAAACAGAAATTTGAAAATGGTTCTACTGTGAGTTTTTTTTTTTTTTTTTTTGAGTGATGCTAAGATTATTTATAATATTAAGTAGATTTCAATAATGTAATTAAGACTTAATTGGAATTTAATTATTGGTGGTATTCACGTGTTAATAGATGAAAATAAATATTTGTTACAAACCTATAAATAATCTTAGACCAGCATTAATAAATAATATTTGGTCCATTTTGGTCCACTTTGGTTCATATTGTTTTTTTGGTGTATTAGGTCTAGTTGGGTCTATTTAGGTTTATTCAGTATACTCAGTCCAATTCCTTCTATTTCAATCTAGTTTGGTCCATTTCGTTGATGCTTTGGGAGGAGAGGTTTGTGTTGAACGAAGAGCTGCTTTATAAAAAATTGTCACATTCTCCACATAATGTTAGTAGATTCTTCATAATTTACTTTTTTTTTTTTTTTATGTTATTGAAGTCTTATATTTTTTTTTCTAATATAAGTAATGAATTTATTTATATATGTTTCATTTTTAGGCCAATCAAGGCCCATGGATTATGGAAATTGAATAGTTTGTAAGGAGTACTTGAAACAAATTTTACCACAGATTACATTATTTATAAAATATCTCGTTTTATACAATAATTGAATAAAAAATGCTTTATGTTTCTTTGAAAAAACATAATGCATTTTTGGCAGGCAAACTTCTTGTGCTCTTGATGAATTTTGTGCTATGATTTAATCTGCTTCTTGTATTGAAAACGAATTAAGACTCTGCTAAAAAGTATGCTTTTGGTAGGCAAACTTCTTGTGCTCTTGATGAGTATTGCTTTTCAATTGTTGATATATCAAACAAGCTGTAGGCTGAATTGCGTGTCTCTGTCTCCTCAGATTCTAATGGTGGAATAGTAGAAGATATTAATTACATAAGATGAAAATCATGGGTTTTTCCACTTTTTATTTTTTTAATTTTTTTAAATTTTGTTGTGAAATGTGGAATATGATAGAAAAAATAGCAGCGTGGTAGTTGACTTTTGAGTTAATTTTTTTCAATTGTTTATGGGTTGTGTTGGCATTGCCTTGGTCATTTTAACCGAGACACAAATGGGTGATTCGCCGGATTTCGATTTGATAAGTGATCTGCCTCAAAGCATTGTAGAAAGCATTCTCACTCTACTACCAATAAGAGAGGCAGTAACTAAAGACAATCATTTTGTCAAGTAAATGGAGGTATAGATGGGCTCCAATCACTCATCTTGTATTCAATGAAAAATGTGTTACTTTAAATAATAGCCGAGCTCTTGTCCAGTACAAGTTCAATATAGTAATATATATACTTCAACTTTGTTGTAATAAAAACCTCCTTAAGTTAAGGGCACAACTTAAATTAAGGCCAGATTCAATACAGCTTTCCGACAGCAACATTACATGATCAAACCATTAAGCATACAAGTTGAATCAATAGAATCAATCTTCTTACAAATTGCAGCTGGAGGGTGTAGGGCCACTTGGGTATCAATCAGTATAACCAAAGCATATGTGCAGACTTCATGAATCCCAGTTCACAAACACCTATTCACAGATACCTATTTTGAACAAGACGACACCTTGTCTGTTTAAATAAAGAGTCACTCATTTAACTCCAAATAAAAGTGTCATACATGAACCCACCTCCTTTCTTTCTGTCCTCTTCTTCTCGCTCTTTTTCATTGAACTCCATATGATATGCCTGTTACCCATTCACAATCAATTAATGATGTAGCAAATCCTCTTGTATCTCAACTTCACCAGCCAGGATGAAACCTATTTGAGAAGGCTCTTGGAACCACTGTACATGGAAATTACTCTTATCTCAGCCCTCCAAACAATCTCTCTCTACAAAATTTGTAACAAATAAAATATTTAAAATGCTATTTATTAGGAATTTACAAGCAGAAAAATTGGCAAATTAGAAAGGAAAAAAAGGCACTTATAGAAAAGTCAATACCTAACTAAAAATTCAAGTGGAAACATGAAAACTTTTCAACTTATGCATGTGTCTATGTCTATATCATGCAATGAATGCATTTTGTAGCTCAATTGAATTGGTACTTTCTCCCCTCTGGGGAACAAGATGGACAGATCTCAAATAAACATCACTTGTATCTTAGTTATCAAGCCAACCAAAAAGAAAGTAATGAATGCATTTCATGATCACCATTTGACCAAAAAAATTAAATTCCTGCTTACAGGTTCATAATTAAATGTGCATATCTTGCACTTGAAAGCATAGCAAGGAACTCCCAGTCACTTAGAGCATTCACCCATGTTTTGCAACTTCATAAAGGACAGAATGTTCACTGGTGATGTAATATTTCTTGGGACATTTTTTTTAACACAGAATCCATAGCAGAAGCTCCAGCATATTTCAGCGCAAGTTTTTCTGTAAAGATGGAATTACCTACAGCAAGAAGATCACTAAATCAGAGTAAGGATTATTAACCAACAACTAGATGATCATAAACTGGAGGAAATAAGAGCATGAGAAGAAAAACTGGTCTCAAAATTAAGAACAAACTATAATAATTACTTGATAACATAAACTTGAAGGGCCCCTCCATGCACAGAGAGAGAGACAGAGAGAGAGATCAAAAGTTTTGAATTAACCTAGTACAGATAGGAGTCTAGAGATCCATAACATGCCAAAGCATAGGTACATGTCCAAATGTATACAGAGACAAAATTGAAGAACCATAAACCTAACATATAAGTCCCATAAATGCACTCTTCCTCTATATCAAATACAACCTCTCTTTCAATAACATTAATCTACGATTTATTTTGGAATGTGATAAGTGATAACAGATGGAAGCTGCACAACAACTACCACAAATGAAACATCAAACAAATAGAACACTAGGTTTTTACAATGCATCAATTGGTTTTGCATATTAGATAACCTGAAATGTTACTCATAAGAAGAAATGGCATTGGAGTTTCTAAGAAGAATAGGATAAATAATTAAGCACATACCTCATCGGCAGGTTCATCCCCTCCAAAGTCCAAGATGTGAGCAATTTTTGGCAATCGTGCCCTACTTCGTACTGGTACCCTTTCAAATGTTTGCTTTGGGCTTCAAACTGTTTCTGCAAATCCAAATTGCATATAAAATGTCCAAAACATTACCAGCAAAAAAATTGAAAAAAAAAATACTATAGATGAGTATGTGATACATATGATGTCATGTGTTCTTTTATAAATCCAATAGAAATTAAATTATTGAATTTCAAAAAGTCTCTCTAAACCTAACATATAAGTACCATAAATGCACTCTTCCTCCATATCAAATACAACCTCTCTTTCAATAACATTAATCTATGATTTATTTTGGAATGTGATAAGTGATAACAGATGGAAGATGCACTACAACTACTACAAATGAGACATCAAACAAATAGAACACTAGGTTTTTACTACGCATCAAGTGGTTTTGCATATTAGATCAACTAAAATGTTACTCATCAGAAGAAATAGCATTGGAGTTTCTAAGATGAATAGGATAAATCATTAAGCACATACCTCATGGGCAGGTTCATCCCCTCCAAACTCCAGGATGTGAGCAATTTTTGGCAATCATCCTCTACTTCATACTGGCACCCTTTTGAATGTTTGCCTTGGGCTTCAAACTGTTTCTGCAAATCCAAATTGCACATAAAACGTCCAAAAACACTACTAGCAAAAAAATTGGAAAAAAAAAAAAAAAAACTATAGATGAGTACATGATACATAAGATGTCACGTGTTCTTTTATCAATCCAACAGTTATTAAACTAATGAATGTCAAAAATAAATCACTCTCTAACCCAAATTACCATCACATAGTGGAACTAATGTATGGCCTCCCTCATTAGCCACGATTGTTGTAGTAGCAAACTTCATGCTCCCCTTCCACCACCTCTTTATGCTGCAGCCTCTCTTATCTTATGAGGAAGAGGTCAAGAGATTCTTTTTTAATAAAACAAAAGAAGGAATTCATTAACATCCATCCCAAATACATATCCAAAATGCATGATTATAGAAATGCATCCACCCCTGCTTCCCTTATTGCACTCCAATTATGCATATCCAAAATGCATGATTATAGAAATCAACATCCACCCCAAATACATGTTCCATTACACAATATTACTTAAATACAATTACTACTATAAGGCAAAGAAACAACTAGAATAAAATGAACAAGTTTTACTGTACATAGTCAACAGTATGCAGCAAGACAAATGAAGTGCAGAAGCATCAAGCAAGAGCTTAATAACCTCAGTTGAAGTAAAAAAATTCACAGCAGCAACAAGATGAAGTGCAGAAGCCCATCCAAACCACAAGCCTGGTTAACATCAACACAACTGGTTTCCAATATATAACTCAACACACCCTTGCTTCCAACCATGGTAGCAGTCATGGGGGAAGTCTTCTCTTCAAAACCCATCGTCTTTGACCCAATTCTCCTCCCATACCACAAGTTTGCCTTATCAATATCATGACAATATTCTTCCACACAGCTTTTGAAACCAATTAATTCATCAAAGCCCAATAATTCAAGCAAACTTAAAATGATGTTGTTGTCTTGTTTCTCAAATTCAACGCCTATGATGTTGTTGTCTTCCACACAGATATGTTGCTGTCTTGTTTCTGCACCACTGCACATGGAAATTACACTCTTCTCAGACCTTCACATAGTCTCTCTATACAAATTTGTAACAAGTAGAAAATTCACAAATGCTGTTCCTGAATCAAAAAGTGCAAAGAGCAAATTAGAAAGAACAAATTTACAGAAACAAAAACACACAAAAAGAGCTCCACTCTGATAAACATATATAAAATATACTATTAGATAAAAAAAAATATTAAAGTGCTTATTCATTTAGCCATATATTCATAAAACTATCACCCAAATTCAAGCCAATATTGTTAAGACCATGAATGCTAACTAGTAACCAGTGCTACCAAAACCTTAAGGTGTTAGGAAGAGGCACATCAAAGTCTTTATCCAATGGCAGTAGAGCAAAGCCCCACATCTGTAAGTGTTGCAGGTGGGCATGAGAGGCTTTGCAGTGCAATGGTAGACTTGCATCATTTAGCTAGTCTGTAAAGCACCGATGCCATATGATCCCCCATACGGCCACATGACAACGGATTGTATCGATGATTGCTGAAAATTCCAACAAATATTAAACAGAACTTTGTCACAATTACAACAAACACAACCAAACATTTTCTCATAGGAACCAAAGATACACTAATTGAGAGAGACTTAACAGGCCACAACATAGGAACATGTTTGAATAAATACAGAGACAAAAGTGAAGGACCACAAACCTAAGCCATGAGTGCCATATATGCAATCTCTCTCTCTCTCTCTTCACACACATACACATTTTCCTTTGCTCTGCAGAATTACCACAACCTACGCCATGAGTTCCATATATACAATCTCTCTTTCTCTCTCTTCACACACACACACACACATATTTTGCTTTGCTTTGTAGAATTTTAACCACAATGAGCTATTTCTTAAGTCTGATTTCAACCTTAAGATCCCTGATAGTTCTAGTTATTAAATACAGAGACAAAAGTGAAGGACCACAAACCTAAGCCATGAGTTCCATATATGCAATCTCTCTCTCTCTCTCTCTCTCTCTTCACAGTTCTCACACACACACATATTTTCCTTTGCTCTGCAGAATTTACCACAAACCTACGCCATGAGTTCCATATATGCAATCTCTCTCTCTCTCTCTCTCTCTCTCTCTCTCTCTCTCTCTCTCTTCACACACACACACACACACACACACATTTTTCTTTGCTCTGCAGAATTTTAACCACAACCAGTTATTTCTTAAGTCTGATTTCAACCTTAAAATCCCAGACAGTTCTAATTATTAATGCTATACAATGCATGATGCCGTTAAAGACTACCTCACATACCTTCTAAAATTATATTCACAATTATGAGACCCAAATTTATTGGAAAAGGCCTATGAATCTCTAATGCAACACCAAACCAAGAAGAAGTTTCCAAAGTCTAGAAATTAAAGGATGACAGAAAATTTCTACCTTTGGATGGAGCCTAAAGGACAATATAACCTTGCTTTTGATCCTGCATAAACTTCATTGTTCATTACTTCCATAATTTTAAGTTCTTTTCTTATACACCTTATGAACCAAGCTACAATTTTAAGCTAAAAACCTTAATTTCCCTATGCTTCATTTTCTGGCTTGTTGCATAATTACAGAGCCCTAAAGTTTGAATAAGCACCAATTCCAATGCCTACGTTTTCCTATGCCTCAATTGGTTTTGCATATGAGATCCATTGAGATGTTTCTCATCATAGCAAAACAGCATGGAATAAAGAATTAAGCACATACCTAGGATGCGAGAAGTCTTTAGTAATCATCCCCTGTTTCCTGTTGGCACCCTTGCAAAAATCTGCTTTGCACTTCAAAATATCCCTGCATAAAGAAATAGTAAATAAATTTCCAAAACATCAGCAGCAATAAAATAAAATAAAACACAATGCAGATGTCATCTCCATTTAAGCAAAATGGAAAACAACTAAAAACATCGATAATTAAGAATTTTAAGTGGTTCAACCCAACTAACAATCAAGATTCTAGTAATTATTTTGTAGCTGAAACTCCAAAAATGCAATCGCCTGATTTTGAGGCAATCTCTCTCTCTCTCTCTCTCTCTCTCTCTCTGTTTCTTATTATTTCTTCCTCTTCTTTTTTACTATCCTTTTTGCATTTGTTCTGCAAAGTTTATAACCATGTCCAGCAGTTCGTTAAGCCTAATCTCAACCTAGAAATCCTTAAACCCAATTATTAGTGCAGTAAGATGCCCTGAAATGAACAACTCATAATCTCTTCTTCAACCAGTACAATCAAGTTTAGTAAGTGAGAGAATAATTTTGGGAGGAGGAGGCTATGTATGTGAGGTAAATCTTCACCCTTCTATGAGGTTTTTATTAAGTGAAGTAGAATAATTTTGGGAAACACATTAGTACTCGGATCACAAACATATTCTTAGCTAAAACAGAGAGAGAGAGAGAGAGAGAGACTACTTTTTGTCTTATCATCATCCATGTCTGAATCAACCATTTTGTCTAGAAGAATCTTGTATATCAACTTCTTAAACGTCAAGAATAACTTCAAACATGCCCTATAAAATTTTATAAACACTTAAAATGGAATCCAACAAGTTAAAAAAATGTGTATTTTAAAAGAAACCCAGAAAAAGATTTATATAAATTTTTAAATTTCTACATAAAACAACTAAAATCAAATCCCAATTTCAAAGAAAATAAACAAAATTTTGAGTTTCACTTACGCTTTCTTCTTCCCCAAACCCAGAAAAAGATTTATACTATAAATTTTCAAATTTGTACATAAAAACAACTAAAATCAAATCCCAATTTCAAAGAAAATAAACAAAATTTAGAGCTTCACTTACGCTTTCTTCTTCCCTCCTTTCTGCCCCCTCGAAATCCATGTCATGTTCTATCTTCAATTTCAGCATCAGTTAGAAACCCAGACAATGAGGCCCAGGCGAAGAAAAAGAAACTGGGGAAAAAGAAATTATAGAGTTTTTTAATTTTGGTTTTGCTTGTGCTTTGAAAATCTTGCGTTTGGAATTACAGAAATTATAAAAGAATATATATATATATATATATATATATATTTTTAAATCAGAGAAGAGTGAAGAACATACCAGGGAAGCGTATGCAGTAGTTCAACTTTTCATCAGCATATCTCAAGTTTTGGGATGTGAGAAATCTTATCCCAATCCTCTCCATTTTCCTTCTCGCATCTTTGCTTTAATTGGGGACAGCCCGCGATTTGTAAATAGGTGAGGTGACTCATCCCATCAGGGAGTGACGTCAGATTGGGACAGTCCCAAATGAATAATGTCTCAAGAGAAGTTAGGTTTTTAAACCACTCCTCTGGCAGAGACTCCAACTCCTCTATCTCCCACAAAATCAATTGCTTTAATTTGGAGAGAGGAGGGGAGAAGGAGGAGGAAGAGGAAGAGGAAGAAGCCCTTCCTCCCGTATTATTCATCTCTATTGTCTCTTCCAATGCCTTCCAACTGCTTTTCCTCAAGCAAAGCTCTTTTTCAAGATTTGGAAATAGCGGCATGCAGGTCATCTTAGGGCAATTCCAACGATAAAAACAAGAAAGACGCAGAAAGGAGGGCAGGGGCATGTGATTAGTTGATGATGATGATGATATTGTTGATGTCGCCGTTGCCTCATTCCCCTTATCCACACTCCTCCACCATCCCTTTAGATTTGGGCATTCAATTAGATAGAGTTTCTGAAGGGATGGGAAAAATGTTGATGGTGATGCCAGTGAAGCAGATATCTCATCATTCATATCCCCCTCTGTCATGTACTCCAGACCATCCATTCTCGAAACATCTAGTTGTCGGAGAGATGGGAGTTGATACAACGGTGGCAAACATTGGCACTTCTTACAATTGATTATTCTTAAATCAACGAGATTTGTTAAGAATGAAAGCCAACTTGAAACTCTCACACCCATATACCCGTCCACCCTTAAAGTTTTTAAACTTTGATGTGGTTGGAGGCCATCCATGGAATTTTCATCATCGTTGGCATCTACACCATCATCACCCTCCGGATTCCATCTTAATTCCAATTCACTGAGATATTGCTTCTCCTTCAAATTTGCAGCCTTGAATTCTGAGGTGGCATCTTTCACCCGTGCCAAATTTTTAATCTCTAATCTTCCTCTCAAGTCATTTAGCTTGTTTAAATCCGCTAGCCCACCGCAATGCTTGGAAGAACCAACAGGACCCTTACTCACAACAAATAAGGATAATGTTTGAAGAGAAGTCAATTGCCCTAATCCACATGGCATATGAGTTAAATTCTGACAACCTCTTAGGTCAAGGTGCTTGAGGCTGACTATTTTTTGAATATCTACCGGTAACTCCCTAAGCTTTTCACACCAAGAGAGCTTTAATGTTTGCAAATTCACCAATTTTGTAATAGAACTAGGGAGAACCTCAATATCATTAGAGGAAACCTCAAGGTGCTTGAGGCTGACCATTTTTTGAGTATCTACCGGTAACTCCATGAGGTTTACACATTCAGAAAGTTTTAACGTTTGCAAATTCACCAATTTAGTAATACAACTAGGGAGGACCTCAATATCGTTATTGGAAAGGTCAAGGTACTTTAGATGCATCAAAGTACCTATGATATTTGGCAACATCTTCATTTTAAAACCATGTAGGTCTAATGCACGCAAATATCTAAAACTATAAATAAGTGTTTTGAGAGTTGATTCTTCCACCATTTCATACCCCCAATGATAATGATAGTATCCCAAAAAAAATGTCCTTATTTTATTTGCTTTAATCAATGTGCTTAAATTCTTCCCAAAGAATGAAATGTTATGAACTGGAAATGATAGATGGCGAGTTCTTTCATTGACATTTTCTGCATTAGAATTAACCAGTGCACATTCAATCCTTGACACTGATTGTGCAAGATCATGGATTAAATCATGCATTTTAAACCTCCTATTTATGCCTTCATCTTTGTTTGCTTCTTGGAAGAAGGATCTCCAGAGTAGCTCCGTGAAGTACTCATCGGCAACATCCTCTAGTTGAAGGTTGTCCTTTGGTGATTGGATAAACCCTTGTGCTATCCATAATTGTATCAATGTCAACTTATCAATCAAATAATCTTTGGGAAACAATGAACAATAGGCAAAGCAATATTTTAGATGTGATGGGAGATGATCGTAACTTAATTTTAGAACTGGTAAAATGCCAGTTACATTTGTGAGTTCATTATTCTTTATATTTAACCAGCCATCTACTGAATTTTTGAAGAATAAGACACTTCCTATCATCTTTACAGCGAGAGGCACTCCCTGACATTTTTTTACTATATCCATACCAATTGCTTCAAAGTCATTATTGATGGTCTCTTTCCCTTCTTCGAATGCCATTTGCTTCAACAAAGCCCAAGATTGATCATCTGATAGGCCTCTTAGAAAATATTGTGAGAATGGGCTAGTAATATCTGCAACCAATTTGGTCCGTGTAGTAATCACCACCTTACTTCCCCTTTTTCCATCCAACAAAAGTGTTTTCAATTTACCCCATGTTTCTTTGTTTTCATTCCACACATCATCCAACACAAGTATATATATCTTTTGATTAAGAATTTCGCGAAGTTCATCTTGCAATTGTTCCATTAGCAGGCTTTTAGGTTCTTTTTTAGTTGCAGATGTAATTATATTTTTAACAATGGTTTTCACATCAAAGACATCAGAGACACACACCCATATTTTCAATTCAAAATGAGCATTGACCATCTCATCATTGTATATATACTGAGCAAGTGTGGTCTTCCCTAGCCCTCCAATTCCCACTATGGATATAAAGGAAACATTATTTTTCACATCAAAGTCTAGCAATAAACCAATGATGGCCTTCTTATCCTTCTCTCTCCCAATAACTTCTTCTGTACGTACAAACGAGTGAGTTTCCCTCTCCCCCATCACAACCTTTGTTTCCCTCTCCCTAGTCACAGCCCGTGTCTCTAAAGGACGTTGTATCAACTGGAAATTGTTCCTATTATATGCTATATCATTAAGCCTCTCCCTCATGGCTTTTATTTTGCAAGCCATCTTTAGACTAAAAACTATTTGGTTTGAACTTGAAAAGAAAATGCGTACCTTCTTTGCCATTTTTTCACCACCCATCACCTTACGCCGAAACACATGAGTGGAGAAATCGCTCAGCAAGTCATCGGCATCAAAAACTACTTCTCTGAGCTTCATGAGCCAGTGCTCATCTTGGTGGTTCTGGACCTGCTGCTCCTCTGCATCTTCAAGTACAGCTTGAATAGCGAGAACAGTGTCGTTCATTTTTTCGAGATCATCTTTGACACCCCAGATCGATCCAATCTGTTTGAGAGTGGAGGAGCCCAAGCTTTCAATGATCTTCTGTACAACGCCATACAGGATTGCATCGGCCATTTGTTCTTGTTGGATGAAAGAAAACGTAGCAAGCTGATAGAGAGTAGTTTGAAATATTGGAGGAGGAAGATTAAAGTGGCTGTGAAGAAGAAGACTAGGCTAGTTTTGTAGTCAAGAGTCCACTTAGAAATAAATAGATAAATGTGAACAAAGGCTCCACTGCTCAATAATTACTACTTTAACAATAGCCCCCACTCCCCAATAATGGTTTCTGTGAAGACAAAAGAAAAAGGCAAGAAGGCCCCAGTACTGCTCAATAATTGAGTGGAAAGACACCATCTTTGATCCACCAAAGGAAAATAAGGATTATTTACTGGAACAAAAATAAAGCTAAGGAAAAGTACAGTTTCACAAATGTTGACACCATCCTCTGTATTTTTGGGTTATGATGGGTCCAGTCGAGCACTATTTCAAATGCTAATGCTATGTTAGTGAAACCAAAAAATTTCAATGCATTTGTAAAGCCAAATACTTTTGGACCCCATTAATCTTTCCAAAATGCTATATAAAAAATGCTATGTGGTATAGCATAATAGCACTAAGTTATGGGCCCATAACCTGGTCGTTCTTACATGGCTCTCAATAGAGGTGCTTGGCACTTCAAAATGCTCCTTTTCTCATGCCATTCCATTCTTATTCGACTTTATCTTCTTTTCACAAAGACCCCCATTCACACTCTCGACCACCTATACAACGAGTAAAAGAAAGTTAAGAAACTATTGTGGAATCATTCATAATGGTCACAGGAAGGTCACTCTATCTTAAAAAACACTAGCATGTAATGCTGCGACAGTATAAATAAGCTTCTTTAAACTTAGAATCATATATAGTACCATACCACCTTGAAGAACGTATAAACATTTCTGTCAGATTGAACAAAGTATTAAATAAATAATCTTACTAGAATTTTAGGAAACAACAATACTTAATCTAGAATAGGAGATTATTTTATTAACAAAAATTAGGTGACAGTTTCTTAATTGTAGAGAAAAAGTGGTGTTTGTGGATAGCGCTTAGCGCAGATGAGAACTAATAATAACTTGTCACTTAATTTTTGTTGTGAAAATATTATGCCCACAACACTACTCTTATTTTATTTGTTTTGTGCTCGACCAATCTCATAGTTTTAGAATGCATTATTTTAAAGGCACTTCTAACATCTCTACCAAATTTAATGTAGTTTAAGGTGGCTTTAAGATTTAAACAATATGGTTACATCTTCTGGCTATTAGTTCAACCCTCTCGATACGTTGTACAATGGTGCAAGCCTATGATTTATGCTTCTTGAAATGTTGTTCAAAGAAATGCTTAGACCAAACTTTTCATCGCCAAAACTTCGGGGTTGGGGAGGGGGAGGGGGTTTATAAGTAGTAGATGGATAAGTTATTGCTCTTATATATATTTTTGGGATGAAAACACTTCCCTCCTTTGAGGTTTAGGAAAATTACACTCCACCCCAAACTTAAAGAAAAAAACATTTTCCCCCCTTGACATTAGATTGACTAAACTTTGTTAAATTAATATTAAAAATGTTATGTACTAACTTGTCATTTGTTTAAGGGCAAGTTTCAAGAATTATCCTCCATTTCAAAATTAAAATTAATCGTTGTATTAAATTTTTAATTGAATTGTGGTGGGCAAAGGTGCCAAAACTCCATATGGGCCTTGGGCTTGGTCCGAGACCTTGGATTCCGCCAAAGGGCCGTAAATCGAGAGTAAGGCCTCCAAAAACGAGGGTCCAAAATACTGCTGACCAGGACACTGGCCAGCTGGAAGAGAGTCCGAGGAGAATGTCTTCTCGGACAGCAGAATCGGAGATCGAGAAGCGCAGCATAACGCCCAAGGAGGAGCTTTAAAAGCTCAGTGAGTTATGCTGAGCTTTAATGGGGCGCCGAGGAGGGGGACAAGTGGGATGTGCATTGCATAAAACTGCTACTACCACATTAAAGACCTTTCACCTACCCACCTAACCGCATTAATTGGGAAATGACTTCTAAGGGAACGGCGATCAGCTTTATAGTCATGGAGGAGTGTTTTTAGGGAAAAGACAGATGAGAACTAGGCATGGGAAGTATAGATAGAGAGGGGGGAACCACTGGAGAGGGGTCCGGATTTTCATTCTCCAAGGATATTCTCTCTCCCCTCCTAATTAGCACAAGGGAAGTAAGGAGAGAAACTCCTCGGCCCGCGTTCCGAAGAAAGCCAAAGTCACCCCATCAGCCCATTGCACACTAATAGTGAACTCAGCCCGTACGCCCTAGCTTGCTTCCACCCTAGAAAGTCCAGACTTCAAGCCCACTCTCTACAAAGTCTATTGTGTAGGCCACTTGGGCTGGCCCGATCACTCATCTGGGCCCTAGGCTTAATTTGTGCCCTTACAGAAGTGTATTTTAAAATATTAAGTATAATTTTTTTATCTTTTTTCAATGGGTTATGGAGAGATTTGCTGTTGCAAGTGTTTGGTGCTTGATAAATTTTGCATTTTTATTCTAAATTTATCAGTTATTTTTTTATTAACCATGGTTAAACTTTTGTAAAAAGATTCCAATAAAAATTTAGATTATTTTGTTACTAATATAAACATAAGGGGGGTTGTTAATTTGTTAAATCTCAAGAGAAGGGAGTGTTTTTTCCATTCAGGTTTAGTGTTGAGTGTCATTCCCTCAAATCTCAAGAGAAAGGAGTGTAATTACCCCTTTTTTGTGTTTAAGGTTAATCATATGATTTCTTTTTTTTGTTTAGGATAATTATTATTGTTTTAGCCTTTTATAGGCTAAAATGCAAAACACACACTCTAAATTTCTTCATAATTCATTCAAGTCCTCTAATGTTGCTTTTGTTCACTTCAGTCCTCTAAATTTTAGATATATTCAATTAAGACGTTTCTGTAAACTTTTGTTAAAATTTTTTGAAAAAAAATTGGAAAATACTTTTCAGTTATTGATTGAATTTTTTAATTTAAAAAATTTGAAGAAAACTTAAAAATTTTGGAAAATTAACCACAACATATAACAAAACATGATAGAAAAATCTTAATTGAATAAAAGCTGATAGTTAGAGGACTGAAATGAACGAAAACAAAGTTAAAGACTTGGAATGAATTTTAGTAAAACATAGAGGGTGAATTTTGCATTTTAAGCTTGTTTGTATTAATTGCTTTGAAAAAAATAATTTTGAAATAGTTTTTACATTATTTACTATGCAGAAATTGCAAGTATAAAAAAAAAAAACCTCATTTAAAAGTGAGTTAATTTGAAACCGTGTAAATTTTTTTTTTTTGATAAAATTGAAACCACGTAATTGGTAAAATAAAAACAGAAACAAAAAGCCCCAGCCCAAATAGAGCTAACTTCAAGTTGTTAATAAGCAGTACGTGTATACATGGGTAGAGTTGGAGAGTTTTTTTCAACTCAACTTGAAAATATTGGTTTAGGAAATTCCAATCTAGTCCATCACTTCTGTAGGAACAACCCAATCCAGCCCACATAGGTTGGTGGATTATGAATACATATTTTCTGTCTTGTAAAAATTATGTTTTATCAATTATATAAACATTTTTTAATAATATATTGCACTTCCTATAATATGCTTAAATTATAGACGAAAACACAATTTTAGTTCTTATATTTTGGAATCACAGTCAATTTAGTCCTTACATTTTGTTAGAATTCATTTTGGTCATTGTTGTTTTCAATTTACAATCAATTGGATTTCTATTGTTAATTCATTAACGAAAAATACTTACGTGACAAATAAGAGTAATATTACAAGCCTAAACTATTTTACAAAATATTGATATAGTCAACCTTTTATTGGTTTTCATATAGGTTTACTATTAATATAATATTTTCATTTATCAATAATTATTCACCACATCAGCAGTTATAAAAAAATTTGTAAAATAATTTATATATCTAGCATTATTTATAAATTAATATTAAAAAGTTTTAATCAACATAAAATAAAATAACACCTTAGCATTATTTTTTTTTTTTAAAAGCCACTGGACCATGTACTTAAGTCTTAAATAACATAAAAAAAAGAGATTAAAAAATAAAAATAATTCCTTGAAAAATTCAACTTGTCATTTTCCGTTTATTTTTCTTAGGAAACAAACACAGACAGGCCCAAAAAATCATTTCCTCCAAAAAAAAAAAGCCAAGAAAATCAAACCCTGCATTAAAACAACAAAATCATCGTGTTTGTTTCTTAGCATCGCTTGTACTTTCTTGACAACTAAACAAAGCAAAACTGCAATCTTTTTATTTCCCCTCATCAAAATCACATCCCAAAAATACCATCAAACCCAACAAATACCCAACCCTGTGTGTCAAAAAAAACACTCAGCAGTCAGCACAACTGGTATCTGGGGCCTTATGCTTATATCTGATCCTCCCATCAATATTATTGTTGTTGTTAGTGGATAAGCCAAATTAAAATAAACTATTAGAGCAAAATCTCAGACATGAAAGTTCAGAAATGAAAAGCTTTTGCTAGATAGGCTTCTCGGCGATTTCACAAATGGCGAAGAGAGATTTGGAACTATGGAAAACTCTTAAGGTAGAATGGGCTTCCTTGAGCAAGAGAGTGGGCCTGTGCGAAACCGATAGAGAGAGAAATAGGATTTGAGTTGAGAGAGAGTGGGTATGAGCAGAGCCGATCGAGAAAGAGGGGTACAACGCTATTATCAAGCTGATTTGGTTGTTTTGGTTTTGCCTCTGGGTTTTATTTTTTAGGTTTATGCGTATTTGATTCTGTGTTTGTTTAGGAAGAAATGAAAACAAATAGAAAATCAAATTAATCTTGTAATTTTATTTTTTTAAACTCTTATTTTTTATAATGTTATTTAATTACTTGGTCTAGTTGCTTTAAAAAAAAAAAAAATTTAAATGCGGTGTTATTTTTTAATGTTGATTAAAACTTTTTAATATTAATTTATTAGTCATATTAGCATTGCTAATTATGCACACCGTTTACCGTGTAAGCATTTTTTGTTAATGAATAACGATTAAATTAATTAAAAATAATAAGGATTAAATTGAGAAAAATTATTAAGTATTCTCAGAGTACCATATATATGTAGTTCCTTTATTACATGAATGGTAGGTCCTACTATAAATTTAATTAATTTAATTAGTGAGACCTACCATTCATGTGAGAGGAGAAAATACACATTTATTTTTCTTTGGAAGTACACAATTATTTCTCTCAAATTGATTGGTACCAAAATTTAATAACTAAATTGGTTGTGACCTCAAAATGTAGGAACTAAAATAGTGTTTTCGTATAAATTATATTTTAATTTTTCAGATTCATTAAAATTAATTCTCAAAATACCAAAAAATTAATTAAATTAAAACATTAAAATAAAGTAAGATACATCTAGGTTGGTTTAAGTCAAATGAGTTGACAAAATTATCGACCCAAACTTAACCTGAACCAAGGGGGTAAGGTTGGGTTGGGCCAATTTCGAAAGGGTGGTGGATTTGATGATACCCCTAAAAGAAGAGTTGAGACGTGAGAACGTGAGTACCTTCCATTAAACCATTTGTTTAGTTTTGGTTCCACCGCCTCAGCAACACACGCAGGTTTTGACCGTTTTCCTCTTCACACACTTCCACCGCTCTTCTTTACCATTCTTAACCTAAAACAACAACACAATACAGTACAGACACCAGTTTCTCTAAAGCCATGCCACAAGGTACTCTTCCTTGTTCTTCAATTTCCTTTTACTTTGTTGGGCTTACATTTATAATTTCAACTATTCTGCTTCTTTTCTTCTTTTCTGGGTTGTTTTAGATTCTGGGTTTCGTTTGTTTTTTTGTTTTTGTTTTATAGTTAATGATGATGATGATTGTAATACATATTTGGCAGATCTTCCTGGGTTTTATTATGATAAGGAGAAGAACCGATACTTCCCTATTAAAGGTCCAATACCCGGCACTTCTCGTTCTTCTTCTGTAGCTACTGCACAAGAACCAACTCCAAAGTCCACAAGGGTATGTATTCTATTTTTTTACATGTACATACTAAAAATTTCATTTTGTGAGGGTGGTATGTCTAAAAATTTGATTTTGTAAAGATGGCATGTCTAAACATTTGATTTGTTACATTTATATACTAAAAATTTGGTTTTTTTTTTTTTTTAAATGTATGTTAAATTCATTGTGTGACCCACCATTCATGTGAGATGAGGGAGCATTGCTCGTGGTGTATTGAATAATTTTCGGTGATGGTGGATAGGGTCTTTGTCTTAGAAAAGTTCTATGTGCGCTTATTTTTGATGGGTTACGCTAAGAATGTCTTGTATCTCAAATGATGTGTTTGATTTCCCAAGTTTTTGTTCAGTGTGCTTTAGCTAAAATCTTGCACTTGTTTGATTGGTTTGATGCTTGTGGTGTCATCACATTGATGGTGCAAGTTTTAATTTTGGTGGTTTAGAAACAATCTGATTAGTGGGAATGGTTGGCATACTTTGAGGTATGTTCTTTATTTGGGAGGTAAATATGTGACGTATAGACACATTAAAGTAGAGTAGTTTAGTCCCTTACAAACGATGAGACTTATTAAATTGTTCAGTATAAATTAGGGCATATATATATATTTTTTTCTTCTTATCGATGGAAATTTAAACTTGGATGAACATGGTGATTCTATCTGGAATAATACTAATGATTTATGGAAAGAGTTAAGGCTGAGTTTTTGGAATCTAAGGGAGTAACCTCATAATTCAAGGCTGAAGAAACTTTGACTTACTGGGGGTGACTTAGTGTGAGGTTGAATTGATTGCTTACCTATGATATTGACATAAAATATTTTTACTGGAATAAATTGCAAACTTATTGAAGTTTCTAGAAACATAAACTGGATAAAAACTTTATAGTTTGATGATACTGATTTTGAGCTGAGAGTGTACGCTAATGAGAGGTTCCTACTGGCCTTGTGTGACAAGTTCAGAAGACGTGGATGGTATCTGAGGGAGATTGAAGATGATCAAAACTGACAAGATATGATGCATAAAAGAAGGAATGCTGTATTATGTGTGTACTCATAAATTTAAGGAAAAAAGCTGTGTTACTGACTGGTAGTTTTTTAATGATTGTGGGGAGTTTATGGAGGAGGAATGAGAAAGTCTAAAACAAGTGATTATTACCTTGATTTATGTTGTCAATCCTCTCCCATTTATCTAGGATTTGGTACAGTTATGAGGATGGCCACTGCCCAGGTAGTTCTGTAGCATGTTATTCTTGTCATTGCAATATATTAAATAGATCAAAGGAAATAATTATGGCGCAGAATGCTGGGTATGCCACAACAGAGCAGGATCAGGTATATCATCTGCCTTATATATGTCCTCAAATTTTGGATTATTCTTCCCTCCCTTTGTTTCTGATTGATCACCATAGGCTGATGGGACTCAGATATGGATAAGCAAGTGCTGGCTCAACGTTGTTAGGAATTTAAACTATTCCTAGATCTGTGAGAGACAAAAAATAGAGAGAAAAATGCGCAAAGGAAAAAGATATACATGGTTTGGCAATGTGCCGACATCCATGGAGTTGCAGTGATTTCATCATATCAAGGAGAAAAAAATATAGAGGTGGCAATATAGTTTCTCAATACATCTAACCTAATTTGAAGCAACATTATATATATCCCAATAAGCGGATCCAAAAAAAGGGCCAAAATTGACTGCTCCATAGCCTAAGCCTCAGAAAATTTTTCATTTAAAACTGTAATGCTTCCAAGTCGGTTCAGGTCAGCTCATAAACTGGATTGAACACAAAAACCAAGTTCCACGTAGCCTAATAGGCATAAACAGAGGAATAGAATAAAAAAATTATAAAGCCAGTAATATTACTATTAAAACATGAGATAATCAAACTACATGTATAGTTACATCATAATTTTTTCTGAAAGACATTTTATCCAAACTTGTTCAGTTAAAACCTTAAATTCAGATATACCTGGAGAGCTGGGTGCGTATATGACAGAAATTCATATTAAGAAAATCTAACTCATCGCCATGTTCCTTGTCATGTTATGTTAGACATGTTGTGTTAGATATGTGTTTGTTGTCAAGTTGAGGGTTAGATTATAACTTGAAAACAAAAACACTTGACATTTTTGTTCTTGGGAATCAATTTGTTTGGAGATATGCAGCTCAATCCAGATTTATAGCATGCACATGTATGGGCCTGTGAACCATAGCACCCCCCGGTGCCTCCCCCCCCCCCACACAAAAAAAAAAAAAGAATTGAAAAAGAGATTGTACTTTTTCATGATAAGTATTTAAGTTGCTCATCTTTGTTACAGAGTATGTTTTTCTGTACCTGTTAGAGTGCAGCCTAGTGCTTGGAGGCTTGGGATGAGCTATAGATCCAAACATCCTGGGTTCAATCCCGACTAGTTGTTTTGTTGGATTACCTGATACATAGTTCTAGCGGGTGGGATTGTGTATCTATGGTTTACTTCCCAGGGGTGGGTCCAAAGGGCCTTGCCTTGGTGAGGTTCCACATCATCACAAAAAAACAAATGGAGTATGTTCTTCTTTATTGTAGGGTCAGTTTTATTGAGAAGATTATATTTTTATATAGTATTTTCTGTTTATAAATAGTACTGCTTGCTTTAAAAATGTTTATTCATGAAAAATGTTTTATATTTATACACAAGAAATGAAAGTTGCGTCTGAAGCTGTTCAAATTTGCAGCAGCCACTGGTTGCCATTGTTTTTTTATTTCTCTTTTGCTCTTGATTGTAGTTCTTTCTTGAATTTTGGAAAAAAATTCTTGACTTGCTCTGACTCATTTTATCTCAGGCATTGAATTTATGTAGGAGAACTGGATTAAGAGCTTCTAAGCTGCTTCAGGTTAGGGAGTTATATGGTAATGTTATTCCGTTCAGTAAAGGAAAGTGTAACTTCAAGGAGGAAATCCAAAGGATACAAGTATCACAACCTGTGGTATGTTGATTGAAGATAGGCTTTTAATTTGTGAAGTTATTGCTTTTCCAGCTTTAATTCTCATTTATCAACTCAGGATGTTAAACTTAAAATCCTTTTCTGAATTTTTTTCTTTGGGTAATAAGTGGTACTTTACTACGTTTCACCATTGGCAATGTACCAACTGTATGTTAATAGTTAAATGTGAAAGTTGCTGGAATCTTGAGTAACATATGCACATCTAAGTATAGGCCATTGCCAAATGCCAATTACATGCACATTTACATAAATTGATTTGATAATCCAATATGATTGTATCACTTTTTTTTTTTTTTAATCAGAAACTAGAAACTTTTATTACTTAAAAGGAAATTACATCATGATGGAGAGCTTGTTCTAAGAAACAAGGATTCTCTTTCGTCCAAACTAGATAATCAACAATGCCACAAGCATGTTTAGCTAAAAGATGCGCAGGCGTATTTCCCTTACGCTTTACATGAGAAAACCTAACATTACAAATATCATGACAAGAATCAAGGATTCCATATATTATAGGAGCAACCATGGTAGCTGCATAAGAAAGACCAGCTAGAGCCCTGTACACATTAAGTGAATCCCTGTACACATTAAGTAAAATGAAGTCCTGTATTCCAAGATCTTTTGCAAACTGCAGACCAGCCTCAAAGGCCTTTGCCTCAACTTCCAAAGGACCCAATGGAGCACTCATTTTCCTGGACATTGCAGCCATCACCAATCCATGACAGTCCCGAACAACAATTCCAATCCCAGCTTCCTTCTTTGCCGAGAAAATAGCCCCATCAATATTCACTTTATACATATTCTTTGGAGGTGGACACCAATGCTCAATCTGATCCTGAACAGCCTTAATTGAAAACTTTTTGGCACCGACATACTCCTGCAAATACTGACATGACCATTGCAGTAGCTCTAATTCCCCTTTCTTTTTTCCTCCTTTACGAACTTCATTACAATGAGTCCAAATACTCCAAGCAATTGTAACCACCAATGCTAAAATATTTTCCTCACAATCATCCGGCATCATCATTTTCCATAACAAGTCAAGAAAAGAAGGGAATAAACCAATAAAACCAGGTTGGAAAATTCCAGAGCATTTCCAAATATTTTGAGCTCTAGGACAAGACCAAAACACATGTCCCGTGGTTTTTGACTCTAGGTTACACTTAGCACAGATATCCTCAACTAGAATCTTTTGGTGTTTGAGAATCCTCTTTGTAGGTAATATGTCCCGACATGCTCTCCACACAAAATTTTGAATCTTATGAGGCACATCTAATTTCCAAACACGCTTCCAAAACCTTTTCATATTACTCTCATCTGTACTAGAACCTGAAGAACCCAAAGGAGAAGCAGCCAAGATATCAACAGCCACCTTTTAAGCACTTTTGACAGTGAATAGCCCATTGTTAGTCTCTGTTCAAATCAGCTTATCTTTAGGTAGGAGCATGCTCAACGGTATACATTAGAAATATGTATTTTGGAACAGGATTAATCACCACTTACCCTAGTAGGGAGGTGGTATCTCTTCCCATGACCCTGGGGGAACAGGGGGGTTCTTAGGCTCAACCCCTGGTAAATGGGGGATTTGCAAAGGGAAGGCTACCTCATTGTGTAGCCTGCTGCCACATTCTTTTTTTTTTTTTTTTTTAATTTCACTATAGGAAACTATTGAAGCACAAAGCATATTAGGCTTTTGTGAAGATTTGTAAAGCTACTTTTGTGGATTTGTAGCATATGTAAACTATGCAGTTTATTTGCTTCGGCCCTGGTTTTGAACTCTAGTTTTGAGTAAAAGAAGTTCTGCTTTATTTGATATTGTGGTTGCTGGGCCTGGGCTTAAGTTTACAGCTTCTGTGGAATCATCTTTGTACTAGATGGCAACAGTGTTATTTTTGTCTTGTCAAAACAGATTAGATATGATGTCTCATGAACTGAATTTGACTTTGCCCTTTTGGGCCCATATTTGAGTTACAAGTCATGTATGTTGTGGTGATTAAACTCTTCCATGGGTTCAGTAAAGTTAAAATCTTCACATTATCTAACTTGCCAACTAATACATAACAAATTGTGTTAGAAGTTGCAAGTTAACCAAACAGGAATGTGTGGCATCGCAAACCATAAAGAGTTGGGAGAGTTTAGTTGACAAAAAACAAACATCACTTCCATTTTTTCTTTTTCCTTTGCATCCTCTGAGATTACACATGAAGAATTTGGATCTCTGAATGTGTATTACTGTTGTTGGCTCTTAAAATTACCCATAAGATTTCATTTTGTTGTTAAGCATTGGGATTGGGAACTGTATTTTATGGTTAATTAATATATCCTAACACACATCATATTATTTGTATGATAATCCAATAGAGCCCACTGCACATAATTACTTCCATTGAGACAAATTGAGGTAATTGAGGGCAGATGAGAAGACAATTTGTATATTGTCCTTTGATTATGTAGCAACACAATCAAAAACAAACAAAATAAACCAAACAGATAATGTATGAGCCAATGAGAAATATTAGAAATTGAACAAACTGACACCAATGGGCAAATTGAACACCATTAAATTCAACCCGGCCAACCAGTGACTACTCACATTCAAACTAATTTACCACAAATTCACCAAGTTTTTTTTTTAAAAGAAAAACAAACATACATTATCTCAAACCATTCAACAACCAATACACTTCGATTGGGTTGCAGGAGTCAATCTACTATATAGCAAAACAACAAACATATCACAGAATACCCAATTGCACACTCAAAGTAGCAATACATACCACATACAAAAATGATGTGAGTGGGGAATTGGCAGTGGCACTGATAGACATTGACTGAAGAAATGGCTCTAGCGGCTGGTATAAGTTGCATGATTATAGTTACGGGTACGGGGCTATGACATTTCTTGACAAAATAGGGGTATGACACGTTGGGGTACAACAATTAATGAATTAATTAATATGTTTTTTAGGCATATTATAAATATTTTTGGACATAATATGTTTATTTTAGGTTTTAAAATTAAGTAACAACAATAAAATTCTTGAAAACATATCTAAAATTAATTTAAAGGCAATAATAAATAGCAAAGAAGTGCAATGACACCTATAAAATGTTGTCTAAAGTCCAAACCAAGAGTTCAAATAAACTAAACACCTAAGTTGCACAGGTACCCACACAGGTACAGGTACAGGTACAGGTAATTGGCCATTTTAACTGTTTCCATGCGACATATGAACTGATTAAGCCATAGTAGGTCAAATCATTACCCTAGAGTGACATTCTGGCAGTCTTAGGTGGAATCAGTTTGTGGTGTTCTGATGGTCTCAGAGGTGTTTCCTGGTGCAGTAGCAGTCACAGTAGAGGCTTGACTGCTGTGACACAATTGGTGGTGGCAATGGCGACTGGTTTCGTCGTCGCTGTCATAGCAAGGGCTAAGTTTCAGGTTTCAAAGTGTGTTTGTGGTTACTGGAGTCAAGTAGCTTGGTTGGTGTGATTGCCAACAATGGATAATGCCAGAGCTGACGGAATGCCAGGTTTCATTGCACATCAACTGTTTTTAGGCGATTTATTAATGATGTCTTCATGAGTCATTACTCATAGTATTATCATTGTTCTAAGGTTGCAGCAGCGTGTTTCAGTAAATCATTTCAGACTTGCCGAATGTTTCTCTGAAATTTTAAGTTATGAGTTGCGTCAAAATTTTATTTTATTATTATTATTATTATTATTATTAATTTTTTTTTTTTACTTTACAGGTTTGGAAGTATGGTGGAACAGATAAGATTGTGAATGGTGCTTTGGAACAGATACACATTGATGTACAGACACTCGAGGGTCAAACTGAAATGGACGTTTTATTAGCAGGCGGTGTACATGGCTCCTTGAGGTATAATGGAATTGCAGTGTGGTGCACTTGTGCCTGTGCGCTCATTCTATAATGCAAGATCTTTGGAACATTCCTTAAGAGTCATGGTTTTGCAGAAAGCTATGGTCAATATAATAATAATTTCTGGCCTCTGGGTTCTAAGATTCTAGATATGGAATATTTATTTGAAAAAGTATGCACTATTTTATGTTGGCAGCATTAGAAAATGAAACATTCTTTTTAAATGAATGAATGTAATGACTTGAGTAGGGCATATAAACTGTTTTTCAGGTAACTACTTGTACCACAAATAAGGAAAAAATTGGAAGTGATTTTAGTTTGGGGGATTTTAGTAGATTTGTGAATAGCATATGAACAGTGATTTTTAATTGCCCTAAAAAAAGTGGAGGGAAATGTTGTTTCCAATTTTTAGAAATTTTATATGCTAAATGCAGCTTATAATCTTTTATATCATGTAATGTCCTAGCTATTAGCTATGTAAGCATTTTGTTTACTGTTATCATGTGATAGATACTGAGTTCTGATTTGGGACCTAAAGCAGACACAGCTAGTTCATTTTAGATGGGTCTGTGATGTGGTGTTTAAATAATATACAGTAAGGAGTTGAAGGGACTTTTTTTTTCTTGCTCCTTCCCCCATCCAAGGTTAGCTTCAAAAATGATATCTATACCATTAGATAGTTTTTATGGAAGGTTTTACCGTATTATTAAGTGTTTCTTTTATGTTGACTTTTACACTAAGGAAAGTTTTCCTTATTTCATTGAAGTTTGTGGAACCATGATAAAACATTGCAAAAAACAAAAGAAGTCATAACACATAGAATGATATTTTCATGGTGCTGATATTACCATTGACATCCTAATGTCTCTTTTTCAAGGTTCTCTGTCTGTAGAGGGGAATGGAGCCTTGACATATCTTTTGTACTTCTCTGCCTTTTTATGGTTCTATGTGACATTTTCCATCAATGGCCTTGTTATTAAGTAGTTTCTTTGTTATGCTTCATTGTGGGATCATGCGCTTGGCTTTTTTACCCCACTATATTTCTGATAACTTGACTGTGGTACTCCAGGCTTCTGACGTGTCTCTGTTTTTATGTTTGTCATCTGCCCTTCCCTTTTACACTGGAAATTTGCATTTTCCTGCATTCTAAGTTACAGTATGTGCTTCTGCAAAACAAGCATTCTAATTTTGATTTAAGTATAGCTCACTTTTAGAAAAGGAAACATATTAATTCTTGAGTGTTAGAATGATATAATTTCCGCTTTTCTATATAGCACTGCAAACTTGTTTTGGCATTTTTTAATTATAAACCTTTTTATAATGTTTATACAAAATGAGTCTATTACAAGTTATTGCATATGAAGTTTGGTCCTCTCGCAGTGTTGTTGAAGTTGGAAAAGTACAACAATTTGATTACGGGGTAAAATGCATGCCAGATCGAGTATGGCCGAAAGTTAAAGAAGACCAAGCAGAGTGTGGTAGAACTCCTGGGCATATCTGGAGACCTGCAGGATCTGTATTCCAAATGCCATCAAACATATCTTGTATAAAAATGTTTGGAAAGCACACTCCCTCAATGGATGATGGTTCAAATGTCCAGGATGCAATGTATCCTTTCATAATCTCAAATTTTGATACTCTTATTTAATGTTGCTTCTTATATTGCTACCTTAGTTGAGCTTGTAGGGAGAAATAAGTGGTTGTCTTTTTTTAATCCTTTATGAAATGGTTTAAAGGCATCTTTTGGAGCAATGGACAGTTATGCAGTCCATATGGAATTTATACATTCAAATCTTTTGTGGAGCCTGCTATTGGATTTTCAACTTGTTTCTATGTATGTTCTTGATTCACAGCTTGTATAGTTTATGTGGTGAAGTTCACTTTTGGCATACCTTCCATACTTATGATCCCTATGATATTCTTGGTGAAACTATCTTCATTATATTTCTGAAATGGGAAATCAGTTTTTGCATTTGCAATGCCTTGACGTTGGAAAACAGTATAAGTACTTTGGGATCAGAGACATCTGGTGGATCTCTCCATATTGTTAAGCTCACTAAACCGTTAGATCTCAATTCAAGTATTTCAAGCATAAGTCAAAGAATACATGAGGTTGCTACTTTCAATTGCACCATCTGGACTGCTGATTACAATTTTAATAGGAGTCGAGCAGTGATTGGCAAGTCTCTCTCTCTCTCTCTCTCTCTCTCAATGAGAGCTTAATTCTAAATTTAGCTTTGCATTCTCTTCTGCTTTGACCTAAGTTCATATATCCCAAGCTATAGTGGTTTTTCAGATTCTTGTGTTTTTCTTGTGCATAAATATACTAGCCTTGTACCCAAATAGTGCACAAGAACTGTAGTGTCCATTTCATTAAACATTTTTGGTGAAGTAAAAAACTAAAAATAAAAAATAGGTTGTATAATTAATTCTTTTTAATCGCTATAAAATAAAGACACAATATTACAATATTATTATTGGAATTTTCTTGCATGCCAGCTCATTAGGTAATATTTCACGGACATAGAATTATAGATCTTATCCTCTCACATCAGCACATATAGCTTGAAACAAAGATTCCTCATTTATATAATATTCTCAATTTATATGATGCTCTCAATAGATTCTATAACTATTATATATATATCTCATTACTTATCAAAAAAAAAAAAAAAAAGATTCTATAACTAATTAGAAAAACATGAAAATATTCAATATGAACATAAAAAGTTAAAAAAATATAGGTATAAGAATCATCTTACTTTTTTATATCTTGAGTTCTATTCCCCTATTATTTTGTAACCATTCAAATCTAGGTATATGGAGTAAAATAAGAGAAAATCTGAAAATAAAAAGTTGGGTATCAATACTGTCATTATGATTGAGTCATTTATTCAAAATGTTTAATTTGTAAATACATCTCAAATTTCTTGGAGAGCATGATCAATATATATATATATATATATATATATTAATGTTAAGGACAAGTAAACCAATTTGATTGTTAGAGTAAAGCAACAAACACATTTTTAGATATTAAAAATTAGTTCATTAGCAGCGAATCATGAAGATCACCAAATTATAATTTTAACAAAAGGAATCACAAAGATCAACCTACTCAAACCATACAATGAGTCAAAGATAGAAAATATTAAAAAGAGAGAAAAATCATAGTGGAAGGAAAAATGCAATGGTGTAACAATAATACGAATATTTACTCCAAAGACATCCTTCATGAAACCAAATGCTAAATTTGAGATAATATTTAATCCAATTATAATTTATTTTCTAAATTATTATTCTCTAGGTATAACATGAATCTTTAAATAAGAAAATGAAGATTAAATGAACGAAGAAAATTAGAAATTTTTTTTGGAACTTTATTAAATGAAGGTTACAACCATCAAAACAACTCATTAAATAATAACCATGAATCATCATCATATCTTCCCCTCAATCATTATTTAAGAAAAAGAAGATCTGCAAGACCTACAGTGTTGAAATTTTTTACTGTTGTATTTCATATTGTATCCAACGACAACCATTTTTTATATCTCTGAATATTTCAGAGTCAAGGATCTGCCAATGCCAAATTTACACATCCTGAAATTTAGCTTCTTCTAATCAGTGTTTTATTTCTGGCAATGACCACCTGGGCATGAGCAATCGTGTTCTAAAGTTTTAAGAATTATACAAACAGATGGTTATGGAAAAGCATGTTGAAAGATTGTAGTTTCTTGAGAGCACGCTAAATATGCAATCCTAGATATGAGAATGTAAGATAACTTTGATTTATCATCAATGCAAGGCTAAGATATTGAATTTCATTTTACATAGTACCCTTATATTAGAAAGAAACATACCTGTTTTTCATTACCTTATGTTGAAATTTTAGTTCAATGGTACTTTCAAAGACTTTCTCTGCTAATTTGTAGATTTGTTATGAAGAAGGGGATTTTGAGAGCAGGGTTATAAATCTTGGCATCTTGGAATGCTTAAACATGAAATTTGGGGAATATAACGGCAAGAAAAAAATACGTAAGAATAGAAATCTTTTAATTGTAGGACTCTAGAATTGTGCAAATTTAGTGGAACAAAATAAAATTCTTTAGTAGTAGGACTGTGGAAGAATAAAATCTTGTAGTCGTAGAACTACAAGTTTGTGAAAAGTTAGATATGCCACTGGTGTAATGTGAGACACTCTAGTGCTTTTCAAAATTGAACATTTTTTCAGCTTCTGATTTTATATAGTAGATTATATTATTAGGTCAAACTCTTTATATCTAATTATAAATATTTTGTTTTATATCCTTCTATGAAGTAGCAATTGATACAAGTTGTTAAGTAATAATTCATTTTCATGTCATGTAATACAAATTGGTATCTTTTTATTTTTGGGGAGGCAGGTGTTGTTACAGGAACTAATGGGGGTTAGTTGTTACAGGTACTAATTTGGGAGCTGCTCTAGTGGATTTGGAAACTCGAATGGCATCATGGGTGTGTCGTAGTAAAAGTGATGTTTTTGCACAACAAATTGTTCATTCGGTAATGTATGAATCATTTGAGGTTCATTGGATATGCGATTGATTTCTTTGAGCACATCATACACGTATGTTGCTGCCAGACAGTATTGAAAATGAAGATAAAAATGGAAATTGAGTGAAATATAAAGGATAGACCTAAGAATCAACACTTAGGTTTGCTTGTAATCAGTTATAAGCAGAAAAACTTAGGAATCAGCACCCAAGTGGCTAGGATTCATCATCCAGCAATTGGAAAATTTTCAATACAAAACTTCATTCATCAAGGTCTGCCTTGCATGTTTATTAAAGCCTTTTTAAATAAGCCTTCAATGAGTACATCAATAAGGAAAATAGTTCAAAAAAAATAAAAACATAATCCTGCAAAATCTTCAATTAAAATAAAATTTATCAATGAAATATCAAAATTTGAAATTTAAATTAGTGTTAATCTTGTTGCATCTTGGTGTCTGCACCATATGTTCAATAATCTAAAATTGAGATTTTTCTCTCTAACTTAGTGGTGATTCCAAGTAGCCTTTGGTGGCGAAGCCTGGGCTTTCAAATAGCTCCATGTGGTGAAGCCTAGGGTTGTTCTGTTTCTACTTTCATTTTCCTTACTTTTACAATCATATGTTGCATCACAACTGACTTCACATAAAGTAATTTTTAAAATTTTTTTTAATAGTGCAACATTCTAGGCAAAATAATGCTCTCCTACAATTTAACAAATATTAATGTATGTATCTATTTATGAGTGAGTGAGTTGACATATTTGCTTAGTGACGAGATATATGTTAAAGGAACAAATTCTGGGTTCTTAGATAATATAACCTAGAAATAATGTTTTAAATACTGACCCGATATATATATATAATGTTTTTAACCTAGAAATAATCCCCCTTCCCCTATATATATATATATATGTGTGTGTGTGTGTGTGTATGTGTTTCTCAAAAATACTGACCCGATTGTTAAACCAAAGAAGAGAGGTCAAGGTTCAAATGTCATAGAAGTGCTAATCACATTTGTGCTATACCCCAAAAGGCTAGTCACAACTGGAGCTTATCGTAATCTCTTATATAGCCTAGATATGTGTGCAAGTATTTATGTTTGTGTGAGAGTGAGTTCTCGTGTTTGCTTAGTGGAAAATTAAATGTCTAAGGAATAAGTTCTTGGTTCTCAGACAATGTAACCTAGAAGCAATGTTTCAAAAACCAACTTGATTTTAAAACCAAAGGGACCGGGGGGGGGGAGGGTGCGAAGAGGATCAAGGTTCAATTGTGATAACTTGGTAAGTGTTAATCTTATTTACTCTATAGTTCAAAACATCAGTCTTAAGTAGAACTCTTAATCGGTTATATAGCCTAGATCGACTTAGTATACTCATGATGTAGGATTCAGTACACATCTGCACAACACACACTTGAATTCAGGATATCATAGTCTTCCCTATTCAAAGTCTTGACTTTCTTTTAAGAGCCCATATAGCGCTCCAATTCAAAAGTCATATGGCAATATCTGATTGAGTTTGATACCATTTGTTATAATACAAGTGCTAGTCCCATTCGTGTCATACCACTTAAGAACTATACACATTTTGGGCTCCTCATAATTGCTTATATAACCTGAATCACTTGTATGATCCAAATTGATCTCATCCTAGTGTGCACCCAATATGGGACTCAACACATGCCTACACAACGCTCATAATGCAATCTATATAATCCACACAATCTTGGATATCACATAAAAGGTTCAACGGAATTCAACTGTGACATTAATATGGTGTAATATATATAGGTGAATATTAATATTTCCTTTTGGTTATAAATATTATATTTTATGAGATATATAAGTGAATAATAATATTTCCTTTTGGTTATAGATATTAGATTTTGTGATAAAATATAATATTTTGAGTAACAATGAGGTATAAATTTTCTTTTCATTTTTTTGAAAAAATTAATTTTCTTTTTATGGGGATATTCTTTAATTTGATCTATTTTGTTTGTTTGTTGTAGGGAAATGCTATTTTATGCGGACTAAGGAATGGGGCAATTGTGACAGTGGATGTTCGTGACAAACGGGAAAGCAGTTCTGCTAGATTTATTAGACATAGAATACCTTGCTCACCCTTGGATAAAACTGTTGGAGACTCTAGTAGACAATGGTTTAAAGTATGAGTTTCTTCTTACTAATTTCATTTTTATGTGCGTTCTTTTATGTTAGCATTTTGAGAGCTGGAAACTCTATTGCCAGTGATTTACTCTTTTTCACCTTAAACTATGTGATTAGTTCATGTCTCCACTTTTAAATTTTTGTTTCTGTCACATATAACCTTAAGTTTTACATGTTTATTACGTTATCACAGAAAAGTAAAAGAAAAGTGAGCACATGGCTTGTGCCATGTGATAATTTGATAAGCACATGTCTTGTGGTAATGTTATAAATATGAATTTTAAAGTTAATCATAATGGAAATTGAACAAATTTTAATGGTAGGGGGACATTGCAATTAACTCTACAGTTTAGGAGTTGATTGCATAAATTTGAAGTTTAGGCGGTCCATTGCAACTGATATCATAGTTTAAGATGGTGAATTGCTATTTTGGTGTGCGTATTTATTATAGAGAAACGTTATTGATTTTAATAAGACCTCTACTCTGTAACTAGACCATTTTTTCAGTCTTAAAGCACACTGAAATATGCGATGTTATCGCAACTTTTCATACTCTGACTTGAGACAACAAGTTCTCCTTCTTTATATTTGTAGTTTAATTTTTGTTATTCAGATTGATGAGGAGCTAACTGGAAAAAACTTTGGGAAATGCATTGATTTTGTATTATGTGATTCTTAGGTTTATGCATACTTACGTCTTTTTCATTCTTTATTTTTCATCTGTTCTGAATTTTTTATTCCTGAAAATTCTATACTCATATGAATTGTTACCCTGAGTGCCTTGTTTGAAGCTACTTTTTACATAAAAATTTGGATAATATATTTTGATCTCTTGTTGTGCAGCTTTCTGGAAACATATATCCTTCATGTACTGTTAAAATGCCTTCATCTATTTCTTGGTTAGTGTGCTACAGCTCTAATCGAATTTTGTTTCTTCAGATTTAACATTTTTTACTGTGTTTATAATTCTATCTCTGTTTTTGGAACTCTAGTTTGGTATCACTTCAATTCGATGACAACTACTTCTTGGCAAGCTCCATGGATGGATCGGTTAGTGTTCACTTCCATGTTAACTCTTTTTGGGATACTTATTTACTTAACATTTCCTGCATGTAATGTAAAAATAAACTTTGAATTGGTCTTATCTTATTAGAGTACCGGTATTCAGGCACATGATGCATGTACATCATGATGTCTATTAAAGTGCGGATATATGAAATGGATACTACTAATCTCTAAGTGTAACTCAACTCAACTAAGCTTTGATCCCAGCTCATTGTGATCATCACCATAAATCCTTTTTCAATTCATTGGTTTTGCCACATGTATCTTTTTGATATTCTGTGTTATGTAAGGCCAAAACTACTAATTTCCCTGTTTTAAAAATACCCGCAATAGATTTGAGAAAGAACCTAAAGAAACGGGGGAAAGGGGCCCGGTTGGGGGGGGGGGGGGTGTATTGAAGGTTAGTATTAAACAGAGAGCTGTTCTTTTTTTCCAAAATTCTAGAGACAACCATCCCCTCCTCTGCCCCCATGCCCTCCTCCCTTCCCTTGGGAGGACTTATTCAAATGCTGTAATGGACAGAAGAACTCGTTTTCAGTAATGGAAGGATGAATATGTTCTCCAGATCTCTGTTCTGGTTCCTGTGCCATTTTCACACTACACCCTTTTTCCAGTAATATTATTTACTAGTGTCATTGGTTATTCTGTAAAATGATAATACACTGCTAGATGCCACTGCTGTTTTCTAAACCAATCCATTTGCCTATTGCCTTTTCCTTTTCCTTATAAAATATATAATAATCATAGAAATTGCATAATTTTTTAAACCCTTTTTGAAGTGGATCTATTCATAATAGAGTAACTAAATTTTATGTTGGCTGTCAACCTATTGCAACCCTCCTTTCTGAAGTAAGTTGGATTATCTCTATTAGTCTAATGTCTTTTGATGAAGCACATTGTTAAAATGCAAAAGTATTATGGAAAATAAATAGAAGATTAAAAAGAAATAATGGAACATATTAAGTTATTAACGTGGTTTGACTCCAAGCATCAACATCCACAACACAAAATCCCAAAAAGTCTCTTCTTTCTCATTGACTTGGATCAATAACTAGCACAGTGGACCTCATATAAATATTGGCATGTACAAAATCGGAAAATAGGTCAATCCCAATCAACCCCTTGATTTTGTCTTCATGGTGCGATAAGTAAATATTACTTTCTAACACTCATTGTTGTTCAAGCTGCTAGCTTAAAATAATGTTGATCAATGATTTTTACACGCAGTTAAAACCTTGTGTTATGGTTGGCCCAACCAAGAATAGAGAGAGAGAGAGAGAGAGAGAGAGAGAGAGAGAGAGAGCAGTTTATTACTTAGCTAATTACTTTAGCTAGTCAGCAACCTCATTTAAGTCAAGGTGCAGCAGCAGCAGTGCAGCTTGTCCAGAACTTGTATGATTGTATTACTTGAGATTGTAATCCTAATATGTGACAAGAAGAATACTACATTTTAGTTAATATTGTAGCTGATAAGTAGTTAGGATAGCTGCAGCTACTGATCAGGCAGTTAGTACAGCTGTTAGTATTTACTTTGCTGTAACAGAATCTGTTAGGGCTGATGACAAAAGTAAGTCTCTTGAAGAGTTGAAAGCCTTTCATAGTTCTCTAATCAACTTCAAACAGCCCAAACACTTCGCTTTTCTCTGATTTTCTTGCATCAGAGAGAGAATTTCATGCCTGCTCTTTTATTCTTTTCCAGGTAAAACTATATGATCATCGGCTAATCCAGAGAGGCGCTGTACAATCTTATGAAGGGCATGTTAATTCCCATACACGTATACAGCTTGGAGTTGATCCATCTGAGAAATTTGTTATGTCAGGTAAATATATTTTGAGTGCCTGCATTTAGCTTTGTGAGTCTCAGAAAATTCAAGCTTTTCTGACATTGTTTTTATATTAGGTGGAGAGGACTGCAACTTACGGCTCTGGAGTATCAAGTCTGGTGAATTGCTTTTTGAGGATAAATTCTCTGATTCAGTCCTCTCAACTGTGTGCTGGCATAGAGCTGAAAGTATCAGGATTTTTCCATCTCTCGTTCTATTATTTTTATTTTTTATTTTTAACAGTTTATATGGATATGTTATATGGGTAATAATGCTTGACATATATTTTATATATATCCAATTTATAGACTAACAGTATTCAACTCCTGTGTAGGACCGATGAGAGTGGGGGATGAAAGGAAAAGCCATAAAGAGTATTTATATCAGCAGAGTTATGGTTTGGGGACATGGCTTGGATCTCATGAAGGACTGTTTTACATGCACTGGCCTTGAACTTATTGTGAAATGATAACATCAGTATTAAGCCCTGGTGGTGAAACTATGTTTCTGAAAACTGCTTCCCCTCAAACATGCAAAGTGCTATATTGCCTGTGATATGGATGACACAGCAATGACAATGCCAACATAGGGCCTTTGTGTTCTAAATATCACCAGCCATTGCCATATATTGGTGCTGAGAGACAGCTGTGAAGGTAACCAGCAGCAAAAGAGTAATGATCTTTCCCTAGTCAACTGAGTTGTTCTTGTAAGGGCTGCATGATGTTATCAAATTGAAATGGTTGTAAATGGCTGAAATATCTTTCCAATATCCTCTGTCATGCTCTTCGATTTCCACATTCGGTATAAGGTAGCTCTTTGCTAGTGAGCCCGGAAACTATTGTTGTTAGTGTTCAAAACTTCCAATTCTAAACTCAAGCAATATGGCAAAATCCTTTCATTTCATCCATCAGAAAGATGGATGGGTATCTCTGTTATCTATGGTGGAAAGGGGGACTGTTGCTTCAAGTGTATTATCTCAAACTTTCTTGACCGAATTCAGGGCGGTTAGCAAGCCTAGTTGTCTGAAAAGCATGGTCTAATTGGGCTCTAGCATGATAAGTAAATAGTTCTATCATATGATTTGCACCTTGATACTGTTCTTTTTGGTTAGGACATCTTGATACTGCTTGGTGAACAAAATGTGACACCTTTTCCCCTGCTGAATATGAGTTTGAATACAATCCATTTTGTATGGGTGACATTGGTAATTGTCTATTCAGCCAAAAAGAAAAAGGTGATTGTTTGTGTTACATTGCTTGTCTGTATGTAAATGCCCTTTATTAGACTTTGGCACCTAGCAAGTGAAAACAGATGAGTAATCTGATTTGCTTAATTGCATGTGATGAAGACTTATTACTGTATGATTAATGAGTGAATGAAGCCAGATTTTAAGCTGACGGAGTATGATTTGAAGGTTGATAGTATATCTGTTAAGGCTGTGAAAAATATCATGATGATAAAGCCAAGTTAAGTTAATCCTAGTGGTGACAGGGAAGGATGAATACTGTGATTTCCAAACATATCGGACTCTGCAACTTATATATATGTTATTTTAAATTAAACCTGATTCTGAAGTAGGAAACAGTGAGCCCTAAAAAATAAAAAATAAAAGAAGAAAAAAGGGCTGAAAGTTTACATGAGAAATTCCGAGATGGGATTTAATTCAGAATTGTAATTTGGAAATTATCAAAATTGATTTTTTTTTTTCTCCTGTTGGTTAACAATAATGTTGTGTTTAGATGATGAATTTGGAGGTGGAATTTTGAACTCAGGATTTTCAAGCATTCAAATCTTAAATTCAAATTCCATGAGTAAAGTGTCATTTACCAAGTTTATAAATAGTGATCATCTACGATTGTTATCACCACTGTCACCTTCATTGTCAATGCAGTTGTCAAAACATACAATCTACATTATTACCATCATCACCATCTTTGTCACTATTATCCTCTCTATTATGACTTTTGTCTTTACCATTGCCATTTTTGTTATTGTCAATGTTGCCACCACTACTATTGTCATTGTCGTCGTCCCCACACTGCCATTGTCACCACTTTTACAATCACCACCATCTACTAGATTGTCTCTGCTAGCACCACCTCACTGACATTGTCACCACTTTTACTACCGCCATCATCTACTAAATTGTTGCTACAAGCATCACCTCCATGCCGTGACCTTTGCCACAACTAATATAATGATCCTATACTGATACTATCACCAAGTAATTGTTACCATCCTTACCATAAAAATTTTACTTATTATAGTATTTTAATTTCTTAATTTTAAGACGTGCTCATACAAATTTGATGTTGATTTTTTAACAATCTTATTAATTATGTTAAATAAATAACTAATTTCCGTTGATGATGATTTTTAACCTCAAAAAAAAAAAAAAACCAATGTAGCCAAATAGTCACAAACAAGTTCATGTATTCAAACAACCCTAAATATCTGTCACCCATCCTCCTCCACCCTCCTAATCCCCACCATACCACCAACAAGAATGGGTCCCCTCACCACCAATAACACAGATCTGTTTTATGAGAAACATGAATGTTCTTTCTATTTATTTTTAAAATGTTTAAATAAGAAATAAGTAAAAAAATCGTTTTGTTGAGAATATTCTGTTACTATTTATTTATTTATTTTTTTAATGAGGACGGTTAAAGGAGGCCGGGTGTCAATTATTTTGAGACTTAAAGGAATGGTGTCATTTATTGAAAATTAAGTGTAACGAATTGAATTTTGCTATATCTCAAGGTGTTAGCATAATTTACCCTAAAAATAATGAAATTTCAAATTGATAAGATTGAAATCTTCATAAATTTAATCCTCCATAATGAAAACCTCAAAATTTTCAAAATTCTTCCCCCAATCACAGCATTAAGTTAAAATAAAAGAGAGAAAAAATTAAAAATACCAAGAATCATCACCAAAAGCAAGAAAGGGCCAAGTTGGTTTTAGTGAACAGCTCGATATGATCGTGATGGTCATTTGCCTTGCTTTTTCACACAGTATATCCCATTATGGTATGGAGTCCCAATCAAAATAAGTTTGGTGATTTCAGATACTCAGCATGCAAGCCATGTGTCTTGAATATTATCTAAATTTTGCCCAAACTTGCAGTCTAAATTCACTGTTATCCTCGTTCCTTGCAGAATATGATTGATGGTAATCACAAGTCACAAGTTCACTTTTGGTAAAGCAAAGCCATAAAAAACACTTTAATTACTTTTATCAAGGGAGACAACCAGTTCTTTTGATCTCTTTTCTTGATGACTAGACTGCTGATGTTTTCCAAGAAGAATGGTTTTTTTATTTTTCATATAATAATAATAATAATAACAACAACAACATACATAAACGTAATTAGTTCGACAATATTTTTCCCAAGTCGAAAACATTTTTTACAACTATTAAGCTGATAAGATATTATTAATTTTAATATAAATTTACTATTAATACTATTTTATTGTCTAATCATTAACAAGTTTGTGTAAGATAGTTTTGAAATATATTGTAAAAATTCTGTTAATTTAGACATTTTTTTTTTAATTTAAATCTTTGAGTTTTGTAGGCTACAGTATTTAATGGGAGGGTCAGGTCAGGTCATATTGGTGTCATGCTGTGGGGTTGGTTCGGTTGAGTATTTGTTACAAAAGTTCTTTGAAGTGTTAAACTCACTCAAAATATAAAGTGAAAGACAGAATGATGCTGTGATTGCCAAAAGCAAACCACCATACCTCCTCTTCTAGACATGAAGACCTCTGAGATAGAGGGATGAAAAGGCAAAGAATATTATCAAAATTCAGGTGTCTCTATCTTGACTTAATCATGCTTTCAGAAACTTTTTTAGTATGATGGGAAGTTGGTGGATGGAATATAAACTTTGCTAAACTATTTCCTTCCTTTTAGACACAGGGGAGCTTGATATTTGAGCATGAAGTTGCCTGGCTGCCATGGCATGTCAATAATCAACTGACCATCTCAATGGTTCATCCTTCATACCCTACAAACTTCTACCATCAAAGATATGAAAATGATCCTCTCTGTTTGAAAACCAATTTCATAATTCAGATTAAATATTATAGTTATTTACTTATTTATTTTTATATAGATACGATATAATTTCAACTTATTACATTCACTCCATGATAATTATTTTTTATTATCTTACACCGATTGAATATAAGTACGGCGAAATTTGAATTCCAAATCTCTTATTCGATGACATAAAATTTTAAAATTTGAGTTCATAAAAACCCACAATATTGTAGATTTAAAAATAAACAAATTGTTATGTTATTTGAAATTTGATGTCCGTGACAATGTAAGTCTTGTTGGATTCATAAAATAAAATCATACTTAACCACAGTCTAGTCACTAATGTCCAGCAAGATGTTGAAGTGTGCCTTCAAACAGACATCAGTGTTTGAAAACACTACCAAATGACATGAGAAAAAGATGATTAGTCTTGTACTTTGTCTCATCATATGGCATTGTCATGTGTCTTAGCTTCTTGAAGTCGCTGTGTGCATGCATGCGCTGTATAATATATGTCAGAAAGTAACTATCTACATCATTGTTGTTTTCTCATTGAATTTGGCTTCGTTTCATTGGCAATCTTGTTATTCTGCAGCCCGAGAGAGAGAGAGAGATGCCAATCTCTTACGTACTGTGCATGTCTCTCTGTTCTCTTAAAGGTAGGGCTTCATTTGATCAATGATCATGCCATATGTGTCTATGATTTAGATTTATAAACCTTTGTAGCTATGATCAATTTGGAATTTCAATTTTATACACATAAAAGAGCAAGAAACTTAGCTATAGTGCTCTAAAGTATAAACTAACATTCTACCAAATAGTGCATTTCTTAAATATTTTCTTTATTTAGCCTTCCACATCATCTAATCATTGCATTTTATGTCAAATTATTAATTCTTAAATAAAATTTTCATTTAGCCTTCCACATCATCCAATCATTGCATTTTATGTCAAATTATTAATTCATTATCATGTGTTAATTGATAAGTGCATTTTCATCGTCCTTAACACATGTATATGTTGAATCTTGTGTTTATTAAATATTGTTACAACTTGAACAAATATATTATAAATAAAATAATTCTTAATTTATTATCATCGTATTAAAAATTTTGGAATAACCTAATAGCATAAACGTACATATCGCACGGGATGTCTATTGGTATAATTAATTGACAACCCTCTCATTAAATTGTTACAAATTAACACACATATTAAATTTCATATTAATTGAATAACTTTCATTCTTCAATATTGGATTAATCCACCAACTCGTTTTTTTTTTTTTTTTTTCTTTTTCTTGGATGAATAACCTCATTCTTTAGTTAAGTATTTAATTTTTTTGAACATCCCAAATTCATGGCCTTAGTTTCAAGTTTTCATTTTCCTCTCAGAATGTAAATCCAAACATGAAGAATTTGTGCAGATATTCAATGGATTTGGAAAATCGCATCAAACCAAAAAGGGGTGAATGTCAAAACATTGTTGCAAATGAAATGACTAGTGGCATGACGTGTAGACGAAATCGGCCATGAACCCCAAAACATTTTGAAACTTTTTTATACTCACCTACTTATCCTAACTCTATTTGGGAAAGTTTGATTCTCCACAAAAAAATAAGGGAATAAAAAAGAGAAGAAGAAGAAAAGAAAGAAGATGGGATGTTTGGCAAAATTTGATTTATCTTTATACATATAAAAGATAAGAAATTTGATTATTGTGGTTGTTATTTATGTCTAACTAAGTTGCACATGAAATCTATATATTCTACTATTAGGCTTTTATTATGATTGTTTCTATATATTGAATTATACATTCTATTATTTAAGGGCATGCATACCAAGATTCTGTTGGAGAGCTTAAATGTAGAATATAATTTAAATTCAATTAAAATATATATGTTTGAATAATGATTTATAAAATTTTGAGATCTCAAAAGTTTATGTAATATAATACCATACCATGAGAATCATGAGATCAACCAAAAGTCAAAATTTTTTTAATTTTATATAAGTTATAAATTATCGATATTCACAAGTCACTACAAGAGAACTAATACTTGGATATCCCAAAAAACATATAAGTAAATTTATATTGTATCCTTATTAGTATAAGGATATTTAATGGAAATATTAAAACATATTAAGTCATAATCCTCAAAATGTATGACAAGTGATGATATATATAAAGAAGGTAAAAAAAAAAAGTCATAAATTATATAATAGGTAAAACTATCTTTTTTTTAGATTATTGTAAATATAATATTATAAGAAATACTTTTCTGCACAATGAATAAGAACCTACATAAATAAATAAATAAATATATATATATATATATATTTTATACAAGATAAAATTTCTATTCTAACCTAATCTAAGTGTATGTATATGGAACTCCTTCCTAGAGACTTGAATTCTAACCCTTGTCCTTTACACTCCACAAGTATAAATGCTTGTGGGGTGTAAAGGACAAGGGTTAGAATTCTAATAAACATTTATACATGATTAAAAGCCTAATAGTAGAATACCACAACTATTTATACTTGTGGAGCGAGCACCACACCAAGCCTACATAAATATATTTTGTCAAAAGAATCAAACAAACTATGTTAGAATATTTATTACATGATTAAATAATTATGCTTTATTATCAATCTAACTTTTTAATAGATTCTAAAAATTAATGATATTAGTAGTAATAAGTAATATTTTTGTCATGAGAACGTCATCTTAAGTTCAAATCAAACTATGTTTTGACAATTACACCTCTCGATTAAGTTAAATAATTCATATGTCAATCTCACTTATTGAGAGCCACACTTTTTCTTCCATTTTAGTCAAATGATCCATGTGATGAGTTCCACTCTTTAAGAAGTATTAGGGATTAAATATAATCTTTCTCTCTATTTACGAGTTTGGGATAAATAGACTTATCAAGTGTAAGAGCGGACAGTCAACAAACACACGACTTTTTTGGGATTAGTTTTAGTTGAACTTCTTCCTCTAATAGTGTAAATTCTAACATGATATCAAAGTCTCACATTGGCAGTGTGGAAACTTTGGTATGATTTATGTATACCTTTTTCTTTTTGTTGGAAAAGAAAAAGCTTGGTACGATTTATGTATACTATTACTAATTGAGCCTCTTTACCTAGCAGCTTAAAAATTTTAGGTTGAATATTCTAATAAACTTTACTATGCCATTAGTCCATTTATCTTTTTGGAGTAAAAGTCATCAAATATCTTGTATCCTTGTGACTTATTTTTTTTTTTTTCTTTAAATAGAAGAATGAAATTCTTCACAATAGAAATATATCTATCCTATTGAGATAAATCATGCCCCAGGAAAAAAAAAATCTTGAATCTGCCACACCAAATACATTGGTCCAAAGCTCCAAATATGACTTTTAAAATTATCATAGCTGTCTTGACTTGATCATAACACAGAATCCAAATGTTAACAGCCAAAAGCCCAAAAGTATACATATACTATAAGTTGAAGTGTGTGATCATGGTCTTCTCATTATTAATTCCAGACCCTAATAATTTTGGTGGCAGCTTTATTCATCATAGATAAAGATTCAAGATTCAGCCCTCATTATAAATTAATCATGCAGAAAAATAAAAAAGAAGAAGAATCCCATATCATCATTTGAAAATTAGGTGAAGCTATAGCTTTTCCAAGAAATTGAAGTTCATTATTATTCATGCTTAAAAGGGTACCCCAAAAACAAGTTTGCTAAAGTGCCAAGCAGTTTGGGACAAGAGGATAAAAACACTGGAGAAGGTAGATGAAGACATAGAGAACCCTTTTATGTATGGTTTTGGTTCAGCTTTTAAAAGAAAAAGACATAGAATGGCATGGATGAGGTTATCATAAGAGAACGAAGGTTATTGTGGGAAATTGAGAGGAAAGAGACCCTTCACCATTGCTTTGGATGCCAGGTCCGTATGACTTTACACGCAAAACTATGGAGGTTTTGCACCTATCTATCTATCTCTTTCTTTTTTGTGATTTTCACTTTCATAATTGGTATGCACTGCAGTCTCGTCCTAAACAAAAGCTTCAAAGTTCAAACCCACACACATATTATGGAATCATTATGTCCCTTCCTTTGTTTATCCTTACTATTTCACTCACTACTAGTAGGGTTAAAAATGGATTGCTCTCTTAATAAAATGACAACACTCCCATTCCTTAAAGCTCAACTTTTTTCCTGCAAATTACTTTAAAATTACGTTTTCTTTCTATAAGAACAAAAACTTGACAACTTTCATAATGTATTTTGACGAGTTTGGATTGTTTTAGGTTCATTGAATGTAATACAAATGTGGATTGCAACACTGCCCTAAAAATACATGTTGTAATTCTTATATCTCATTCAGTACACTCAAACATTGGACGAAATTTTATCTATTTTTTATTCACAATTATTAAAATGATAATACTCTAATTATAATTAAGATGTCAACAATTATGAAAAACATTCTGAGAATTATTATTCCTAACATTGTTGTTGCCTTTTTAATGGCGCGTGAAAGTTCATCAACTCTAAGTAACAATTATACACAAGGGCTCTCAAAATACACTTCTTCGGACCCCATTGGTTTTCAATTTGGAATCCACAAAAGCTTCCTTCCTTCTCTTTTCTCTTTTTCTTTTTACGTAGAAAATAAAAAGTCCGAAAACCCATAGACACAGTAAGGTTTTTTGAGCATCAAATCCCTTTAGACAAGAGTACTACATAATATACTGTTTCACCAACACCTTTTTGGTATCCTACTTTATCTAAGATTTTACTTTTATATATAAGAGGTCGCCCAAGAATTGCGTACACTTTTATTTGAGGGAAAAAAATAAACTAATTTCCCTATCAATGCCCCCTGAAGGTTATTATTCTTTACTTTTTATTTGTAATTGTTACAACATGCGAGAAAGAGAGATTTAAACCCCAATTTTCTTTATAAAAAAGGCCATATATTGTCACTGAACCATAAAGTCATTGGCTATTGAGTATAAAACAAAAGTACCAAACTAAATAGATATACACTAAAATGTAGAGTTAAATATAAGACCAAAGAACTAAATCAAATCAGATTTACTAATGTAGAATTAGATCAAAGAAAATTCTTTTGTTTCAATTTAAAGCTAGCTTTTATGGATAATTGACTTATATCACTTCAAGAGTAGGGCTTTTTTTTCCCCCTCAATATAGTTTAATCAAAACACACTTATTAAAATGAATTGCACTTTCAAAAAATGAGTCAAATAAACCTCAAAATTTAAACCATAAGATTAAATATGCAGCCACCTGCTATAACAACTTAATTATAATATATGTATTTTTTTTTCCTGAATAAATATATGTAACCTTGAGCTGTTTGACTATGCATATTTTACATTGGAATTTGGAAGTGCATATGGTATTCTGAAAAAAATACCGCTTACCTAAGTAAATATTTTATTTTCGCTCATTTTGTCAAGATATCACTATGAGTAGAGTCCTAGCTTGTAGCCTAGTAACATAATTGGCGCATCATGGGCCAATATTTTCAAGAACCTTGAGTCAAACAAAAGTGACATTCAAGAAAATTGTGTATCAAAACATCATAAATAATTCAAGCTATGTTCCTGACTTTTTGATTTTTGACGTTTTCTTTGGGCTTTTGCTTGAAAATAACAGCCATTTATTTATTTATTTTTTTCTTCTTGTCTTTTCCCATTATACTAATAATAAAAGATATTTGTCTTTTCTTCTTTCGGTGTTGTAACAAAAATTAATGAGGAATAGGTATGAGAATAGACTCTTGTCTAGTAATTGATACAAGTGCTTCTCCTAATCATAGATAAATATATAATTAAACAGTAGCAAAAAGCAACAACATCCTTTACAAATAATTGCATATAAAATAGAAATTAAACAGTGAGTTCAGCTTCATCCACAAAGAAAAGTGAAAGGAAACACAGTAGCAACTAGAAGAGAAGGGAAGCATAATGATGACACTCCACAAAAAAAAGAAAGAAACCAAAGATCAATACTAGAATCTCATATACATATCCTCATAGTTAAATGATTGGTTGGTAGGTTCTATCTGGAAAACAATAATAAGAATAAACTGTAGAGATATCTCACTATTGTAGTAGCCCTAATTAATTGTATATAAAATGGAAAAGAAAAATTACAAACCACAAAGATGGATGAAACTTCCTTTTTTTTTTTTTTTACCTCTGCTTCTTTTTCTTTGTTTTGCTTAATTACTTACCTATTGGAAATGGGATTTGGACCACTTGGAACTTCATGTTCACTTGCATTGAAGATCTTGTCTTGCCATGGCAATGGTGATTTACTAGCTTGGTACCTTCCTTTCCTTCTGCCTGGTGAAGGAACATGGATAGCATTGGCTGTAGTTGATTCACTTTTGCATGTAGAATTGGTCTTGGACTTGCCAACCCCAAGTTTTCTTGAAGTGAACTCCATGTTGTTTCTCTTCATGGATCCATCTCTAGAGGCAACAAGTGGTGAAAACCTAAGGTTTTTGTCAGCCATGGTGGTATTAGAGACAAGTAGCAATAGAAAGAAGAAGAGGGTCATAGAAGTAAGATAGGGAGAGACTGCATCACTAGCCATGCAAAATGAAAGAAATATATAAAATCATTCAAGTCTGGGTCTTAAGGGATAAGCATCTAGATAGGAATCACTTGGTACTTTGTCAAGGGTTGGCCTCTGTGAAAGCTTAGAGCTCAAGATGGTAAAGAGAGATGATATTATCTTGAGAGTGATACCTTGTAGGGTTTGTTATAAGAATTCAAATGAGAGAGAGAGAGAGTCTTCAAATAATAAAAAGAGGAAAGCAAGGGGGGTGGTGAAGTGCTTTAACAAATTGGATTGCTTTATCAATGTCCTGTGGTGGTGAAAGTGAGAAATAAATGAGACTGGATGTGTTTGTGTTTGTGTGAGAGAGAAAGAGAGAGAGGGCTTTGGTTGGTCTTATTTGACCTTTATGACAGTGAGCGCGCCCTTGGAAGCAGCCTATAGCCCCCTAAGAGGAGGACCAAGTAGAGCCCACAATACAAAATGGGTGAATGCAATAGGCAAATATAAGGAGTCAAAATACAATCTTGGACCCCAACCAAAAAAGAACTACAATCCAATACATTAACCAATATTGTAGGTCAATCTTGAAGATGTGAACACCATGTATCACGCATTTAAAGAAAAGAATATCAAAAGAAAGAAACTAGTGCAAGCTTCTTGCTCAAGGTTTACATGGTAAATGAATCACTTTTTATTCATAATCTTTTCAATAACAAGGTTTACATGGTAAACACATTAAATCAAAAATCTGTTCCACTCATTGCTGATTTGTAGATTGGACGGTATTATATAAGCATTATCTCTAGGATTGTTGTTAGAATAATAATAATTATGGGACATATCATCATCTAAAGCTTACTCACTCTTAGGCCCAATATTGAGTTCCACTGTAACGTTTGATTTTTTTTTTTTTTAGGATAAACGGCAGACTTTAACATTTGATTTTTAAAGCAAGCAAGCTGTCAAGTCAGGCTGAAATGAAAAAAAGTGAAGAAGAAAAAGAATCAATGATCAAGGGCCTTAGATTAATTTCCTTCTTTTAAAGCCCAAAGGAGAATAATACTGACTTCTTCAAGCCCAAAATGAAAAGGCCCAATGGGGATTACATTCTTCTATGTTATTGTGAAATTAACCGTGCTTCCAAAACGCATATTTGAGTCCAAAACACATATTGCTTCTGAGTCCAAAATAAAAATGGGAAAAGACATTCAGTTTTGTTTTCTTTCTTCTTTCTTCTCTTTTTTTTTTTTAGTTAGGAATTGAATGGATTTTTAGGAGATATTCTCTCTGTAATTGAGAATTTAATGAGTATTACTTCTAAAGTAATAATGGGAAAAGATCTTCATTTTATTTCATTCTCTTCTAAGAATCAGAGAGCTTTATTTAGTTTAGGCCCAATAATCTAAAATTTGTTAAAATTTATGGACCGTGCATACACATATATATACACAAGACCAAAGTTTGTTGGATTTTTTCTAAAGTAACTAAAAAAACACACATGGGACTGAGAGATAAGAGTTTGACTATGAGTTTTCAGGAAAAATTGGACTTTTGCCTTTTATTTTTAAAATATCTAGCAATATATCTCTGTTTTCAAACTTCGAGTCCTATTTTGGAACTTGATATTTTGATTTACTATTGTTGAGTTACATGCAATTTTTGCCACGCTGGACCCAATAAAAAAAAAAAAAAAGTAAAAAACCCGGCTGGAACTCGATTTTATAAAATCGAGCTCCTCCGAAAATTTTCATATCAGAACTCGATATTAAAAGGCCGAGTTCTTTGCAATTTTTGATGTGTAACTCGATATTATGAATATCGAGTTATACTGGATTTTTATCTCGTGTCCAGACCACACGAAAACAAAATAAAAACAACATATAGAAAACAGTTGTGGCTTTCTAATGCTATGATCTAATCTTAGAACCAAAACACCAAAATCAACAGCACTATCAAATTATTCAAAACCATCATCCAATACGTCAGAACCAAAATCAAATACAAGAAACCCATATCAAATACATTGGAACCATCATCCAAGCACCACGAAACCCATAATCAAATGCACGAATCCCACAAAACCCCTAAAATTCAAAGCGAAATACCCAAAACCAATCCAGAAAACTCAGAGCAAAAATTGGGAAAAGGAGTCACGCCTAGACAAAAACAGCAAACATATATAGCAGAACACACAAAAACAACATTGCCTTGAGCGAGGGGGAGTGAACAGAGTGCTGGGGATTTCGGGGAGATAGCAGAGGGATGAGATTAGAGATAACAGAGTTCCGACGCGTCTGAAGGAGACAGACAGGGAGATAAGCGGCTGAAGCAGAGAGTGGACCTTGGGGCTGCAATATCGTGTTACACTTTCAAATTTTAAAAGCGAGTTTGAATGGAGTTCCAGCTGGAATTTTTATATAGGAAAAGCCATATCAGACTGACCACCGTGGCAAAAATTTGGCATAAAAAATCGAGGTTCAAAATAAAGACACATTCTTAAATAGTTTTAAAATAATGATACAGTATTAGATATTTTAAAAATAAAAGGCAAAAGCCCAAATTTCCTTGAGTTTTTTCGTCCTCCTACAATAACCAGTAAAACTTCTTCAAGGAAGTGTCTTAAAAGAGTTTGGAGTTTCTTTCAACAAGTCTTTTGGAAGAATTCATTATTGTGAGTTTGAGTTTTGTAAAGCTCCCTAAGGCAATCTTGTATTTCTCCAAGTTTGATGTGTAACCTCAAATTGTGCGATAAAACTTAAGTAGAAAATCGTTGTAACTTGTTGCTTATAATGGAGTGTCAGATCTTGACTCATGGATAGGCTTTTAACCATATAAATTGTGTGCATTATGCATGTTTTCTATGTGTTTGATTTTTTTTTTTTTTTTGCTGAATTTGATATTTGATAATTTTTTTCTTAGATTCCATATTACATACATATTTTGTTATTATTATTATTTTTTTTTTGGCTAATATATTACATATCTTGTTAGCTTAGCATCATTATTTGTTCTCTCTACACAAAACAAAAAAAAAAAAAAAAAAAAGCATCATTATTTGTTATGACTAACTTCCTGATGATGCCGAATTCCACCAGTGAGTTGCACGGTCTTATGTGGCGAACGATAAGGGCCTGCGAGAAGACAAGGAAGGACCTGGAAGGGACACCGGTGTGGTGCCGGCCTAAAACCCTCCGAAGGTCAAGTCAGGAACCCCGCTAATAACTCAAGAGCGCTAGAGTTCAAATGAGCGTGCGTACCTTGATTTGTGAGGGTTCTGGCGTATTTATACTTGTATAGACCTATTGACCTTTTTCCTTGTAGGGGTACCCTACCCTACGGGACCCAGGCGTGTGGATCAGGCAAGCGCTACAGTACCCTAAATGGGCCGCGATCAGGCCTGTTTGGGGAGGCCCCTGAGGCCCAGCATCCAGTGAACAGGATATATTCCAGGTCACCAAATATCTTCCTCTTCAGCTGCCCCCCATTCCATGAATCCGTCACCCAACATGACGGGTCCATGGAATCGGTTATCCAACCCGTCGATCACCTGGTTCGTCACCTCTTACGACGGATATAAGGGATATGTAGATCCGTTCCATAGAATCCGTCATGCACCTGTCGCGGGTGAAGTGACAGGTCGGGACAGGTCATAAATGCTCGAGGACACGCGGCGCGCCTAGATTGCCGGATAATTGGAACCGAGGCGTCTCTTCGTTAGTCGTGCTGCTATTCCTATATATTCATCCCTGGCTCCAGTCACTTTCGCATTTTGGAGAAATCTTTGTTGATCAGAGCACATCCGTCATCCCTGCAATCGTCGACACAAAACCAGCCGTTTGGTGAGACCGTCAACCTCATACCGTCGCCCTCATACTCGTAAGTTCACTTACTACTTTCATCCCCATTTTTCTTTGGAATCTTAGTCCGTCGTCAGTATAGATCTAGAGTCTTAGGTTTCCTTTCCGTCATTTGTAGGTGTCAGATGTCTAGTGAAGCTTCCAGCGGTCAATCTTTTGTCCGTGAGGGAGCAGGATATGACGAGGCTTACCCGTCAGGTCAGGGAGACCGGGGTTCCTCCATCGATGTCAGAGAACCGTCGTCCAGCTCTCCTTCCTCTACGGAAGATGAAGGGCGAGGAGAGGACGGGTCAGAATATGACTCAAACGAGGAACTAGAAGTGATAGATCCTTCCGTTCAGCCAGCTATTGGCGAGGACGGCTCGAGGAAGTTCATCCTGCCCCCCGAGTGGACGGTGAACTACTTCACTTCCACCATCGCTCTGGCGCACTTCAATACCCTAAGGGAAAAATACCAAATCCCAAACTCAATAACAGTCCGTCTACCCTTTAAGAACGAGAGGTGCTACTACGAGGGACTGGAGGACGTCGGCGTGTACGAGCAAATGCTCAAGGCCGGCCTTCGCTTTCCCCTAAACGCCCTGCACCGTCAACTTCTCCAGTATCTGGGTGTGTCCGTCACCCAGATCTCACCAAACGCCTGGAGGGTGTTCTTGAGTGTTGAAGTTCTGTATGGTGTCATGTCCAAAGGGACAAGGCGGTTGACGATGGAGGAGTTCTTCAATTGTTACCGTCCGGACGAAAATGTAAAATCAAAGGGAATGTACAGCTTCGTGGCGAGGAGCCCGTTGCTTAGGTTGGTGTCAGAGACCCCCGACTCCAACCGCAACTGGAAGAGTAGGTTCTTCTTCCTACAAGGGGACGAGTGGATGGGTCGTCGTGACGACCCCGATTTTGCACCCGTCGATAAGACATGGGGCATTGTACCCCCGTCGGGTATGTGATTTATTTTGGCCCGTCTTGTATCATCTGCGTGCCATTTGGTTAACTAACCGTCTTCCTCTTTGCAGCTCGCAGACGGACGGACGTCACCGTCGAGCAATTTGGCTTCCTTGAGTCCATCTTTCAAAAAACCGAGCTGTCGGAGAGGACCTAGGCCAAGCTCGTCACTCTCAACACCATCCACTGGTACTGTGACGGACCCGAACCCTCGGAGGCCGCTATTAAATACGACGAGGGAGTTCGTAAGCGTAAGCCTTCTTCCCCGTCGTTGTTTTGTCTCCGTTCTTATGTCCGTCATATGAATTAACCGTTCGTCCTTTGCAGAAATGGACGACGCTAAGAGACGAGCTCTAATCAAGCAACAGGCCACCCACAAGAAGAAAGACGGGGGTGATCATCCCTCCAAGGGGCCAGAGAAGAGAGGGCCAGAGAGAACAGACCGTCCCGTGAAGAGGCCGAGGCTGGTGACGGGGCTTCCGGCCGTCCAGGGGGACAACGAGCCAACTCCCAGGCTTGGTCTCGGCAAGGGTAAGGGTCTTATGACCAAACCTGCCACCGTCCAGGAGAAGGCTCCCATCCTCCTTCGGGAGGACTCACAGTATGCTCTTGCCCAGGTCACCTCGATCATAAAGGAGGAAGACTATGAGGACCTGGGCAACCACGCGACGGAGGCTATGGGGGAGACGGCTCTATTCAACCTCACCCAGGTAATGTACCCGTCTAGGTAAATCCTGACTTGGTTCGTCGAGTGTGTTTGCGAACTAACTTTCCGTTATTTTTGAGTGCAGACGGTGCTAATGGCTAAGGGCCTGATGGACCATTGCCTGAAAAGTGAAAAAGCTCTGGAGCGGGCACGGTCCAAGGGTAGGGCCTTGACGGAGGAGCTGGACAATATGAAGCTCTGGAGGGCCCGTCACGAACAGAAACTGAAGGTGACGGAGGAGGCTCTTGGGGCATCGGAGAAGGAGGTTGAGCTCTTGAGGGACTTGGTGAAAACCAAAGACGAGGACATCTGTCGGGCTAAGGCCGAAGCCGTCCAGGAGTACCGGGATTCGGAAGCATTGCTGAAGGAGCTCGGTACTTCCTTCACCGACGGGTTCGACGACTGCCTCCGTCAAGTGAAGGCGTCGTATCCAGAACTTGGTGTTGATCACATCAACATCGATGCCGGAGGTCAGACCCCAGCTCACGCCGCCGATTCGGAGGGAACAGTTGAGCTTTTTGGCGAGGCTACCAATGAGGCCCCTCAACATGGTGATGACCCCACCCGTCCTCACGAGTCCGACGGTGCCAAGGACCAGGCCGACGCCCCCCAAATTCCATGATTGCCCTGCCTTCTTTTTATCGTTTTTCTCTTTTTTTTCTTTTAGGAGTAATTTGTAATTTATGGACAACTTGTTGGTGTAATTTTACACCCGTCGTGTATGCTTTACAATATATTCAAGGCTTTTATTCACCCGTCGTATATTTCGCATGAATGTTTTGAATGTTTTTAATTATTTTGCGTATGTACAAAGAGCAATCCGTCGACTTTATGAATTGCAAGAATAATCCGTCCACTTATGCGGCCTTTGTAGCTAAATTAATTGTTTAAATGAACCGTCGACCAACTCAAGGATTTTGCAGCTCATGGGCTTGGAGAGCTTTGTCCGTCCACCTTTTGGGCGGCTCGTCCCCCTTTGTGAACTTTTTAGATTAATAAGCTTTATAGACGGTCCGTCCACCTCGTGGACTTGGTAGATTGCGTTCCATATTTTATATGGTCCGTCCACTGTGTGGAACTTGTAGATTATCCCATCATTTAGATGGTCTGTCCACTGTGTGGACTTGTAGATTATGACCATTTTAGATGGTCCGTCCACTGTGTGGAACTTGTAGATTTTAGATAGTCCGTCCACTGTGTGGACTTTGTAGATTATCCCATCATTTAGATGGTCCGTCCACTGTGTGGACTTGTAGATTATGACCATTTTAGATGGTCCGTCCACTGTGTGGAACTTGTAGATTATCCCATCATTTAGATGGTCCGTCCACTGTGTGGACTTGTAGATTATGACCATCATTTAGATGGTCCGTCCACTGTGTGGACTTGTAGATTATCCCATCATTTAGATGGTCTGTCCACTGTGTGGACTTGTAGATTATGACCATTTTAGATGGTCCGTCCACTGTGTGGAACTTGTAGATTATCCCATCATTTAGATGGTCCGTCCACTGTGTGGACTTGTAGATTATGACCATTTTAGATGGTCTGTCCACTGTGTGGAACTTGTAGATTTTAGATAGTCCGTCCACTGTGTGGACTTTGTAGATTATCCCATCATTTAGATGGTCCGTCCACTGTGTGGACTTGTAAATTATCCCATCATTTAGATGGTCCGTCCACTGTGTGGACTTGTAGATTATGACCATTTTAGATGGTCCGTCCACTGTGTGGAACTTGTAGATTTTAGATAGTCCGTCCACTGTGTGGACTTTGTAGATTATCCCATCATTTAGATGGTCCGTCCACTGTGTGGACTTGTAGATTATCCCATCATTTAGATGGTCCGTCCACTGTGTGGACTTGTAGATTATGACCATTTTAGATGGTCCGTCCACTGTGTGGAACTTGTAGATTTTAGATAGTCCGTCCACTGTGTGGACTTTGTAGATTTTAGATAGTCCGTCCACTGTGTGGACTTTGTAGATTATCCCATCATTTAGATGGTCCGTCCACTGTGTGGACTTGTAGATTATCCCATCATTTAGATGGTCCGTCCACTGTGTGGACTTGTAGATTATGACCATTTTAGATGGTCCGTCCACTGTGTGGAACTTGTAGATTTTAGATAGTCCGTCCACTGTGTGGACTTTGTAGATTATCCCATCATTTAGATGGTCCGTCCACTGTGTGGACTTTGTAGATTATCCCATCATTTAGATGGTCCGTCCACTGTGTGGACTTGTAGATTATGTTTTCATTGTGGATTTAGGTATCATGCAAACAAGAGTTGCAAAAACTTCTGCCATTGTGTGTAGAATCTTGAACAAAGACTCGCCTTTAGGCGTTCCGGCAGTGCCGTAGGAAACAAAATTACAAGCATCACAAAAGGACACAACATTGTTTGTCGTCGTCTTCTACTGATAATATTTCTTTAGGTGCTCCGTATTCCAAGGGTGGCTTAGTTTTTTCCCGTTTAGGGTCTCGAGGTAGTATGTCCCCTTCCTGTGCCATGCTGTGACCCTGTACGGTCCCTCCCAGTTTGGTCCAAGCTTCCCCTGGGTGGAATCCTTCGTAGAGCCGAGCACTCTCTTTAGGACAAGGTCCCCGACCTGGAAGTCTCTGTGTCTGACTTTGGAATTGTAGTGCTTAGCCATAAGGTCCTGGTACCGCGCAATTCTCTGTTCTGCAGCTGCTCTGACTTCGTCCACTAGATCGAGCTGGAGGCGCATGGCTTCATCGTTTCTTTGCTCGTCGTGGTTCCCAACGCGGTAGCTTGTAAGACCTATTTCGGCTGGTATGACAGCCTCTGATCCGTATGCCAAGCGGAACGGCGTTTCTCCCGTCGGTGTTCTCACCGTCGTCCTGTATGCCCACAAGACGCTTGGTAACTCGTCCGGCCATATGCCCTTTGCCCCCTCAAGCCGAGTTTTGATGATCTTCAGTAAGGATCGGTTTGTGACCTCGACCTGTCCGTTGGCTTGTGGGTGTGCGGGTGACGAATAGTGGTTTTTTATCCCCAGCTGGGAACAGAATTCCCTGAATGCTTCATTGTCGAACTGTTTGCCATTGTCCGATACAAGGACTCGCGGTATGCCGTACCTGCAAATGATGTTCCTCCATACGAAACTTCGAACATTTTTCTCTGTGATGGTTGCTAAAGCCTCAGCCTCCACCCACTTCGTGAAGTAGTCGATGCCGACCACTAGGAACTTAAGCTGTTTTGCCGCGATCGGGAAGGGGCCCATGATGTCGAGTCCCCATTGCGCAAACGGCCATGGGGCTGTTATGGGCGTGAGCTCCTCTGTTGGTTGCCTGATGAGGTTGCTAAAGCGTTGGCATTTATCACAAGACCGGACGTATACGTCGGCGTCCTTCTGCATTGTCGGCCAGTAGTACCCTGCCCTGAGGAGCTTATGTACCAAAGACTTTGATCCCGAGTGGTTCCCGCAGATCCCCTCGTGGACTTCCCTCATGACGTAGTCCGCCTCTTCGGGAGTTAGGCATCTCAAATAGGGTCGGGAGAAACCCCTTTTGTAGAGCACACCTTTCATTATGATGAATCGAGATGCTTTGACTCTTAATTTTCTAGCAGCCTCCTTACCGTCTGGTAACAGGCCGTCTTCCAAGTACGCAGCTATAGGGGTCATCCAACACCGCTCATCGTTCACTTCCTGCACCGTCGTACCGTCTATCGTCTGGGATGCTTGGGTGAAGGATAGTACTTGGTCTGGGACGACCAATGTCTCTGCTGAAGCTGCCTTGGCAAGCTGGTCAGCCTCTTGGTTTTCATCCCTAGGTACCTGAATCAACCTGACCTGGAGGTTGCTCATTCGATTCTTTACTTCGTCGAGATACTTCATCATTCTCTCGCTTCTGCACTCATAATCGCCATTAATCTGGCTTGTAATGACTTGGGAGTCGGAGTGGACCTCCATTCTTACGGCTCCAGCTGCAGTGGCGATGTCCAACCCTGCAATTACGGCTTCGTACTCGGCCTCATTGTTCGTTGCTGAGAAGGACAGACGGACCATGCACTTAATCTGATCCCCTTCTGGTGTGCGGATTACCACACCGACTCCTCCTGCGTGTTTAGTAGAGGATCCATCCGTGTGAACCGTCCATGCGGGGAGTTCGCTTGCCCCCGGTTCTGTTGCGGCGGTGAATTCTGCAATGAAGTCCGCCAGGATTTGTCCCTTCATCGCGTTGCGGGGTTGATACCGAATGTCGTACTCGCTCAGCTCGATCGTCCATAGTGCCACTCGCCCCGCAGCTTCTGGGCTACTCATAGCCCTTCTCAGGGGCTGGTCGGTCAACACATTTATTACGTGTGCTTGAAAGTATGGCTTCAGCTTTCGCGCCGCGGTCACCAACGCGAAAGCCAATTTCTCCATTGGGGGGTATCTCTCTTCCGCCCCCCTGAGCGCTTTGCTTGTGAAGTAGACGGGTTTCTGAATCCTGTCCTCTTCTCTAATGAGGGCCGCACTGACAGCCGCCGGGGAGACGGCAATGTACAATATCAGCTCTTCACCCTGCTTGGATGGGCTGAGTAGTGGGGGAGAGGAGAGGTACGTCTTCAAGTCGTCGAAAGCTTTCTGACAAGCGTCCGTCCATTCAAACGATTTCTTCAATGTGCGGAAGAATGGTAGGCACTTGTCTGCTGCCCTTGAAACGAACCTGTTCAGGGCCGCTATCTTGCCATTCAAGCTTTGGACCTCCTTCGCCGTCCTCGGGGGAACCAGCTCTACTATCGCCCTGACCTTCTCTGGGTTGACCTCAATGCCCCTTTGAGACACCATGAAACCCAAGAATTTTCCGGCCGTCACCCCGAATGCGCATTTGCTGGGGTTCAGCTTCATGTTGTAGGACCGCAGGGTGTCAAAGGTCTCTTTCAAGTCGCTCAGGTGGTTATACTCACGGGCGCTCTTCACCAGCATGTCGTCCACATAGACCTGGACATTCCTCCCAATCTGTTGTGCGAACATCTTGTTCATCAATCTCTGGTACGTGGCCCCAGCATTCTTGAGGCCAAAGGGCATTACCTTGTAGCAAAAGAGCCCTTGACTAGTGACGAACGACGTTTTCTCCTGATCCTCCTCGTTGAGTTTGATCTGATTGTAGTCGGAGAAAGCGTCCATGAAACTTAATAGTTCATGTCTTGCCGTCGAGTCCACGAACGTGTCAATACGCGACAGGGGATAACTATCCTTTGGGCAGGCCTTATTCAGGTCCGTGAAGTCGACGCACATCCGCCACTTCCCATTTGCCTTCTTGACCATGACCACGTTTGCAAGCCAGTCTGGATAGTACACCTCTCGTATAAAACCCGCCTCCTTCAACTTTTGGACTTCTTCGGCGATGGCCCGGTCTCTCTCTAGGGCGAACACTCGTTTCTTCTGTCGGATTGGAGGGAATGATGGGGATACATTCAGCTTGTGCACTATGACCGTCGGGTCTATCCCCGGCATGTCCTCATGACTCCAGGCGAATACATCCTGATTCTCCCTCAGGAAGGTAGTTAGGCTTTGCCGCGACGAGGGGCTAGTCGTCGTGCCGATCCTAGTGATCCGGCCAGGCCTTGTGCCGTCGAGTACTATTTCTTCCAGCTCCTCAGCTGCTTCAGCTGTGACTCGCTGTCCCTCAACATTCAATGCTTGCAAGTGATCATCCATCTCTATCATGGCGAGATAGCATTCTCTTGCCGCAGCTTGGTTCCCACGGAGCTCTCCGACCCCATATTCGGTGGGGAATCTAACCATCAAGTGGTAAGTCGATGTCGAGGCTTTCCATTTGTTGAGGGTAGGTCTCCCCAGGATCACGTTGTAGGCGGATGAGCAATCTACCACCAAGAAGACCACGTCCCGGGTGACCTGCTGTGGGTAATCCCCCACCGTTACAGACAAGGTGACGGTTCCCAGGGGATAGACTCTCGTTCCGCCAAAGCCGACGAGGGGGTAATTGGTTGGGACAAGCCGATCTCTATCTAGCCCCATCTGTTGGAATGCAGGGTAGTAAAGAATGTCCGCTGAACTCCCGTTATCAATGAGTACTCGATGTAGGTTGTACTCCCCAGCTCGTATGCTGACCACGAGGGCATCGTCATGTGGATGGTGAAGGCGTCGGGCATCTTCCTCCGAAAAACCAAAGGTTTACTTCTGCCCGTGCGAACCTCGTGGTTACGCCCGTCGTCTGTACGCTCTGTACCATCCGTAGGTAGGCTTTGCGAGCCCTCTTTGACGGTCCGTGAGTACCGCCCACGATCATCCTTATGTCCCCAATGGGTGGTCTTGGGCGCTCATGCTCCCGAGGAGGGAGCTGGCCCTGTGGTGGATTCGTCCCTTCCTTGCTGACGAACCTCTGTAGCCTCCCTTGCCTGATGAGCGCCTCAATCTGTTGCTTCAAGTCATAGCACTCCGTCGTATCGTGGCCGTGGTCGCGATGGAAGCGGCAATACTTGTTTCTTGATCTTTTGTCGGGATTCCCCTTCAGCTTCCCAGGGTACGCTAGGGCTTCCTCATCCCTTATTTGCATTAACACTTGGTCGATCGGGGCCGTCAGAGGGGTGAAGCTGGCAAATCTCTGCACGGGCGGCCTCGGGCGTCTATCATCCCTTCTCTCATCCGTCCTAGGCCTTTTCCGTCCTCCCTCATGTCGTTTCTCTTCCAGCCTCTCCCTTTTCTTCGGCTTACCCTCTCTCGCTATTAGCGCATCTTCTGCGTTCATGTATTTCGTTGCCCTGTATAGTACCTCGGACATAGTCTTCGGATCATTCTTGTACAAGGAGAAGAGGAACTTGCCCTTTCGCAGCCCGTTGGTAAAGGCCGCTACTTGTATCTTGTCGTCCGCTTCGTCTATAGAGAGAGCCTCTCTGTTGAACCGTGTTATGTAGGATCTCAGTGTCTCGTCCTCCCTCTGCCTGATACTCATCAAGCACGCTGTTGACCTCTTATACCGGTGGCCCCCTATAAAGTGCGACACAAATTGGGCACCTAACTCCTTAAAGGCACCAATTGAGTTGGGCGTTAATCTGCTGTACCAAACCCTCGCGGATCCCTTCAGCGTAGTAGGGAAAGCCCTACACATAATCTCGTCCGGCACTCCTTGTAGGTGCATTAGGGTCTTGAAGGACTCCAAGTGGTCCAAGGGGTCCTTGGTTCCGTCATAGCTATCCATCGTAGGCATTCGGAACTTCGGGGGTAGAGGGCACGAAGTGACATGCACCGTGAAGGGTGAATCGGTCCGCTGGACCAGGTCGTCGAGGTCACTGGACACCCGTCCTTTGAGGGCGTTCATCATCACGGCCATTTGTTCCCGCATCTCCCGCATTTCTGCGACGACGTGGGGTGGTAAGGTTTCAGAAGGGGTCGTCAGGCTAGCATCCCGCCTTTCCTGTCTGCTTGGCGCGTTACTTCCCTCTGGGGCCTCGTCATCCCTCCTTTCTACGCTTGTTCCTTCCTCTTGAACTCGGGGGGGCTCATCCCTCCGTCGTAACTGCTCTTCCAGATCATAATTCCGTTTGGTCAGGCGTTCGACCGCCGCTGCTAGCGTTTGGACTTGTCTTTCCAATGCGGTTGAGCGAGGTTCGTCGCCTGGGTTGTTAGTTGTTGCCATCGACCTCGTGAACACCATGCAACTCTTTGTCTTAGGAATAGGACAACGTTTGATCGTCCTAGCGATTCCCACAGACGGCGCCAACTGATGATGCCGAATTCCACCAGTGAGTTGCACGGTCTTATGTGGCGAACGATAAGGGCCTGCGAGAAGACAAGGAAGGACCTGGAAGGGACACCGGTGTGGTGCCAGCCTAAAACCCTCCGAAGGTCAAGTCAGGAACCCCGCTAATAACTCAAGAGCGCTAGAGTTCAAATGAGCGTGCGTACCTTGATTTGTGAGGGTTCTGGCGTATTTATACTTGTATAGACCTATTGACCTTTTTCCTTGTAGGGGTACCCTACCCTACGGGACCCAGGCGTGTGGATCAGGCAAGCGCTACAGTACCCTAAATGGGCCGCGATCAGGCCTGTTTGGGGAGGCCCCTGAGGCCCAGCATCCAGTGAACAGGATATATTCCAGGTCACCAAATATCTTCCTCTTCACTTCCATTACTTTGATGTTTGTAAATCTACACTTGTTGACAATATTGATTAAGACTATGCATTCACAAGAAGTGGGTAGTTTTTCCCAACAAGCATTCCTCCCAAAATTTGGAGGAACAATCAATCATTTTATAAATAAAGGTGAAATATTGATGTTATTTATATACAAATATGAGCTTAAAGGTATTAATAATTGTGGGGGTCCACTCAAAAACACATACAACTCAACCGCATGTTATGTTGAGCACTTACCACCACACATCGCTCTATAAAAGGAGAAAGACCATTGGGTAAATGGGTTGACTCTCGCCTCGCACTCTCTCCTATTTCCCTCTCTCTGACTCGCCCAATGACTCTTTTCTTTGTTCTCGTTTGACCCTCACTTTCTGAGCCTAACTATGTTCATCATTGAAGCCTCCACGGCCAACCCCAAGTCCCAATGTTGGTCGTGGGTGCTAATCTTTATTTTTCTCAAGTCTGACTTTGGACTTGTCTCATCCGAACTAGGAGCTCAACACAATCTAGCATGGAATGTCTCTTCAAGTGGGCTGAAACTCGGAATGCACCAAGCACTAGCCGAGCTTTTCTTCATCAATAAATTCATTGTAGAAGAGTCAAATGAACCAGAATCCTACCACCTACGACGGTAAATTTTTATATTTCTTTTACTTTTCATTCATTATTTCATAGACTTCCCAACGTGATATAAAAAAAATAATTTTTAAAAAATTATCATATTACCTTTCATTTTTTTTCTTTAATAATTTATTTCATCCCATTCAATTTATAAACTCTCAAATACATAGTGATGAACTTTAAACCCACAAAGTATTAGTATATAAGACAATTTTCAATTATCAGTTCTACTTGTCTCGAGTTAAGCTACATGTATCACGAACTATATGTAATTACGAAGTGATCAAGAAATTATAACATTTCTCAACTTTTAAATTAGAATTGAAAGCTTCTTGCTCAAGCTTTAGATACTTAGAAGAAACAAATAATCGCATTTCTCAAATTTTAGATTACAACAAAAAGGATGGTATTTAGAACACAGACAAGTGTATACTTTTTACTAATTGTAAATGATAACTTTGAAGTTATATATCTTTAAATGACAATATCTCATATAGCATCAGCAGTTATACAATGTAAAAGGATTTTTAAGTCATTAAACAAAAGAAAATCATCATATATAGTAGAAACACATTAGTATTTGGAGTTGACAAAATTGCAATTGGTTCGGATTTCGCCTTCATGACCAAGGAGGCATAGCACATTCCCAAGCTTTGGCAAGGGCACCCCAAAGTCCAAACTGGTAGAAAAATAGAGATGGCTGGTAAGCCAATGCACTAACAAGAGGTGCAGTCCTTGGATCAGTGTACAACTTTTCATCTGTGGTTAAGAGTCCCACCTTCTTTGGAAGATTAGAATAATATTCAGCGTCAAAAGTCCTTGGGGTTGTAGCATCAAGGTCAACATAGTCCGAGGACCATCTGCATTTTCTCTTCTAGTAGTTCAAATATTGTGCATTTAGGGATGGATCAGGTTTGCCAGTGCCACTGTAGTTAAAGAGCCTGTCTTGTATGGAACCACATGAAGCCCTTCCAATGGTGTGTGCCCCTGAAGAGCATTGCATAAGTGTTACAAATTAAAGGCCATCACAGACTTCACAGTGATATTTTAAGTATTTTAAGGTGTAGTACGTTCCCTAATTAAATTCAATTATGTGGTTGCATTGATCAATAGAGAATAAATTGTGTTATTTTCCTAAAGATAATTAAATTTAACTATGTGGTTTATTTGTTGATGCCACTATGAACTAAATTTAATTGGGAAATCTAAGATATAATATTTAAAAAATTGAAAATTTTTGTATAAAAGAAAATGTGATTTTTCTTTGAATAAAAAAAAAATAAAACAAAATAAAAGAGATGTGGGGGTGTTGGGAAGATGGCTTGACATATGCAATAAAATCAACCCCTAAAGGGCTTACTCGGACCAAATCTAAAAAGATATTATAGATATGAGCTCGGTCTACTTATGCACACAGTCATTCTCACACTCAATTTCACAATTTGTTGATTTGTGTGATTGTGACTGGTCAATGTAACGCAATAGGTCACACGATCCAAAAAATGTCTACTACTCAGAGTTGCACGAATCAATAAATTACAAAATTGTGTGTATGATTAGTTGTATCTCTAGAATAATTCATTGCGCTAGTTGGTTCACCTGAATGAATGGCCAAATCCAGCAAGCTCAACCAGAGAAGTAACGTCTTTGTGACCCATTGGCACCAATTGAGCTTCTTTGGCAACAGAAACTAGCCCATCTTTCCTTCCATATGGGTCCATCCAATAAGGACCTCCAGCCGAAGCAGCGGCATCCCTAGCAGCTGTTGTTAGAATATCTGCACAGGATTGTTTTAGGGCACTTCTTCTCAATCTCCGCTTTGATATCACCGATCACTTCGAACCCTCTCAATGACTTGCTGACATCAGCCTCCCTTTAAATTCCCTCATGGTTCAAAAGAATGGAACCAGAACATCCCTATATGTTACATAATAAGAAAATAAGTCACAACTATAAATGGCTATCCTAATCATATTTCAACATGACCTTACTTATTAAGGGAGAAAAATAAACTCAAATTTTAAATGACATAATACTTTGTATATGATCTGATTCGAGTGAATTTAGTTTAGTTTTTGAAAATTGTGTTTTTTGAAAAATATCCGGCCAAAAGCATAATTTGTGATTGCTACTCAGAGGATCCATTGCATAAATGCAAAAAAATCACTTTTATTGAACCAAAAGTCATGATTTGAAAATTTTACTAACACAAAAAATTATGTTTTGAAACTACAATTGTGATTTTTGACCCAAGTGAAATTGAGATGATCTTGTTCTAAAAAATAACGTGTAAATGAAATAAAAGTCCACAATTGTATGTATAGTTGTATACTCACCCCATTTTGATGTTAGTAAATCCACACTTGGTTGACAATATTGATTAAGACTATGCTCTCACAAGAAGTTGGTAGGTTTTCCCAACAATCATTCCTCCCAAAATTTGGAGGAACAAGTGATCATTATATAAATAGAGGTGAAATATTGATTTTATCCATATTATAAATGACAAATATGAGGCTAAAGGTATTAATAATTGTGGGGGTTCCACTAAAAAAACACCTATAATCACATATTATTCTCTTGAGCACTTACAACCACACATCTCCCTATAAAAGGGAGAAAGAAAATTTGGTAAATGAGTTGGCTCTCTTGCTCTCTCTCTCTTCACTCTCTCTTACTCTCCTGATGACTCTCTTTCTTTTTGTTCATTTAACCCTCACCCTCTAAGCTTATCTATGTGCATCATCGAAGCCTTCATAGCCAACCCAAAGGTTGGTCGTAGGGCCAGCCCTTGTACTAGGCCAATTAGGCCATTACCTAAGACCTCCATGTGGAAGGAGGCCCCAAAATTTGAAAAAGAAAGGGTAGTAGAAAAAAAAAATTAGTTTGAGATAAAACTCCAAAAAATCTTATACATTTGTGACCAAAGAACAGAAAATCTGGAACATTCTTGTAAATATTAGTACCCCAAAAAATTCTTTGGTCTAAACAAAATCTATTATCCCAAAAATATCATCCTTAACCTCTAAAGAAAGAAGGATTGAGCAGAAGACGAAGGCAAAGTTGAGAGTTGAAGAACTAAGAATAAAGAAGCATTGTAAACTTACTAAATTGTAAAAAAGTAGTAAATAAATATAGGAAAGGATAAATGCAATGGGAAAGTTAAGGCGCAGAGGTGGCCACGTGGGTGGGAGCTTGTGAATGAGAAAAATAATTTGAAAGGAAGGTTCTAGGAAGGTAGTTTTATTTACCAAATTTGTTTCTTTAAAAAATAAATAAATAAATTTGATCACTTATTTTGAATATTGTATATTGGTATTTTTTTATATATATAATTAAAACATTATATTCATTAATCTATTATAGTAAAAAGTAATATTAATTATTTTAATATATATAAACTAGCATCATCACACGTACTTTACACATATGACGAGACCTTTTTTTTTTTTTTTTTTTTATTGTCATAATTTTCCTTTCAAAAAAGAAAAAAATTGGATATGTTTATTTTAAAAACATTTATTAATAGGACTTTATTTTGTAAACATTTTAAGTAAAATTAAAAAATGCTCAAATTTTAGCTCTCGCCTGTAGCCCCAGGGTTGACCCTGTTGGTCATGTATGCCAATCTTTATTTTTCGGGTAAATTACACTTTACCACCCTAAACTATACACCAGATTACACTTTGCACCCTAAACTATTCAAATGCACACTTTGCACCCTAAACTATCACTCTTATCACACTTTACACCCCAATGTTACTTTTACCATTAAGTTAGACATAAATTATCACTCTAATTTACCTGTAAAAGTAATGTTGGGGTGCAAAGTGTGATAAATGTGATAGTTTAGGGTGCAAAGTGTGCATTTGAATAGTTTAGGGTGCAAAATGTAATCTAGTGTATAGTTTAGGGTGATAAAGTGTAATTTACCCTTATTTTTCTCAAGTCTGTCTCTGAACCTATCTCATCCAAACGAGGAGCCCAACACTGTCTCGCATGGAATGTCCCCTCAAGTGGGCCGAAATTCGGAATGCGCAGCTTTTCTTCATCAATAAATTCGTTGCAGAAGAGTCAAATGCACCAGAATCCTACCACCTAAAATGGTAAATTTATATATTTCTTTTATTTTTCACTCATTATTTCATAGACTTCCCAACATGATATAAAAAAATAATTTTAAAAAAATTATCATATTACTTTTCTTTTTCTTTTTTCTATAATAATTTATATTGTTCTATTCAATTTATAAACTCTCAAATACATATTGATGAACTTTAAACCCGTAAAGAGTTAGTATATAAGACAATTTTCAATTATCAGTTCTACTTGTCTCAAGCTAAGCTACATGTATCACGAACTATATATAATTATGATTAGCAACAAAAACAAAGTGATCAAGAAATAATAACATTTCTCAACTTTTAAATTAGAATTGAAAGTTTGTTGCTCAAGCTTTAGATACGTAGAAGAAACAAATAATCACGTTTCTCAAATTTTAGATTACAACAAAAAGGATGGTATTTAGAACACAGACAAGCGTATACTTATTCTACTTAAAGTTATATATTTTTAAATGACAATATCTCATATAGCATCAGCAGCAATACAATGTTAAAGGATTTAAGTCATTAAACACAAGAAAATGATCATATATAGTAGAAACACATTAGTACTTGGAGTTGACAAAATTGCAATTGGTTCGGATTTCGCCTTCATTACCAAGGAGGCATTGCACATTCCCAAGCTTTGCCATGGACACCCCAAACTGGTAGAAAAAGAGAGATGGTTGGTCAGCCAATGCACTAACAAGAGGTGCAGTTCTTGGATCAGTGTACAACTTTTCATCTGTGGATAAGAGTCCCATCTTCTTTGGAAGATTAGAATAATATTCAGCATCAAAAGTCCTTGGGGTTGTAGCATCAAGGTCAACATAGTCCGAGGACAATCTGCATTTTCTCTTCAAGTAGTTCAAATATTGTGCATCGAGGGATGGATCTGGTTTGCCAGTGCCACTGTAGTTAAAGAGCCTGTCTTGTATGGAACCACATGAGGCCCTTCCAATGGTGTGTGCCCCTGAAGAACATTGCATATAAGTGTTACAAATTAAAGGCCATCTCAGTGATATTTCAGGTATTTACAATTGGCCAAAGAGAACATTAACAGTTTTTTTTTTGGTATCGCAAATGAAAAAGTTTTAAAGAATATTACTTTACTAATAAATTAGTGAGTATAACAGTAAAGGGATATAGAACCGCAATAAATTTGATGGGAGTGGATGATTGAACGATAAATTTGATTTAGTTGTTTAAGGTGTAGTATGTTCTTTGATTAAATTCAATCGTGTGGTTGCATTGATCAATAAAGAATAAATTGAGTTATTTTTCCTAAAGATAATTAAATTCAACTATGTGGTTCATTTGTTGATACTACCACGTGGTTAAATTTAATTGGAAAATCTAAGATATAATATTTATAGAATTGAAAATTTTTGTATAAAAATGGTGTTTTTTCTTTAAATAAAAATGATAAAACAAAATAAAAGAGATGTGAGGGTGTTGGGAAGATAGCTTGACATATGGAATAAAATCAACTCCTAGAGGGTTTAGTTGGACCAAATCTAGCGTATTAGTAGAAAATGCTAGATGTGACCTCAATTTCACAATTTGTTAACTTGTGTGAGTGCAAGTGATCAACATAAAGTGGTAGGTCAAAATATGCGGAAAATGTCTTCCACTTAGAGCTACACAGGCCAACAAATTATAAAATTGGGTGTGTGATTGGTTGTGTCTTCTCTAGAATGATTCCATGGGCTAGTTGGTTCACCTGAAAGAATGGCCAAATCCAGCACATTCAAACCCTTGGATTGGTAAAACTCAACCAGAGAAGTAATATCTTCGTGACCCATTGGCACCAATTGGGCTTCTTTGGCAAGAGAAATTAGCCCATCTTTCCTTCCATATGGGACCATCCAATAGGAACCTCCAGCCGAAACAGTGGCATCCCTAGCAGCTGCTGTTAGAATATCTGCACAAGAGACTGTTTTAGGGCACTTCTTCTCAATCTCTGCTTTGATATCATCAATCACTTCGAACCCTCTCAATGTCTTGCTGACATCAGCCTTCCTTTCACTCCCCTCATGGTTCAAAAGAATGGAACCATCACATCCCTATATGTTACATAACAAGAAAATAAATCACAAATATAAATGACATCTTAATCATAATTCAACATGAACTTACTTATTAAAGTTGACAAATAAACTAAAATTTTAAATGACATAACGCTTTGTGTATGATTTGATTACAGTGAATTTAGTTCAGTTTTTGAAAACTGTGCTTTTTTGAAAAAGTAATAGGCCAAAAGCGTGATTTGGAACTGCTGCTTAAAGGATCCATTGTGCGCATCCAGAAAATTAACTTTTAATGAGCCAAAAATTACTATTTGAAAATTTTACTAAACACAAAAAATTTCGTTTTGAAACTGCAATTGTGATTTTTGACCCATGTGAAATTGAGATGATCTTGTTCTAAAAAATGACTGTGTAAATGAAATAGAAGTGCGCAATTGTGTAGTATTCTCACCCTAACAGAGCAGTCATGAAAGTGCAACCTAATAAGACTGGCAGCAAGGGTGTAATCTTTGTTAATCCATTCTTTTACTTTCTGGTTAATAATGGCTTCAGCTTCTGGACATTTCTGATAATAATAAGCAAAGGAAAGGGCATCTTCATAAGGCGAGGTTTCCGGCAACTTGTGAACCTTCAAGTAATCTTCACCTTCTCCAGGGTGGGCAAATGCCGATAACAGGTATAGAACAAGGAAGACAAAGAGGAATGAAGTTGAGGACTGCATGGTGGTTTTGTTCAATTCACTAATTAAGCTCCAAGGAAGGAAGAAGAAGAAGAAGAAGAAGAAGAAGAAGAAGAAGAAGACTAGGCTAACCTTTTGTTCCCAATGAAGGGCTTATAGTCTTTGACAATGTATATATATTGTTGCATAGTAATATGTAATGCAAAGATTTTGGGAATATATATTGATCATTTTGTACAACTACGTGAGAAGCACCCCTCTCAAACAAAGATGACATGCCAGCATGTTGTGTTGACAATAATTTCAGTCATTGTTTGTGAATGTATGAATTCGTTGTTATGAAATTGACTTTCATTATATTTTATTTTCTTTCATAATACCAAACAAGGGAGCAACGTACATCAGACAATGAATATAGTATAATGAAAACACGTCTAACGTTTCTTGTGCACCAAAATTGTTTAATGATGATGCTAATAATAATTTTGGTCAAATTGCATACTATTTATAACTATTATTAAGTTCAATATAACTTAATGGATGTCGATTGCTAATAAATATCTTTTTAATGCTTACAAAATCAGAGAATCTAAGGCTCTTCATATTCTTTGAGAAAAGAAAGTAATAAAAAAAAAGGTTGAACAAATAAAATATGACATGGTGCCAAGTTAACAGCAGACATTGATGGAAATTTGCATTAACAGATGGAATGTTAGCAGCACCTTAGTTTGCGAGAAGAGCCCCCCCTTTTTTTTTTTTATAATATATGTGGACAGGAAACTTCTCCTTCACATAAATAAATGTCATTGAAGAAGAGAGGAATGTGTAGAAAAAACAATGTTTTCTTTTCTTTTCTTTTTGGGATTTTTATGATTAATTGGGAAATTAATCGTAAAAGACAATGGATCGAGCAAGATAGACAATTAAATCAATTTCTTTATTATGATATACTTGTACTTGAAAAAATTGGGGTTATCTGGCATCAGTTTATTTGTTTTAATTTAAGTATATTAAAGTGTACTTATATTTGAAAAAAAAAAAAGATTTTAAATAATAAAAAATTGCACATAAACAAAATAAGCTAAAAACTGAACATATCATGGCGAATTGACAATAAAAATGATAATGCGTATTTGCATCTGCAAACATATATCCAATTTCCTTTTCCTTAATATATCAGATATGAACATTGATCAGATTTATGGCTATGTAAGCAGGGTGAAATTGTCCCAAAAGATTCAAGATGGGCCTGTTAATTTATGTCCATCATTGGTTGAAATTTAGGTAGGCCTTTAAACATGAATTAAGCCCAATGTAATTCCTCCTTGCTTATAAGCTGGGCCAACCTAATTTGAAGTGATCCAAACTGTGAGTCGGAATTGCCAATAAATGGGCCACCCTTTACTTTCTATTCAAGAAAAGCCAGTAGGGTTATAACTTAGGACACAACCGGTCCTCTCCTATTGACCTTTTCCAAGCGCCCAACAAGTCTTTTATATTTTGTTACCATTACAATTTTGGGATAATCCCTGTTTCTGTCACATTCACATGCTTATGATTTTTTTTTAATATTTTATAAAATTTTGCATTTTTTTTTTGTGTGTACTTGGATGATTTTTTATTATTTTAATTTTAATTTTTTTTTTGTTTTATTTAATTTAGTTACACATAGATAGTATTTTAACCCAACAAGATATTGTCAAAATTTCCACTGACAACAATTTCGGTTGGATATGAATAGACCCATTCTTTATGCATCTATTCAGTGATAACATATGAATATAACTATTAATCTGTAATTCACAATTTGGTTTAGCATGATTCATACAACTGAGGTATATTCCAATCAAATTTTGTAAAATACCCTTAAATAATTATAATTATACTCATTGTAATTTTCACTTATTATCTATAAATTAAATAATTTACAACTAATATATATCATTGTCCTTTGTTTAAAATTATTATTTCATAATTGTTTAAGACAAACAAACAAACCTGACTAGATCCCCTGTAAATTTAAATTCTAATAAATGATACATTTACTTTCTTGAAAAAAATATGATATATATATATATATATATATATAAGTTTGATTAGGAATAGCTTTTCCAAACGTGTTCTTATGTTTAATTTATCAATCAACCTTAATTAACCTGCTCGAGTTACAACAACCCTACTGAATTGTCAAACCAGTCAGGATGCAACATTTGCAAACAAAAACAGTGGTTGGTGTGGCTATTCATCATCTAGCCTTGAACTAATTCGCACAAATACGTATACATCCACCAACTCTGGCCCCTATTACTGATCTTGGAAAAAAAATTTGTGTTTAATTTTCTACAAGAACAAAAGTGTAATTTGAACTAGTCCAATAGCTGAACCCTCTCAAGTCATATATGTGAATAACAGAAACTGGACTTGAGGCTGCTAGCCACATATTGCTTCTGCTTGGACCTTGTAAACAACTGATGAGGTAAACAACTTTCTATATATACCCATTATATAAAGCTGGTACCAGTTGTTTCTAACTAGTTGATCAGACTTGAGAACACGGTTTTAAATTTTATGAGGCAATGAGCAAAGTACACGTGAGATGTACATCAACGTTAGATATTGTTTTGGTTGTGCAATCACATGAATGATACTACTAGCCTAAAATAAAACCATTCTAAAAGTTTGATATTGCAATGCTCCCAACTTTTGACATTTTGATATGTTCTACCCCTGCTTTCAAACAAAGTCAACAATAACCCAAACTATCATCCAGAAGGCTACAGCTATGAATATGGGCACAAATTTGTTTACAATTATTGATGTGACCTATTACGTTCGGTGAAAGTAAAAGAACTATTTCGATCAGTGAAAGCAGAGGAACTAGTAATGGCGATCCATTAGCTATGATGGTGCTCTAATCAATCTATCGCTTTAAACACGACCTTAACATGTTTTGAAACAAGTGATAAAAATAATTGTGTCCTTATTATAGTGTTGGGATTTATGTTGTATGATTGTATCATAGCAACAAACTATATAGCTAGAGTACTCACCCTAATGAAAGAGGAAAAGAACATATTGTACTAGCTATAGCAGAGTTTTCTAAGATAAGCTCAATGGCTAATACAAGAATATGATGCTTTTTTTTTTTTTTTTTTTTCAGTGTTTGTTGCTAAAGTGGGTGCTCTGAACGTTTTGAACATCTGGCTATACTTTCAGTCATCTAACATTGAATATGATACTTTCTTATTATCTTAATTATGCGCATAAAGACATTAATACTTGGAATCAAATCTGATTGAAATTATTTCATCATGAACCCAATGAGCCAGTAGTTTTACATGAAACCTCTAATTGATCACAAGCCTTGTTGTCAAAGATCATTGTATATCGAAGTATCTTAATATTAGATAGAAATGATAACTCCGACAATTTCTTGTCCCTATCGCCTGCAGAATTTTTTTAAACATTAAAAGATTTGTTTGCATGCAATCATATCCTATTGAAGTTGAAATGTGTAGTGTACCTTAGTTAAATTTCCTTCTACTATAAAAAAATATAAAAAATATACATTATTCGACAATTTGGTTTGACTGATGTCCTGAAAATTTTGTCAACTAGCAACCTTAGGTTTTCTGGACCATGACAAGACCAGATCAGCTGATGGAGACCGTACATAAGTTGAAAAAACTCAACCGCCAATGATGTAACATATATACTAATGCCTTTACAAACAAGTTTAATGTTAGCACACCTAATCGTGCTTCTAATTTTACAGCATGTTTAAATGTTAATTTATGATTGAATTTCAGCACTTGCACATGAATCATTACGTGTATTTGCTACAAAAAATAAAAAAGAAATTAGATTCACCAATTGCAAGGAATTGCTTAAAAATATTGTTGATCTAGATGTGTTCTTACTCTTTAATTTCTTCATTAGGATACAAAGCTCCTCTACCTAATAAGACTTTACAGTGAGTTATTAGATTAACTTCTTTTACCACAAGCTTTCAAGAGCCTAGCATTCTGTCACAAGTAATGAATTGAGACTTCCTTGATTCCTTTTGCTTTGAATTCTTTTATTTTATTACTTTCCCTCTCTGTAATCAATCAGTTTTATATAAATTTTGGTGTAATTGAGAAAGAATTTTTGAATTGGATGCTGGTCCAAGTCTTTTAAGTATCATCATCTTTGTCACATTCTCTTGGACAAAGCATCCACAGTTTTAGTTCACCATATTATAAAAGTTTAACCAATAATTCCTTCTTTTGCCACGTCTCATATGATTATTACATGCATATTCATATTATGTTAAAGTAATTCCTCATAAGAATCTTGGTTGTTAGGTTGATATTATTGACCACTAATAATTTATCGAAAAGATAATATTCTCTGGATAATCATATGAGCAATCTATGATTTCATGCAAGAATTTTGTTGTGATGTTATCATATAGTGTCACACTGTCACGGGCAAAACCTTTAACCTATAATTGACAGGCTTGTGAATAGCTTTGCCATGTATATGTAACATGCTTGTCATTTTCCTGGTACACTGAAACCAAGCACAATGTGAAACTATAATCATAGACTTCAACTATGGAATCTAGACCCATCTTCAAGGCCGGGGACCATAATCAGAGGGAAAAAAGTATTATAATGGAAATTTATTGATTAATTTAAAAGGTATTACATGATTTCAAAAGCAAATTTTGTTAATTGCATATCAAAATCAAATGATTGTGCAGTGAAAAATAAGCTTCACTTTTTTCTCTCTTCTATTCAATGGTGGTGTGAGAATTTGATCCCCTATACGAGCCATACAAATGGAAACAATATGGCAATGATAATAACATTTACACCAATTGATTTTTGGTGTAGAAAGAGTTGAAAATTCTATATTTGATATTAATTGAGTTAAGTAAAAGTCTAAAATCGATAACAAGTTTCACTTTTAAGAGGTCAAAAAAATAAATAAATAAAACTACGAATGGAGGCTTGGATTCGCATGCACTAAAGGTAATATTGGAAACTGATATGTGTGATATAGTAATATCAAATAAAAGGCATCCATACCTGTCCATAGCTATAAATGAGGCTTAGTCGTCAGATCAAATTATGGTTGGGACTTGGGGAGTGTTTTTGGTGGAAACAAATGATATAGAAAAGAGAAACATACTCCCATAATAATTAATAAATAAATAAAATAATAAATAATAATAAATAAAAAGAAGAAGAAGAATAGAGAAACATATTATGAGTGAGACAAATCATGGTTGGCAAATCTGTCGCTTGGCATCTAATAAACTAAATTCATTTACTTTAAATTAAGTCATGTTCAGAAGAAAGCATAATGTAAAACGGATTTGAGGACCATTTTAGCGTTGGAAAAAGAGCAAAGAGTTGTTTAACAAGTAAATCCAAAAACAATAATAGTGATAATTAAGTTTATGACCCAATATCCTCAATTTCTAAATTGCAAACCTATCCAGATCAAGAACAGCAAATATAGACAAATTGGTATAAAGTCACCTTCGAATATCAATGAGAATGTTGATGCGAAAGTAGAATGTCAAATTATTAAATCTAAAAAAATGGCAAATTCCCTTTATAGTCTCTATATACATTAAGAATGTTGTTGTCCTTAGTCCTTTCAAGTTGTAATCAATTGCATTAGCACTAGGAATTTTCCAAACTATGGTTGTTTTCCACCTTCAGAAATTATTGCTGGAAGTCAATTATGAAATGTTTCATCAATGATTCAACATTTACCCCTGGGTGGGATCTTGTTTGTTTCACAAAATCAATTTGTGTCCCCTCCATGTTTATAAGAAAATGTCTTAAATTCCAAGGAAATGATGTCAATGTTTATATATATATATATATATATATATATACACAGTGGTGGCTTGATACATTGGAGGAGCCTAAGACGAAAAATTAATTGAGGCCTTTTATATATTTAAAAATGACCTTTAAAAAAATAATCTAAATATTGCTTAAATTCTAGCTATTCTCTTGTTAGATGCAAAATTACTAATTAATATGAACTATCTAGAATTTTTTTTTTGAGAATGTCTATAGACGCAAAAAAATTGACAAAACAATTCACACCCACACCTGTTGATGTGTCAGATTAAGAATGGTAAGTAAAAAAGTGACGTTAGCGGTGGACCTAGATAAGAATTAATAAAAATTTGCCAACTCAATTGTTGTGAAAAATCTTGTGAAACTTTTTGTGTATTGCTCTTTTTTTTTAGAAGTGCTAAATTCATAATATTTTCACAACAAATTATAGGTATTAAGTTGTTACTAGTTCTAATTTGAACCCACTATTGAAATTATTTTTTTAACCACTAATAACAGCCAGTACCCAGTAACATCCTACTACCTAGAATTTATTGCGAAAGTATTATGAAAAATATTGTGAACATAGAATTTCTTTTTCGTAAAAAAAAATACTATTTTATTTATTGGCTAATATTTGGATTTAATTAATAATATTAAAATGAAATAAATAGCTCTATTGGTTATTAGGGGACCTTTTTTTTACTCAGGGCCTTAAGCGATTGCCTCTCTTGCTTATATGTTAGAGTCGGCTATGTTTATATATAAAAGAGTCATATTAACATGTACTCTTAAGACAATTATTAATAAACTATATTAAGAGAGTTTTAAATCATTTTTATGAGAAATATAAAAAATTATTAATAAAATTAATTATTTTATCATTTTCTAATAAAATATTTTTAAAAATAATTCATAAATCCTAGACCAATACTTTTAGAACACTCTTTAACATTTTGCAATTTGATTTTTTTTTTTTTTCATTTTCAACAAGGTAGAAAAGGTCAAAATATGACAGTAGAGAATAGAGGGCCAACTAGCAGAGAAGAATATAGATGACACCAACATATTTCACTTTACAACACAACCATGCTAATTTCTCAAGTTTTTGGAGAAAGTACTTTATCATTATTATCCTTGTGAAACTATAGGGCATGTGATCACAAATTTCGGGAATAATGTCAAAAGACTTTCCCAATTTCCAGATTTTTCATATTTCTAACGATCAAGTCAAAAAATAATAATTACAATGAATTACATTTTCATAAATAAAAAAAAATAGTATAATGAAGTAAAGGCCTCATGGACAGATCAAATTAAGTATATACATGAGGCCAATGTACCTTTATTTGAGTTTGTTATATATAGCAAGATTATATTGGGGAAATTCAATGTACCATATTAGGGTTTTTTGGGGGCAATATTATAAATTTTGTGTAAACCTTCATTTTTCTTACTTCTATGGATGTATCCATATTGACAAACAACATAAATCTTTGTGGTAATCTTTCTCTTTTTTCAAACACTACTCAAATATGAAATATTCAACATAGCAGATCGATCAGGTACGATCTATTTCATGGAAAATACAACGAAATGGGCTGATGTTACACACATAAAGTTTGCCCAATTAAGGACGCTAATGGATTGAGATTACACAAACAATATAAGAAATACTCGATGACTTTTCCACATAATCTATTGAAGTAGGTTGGATTTGTTTACACTTGACAAAACAAAGAGTATAAGAAACATTATAAGTTGATTAATTTCACAATTAAGCAGAAAGCAGCAAAAAATAGTATTTGGAGTAGGCAATAGGGTTACATGCAACCAATCAAACAATGCAAAGGGCACATAAGGACACTTATGTTTGGTAGCTTAACCCAATACTACTCCCAAAAACTACAATAATGTTTGAATTCTTTTCTTTACATAGATGGTATATATGTATATAGTATTAATTAGACTTAAACAAAGATTATTTAAAAGAGTAAGTTGGAGTTTGGGAAGTTATTATGTATACGTGGGTAATGACAAGGTTTTGTGGGAGACTGCATTGACTTTGAAAAGCTTCAAAGTACAATTTTTCTAAACAAAAAGTTCTTAAAGGATCAGATGGAAATTCAACTGCTCACTTTCCTGTAAGGGTCAGTCATTTTTAGCTAACACACTAAAACAAGCAAACCCACGAGTATTACACCCTTGTCGGCACCCAACCACTGTATCTTCCACCCTGTAAGCCCATATCTGCATTACTTCATATTTAATGAGCAATAAATTACAATTATATGTACAAAAAATTCACAATTTTTTCATAATTACTAGTTTTAATTAGTGTAAAATAAACATCTATAATAATTTCATGTAAAAATAATGCTACACTATTTTTTTTTTAATGCGAATAACGTCATTTTATTAAGAAGAGGATAAAAACAATATATCGTGAGAAACCAAATTCTCAATGAAACTTGAAGTTTCCTCTAATCAAATAAGAGATTCTGACAAGCTAGTGCCTAGTATATTGGGCTAACCCATGGGCAACTCTGTTACCAGACCTCCGGATAAAAGAAAAATGACACTATTAACAATATATATAGTCCTAAATATTATGAAATAATAATAGTGTACATACCATTGTATTATATAAGTCTCTCTTAGTCCTCTCTAGTCTCTTTATACCTTTCTCAATATTTCTAATTTCCTGTGCACTCTGACCTCTGTTGTATCTTATTTTTATCTCGTTTGTTGAGTATTCTTCTTCATATATTATCATGATTTTCCTCAGATCCATTTTGACCTTCACAATCTTTAATTCTCTCTCTCTCTCTCTCTCTAAATAGCACACAGTTGAAGTTGGGCGCTCATTAATGTCAATTGCTGCATGGACTTGACTGAGACAGCCCTTGTGTTCTCATTTACATCTAGTCTCTCTTATCTCTTAATTTGTCACCCATATTAAGGCCACTCTGCAATTCTGCAAAATACCATCTTTCCAACGCATGCAACCATCAATTTTCGTACACAGTTCAAGAAACTTTGACATTAAACAGCCATGCACTCCTTCACATGCCCTTGCCCTTCTTTTGCTCAAGCCAATCCTGTCACCACCGCCACCTTCACCATTTACACTTACCATGCACAAACATTGACTTGTCTTTAATGCCTCAAACACCAAACTAAAACTCTCCTCCCATTTATTGCATATTATAGCCCAAATCATACTATTATTTGATTGTTTTCCGTCTCACACATACATACAAAGCCCTCTTCTCTATCTTCTGAATTTTTTTGCATGTATAGAAGGTTAAAGATTTGAGCTTTACAAAGAAATGGCAAAGTTAGTGGAATATTTGTCAGTTCTATTTGTTCTTTGCATGTGTTTTTCAACTGGGTTTGTCTTGTGCAAGGGCAACCTTGATAGTAACTCAACTTTAGCAGTACTTTTGGAGGTAAAGACATCATTTGTGGAAGACCCAGAAAGTGTTTTGCATGATTGGTCTGAAAGCAACCCAAATTTCTGTACTTGGAGAGGTATTACTTGTGGGTTGGACTCGGTGGATGGCTTGGTACAAGTGGTGAGTCTAAACCTATCTGACTCGTCACTCACTGGGTGTATATCACCTTCACTTGGTCGTTTGCAAAACCTGCTCCACCTTGATCTCTCTTCTAACAGCCTCACGGGTCCCATTCCACCTAACCTCTCTGACCTTCCGTACTTGGAATCTTTGTTTCTTTATTCCAACCAACTCACTGGTTCAATCCCAACTCAGCTCGGCTCACTCACGAGTCTCCAAGTCATTCGAATCGGTGACAATGGACTCACTGGCCCAATCCCCTCCTCATTTGGCAATCTTGTCAATTTAGTCACTCTTGGCTTGGCCTCATGCAGTCTCAGCGGTCCAATACCTCCAGAACTCGGTCAACTCGGCCGAGTTGAGAATTTGGTACTCCAACAAAACCAACTCGTTGGTCCGATTCCAGCCGAGTTGGGAAACTGTTCCAGCCTCACAGTATTCGCCATTGCTCTCAACACTCTCAATGGATCAATCCCAAAGGAATTGGGTCGTCTCCAGAATCTCCGAACTCTTAACTTGGCCAACAATTTTCTCTCGGGTGAGATACCGAGTGAACTCGGTGAACTGAGTCAACTCACCTACCTCAATTTCATGGGGAACCAACTTGAGGGTCCAATCCCAAAGTCAATATCTCAACTGGGTAACCTTCAAACTCTTGATTTATCAATGAACAAACTCAGTGGGGGCATTCCAGAAGAACTGGGCAACATGGGTCAGCTTGTGTACTTGGTTTTGTCAAATAACAACCTTTCTAGTGTCATACCAAGTAACATATGTTCCAACACAACAAGTTTGGAGCATTTAATGTTATCTGAGATTCAATTTTTTGGTGAAATCCCTGTGGAGCTGAGCCAGTGTCATTCACTAAAACAGCTTGACTTGTCCAACAATTCTCTCAATGGGTCAATACCTATTGAACTATATGGGCTTCTTGAGCTGACTGATCTCTTGCTCAACAACAATAGCTTGGTGGGTTCAATTTCTCCATTCATTGGAAACCTCAGTAATTTGCAGACACTTGCACTTTATCATAACAACTTGCAGGGAAGTCTTCCTAAGGAGATTGGTATGCTTGGGCAGCTTGAAATTCTGTACCTTTATGATAATCAGTTATCTGGGGAGATACCTTGGGAGATTGGCAATTGTTCAAGCTTGCAGATGATTGATTTTTTCGGAAACCATTTCAGTGGGGAAATTTTAGTCACTATTGGAAGGCTAAAGCAGCTGAATTTTCTTCATCTAAGGCAGAATGAACTTGTGGGTGAAATTCCCGCCACATTGGGCAACTGTCACCAACTAACTATTTTGGACTTGGCAGACAACAATCTCTCCGGTGGCATTCCTGTCACTTTTGGATTCTTGCAAGCTCTGGAGCAGCTCATGCTTTACAACAACTCTCTTGAAGGTAATCTTCCTGATACATTGATTCATGTAGCAAACCTGACCAGAATAAATCTGTCCAAAAACAGATTGAATGGTAGCATTGCAGCATTGTGTAGTTCAAGTTCTTTTCTTTCTTTTGATGTCACAAATAATGCATTTGACAATGAGATTCCTCCCCAGTTGGGGAATTCACCTTTTCTTGAGAGGCTAAGATTAGGGAGCAACCAATTTACTGGGAAAATCCCTTGGACTTTGGGTAGAATCCATGAACTATCATTATTAGACCTTTCTGGCAATTCACTCACTGAAACAATGCCAGCTGAGCTTTCGTTGTGTAAAAAATTGACCCATATTGATCTGAACAATAACCTTCTTTCTGGACCAATACCTTCATGGCTTGGAAGTTTGCCACAGTTGGGAGAGCTTAAGCTTTATTCCAATTCATTTTCTGGGCCTCTTCCACCTGAACTATTCAATTGTTCCAAACTTCTAGTGCTTTCTCTGAATGATAATTTACTCAATGGAACTCTCCCTTCTGAAATTGGTAACTTGTCATCTCTTAATGTCCTCAACCTCAACAAAAACCAGTTTTCTGGTCCAATCCCTTCCACAATCGGTGAGCTAGGCAAGCTGTATGAGCTTCAGCTCTCACAGAACAGCTTTGATGGTGAAATTCCTATTGAGCTTGCTCAGCTCCAAAATCTTCAAATCATTCTTGACCTCAGTTACAACAATCTCACTGGTGAAATCCCACCTTCAATTGCAACACTGACCAAACTCGAAGCACTTGATCTTTCTCACAATCAACTTGTTGGAGAAGTCCCTCCCAGAGTTGGGGAGATGATCAGCTTGGGAAAGCTCAATCTCTCTTATAACAATCTTCAAGGCAAATTGGACAAGCAATTCTCACACTGGCCAGCCGAGGTATTTGAAGGAAATCTACGTCTTTGTGGCAGCCCTCTTGGTCACTGCAATGCTCTATCCAGCAAACACCAGACAGGCTTGAGTGAAATAGCAGTGGTGCTCATTTCTGGAATATCGACTCTAATTGCAATTGGTTTACTGCTACTTGGGGTAAAACTCTTTTTGAAACACAGAAGAGAATTAAAAAAAGCCAGTGAGGTGAATTGTGCATACTCATCCAGCTCTTCCCAAGCACAGAGAAGACTTATCTTCCAAAATAGTGCTATAAAGAGAGATTTTAAATGGGAAGACATTATGGAAGCCACAAACAATCTCAGTGAAGAGTTCATGATTGGTTCAGGAGGTTCTGGAAAGATTTACAAAGCTGAATTTCCCTCAGGAGAAATAGTGGCAATCAAGAAGATATTGTGGAAAGATGATCTTCTACTAAATAAAAGCTTCACAAGAGAGGTTAAAACGCTTGGGAGGATAAGGCACAGGCATCTAGTGAAGTTGATGGGTTATTGTAGCAACAAAGGAGCAGGTTTGAATCTATTGATATATGACTACATGGAAAATGGAAGTGTATGGGATTGGCTGCATGGACAACCTGTTAGTAGCAAGAAGAAAAAGAGCCTTGACTGGGAGGCAAGGTTAAGGATTGCAGTGGGATTAGCCCAAGGAGTGGAGTACCTCCACCATGACTGTGTACCAACAATTGTCCACAGGGACATTAAGTCGAGCAATCTGTTGCTAGATTCCAATATGGAAGCTCATTTGGGAGATTTTGGCCTAGCCAAAGCACTCGTCGAGGATTATGATTCCAACACAGAATCGAATACATGGTTTGCAGGGTCTTATGGTTACATAGCACCAGGTATATATAAGAAAGCTCATGCTATAAAATTTTCTATTTTAATATTACTTGTAATTATCCTAACAAACATTTGCCTTTGATTTCAGAGTATGCATATACATTGAAGGCAACAGAAAAGAGTGATGTATACAGCATGGGTATTGTGCTAATGGAGCTTGTTACTGGAAAAATGCCAACTGATGCACCTTTTGGTGTGGATTTGGACATGGTGAGATGGGTTGAGACACACATTGAGATGCAAGATTCTGCCCGGGAGGAGTTGATCGACTCGGCATTGCAACCAGTCTTACCGGGTGAAGAATGTGCAGCCTTCCAAGTGCTGGAAATAGCACTTCAGTGCACAAAAACCACCCCACAAGAAAGGCCATCTTCCCGGCAAGCATGTGATCAACTTATACATGTATTTAACAATAGGATGGTGGATTTTGGGAAGACGAATATAGATCCATATACATAAGTAATGTAACCTTGTTTGAAATCCAGCGACAGTATAACAACGCAGCCTATTGGAACAACTTTTCATTATGTAGATTTTGAGGCAACTACTTTGTCCCAGTGCAGTTCTTTATGAAAAAAAGATTGACTACTAGGCACTAGCATTAGTTGAACATGCAGAGAAATGTAAGTGTCCTTGTGAGCAGTTTTTTACTTTTTACAAGTACATTTCTTCCGTGAAGTATCAGTATATCACTCCAAAGTCCAAACATAAATGCATCGAGTTATCTCTTTCAGAAGTACATTGCACAAATTGATGTTTTATTTGAACATAATTTTGTAATTCCATACAACGTAATTTACTCTCACCTTGGCGCATCTTTGTCCTATGCCTGCTGTGCCTTAAAATCAAAATTTGCTGATTAGTTCTAAAATTCAAGAATTATCCAAAGCATGACCTCCCTCAAGTCATAAGACTTGATTTTCAAAATAGTCACGCTTGAAAGAGCACAGCTCAATTAATATGCCATTTATTAATGGAGACATTGCATTAGCCTGTTTGCATTATAAAAGCAGCCCAAATATTTTGTGTAGCAAAAAGTAAATAGAGTTGGAAAACATCCAACAGCCTTACAAACATTGAAACATAATTGAAAATCAAACATTCATCTACAACTCGAAGACCAAATTTTCTAAGAACGTGAAAGTATTGTCTGAAGATGTCACAAAACATGGAGTGCAAAGCTATTCATCATCTTCATCTGCAAATAATATAAAAAAGTACAGGATAAATAAATGTAGGAGTTTAAAGGGAGTAGGAAAAAGGAGAAGGGGGGGTCCTACAGGGTACAGACACTGTTACAAAATACAAACAAATAAATAAAAATATTGTAAGGTAAAGGAAGAGTGCAGAAGTAAAATCAAAAGCATTTTAAGGGTATAGCATTTATGGATTCAGATCAGGTGCAATACCTACGGTATTGCACCTGGTGCAATTGCAATCAATGGTTGAGATTGAAGGTTGAAAAAGCAACTTTCAATCTCAACTATTGAATAAAATATATTAAAAAAGAGTTAAAGAGTTAAAGTAAAAAAGTAAAAAAAGTAAAAAAAATTGTGAGAAAAATAGATGAATTGCACCAGGTGCAATACCCTAGGTATTGCACCTGATCCAAATCCAGCATTTATAATGGTGCTCCCAAGGACGGCATCATCTCACCTCCATCCATAACAGGGGCAGCCAAAGCCATTTGTTTCACAGAACTAAAACAAGGAATAAACAGTAATCTCTCATTCCCAAAATAATTTGCAGTACATACTTTATAGCGATCACCAGAAAAATAAGTAGAGTTTTCAACCAATTCCAGACTCCAAAGCACCACCCAAATTAATACCAAATAAGAGATTTTCAAGTTGTACCTAAAGGAGATGGCTTTCAAGATCACTTTAAAACACTAACAACAAAGGTGAATTATAACTTGCAAACACAGGTCTGCAGTAATCTTATTAGACTATAGATCAAACACTAGCAGACACTAGTCTAGAAGGGATAAATTTGAAACATAACCACGTTATCATTTAGCAAAAACTGTAGTAGCCAAAAAATATTTTTTTTAAAAAAATTCTAATTTTAAATAAAAAATGTCGTTACTTATCCAAAAATAAATAAAAAACCTGATATGGCAAAAAAGTATTTACTGAAAAGAGGAACCTTCATAAATAAAAATTATCTAATAGCAGTTGTGACCAAGCACACTGCATGTATAGTTGCTGAAACAAAACCATCTATTTGAAACCAGAACTACACTAAATCATCATTACAATATTCCTCATGGTATGCTTGACGGTTAGTTTACAAAAATGCTCTTGGTACAGATTAGTCTTGCTAACATGCGCCATCACTCTCTCTTGCATTTTCATGGTAATCATGGCAAAGTTTTCTCTTCATTTGTTGTCAAGAGGTGGTGGTAGCGGTGAGGGGACTCAATCTAATAAAGGAATTAACTATTAAGAGTCCTGATCAAGGTTCTCACACCATGCCTTTGAATTAGACTGAGGAAGTGGATGCTTTTGAGCATGGATGTGGAAAACCTAACGATAGTATTGCAGATCTAGATCAAGATCATTCACTCATGCAGGCAACTCTAGTCTCTAAATCACACTGACAGTATTTCTTAGAAGGTGTAGGATTCTCTGACTTCTCAAAAAGTGAATTATTCCCAAAGTTTCCAACTTCTTAGACACAATGGAACTCCTGGAAGTTGCAGAATTGCTTTGCAGGGATGTGAGACAATAAGACTCAAAACTCAAAGGGGTGTGTGAATTTTGAGATTGGGGAATCTTCTACTAGATTAGTTATGTATGAGTTGACAAAGGCCACTAGTGTTAGGCCTTTCATCCTTGATATAGGTAGCAGCATATGGTGGCAACTTGCACCCATGCCAGGCTCACAATCCCATGAACATGAGGGAGGCATGCCCATGGGCTGAGAAAGATGTCTTAAGTAGCAATAGGTTGTGCTGCCCCTCTTTGTGGGGCAAGTCCACACAAGTTGGCGAAGTTGACAGCATGATGATGGCCTTGTGATTGCGTTGTAACTGTGGTCATTGCCTGGCAAGTTGTAGGCCATGTGTTTGTTGTGGGCAGCACGTGTAGTGGTGTGCTGTGGCAGCCTTGCATGGTCTTGGCCACAAGCAAGTAGTTGAGGATCAGGTGGCTTACTTATGTACAAGGAAGGGCTGGACTGCCTAAATGTGTGTCATGCTGGGTTTATGTGGAAAAAACATGGCTCGGCTGTGGTATGCACGAACCAAGGCTGAGTGTTGGGAAGTTTACTTGACCTAACAGGTTGGTTTGCATGGCCTATGATGGGTTGGAACATGTGCATAGGCAGTGCACATGTTGAACAGGTGGCATCAACATGATATAGTAGTTACCAAGCAAAGGTGCTGGCAGTGCAACCACGCTCTAGGACAGCCAGCAGTTGTGTCCTAAAGGCAATCCCCAGATTTGTGTAGCAAGCCCAAGAGTAATTACTTGGTAACTGCTATTGATAATTATTTCCTACATGATCCTTTTTTTTTTCATTTCCTATTTTACAAAAATCCTACGTGATCCATAAAGTTGTTTGAGAGAGTACACAGCAAGTGTATGCGGGAAAACAAAGCTACTCTGTGGGAAATATTCTGTGTATATGTGTGTGTTGTGCAAGCTGTGAATCATACAAACTGATTCTAAGTTTCCTTATGTGAAAATTGGTTTGTTGGCAGAGACTAAGTAAGGCATGCAGCATGCTTTGTGTCATCACAAGACAGAAAATTTGGGGTGAAAATCAGCTCTGTGACAATTAGTGAGGTGGACAAGTGTACTCCTAGAGAACATGTTGAGATGGCTCAAGGTATGGTTAATCATGATGGGGAATAAGGAAGACAGAAATAAACCAGTTCTTGGTTGGAAAGGTCTGTTCAGGAGTTCTGTATCAGAGGAATTTTGAATGTAAATTCTATAGGTTGATGATGAGATTATTAGCTGACCCCAAAAATTTGTGACAAATTCTTAGTTGTTGTATGGTGAGATTATCGTAAAGCCATCAAAATATTTGAGGAAAATGTGGAGTTCTTTTTAAAAAAAAAAAAAGTCTCTTGATGTACAGGAATCCAGAATGTGGAAAAATGCTAACAGACCTCTAATATCAAGGAAGTGGAACCCTAGCATGCATCTCTTAAAAATCCAATTTAAAAAATTCCCATTTGGAGTAAGCATTTCACATTTTTTATTCCTATTTGGCACCTAGTAGACTTGGTTAAATAGCTAGTGGTGCAGGGATTCCCCTTTATTTATACACTATAGCTCAACAATGAACTAGAATGAATTTTGCTCAAAGTTGTGTGGAGGTAGATATAAGTGATGAGTGCCAATGGGAATTATGCAGAAGTTATTGTTGAATATGATTGGAAACCACAATGATGTCACCTATGTAAGTTGATACCCAAAACTGAGTTATAAAAGTAATGGCGAGCAAGGAAAAAGCAGAGAACAGTAATGACTGGAAAGCTGTGTCTATCAGCAAGAAAAAGGGAATAAGTATAAGCATGCTTCTATTTTCCAAGTGGTAACAACAGTCATTTTGCTTTGCCAGCTGATCATGAAGGGAAAAAAACCAACAGCAGAAAACTTCAAGAACTGACAAATTCAATACTCTGGCTGATATGACAGAAAGAGGAGAAGGTGACTATGATGATACTGCTGAATCTGGAAAGAGTTATTTTGAGGTTGATACGATATGAATCTGAAGAGAGATTCTTAACCACTCTCTAAAACAATTAAAGCAATAGGAGTTTGCGGTGATGAAGGGCACTTAGAAATTTGCATAAAACTCTAAATGGACAAACAAGATAGTAAAGGTAAAGCATTTTAGATTTCTAACACTGACGTTAATTTTTTATCATACAGAGAGCAGAACTACCCCAATCTTTATTCGTGTATGATACAATTAAAATGCAACATAAGGCAGCTAAATAATAACAGAAGGAAGCTAGAGCCTCGTTTATGAAAAATAAAGTTTGTGCTTGGTGTGGTTTTAAAACTAGATTGAACATCTTATCAGAAAAAAAAAAAAAAACTAGATTGAACACCGTAACGCTATGAAAGTTTCTTCTGCCATTATGCCTGGTTGGACCATCATTCACAATTACACTCTTGTGTTCTTTTTTTCGCTACATTTCTATATGGATCTAACAGAAGTAATGATACAAGGACCCTCTTAGATAGGATAAGATGATATATTACTCAGATCAGGGATAAGGCAACAAGCCTTGGGTTCTAGCTGGGGATTTAAAGATGCTGGTGAAAAGTATGAGGTTACGGCTTAACAAGTTTTGACAAAGAATTCAGAGAATATCTGATGAGAGCAGAATTGATAACAGGGATTAAGCAGGGTAAATTTCCAAAAAGTTAAACAGAGTCCCAAATAATTATCAACGGTTTTCTTCTTTTTCTCATGGTCCAATAGAATTCTTGAATCTTGGAATCTTGGACCACAGATCATTGTCCTAGTATTATCTCTCTTATGCCTAAAACTCTTTCATGGCCTAAGCCATTCAAGTTCTTCAACCATTAAGGAGATAAAGATGTTTTTCACCCTCTGGTTCAGTGTATACCAGCAGCATATTAAGGACATCACTATGTACATTATTTATAAATAGCTTATATTTTTGACAGATGTGCTTCGGAAGTTTAATAAGAATCACTACAACAATATTGTTAACAAAGTTCAAGTAGCAAAGAATAATCTAGATCAAGCTTAAAGATTATTTTTAAGGAACCCAAGCGTTGCAGGATCTGTTCAAACTAAAAGGGCAGCACCTTGCTGAGTATACAACCATTATAAATTTAGAGAAAGTTTTCATTTAGCAAAAATCAATAATTCAAAGGCCTAGGACAGGTGTATGAATTCAACTAGTTTTGATAGATATGACAGAATTTGAGTTCATTGCTTCTGCTTCATAATGATTACTCTTTATCATCCAGCCAAGACACTAATTGGTCTTTTGATGTTAGCGGGATTCATACCGAAGTCTCGTATTTAACAACACAAGACTCTACAAGTTGAGCTAACTGGACCTCACATGAATTCAACTTTTTTTATGATGAAAAACATCTTCAAGACAGGACCACTTCATGTACCCACTCGTGTTGAGTAAAACCCAGACACACAATTCCATCCACAACAACAGTGTATCAGGTCATCCCACAACTGGAGACCTCAACCAATTGAGCTACTTTGTGCAGGCAACTTATTTTCATAATAACAATGAAAAAACAAAACAACCATCTAATTCCCTTATGCAAAGTCTGATGAAAACCTTGAGGATTTTAATTTAATCACACAGGAGGCTATATCATTTCTGTCGAGCCTTATTGGGGACTAATGCAACTCTCAATATCAAATTTCTATCAAGTCTAATTAGATTAATGCTAGTCCCTCCTAGGACCACATGGATACACCTACAATTGAAGGTAAAACCCAAAAGGGAATAGAATTCTAGGAAACAACAAAATACCCATTTGCAAAGAGCTAAGCAAAATCATAAAAGTGAAAGATTTGCAAAAAGAAAAACATGGGTACACCTCTAATGGTAGTAACAACAAAAAGGGAATTGAATTGTGAGATATAAGAAAATACCCATTTGGAAATAGCTGAGAAAAAAAAAAAAAAAAAACCAAAAGGAACTTAAATTCTATGAAAACCAATACACCCATTTGCAAAGAGCTAAGCACAAACATGAAAGTGAATTCAGATTTGCCAAAAGGAAAACATAGTAATACCAAAGTAACGGCGCTCGTTGGCGGCTTTGGCCTTTTCAAGCATCTTGTCGAGGTCTTCTGCGAGCTGAGCGTCCCATTTCACGAGCTGATTCACGAACACAACTCCGAGACCCATACCAAGCACGTGCTCCCATGGATCTAACAAGTAAAAACCATTTCCATCAAAATTGGTTTTTTGTGGGTTTGTGTTTGTTTTTTGTGTATTGGAAATGAAAAGGAAGAGGAATGGAGAGACTTACGGCGCATGTAAGGGAGTTTTCGGAGAGCGTTGGAGTACATCTGGGTCCCCAGTCCCAATAGAGCTCCGATCATTGTTGCGCTCCAAGCCATTTCTATCTCTCTCTCTCTCTCTCTCTCTTCGATTTTACTGTTTCTTTTTTTTCTTTCTTCTTCAGGTGCTCTTTGTGTCTGGGTTTTACAATTTAGTGAGGACTGATGAGTTCTGTTCACCACTCACACACCCGCTTGAGGATGAACAATGCTTAAAAGTATACACAAAAATTTCACCTCTTTTTTTTTTTTTTTTTACCTATCATTAAAATCTGCCACATCAGCCATTATAAAAAATTTTGTCAAACTTTTTTAGGCTTTTTCTTTATGAATTAATTTTATTTTAATAATTATTATTTAATTCAGTATTGTTTCGAAATTATTTAGAAATCTAACTGTTTTTTTTTTTTTGAAACCATGTTTTTAAAACATAATTTTAAAATGTTTGAATCATATATAACTAAGTCAAGTGAAAGTATATCTTGAACACTTAGTGCCATAAGTGTTATTCGCTAAGTTTTTCGATTAAAATCCTTCCACATGTCAATTTATCCTTGTTGACATAAATGATTTCAAACTCTTCTTTTAAGGGTGATGGTGGTCATAAACTCATAATTGAAAAAATAACATATACAAAATCCAACCACCTCAATCAAGCAATTTGTAGCAAATGAAGCTGAGAAGCAAGGTCTTGGAGCAGGTGAGTAAAGCGAGACATTACAATCGGAGAATTCCTAGGAGTACAAGTTCTTAATTGAGGAAATTTTTTGGCAAAAGTACAATAACAAAAAAAAAAAAAACCCTATAGTTTTATCATTGGAACACATTAAACCAGGGGGCGAAGCCAGAGGGTGCCCCCCCTGACTCCTTAAACATCCTTGCATATGTAGTCTTCTTTACTCCCTGACATAGAGAAAAAAAGAAAAAGGAAAAAAGAACTCCCACTTGGAAGTGACCTAGGAAAAAGAAGCTACTCTCAAAGACCAAACCGTGTGACTTTTCACTAATTTCACTATTCTTATAAGCAGCTTTTGTCTTTCTCAGTGCACCTATTTTTACTATATATATATATATATATATTTTTTTTTAAATTTCATTATTTTCACAATTTTCACTTTAATATCTTTCACAACGTTTTGTTATTGAGTGATGATAGAGATGTTGCATCTCACCAACCACAAAAAATAATTTCAAACATATATTCATTATATTGTTTAACACTAATCAAATTTTTACCACATCAGTTTGTAAAATTTGTAGTAGCTATGACTATGAATTGGTTATTTTTGTTTATTTATTTTAATACTATGAAATATATTCATATTTTCTTGCAATTGTTTATTTATTTTGTTATTATTATTGATTAATATTTTTTAGATTTTTTAATTTTGCCCCCTCTAAACTAAAATCCTGGCTCCGCCACTGCATTAAACCCAATCTTTTTTAAATGAGAGGTCTTACTTTCATATATGTACATTTCATATGTGAGTGTGGGATTTGCTTGAGGTTTTTTTTGGGTATATTTATGAAAACCTGGGGTATAAAGTGTCCCTTAAGCATACAGTTTAATGTGTCCTAACTCCTAATGATAATACTGTAGAGTTTTTGTGCTAGAGTTGGAAAGGAGGTTTCCAACAATTCTCCTCTCTCTCACTCTCACTCTCACTACCTTAGCTTTCATTCTCCAATAGTGTGGACGCATCATCGACCCCACCACCACTTAGGCCCCATTTAGGTCCCAACACCAGTTCCATGGCATGGACCCCTCTTCTCTCCTCCACTCCGTTCACCACTCCTCCTCCTTTTACTATGTGAAATTCTTGGCTTTTGAGTTTTGAGATTGATGTGTTTTTGTGTGTTTTTGAGGTTTTTTTTTTTTTTTTTGGTTAATTGTAAATTACACCCTGAAGTTTGAGATTGTTTCGATTTCACACCCAAAAGTTTCAAAACTTGAATTTTACACCTTAAAGTTTGGTTCCATTAGCAATTCACTTCCTACAGTTAGTTTCTACTGTTAACTAACTCCTCACCATGCTTACATGTTTTATTTTTGCCGCCTCACAACTATGCATTTTTAATGAAAAATAAAAGCTGACCTAGCATACACAAAACTAAAAGCCTACAACTACACCGTTTATGCTAAACTTCTAAAATCCCAAACCTAAGCTCACGAAGGCAGCTCCCTCCCACCTCACACGGCAGAGACCCATCGTAAATAGCTCCATAGCGGCGGCCACAGTAAGAACTCTTTCTCCTTTCCAGCTCTATCCTCTATGTATTTCTTTCTCTTTTTGGATTTCACTTTTTCTTGTCATTGTAGGATTTGGATTTGTTGGGGATTCATAGCTGTGATTGGGTTTGCTAAATCAATATTCGTACTATCTTTCTGATTCTGACTCATACTCTTACTACAGTAGGCCTAAGGTTCAAGTCCAAATACCAATCATCTATTCCAAGACATGTCCGTCTACAAATAGGAGCACTAGAAGTGAAAGACGTATGAACTTTGCAGGAATTCCTTTTTCCTTCTCTAGGCTTATCTGTTGGTTGCGTCAACTTTGCAACAATGGCAGATATTGCTCATACAGTATTTGGGTGCACATCTTATTGCACTCCAAACATGAAGGTAGAGAGTCGTGGACTTCCATGCTCCGGTTTTAACTGTTGTGAGTCCGCGAATGTCCCTTCAAATCATCAAGTATTTGCTGTAGATTTCAAAAGTATAAATGAATCTAAAGTTTATGGAGCAATCGAGCCGTGCAAATATGCCTTCCTAGTAATCACAGCTATTAATCCCCAACAAATCCAAATCCTACAATGACAAGAAAAAGTGAAATCCAAAAAGAGAAAGAAATACATAGAGCTGGAGAGAAGAGAAAGAGCTCTCACTGTGGCCGCCGCTATGGAGCTACTTACGATGGGTCTTTGTCGTGCGAGGTGGGAGGGAGCTGCCTTCGTGAGTTTTGGTTTGGGATTTTAGAAGTTAGGCTTAAACGGTGTAGTTTTAGGCTTTTAGTTTTGTGTATGCTAGGTCAGCTTTTATTTTTCATTAAAACTGCGTAGTTTTGAGGTTGATTTGGCAAAAGTAAAACATGTTAGCATGGTAATGAGTTAGTTAATAGTAGAAACTAATTGTAGGGGGTGAATTGCTAACGAAACCAAATTTTAAGATGTAAAATTCAAGTTTTGAAACTTTTGGGTGTGAAATTGAAGTAATCTCAAACTTTAGGGTGTAATTTGCAATTTACCATTTTTTTTATTGTATTTTTAGTGGTGTTTTAGTATTGTGCTAGGAGATGTGAGTGCTGCTCCAATCTAAGAACAAAAGTTTCACTCTTAGTAATTTTTTGGTTAATATGTTTTTGGGTTTTGCCCCTTTCTTTATTTATTGGATTTTGGTGATATTGGAAATTTTGGGTATTGTTACCATTTAAGACCAAAATTTTGGTGTATTATTCTTTAAAGGGATGCTAGAGATGTTTATGGCGAGGGAGAGGATGTCAACAACAATGTGGCAAAGCTTGGAGAGGTCATGAGCAAAGAAGGAGCAAACGATGTTGAGGTGTCTAAGACAACAATGGTTTTTTTTTTTTTTTTTTTTTAATCGAACCAAAAAATTGATAGGGTTAAAGTAGAGTTTGACATTGCTTGTGTTGACCTGAATAAATTGACATGAAATAATTTATTTGGAAAATCTAAGAAATAACACTTAAAGCGTTGTACCTAAATTTTGCTCATTACTTAAATTGGCATTATTTTGAAATTACGTACTAATCTAACTTTTTTTTTCTTGTTGAAATCGTGTTTCCACTTAAAATTCATCCAAATCAATTAAAATTATGTCATGAAAACATTATTAAAAAAAAAAAAAAAAAAAAGACTAGAGGCATAACTACAATACAATATCAATTTAAATGATTAATATTTTATTTTAAAAAATGTGCCCTGGAACCTTTTTTTTTTTTAATTTTTAAAGATTTCCTCTTAGTTTCAAAAATTATTAGGCACTTCCAACAGTAAAAAAACTAATATTTTATTGTCTCATATGAATAGTAAATTTCATAATAAATTAAAAGGTAATTACACTCTCCTCCCTTGAGATTTAAAGAAAATGATGTTTTCCCCTTCCATTAATATTAGTAATAGAATTTTCTAAATTAAAAAAAAAAAAAAAAACTTTTATTCAAAGTTTAAGCATGGTTAGTAAAAATAGCTTGTTTATAAACTCAATTCTATTTGGTATGTGAACAAGTTGACTTTTTTTTTTTTTTTTTTTGTGAAAAGCAACAAGTCAACTTATATCGAAAACTGAGCTACATAAGTACATATTCTAACTGATATTATTCATGTTTGAATGTTAAACATAGGTGCTTATTATCTCATTATGCTAAGTTTTGTTTAATTGTTAACCTTAATTAGTAAAATGTTGTTCTTTTCACACACTTTCCTCAACAAAAAAAAAATTCTCACACACACACACACATATATCTTAACAACCCCTTCCCCCAAAACATACACGAATTACAATTAAAAAAAAAATCAACAAGTGATAAGTCTTGATTTTTTAGTCGCACCTCATCAATGGGTAGGTTAGTTAGCCATTTTACCTTTGAAAGGGAACAATTTTAATATCAAATTATTAGAGTTTGGTGAAATGGATGCGAAGAGAGAAAAATGTTTTTACCCTTTGGGTTTGGAGTTGAATGTTATTCCCTCAAACCTCAAGAAATGGGAGTATAATTAGCTCTAAATTTAATTAGTTAAATTGACTGTCATGTGAGAGGAGAAAGTGCCACCTCACTCTACTCGTGAAATATTTGACTTTAAATAGAAACCTTACACTTTTTCTTAATAGAGAGAGAGAGAGAGAGACCCTTTGAGTATTAACATCATTTTCTTTATAAAAAAATAACAGAGCATGAAAGAAAAGAGTCTATGGAAATATTACATATTCCAAATATTTATGTAGAAGCAAAATTTGATTTGATAGCTAATTATTGGATTTTGTTAGAGAAATTTTGCAACCAGAGTAAGTATTATTATTATTATTATTTGTTGAGGATTCATTATCTTATTTTAAAAAACGCGAACAAATTTCGCTGGTTGAGCCTTAGTGGGGGTTCTTCAAGCCATACACTCTGTAACATCTTTATTTTTTGTGTAGACATCAAATGGTTATTTTATTTTTTTAAATAAAAGAACTGTATTCTGTATCGAACATGATTAGCCTTCAACTATACAGATTCAACCAAATCTCACGTGGGATTCTCCAGATGAATGATGTAATAATACATGTTTCCTCTATAAAATAAAAGTCATCTTAATTAATCTTACTTCGAATTCACAAATCTTTGCAAATCCTAGTATGTGGCCTCCTTAGAAATCGATCATCCTCTATTCAAGCAATAATTTAACTGTGAGGAAGTTTAAAACAAGGAGAAGGCCAGTAAAAAAAAAAAAAAAAAAACCTTTGTAGCGAGAAAAAATGGGTGGTGACTGGTTTGAACTTTGAACGAACGAAAGAATGACATATCATTTCTTTCAATGTTGACTTACTTAAAAAAAATAATTAACTGGAATTTTCTTTTCTTTTTTTTTTTCTTTCAAATTACACCCATAAGATATATATTCACCATTTGAAAGTTTGAAACAAATGAGGACATCTTTTTCTGAGATGTACAAAAGGGGAGAAAATTTGGAGTTTTCTCTTCTTCTTCTTTTTTTCTTCTTTTTTTTTTTTTTTTTTTAAGAACCCGAAATTTTATTAAGCAAGAAACAAAACTACACAGGTAGAGAAAGAGCCTCGGCTCTAATAATAGAAACAAAACAAGGAGGCCCCAACCCCACATCAAAAGAGCCAAAGTAGTTGTTTGCCAAAGACCACTTGGCTAAAACATGAGCGATAACATTTGCTTTTCTAGCCACCCAACGGAATCTACAATTAGAGAAATTCAACTTTAAGGCTAACACATTAGAGCAAATAGTTCTTATTCTCAAAGGAACATCCCGGTTAGGAAATCTTAGCGCATCAATGCAGGACTTTGAGTCACTCTTGATGAAAATGGAGTCAACATCCAAGTTTGCTGCCAAGTTGAGGGCCCAGTTTATAGCTTCAGTCTCTACTTAGAGAGGGAGTGTGGTGTTCACTCTTTTAAAGCAAGCAAGAACCACTTCCCCTCTCCAATCTCTAGCTACAGCTGCAATGGATGAACTCTCACTGTTGCAAGTAGCATCTACATTGATCTTAATTGTGTCCCTATCCAGTTTAGACCAAGCTGATTGGATCCTATTACTTGTTGAGCCCATCGGGAGATCAAGGACCTTCCTAAACTCTACAACAGATCTAGATACCTTCATCAAAATCCCATCCAATATTGGAGATTTGGAGTTTTCTCTTGTATCCCGAATGAGTGAAGATCTCATTTTCAGGTGAGTTTGTTTCAATAATTATGAAGAATATATTATCGTATTTGGTGTGGATATCATATTTGGTATAAACTTGAGAAGATATTGTAATTGATTTTATAATAGTATGAATGTTAATTTGGAATTTGTCCCATGCTTTGTCCATTTTAAGGCGAAATTGTTTTCTATATAAATCTTTGTGTTCTTGTGTGTTATTTTGTAATAATATATTTTGGTGATTGATTAAATTTTTTAACTAATTTTCTTAATTCACATAAGACAAGATTGAGACCCAATACACGCATACTCAATAAAAAAATAAAAAATAAAAACCCACCACCTTCTCTTGTATGCAAGTTGGTACCTCTCTATGCAGAAAATGCTTAGGGGTTTAGGGGAGGGGTTCAACCGTTCATGCAGCATTACATTAATGTAAATACAAAATAAAATAAAAATATTATAAAAGGAAGAATAAGCTCTATGATGTACCTTGATAACAGGGGAGGCGTTACTAATGCTTCAGGAGGTTCATTAACCCCCTAACTTGATTTTTTTTTTTTTTAAATGTATAAAATACTATTTTATTAGTTTAATTTACCTCTAATCAATTTCTTAAATAAAAAAAACACACACACACACACACACACACAAATCAGTCCATCCCAAAACCAACCAATAACATAAATTGCAGATCTCTCTCTCTCTCATTAATCTCTTTTCTCTATTCTACTATTGGTATTTTAAGAGTAAATAGTTAGTGTTTGTGAGTTGTAAGTGTATCTCTTTTTATTATAAATTTATATTATTTGTGTGAGTGTTTGATACTGATTGTATGCGTTATTCATTTATTTATTTTTGTGATAATATTATTTGTGTGAATATATGCGTGTATAGTATAAACATAATATAACTTTATATAATTTTATAATTAGGAAATATAGAGGGTTTGTTACATGTTTGTGTATTATTATCATATTATAGTAACATTTAGTTATAAAGTTAGAGTGATTAAAAAAATAAGAAAGTTAGTGATTCTTCAAACATTTGATCAATTAATTAAGTAGACACATAGTTCTCTCAAAAAAAGAAAAAAAAAAGAGTTGACACATATGTATGATTTGAATATGTATGGATGGACGTGGTTCTTTGAGTCAATAATTAATATAATGCATGTCAGTATGACAAATAAATAATTATAATTGCATAAAAATACAAATATGGTATACAAAATTTAAAAAATAAAATGGTTACATCCATAATCCACATTGACAATAGATAATGAAAACTCATAATGATGTTAAAATATGGAAACTTGTAAATGGAAATTTTAAAATGTCATGTATTTGTGTGATTTTTTTTTTTTTTTTTTGTTAATAACTCGATATATTTAAGTTTTTTTTATTAGATATATTCAAGTTCTTTTTTTTATTAAATTTTATTTAATTTAAATTTTTTTAATGAGCCCCTGAAAAAAAATACTGGAGCTGAAATGCTTAATAATGATATTTTTTGGCCGAATTCCTTTATGTTGGTAAGCAATAAAAATGATGAAAAAAAAGTCATACAATCAAACTTTAAAGTTTAAAGTTCAAAGTTCCAACCTATTATCTCTAACGTGCAGACACATATCACACGAGAGAGAGATTAGTTAGAATATTTAACTATTCTTAGGAGTTTCATTGATGATGTGAACTATGATATCAGCTTAGTTTTTATCTCTTCTAAAAATAAAATAAAAAAGTTTGGTTAGTTTAGTTTATCAAAACACCAATTAAAGGCACATCAGGCGGATAAATTAGTAAATTATTGGTAGAAATAGAATTAGTTTGGTTTTTTTTTTTAATAAATATTTCGACATATATAATATTGACTGGTGAGTACATTGTACATTGCCCCGCTTCTTTTTCAACATCATCAAGACATCAAATTTTATAAGACTGGTGATTTTTTTTTTTTTTTAAAATAAGTAAAGATATTACTCGACTGCCCTCTGGAATTTTGGAGAACAATTTGAGACATGAGATTTATGCAGGGGCGGCTCTATGTACAATCTAGGGGTTCAAACGAATCTCCTGAGCTAATTAAAAATAAAATTATATATAATTTTTGTTAAAAAAGTTATTTATCTTTTTTTAAAATAAAATTTGAACACCTTGGACCTAATTTTTTTGAAGTGCAGTGAAAATAAGCTTGAATGTGATCTCTTAATAATATCTTGGTATTTAAAAAAATAAAAATAAATATAAAAACTAAGAACAAAAGTAGAAATTTATTCATCTTAATCCCCATAAGCTCAGGTACATGTTAACAAATTTGAAATAAACAATAGATAAAATTTTATTGTATTTAGATTTTGTTTGTTGCTCACTTAACAACAATAATAAATATGTTTATTGTATTTAGAAACAAAAGAAGGCTTCTAAGATTTAATCTAAGTAATAATAATTAGTATGTTCATTGTATTAAGACACAACACATTGTGCCAAATGAACTTATAATTTATTTTTTATGAGAAATAGTATATCTACAATATTTTCACAATAAATTTTAAGTAATGGATTGTTATTAACTGTTACAAATAGACAAAAATATATTTTTAGTAATGAATTTAAATTAACTTAAAATTTGATATAAAAAGATTGTGAAAATGTTGTGAACGTAATACTTTTCATCTTTTATTCTTTTATTAGTACATACTATTGACAAATTTGTAATAAAAAAAATCATGTAAATCACAAGATTCATCTTCTAAAAAAGTTTATGAGCCACCACTAGATTTATCAATTTTGAGTGGAAATTATTAATTCAAAAAAAAATTATTGAATATTACTTAACACGTGACCAATTAATTCATTTTCATAATTACAAGTGATTATTAAATTTCATTTATATTAGAAGGTTTCATTAAAGAGTGTGTCATCAATATATTTCAGGAAATACACACACACACACACACACACACACATATATATATATATATGAACTCTAACGATGAAGAATAAGTTGGTCAAAATGAAATAAATGTGGCTAGTGAAAGAATTTGCAGTACAAGGGGCTTTTGTCTTCAGAAATTGGAATCTTAGACCGCAAATGACTTTGAAACAACTACAACTAAAAGATCAAAGAATTTTAATGACATTATTTCTTGATCTAGCGGTAATTTACAATGACTTTTGAACTAAAATAAATAAATTTTTATTACATGATATGTCTGTATATATATATATATATATATATATATATAAGAGAAACTTCAAAACCTTTTTCCCAGCCTTTCCTCTGTTCCAAACGCAGCCTTGGTTTGTAATTTATTATATTCAACGCAGTCATTATATGTGCTGTATCTAAAATTAACTCTCCTAATTTGGTAAGAGAATAAATAATGGTAGTCAAGAGTTGGCCAAGCCAATCCAATTTGCTTAAATATGTCAAGAGGTTTATTATTGTTTAGAGTCTTTAGCAATTTTTTTTTTCTTCTTATTTTTATTTTTATTTTTATTTTTATTTTATGGACAGTTAAGCCGTATTTCTCTCAAAAATGAAAATTTAGGATTTTGATTTGAGCAAGTCATGAATGGAAAGTTTTGAGCTTGACTTAAATAAATAAACTTTCATTTCTCCCTCCTTTACATGTTTTTTTTTCTAATTATTTTTATTTTAAAAGCCTAAATATTCTTCTAGATCCATGGAATCGCAATACCTAAATTCACTTGAGGATGTTATAACTACTTTTTTTTTTTTTCCCTAAATCATCTGTTCACTTTTTGTATTTTACTTTATGCTCTACTGATTGTCATATGTCATGTTCTTAATTTTTTTTCATTTAAAATTATTGTAATTTTATAAAAAAAATCAAATAAATAATACGTAATGAACTGTAATTGGTAGAACATATAAGTGGAAATGTGGAATGCAAAAGTGGAACATGGAATTTGTATTCATTCCATTGGTTCTTTTGCTTACAATGATAGTTTTAACTAAATGGCGTTTTTTTTTAACCATTTCTTTCTAAGTAGACCGTGCTTTTGTTTATTTCGATTAAAAATCTTGTGTAAATATAGTTTTTTGTGTTTTCTAATGTTTAGTAGCATTAGAAAAGATGAGTCAAAGAAAAACTATTTTATGGTTTATTTTTAGAGATTGTTTTCCATTAATTTCTTTTTTGGAAAACAACTCCATCTCATAGCAAGCTAAATAAAAAAAGTTAAAAAAATGATTTTTTAACTCATTTAAGGTTTCTACCAAATATAGGAAAATAAGATATTTTTATAGAAAATACTTTTTGAAAAATGACTCATTTTCTAAAAAACATTATCGCTAAAATAAACAGAAGTGACTCTTCTATGTACTAATTGAGTTGAGACCATCACATGATAAACCTAACTTAAAGAATGAGTAAAAAAAAAAAAAAAACTGCACTTTGTTTGTTTTGACAATAATGTTTTCTAAAAAATGAGTCATTTTCCAGAAAATATTTTTTATAAAACTATCTCATTTTCCTATGTTTGGTAATAACCTTAAATGGTTGAAAAACAATTTCTTAACTTTCCTTATTTAGCTTACTGTGAAGTAGAATTGTTTTCCAAGAAAATTTAGTGGAGAACAATCTCTAAAAATAAGCAATACTTTTTATGTTGACCAAATACAGTTTCCCTTTAACTCATTTTTCTAATGCTACCAAATACTGAAAAATACGAAAAACTATTTTTATACAAGGTTTTCCATCGAAACAAACAAAAATAAAAACTAAAACCAATGGATAGGAATGAAAGAAAGTTGAAACCAAATAAAATCATCTATCCTGCTCTTCAGTATTTTATGTTATATCCCATAAATTATAATATGTTGATTTTTATCCATAACAAAATCTCACAATATTTTACATATTTTTTTAGCAAGTTGAGGTATCAGTCCATTATAAAATAAAATAAAATTATACCTTGACCCACCACAAATCAAACTAGAGAATGTTTGGGGGTATAGCTTTTGTGCTGCAACTCTAATGTAATCAATTTCTGAGTTAGGGAAAAAAAAAGCAGTAAATTCATATGAAAATGATTGTTTACTACTCAAAATTGACACATTCAGAAAGTCGTGGCAAATTGTGTGGTCATAGAAGAACAGCTCAGAACATGGGTGTTGTGAAAATATTCTAAGATTTTGTTATACACAAACACTTTCTCTAATATGCTGATGATATATATATATATATATATATATTTTAATTTTGGTTACTTTATAAGAAAATGAAGGATATACTCAATTCATAGAGCATGTGAAAATTGATTATCCAGCATTCACAGTTGATGAGTTTAGTAAATTGTGATAAAAGTTGTGGTGAATGATATGGCTCTAAAAGAATTGCTCAAAATATAAAGGTTCACTATTGTGGAAATGTTGTAAGATTTTATTATACCTGTAAATTATCTCTTATATATCATATGATTAATTTTTATTTTTCATTTTAAATTTTGGTTAGTTTACAAGAAAAAGAAAGATAATCTAAATTGATAGAGCACCTGAAAATGATTTTCCAACACTCACAATTGACGACTTCAGCAAATTGTGGTAAAAGTTGTTGCAAATGATACGATTCTAAAAGAACAGTTGAAAATATGGATTTTTTTAAAATTTTTTTTATTTGAGAAATACACACACACACACACACACATATAGAGGAAGTGGATGAGATAAAGAGAATATTGAAAATATGGATGTTGACTATTGTGAAAATGCTTTAAAATTGTGTTATACCTGTAAATTATCTTTAATATGTCATAAGATTAATTTTATTTTATTTTCATCTTTAAATTTGGTTACTAAAAAAGAAAAAGAAGGATAATCTCAATTGATAAAACATTTGAAAATAATTGTCCAGCACTCATAGTTGACGACTTCAGCAAATTGTGGTAAAAGTTGTTGTAAAGCGAATGATATGGTTCTAGAAGAACAACTCAAAATATGAGTGTTGACTATTGTGGAAATGCTTTTAGATTTTATTATACTTGCAAATTATCTCTAATATGGAGTATAATTAATTTTTATTTATTTTAAAATTTGGTCACTTTATAATAAATGGAAGGATAATCTCCATTGATAGAGCATAAATGAAACACTCAGTATGAAAGATAAGGTTATCTTTTTTTGATGATATTACTAGACCTATTAATATACTATCATAAGCCATCTTAGGCACACAAGTTGTGCTAAACAGATAATATTATATTAATAGTAAAAAATTGGTATTTATTTTAGAATATGAACTAGAATCAAGCCCAGATATGTGAAAAATGGCAATATAATAATCACTAGTCTTGAACCCAATAAAGTCGATCAATAAAGAAGGGTACAATTACAACATATATAGCATGTAGAGAGAGAGAGAGAGAGAGAGAGAGAGCTCTGTTTCCCTTTCTTTCTTTCTTTTTGTTGCTCTGTTTTAACCTTTTAATGAATTGCATATTGCTTTTCCGCTAACCATATTTGAGATATTGCATCAATGACCCCACAATCCCAACGGCTAAAAACCAACGTCTCTCTCTTTCACCAAACTCTTTCACTGTTTTATTAAAGACACCTACTCAACTCTGTTTTCGTCCTCTGCAATACATATAATATGTATGAAGCTTCCTCACAGTCTCACACTTTTTTGGCTTCTCTCTCTCTCTCTCTCTCTCTCTCTCTCTCTCTCCCCGTGAAACTAGCACTTACCCATAATCTAATTTTAGCTATAACCCTCTTGTTCTTTCACCACAAAAAGACTATAATCCTCTTTTGGACCAAACCAATTGCAACCTCTTTCTCTTTCTCTTAGTGGGGTTGTTTTTTTTCTTTTTTGATTTTTTTTAACGCGTTTCTAAATTTAGCCAAATTGTAAACGAGTATCAAGCTCGTGGTTAACAATTTATATGCTTTAAACAGCTCCTCTGTTTTCGTCTAAGATGAGCCCCTCTCTCTGTCCCTCCCTCTCTTCTGCGAGGTGACAAAGATTGTGAGGTTGGCTTTTGCGTTTTCCAACCATTTTTCTTGAAATGGGTTTGTCTAGTTTTGGATTCATGTCAATTGAAAATGATTGATTAAGAATCCAGACTCTGAATTCAATTTCAGAAGGGAAAAAAAATGGCATCCTCTGAAGTTGAATACGCTTCCTCTGCGCCTTTTAGTTGCGTTCTAAGGGACAATGGCGGGCCTGATCGGTACAGAGAAAACGGTAATCGAGCTAACTTTCCAAAAAACCTCAAGCACTTGGTGACAGGTCGCCTCCATTCGTGCATTGCAATATCTTCGGGCCCTGTATCGGATGCGAACCCGGGGGCTCAAAATGATAATATTGTTGAATCTTGGATTGGCAATGGAGAGAGGAACAGTAATCATAGTCCCAATGGTGGGAAAAAGTTCTCAATAATGAGCCCGAAGCAGATGCAAAATCTTGAAAGATGGACTGCCCGGCCAGAACAAGAGATTGTATCAACAATTGACAAACAGAGGCAGGAGGCAGAGCCCTTGGAATTATCAAATTTTCCAATCATGTCATCAGGGGAATCAAGTTTTAGGAGGGAGGTAGGCTCCCCGGATCCACCAGTTGGTTCTGTTGAAATTCCAAACCTCGGGGCTTCTTCCCTTGTTCAGATATGGGAGAAGAGGCTTACCAAATCCAACAGTATGAAATTAAGGTCTAATTCTGAAAACAGCAGTGTTGAAAATGGTTTCCCTGTTCAAGAATCATCAGCTGAAGCAGGGGAATCTGCTGTTGAAGAAAAATATGATGCTCAGCCTAATGATGACCCCTTTCCTGATTGGGAGTCAGGTAGAACGTCTCCAAATGATCCGCCTTCTTCGTCACAAGGCTGTAATTCAGAAGGAGAGAGTGAGAAGGTTAGAATAGTGGATATCATTAAGAAGTTAACAGCTGCAACACAAATGCAAAGCCCCAGGTCCTCATCTTGTGGCGATGATAATGATCACGACCAGTCTAGCATGCTTGGATCGCCATATAGAGAGCGAGACTGTACTTACTGGGATCAATTTGAGTATAAAGTTTTGCCTCATGTTATTTCACCCCGGATCAGAGGGCGTCAAGCATTTACGGATTTGCTTATGCAATTGGAACGCGACAGGCAAAGGGAGATAGACACATTGGCTGAGCGACGAGCAGTTTCTAGATTCACACAAAGAGGCCGCATTCAGGTTAAGTACTTAATTCATTTACTGGAACTCCTTTTTGGTTTATACAATATAGTAATAAATTTATTTCTTACCATTAGAAAACACAAATTTACTTTATATTATGCTTGTTTGTAGTCATTGATTCGACTTAGATTACTACAACGGGGCATGGCAATTCAAGATCAACCACGCCCGCAACCAACAGTATCTGAAGTGAACAAATTACCACAAGGATCTAACATCATGCATCTAAGGTATAATAATTTTTTATTGACATGTTGCATTAAATTCATTCAGAATTTAGAACTGTGCATATGAAGGAACTGTTTTGAGAACATTTATGATTATAGATTTAGTCATTAGTCCCAATTCTAAAAGAAGAATAGTAATACTTGTTTTGTTGGAAGGTTTACAACATGGTTTTCTTTGGTATGTGGAACACAATAGGAATGTGTCATGTTGTTTGGTTTCAATGTTGTACAAAGGGGGGAGGGTCATTTAAATCAATTAGTTGGAACATGTTAATCTAGTTCCACATGCATTTGTTCTGTTTCTCCCTTCTTTAATTTTGTTTGGTATAATCTTTTTGAATGTTCTAAAGCTATGCATAAGATAAAATGCTCATTTAAAAGCAATCAGTTGGGTGAAACCAATGATAGGCAAGTTTAATGAAGTTTTCACTTTAAGAAAACTTTAAAAAAAAAAAAAGGTAGAAGAGTAGAAAGGGAACAAGAACTTTAAAAGAGCATATATGATTGTTAGGCTTCTGTTGTGATCTGGACTTATGCAATATCCCAAAATCTTCAAGTTGCTAATTATATTTCAACTTGGCATTCATCTTGTTGTTCCATATAGGGGATTTCCAAATTAAAAAATCCCAAAGAAGGAAAGGGGAAATTTTCAAGAGTTTTTCTGAATTTAACATTTTGGAAACCAGAATATGTGCCACATTTAGAATTTGTTTGGCTATAGATTAATTCTGCCTGCATCATACTTAGTACCCAAATTTTTTGTAAAATAGCCTCTTACAAACCCATAAAAGGATGGTTGGGCAAGGTTAACAGCCAGAATGAAGCTTAGTTACATCTTCTCTAACCCCAATTAGATGTAATTACAGACTACTTAACTAGTTGATTTGTAAAGTAACACTTATCATTTGGTGCTCATATTAGCCAAACAACTAGTGCTCATACGACCACTTCAAAGCATGTGTATAAACATTCTGCATTTTTAGTTAATGAATCTTAGATTTTATCCAGTCCCTAGGTCAGATTTTACAAGCGTAAATGGCTGCTGATGATGATATGTATATCTTCATGTCACATGTAAAATGCCGTGAGCTTTGCAAGGCAAAACAAGATAGAAGTAATGGAATTAAAATGTTGCAGTTTAGGCCATGAATAGTGCCTATGCATATAATTCAAACAAAAATAATTTTGATATGGAAATTGTTTAATATAGTAGTAAATTTAGAGTTGATATTTTTACGATCAGGGAGAAGAAATCTAGAATTGATGAAATTGGTTAGATTTCAAATTATGATAATGGAATGCTTCTATTTTTCTGTTTAAGAATTTGAAGCTTAAGTTGTCATCATTATCATTCTATTTGTCCCAAGCTATCCCTGCAACATTTAATGTGAACTTGAACCTTAAATACTGAAAATAATTTGGCAATTTGTATTTTATTTGAATCTCAGAAATTTTCTGCCATGTTAAATCCACAACATTTAATTCATTTGGTTTTGGAAATGGAATCTCAATTAAATGCAGGGAGAGATTTAGCACAGGTGTAGAGCAGGTCATAACAGCCCAGAATGATGCCACTTATCCAAGAAGCCTGCGTCTGGAGATAGTAAACAATGCAGCTCATTTGGACAGTTCTTGCAGGGAAAGACCTAGCACAAGTGATGAGCAGGTCACAACAGCCCAGAATGGTGCAACTTATCCAAGAAGCCCTCCTCCAGAGACGGTACACAATGCAGTTCATTTGGACAGTTCTTGTAGGGAGAGACTTATCACAGGTGTTGAGCAGGTCGCAACAGCCCAGAATGATTCAGCTTATCCAAGAAGCCCTCGTCAGAAGATAGTAAACACTGAAGTTTATCTGAACAGTTCTTCCACATTCAATCAGCCAAGTAACCACTTTCATAATCAGGAAGTTAATATAACTGAGCAGCATAGTACACACCAGTTAGAAAACTCAATGTCACACATAAAGGAAGATGTTCATGAAGAAGCCAGAAGTTCAGATGTGACATTGCAAGGAACAAGCTCAGAGGTTAGAAATCTTGACTCAGAAGAATTTGCAGATAGAACTGCATCCTTTAAGTTTTGGGCTGAGAATGAGATAGCAGAAGAAGTGGAGGTCATTGACCATGATTATGCAGAAACCAGTTACGACTGGATTAATGACATTGCTCGCCCACGGAGTTATTGGGAACATTGCAGACAAGAACGGTATGAGGAGGTGCTTAATAACTCAGACAATGGGGAGATATGTCAACTCCTTGAAAGGTATATGAGGTTTTGTTCCCACAATCCATTTCCTCCCATTATCTTCTTTTCTTTCCTTCTCCTGGCATTTAAGCTTGAACAAACTACAAAATCATGAATAACTGAAATAGAATCAATTTCTGATATCATGGGAAACCATTTAATATAAAATTTGAAGAGACCAAATGGAATGATGCTGCCCTTTCGTATTTAATATACAAGGCCTGCTTCATTGGATCTATTGAACAATTACATAACAAAAATAAATAACAGAACATTTGTTCAATGCTTGTTTTGCTATATTTGGGATTTTAGTTAGTACTGCATCTAAAAAACTTAGTCTATCATGCACCAAGGGTGGATACAAGAACAACATCAAAATTCCATCAGTGGATGCTATATATTTTGGGGTCGTTGGGGGATGAGTGAGCTTGTCCCCAATGACAAATGTGAGATTAGGTACCATTGACAATGACTAGTGAAGCATGAACTATGTTCTGTGTATGTTAAATTTTACTTTTAGACATAGTACAGAAATAATTCCACATTTCAATCATTTGAATTTTCAATTTTATGTATACAGAAGAACAGTATCAAGTTTTCTCACTAGTGATTTCAGAGAGAGAATAGACAGATTGATGGTATCTCGCTTAGATAGACAGATGCATCTAGAAGAAAGAGAAGATGAGAATGGCAGCCAGGAGGGAATGGACCAATTCATGTCTTTCTTGCATAGTTTTACGGATCCATCAGGCAGTCAACAAGAAGAAGAAGAAGAAGAAGAAGAAGAAGAGGAGGAAGACAGAGATGTGGCAGAGGAAGGAGAGGAGAGCCTAATCAGTGGTCAGTATCATGAAGCTGGCGATTACTTTGATGAATCCTCATCATCAATGCAAATAGCTTCACCATATCCATTAGGGTCATGGAGTTATCAGGATAATCAAGTTGGTGATGATTCTGATCAAGTTATATCCACATCTCCACGCCAACATTTACCATCTCAACCTTACTATCAGGATAGTCAGCAAAACTCTGCGGCCACAAACCCTAATTCAATTGTGAGTTTTACTTTATACCCTATTGGTTATCTCAATATAAATTCCTTGCGTTTCTGCCAATGAAATAATGCTGCTGGTCCTGCAGGAAATGGAACTCATATATGATATGAGAGGCCAAATGGAGCAACTCTATCATGAGATGTCTGAGCTAAGAAAATCAATCAAGAGCTGCATGGACATGCAGATGATGTTGCAACAATCCTCTAAGCAGGAGTCTCATTCAGGTTTGTGTTCTTCCCTCTAAAGTAGAAGTGAAATCCATATCACATGTTCAAATCAACCATGGAGGAGATTTTGGTGCCTTCCTTGTTACCCTAGTAACAGCAGTGTCATAACAAGAGATACACCACTAATAAGGATGTCAATGCCAAAGACAAGCATGAAAACATGGTTTTAAACTACTACCAAATATGCTGGACATAATCACATGGTTAGGAAAACAATCATGTGTTCTAAACTCATACTAATCTCAAGTTAAACACATGCCTTTGGAAATGAGTGTTATGTTATATTCCAAGAGAGTGTTATTTAAAGCACTAATTAGACCCAACTTTACTATTTTGCTTTTTCTTTATCATCTTTGTTCTGTTTTCCTTTTGAAAAAAATGAAATTACTTTTGTAATGCGCAACTGGAAGCTAAACAATGATTAACCGCATAAATTTTTTGAGTCACTCTCTGCCTCTCTCTCGTTTTTTCTGTCCCTAATTCATTAAGGTCCTCATAAACAATAGCATATGAAATCATTCTTACAGCTCAGGGGGAGGGGAAGAAGTCCTATGATGGGGTACCAAAGAAAGGCAACTGTTGTATTTGCTATGAAAAGCAAATCGACTCACTTTTATACAGGTACTTCCTTTTGAAGCAAAGGTTCCCTGAAGAATATATATATATATATATATATATATTTTTTCATTTTGATATTGTCAATGTTTTCAGTACTCATATTCTGATGTGTCATTTTTCATATCTTTCAGATGTGGACACATGTGCACTTGTCTCAAATGTGCTCATGAATTGCAATGGGGTAGTGGAAAGTGTCCAATATGTCGAGCTCCAATAGTGGATGTCGTGCGAGCTTATGTGGATTCATAGATTATTTGTGAATGAATTCATGCTCCACAGGACCACCTTTATTAACAGAACTTAACTTAAAGAAGCGAGTTGAAGTTGAAGCATTTAATTTATTTGCCATGTAAATATTGTACAAGAAACTCATTCAACATCACACATTGTTTCTCTTTTTCAACATATACTCTGTATATGTGTTTTTTTGAAGAGAAATGACGGCTAACATGTTCTGAAATTCCATCTTTGTATATACAGTTCTAGATTTTTTTTTTTTTTTTTTTGGGTTTCTTTTCAAATATCCTCTGCATTGTTCTCCATACAAGGTTGGATTAACAGTGTTGCAGTTATTTCTATGTTTTTTCTTAGGAAATAGCACTATATCCATTCATGCTCTCTCTCTCCAAGTAAGTTATGCGCCTGTGATAAGTAATCAACTCAGATAAGAAAAGTAGTAAAAATGAAGCAAGAACCATTCAGGATATCCTAAGTCATAATGGTTGAATATTCCTGCATCATAATGATTAATGAATCATCGCCAAAGCCACTTTCTTTTGGCTTTCATACGAAGTCATTGTGATTTCTCTCCTTCAAGAAGCAAGGAGTCCAAAGGTACGATTGTTTGTACTTCTTAACAATGAAAGGTAACAATAGCCAAGACAGAGAAAAAGGTTCTACAGATTGGAAAGATGTACAGAATTTGTATCCATAGTGAATAAAATGTACACGGAAAATGTTTTTTTATTGTTGTACCAGTAGATAAAGCCATTCAGTCACTCATTGCACCATAAATTGTCCAAGACATGCAAGATGTAGACACCTCATTTTCTACCGACCAAAGACTTAGGTCTTTGACCCAATGAGGAGCATAACGAATGTCTACCAGGTATAATTAAAGGTATTCTTTATAGTCTGAAAGTAATCATAACTAACAAGTTCTTGAAAGTTGAAACTATTCAAAGAGGTGTTGTTGGAAAATCACCTTTGATCAATCATTTACCTATATATTTTAATACATAATGAATTTTTGAGTGAGGCTTCTTCATTGGAAAATAGACATCTAGAACTTCAAAATGGATACAAATTTCACCATACTTTAGATCTACAATGAGCGAGATATATCCATTTGAAGTTAAAGTAACTATGTTGTTAATTTTTTTCTTAAAAACTAGAAAACTACATTTTTCTTCAATTCTCTTTGTAGTAATGCTAAGCACAATTTAATTCTTTTAAAATCTCTACTTTCAATAGAATTCGATTCCATCCTTGCCTCCCAAGTCCCAACTTTTTCAAAATTATTTCATCCTTTGAGTTGTGAGCATTACATTCTAAAGAGAAGTATAAAATCCTTATTTATTTTGATGTAACTTTGGTGTTATTTTCAAATACATTTTTCAACATTTTTTTTCTATCCCATTTTTTTTATTATTATAGAAGAATCCCATTTAAATATGTATCTTTATTCTTTTGCTCATCAATAAAATACATTTCATTCTTTCTTTATTTTTTTATGCAAAAAAATTTATTATTTGCTAGTGAACAATGACTCTTCAGACGAAGAGAGTCACTGACTCATTGTTATCATGACCCCAAAAAAATCTCTATTTTAGTAGAGTTGTAGCTTGCATATGCATCTCAATCCAAAAGGCAAAAATCCTCTCTTAATTAAATTACATAGTATGATCAATTTAAAGATTTTTCATTTGTGTTAAGATTTAATCCCTTGGATTATGTTAATTAAGACTCATTGATCACTTTCCATATTTGACTTGATATAATTTTAATTTTATTTCGTAAAGTAACTTTCTGTACTTGATTAGATTAGATTTTTATTTTATTTTATTTATTTTTCTTTAATTGATTAATTAACTCTACTGTGGGGAGTCTGAGGACCGAGGAGGGTGAGAAACGGTATTTCCACCGATTCATCTGTAAAGCACCTCTAAACTGAAAAGAGGATAGGAAAGGTGCATAATGTCACAAGAGCGCCCGAGTAGGAGAAGTAGTCTTCCAGGAAAGGGCCAAGGCAATGAAAAGATATTTCCTGAAAAAGGTTACATACCACCTCCGCATTGAATGCATGGCAACAACTTTTTTAGCTACATTAATGAGAAAATGACACTTGAACAGTAGATTCATAGCTAAGCAGTCCCTTCTACCACTTTCAACAGAACTTGGATAGGACAAGTGTCCAAAGGAAAGCCTGGAAGTATACAAGTGGAGGGCCAGGATGGAAGGAAGAAAGAATATATAAGGGAGGAGAACCTCTTAGATCGGGGGATGATGAATTTTGGAGAAGAAAGCATAATTAAGAGGATAGGAACGAACACAATGCAAAGGAGTTAAAGGTAAAACTTGTACAAATTTTTTTATAAGAACACATCCTCGAGTTTGCCCGAAGGCTGCATTAATCTCAAATTACTCTGTTGGATCATTCTACTTTGTTAATCTTCAAATCTTCGGCCTTAACCCTAAACTTAATTCAACTTACACTAAAGTCATTTTCTCACTCTCGATAAAAATTATATTGTTTTGGGCTTAATTTGAGGGAAGGGGGGCTTCACTATTCTCAGTGGATTTGGACTATCAAAATTCTAGCACTTACAATTGGCACCGTCTATGGGAACATTTGCTTGTGGTTTTGTTAAGTCATGGCTAATCTGGAGCAAAATAGGGAGGAATCTGTTGGTTCTCAGCGAAATGACCATTTTGTTAACTTGGAACGAAGGAGGGATAGGGAGAATAACCCCACACCCAGTGTTATGGTGGAAACACAGCATATAGAACATACCGAAAGGAGTCATTCAAGGACTGGGAGCCGTGTTTTGCATGAGTAGGAAACATGGGATTTAAAACACGAGATTTATCATCTGCGTAAAAAGTTGCATCGAGGGAAGGTGACAAGAGAAATTTCACACCACCATATATGAGGAATCCGAGGAACATGGGGATCGATCCTATCGCCCCAGATTTAGGACTCCTCCTACTGAATCTTTTTCTGCCTCCTTTCGTTTGGATAAATTTGAGAGGCACATGAACAAGCGTGGAGAAGGCTCATCTCATCGGAGTGGGGGAAATGATGCAATGAGCAAAGCACTTCATCATATTTCAAAGTCACCCTTTGTAAGAAGAATTGACAGAGCCAAGCTCCCCCATTGCTTTACTCAGTCTATGTTCACCATTTACAATGGAAGGACTAATCCTGTAAAGCATGTGAGCCATTTTAACTAGAGGATGACTATCTATTCCAAAAATGATGCTCTTATGTGCAAAGTTTTCCCTTTCAGCCTCGGGCTCATGGCTATGCGATGGTTTGACGCATTGGAAGAAAGTTCAATAGGATCTTTTGAGGAGTTGACTCGAGTGTTTGGGGCTAGATTTGTAAAGTGTAGTAGGGTTCCTAGACCCTTAGATTCTTTGTTGTCTATGGCAATAAGGGAGGGTGAAACTCTTAAGACCTACTAGGACAGATATTGGGAAACATTCAATAAAATAGATGGGGATTTTAAAGGTGTGGCAGTAAGGTCTTTTAAGGTGGGGTTTCCAACAGAGCATGAGTTAAGGAAGTCATTGACAATGAAACCTACTCGTAATATGCGTCAACTTATGGATCGCATTGACGAGCATAAACGGGTAGAGGATGATCAAACCCAAGGAAAGGGCAAAGCCAAAGCCTTCCCAAAAAAGAGGGATCCTCGGGCAAAGGGATATAATAATAATTGTCCTAAGAGGGATTTTCCCAATCAATCATCGGGAATAGGCATTCAGATGGTCAACTCAGTGTTTAAAGAGCCAATGTATCAAATCTTAGAGAAGATAAAGAATGAGTCGTACTTTAAATGACCCAATAAAATGGGTGGAGACCTGTCCAAAAGAAATTAGAGCCTTTATTGTCACTATCACCAAGAGAGAGGACATACAATAGAGGATTGCAAAACTTTGCATGATCATTTAGGCCAGTTGGTGAAGACAGAGTAGTTGAAGCAATTTTTGCACCAGTCTACAGGACAATCAGGACACTTTGTGGCAGGGTATTAGAGAGATGGAATTCCATGGCTAGCCCTGGGCACAATTAACGTAATTTTTGCTACACCCTGAGGTGGCATCGGTTCTTCCTCAAGAGTCATGTCTATGGCACCAAACCCAGATGTGGAGGACAAAGCCCAAGTGTCTAAGAGGGCTAAAATGGTGGTCATGCCAACTTCAGGTTTCTTGGAGGAAGATAAGGAAGGAACATTTCAACCCCATGATAATGCCTTGGTGGTAACCCTATGGATTGGTGGATATGATGTGAAGAGGGTCCTTGTGGACCAAGGAAGTGGAGCATAAATTATGTACCCAGATTTGTATAAGAGATTGAAGCTCAAGCCTAAGGACTTACAGAAATATGATCTGCTATTGGTTCGCTTTGATGGAAGAATGGTAATCCCCCGTGGATGATCTGACTACCTGTGCAAGCTGGGGACGAAGAGGTACAAGTCAACTTCATTGTGGTGGAAGCCTATTCTCCTTATACTGCTATTCTAGCAAGGCCTTAGCTTCACACTATAGGGGCAGTACCGTCTATCTTGCATCTAAAGGTCAAATATCCCACGCAGGGACAAGCAGGAGAATTGGTAGGAAATCAAGCAATGATTAGAAAATGTTCAGTGGCAGTTATTAAGCAACACTCCACAGATCAAATTCTAGAGGGGAAGGAACAAGTCCCATAGCAACTTCATAACCCTTCCATATCTGTTAAGGCATTTGATTTCTTGGGTTGCAATCCTACTTGCATTTACTTTACGGATAGTGTGATACTTGGTGGAAGAGTGAGAGATATGAGCATCTACAACATGCTAGATGGAAGTATCCAACCATGCTATTCAGGCCAATCTCGTTCTAGCATAACGCTACCTATGTGGGTTGTGCCTAGTTTAGGAATGACCAACTCTCTTCCAAAGGTTGCACCTTCACTCTAAACTATAATCATATAGACTTTGCACTTTTATCTATGTTTTTCTTTCAGTTTTTTTTAGCATTGGATTGTATAAATTTTAATTTATTTAATTTTGTTGACTAATTCAATAATTCTCATTACTACTTTTCTTCTCTTGAGTCTTATTCATTTTAAATGAATGATATATTTCTCTCTTTTTGATTCATACAGTAATGATATATTTCTCTTTTTAATTACTTTATTGCAATGATATATATGTTGTTGCAAAAAACAATTTATTGCAACTATGTATTTGTTGTAATAAATAATGTTTTATATATGTCATTGCAATAGATTATAAAATAATTAATATTAAGTTATTGCAATGATGTACTAGTTGCATGTTTGTTATTGCAATAGATTGAAAAATAATTGATATAAAATAATTACAATGATGACTTTATTGCAATAAAGTATCACTTTGAAATTTTTGTTGTAATAGATCGTAAAAATAATTGGTATCAAGTTATTGTAACAATATCTTTATTTTAAGTGATTGCAACAAATTTTCTTAATGTAATACTGATAATTTTAAGTTATTGCAACTAATTATTGTAAATACAATAGTTTGCTACTTTTAAGTTATTATTACATCGATTTTTAACTAGATGAACAAATGAATTTTCATGTTGGTTGAAGAGTACAAAAGGATGACATAAACACATTAGGACTATGCCTAGTAGGTTGGTGTAGATCTGCTGGGGATCTAGGCCTGAAATCTTGTAAAGGTGACCAGATTGATCCATTCTGACCAGCACCAGCCACTGCTCAGAAGTCCATCCGGTTACTATTCAAACAGCACCAGCACTGTTTCTACAGTACCCGCACCAGCCAGACAGATCACTGTTCACCCACAGTAACAATCATCACGGCTGAACAGTATCCAGAAAAGCAAGGGGACAAGCTACTATTCATGAACAGTAAAAGTCACTATTCATTGAACAGTACCCGACACAATCATTCAGAATCACTGTATGCTTTCGGTGGAAAAGAAATTCACCTGCAGTAAAAGCAATTTACCTTCCGTGATTCCAGCTCCGTGATAAAGGGCCGACTGAGGCCATGTGGTTACAAAAGTAAAAACCGGTTGAGGTATTACAAATGTAAGCTGGGTTTGTCATCCTATTACAATACTAAGGGTTGTAAAGAGGAGGCAAAGCTGAGAAAACTGAGAGTGAACTGAGAGTGCTGGGTCTGAGCTCTGATTTTCTCTCCTAAGTTTTTCTCCCTTTGAGCTGAGTCCTTGGCTGCCTTAAATAGACTGGAGGGAGCCTTGGATTCGGTTGGAAACTGCTGGAATCACGGAGCTGGAATCACGGAAGGTAAATTGCTTTTACTGCAGGTGAATTTCTTTTCCACCGAAAGCATACAGTGATTCTGAATGATTGTGTCGGGTACTGTTCAATGAATAGTGACTTTTACTGTTCATGAATAGTAGCTTGTCCCCTTGCTTTTCTGGATACTGTTCAGCCGTGATGATTGTTACTGTGGGTGAACAGTGATCTGTCTGGCTGGTGCGGGTACTGTAGAAACAGTGCTGGTGCTGTTTGAATAGTAACCGGATGGACTTCTGAGCAGTGGCTGGTGCTGGTCAGAATGGATCAATCCGTTGAAGCTGCATCTGATGGATACCCATCATAAGGGTTCCATGCTTGATTATTTCCATCTTCTTCATGCTCATGATAGATGGCATACTTGCTACATAGTCCACAGTAGATAAGGGGTTCATAATCTGGATCCTGTGTGATAAATTGACTGGGATCATGAAAACCCATCTGTCTGAGGTCCGGGATTGCTGAAGCATAAGGCCTGGTGGTGAATACAGAAATTCTTCCTGTATTTCCAATGTGGTGGTAATCTCTCCACAAGTCTCTGGCTCTGTCTATGATTTCATTGTTGAAGTAGGTTCTCCAACAGCTGGCTAGAGCATAAGGACTGTCAAAGGATAGATATGAGTTACCTTCACTCCGGGGACCTTGATAGGTATAACCATTGATAAGTACTAAATGCTTGGAAGGTTGGACTTCCATCCAATTGTTTCTGTCCCACTGTGGGAGAGTATGTATGTATATATAATATTCCTATTGACCTTCTTCTTCTACTTCTTCTGCTTCTTATGGGTTCACTTGTTGTGGATCTACGACTGGATCATAACAAAGAGAAATATAGAACAAATATGTTTAAAAATAAGTTTGCTTACTCATGCAAGTGAAAAAAAAAAAAAAACACTGGAAATAAAATTTAAATAAGAAAATTATGATGTTACCTTGTGGTTAGCCTGCTTGGTCTTGTTGTTGCTGGGCTAGAGGTGGAGGTGCGTGAGAATCTTGCTTGTGCGCTTGAAGGATAGCATTATTATGGAACACATTAGTACAAATGTTACATTCGTAGTGTAAACGTTTGTGCACATCAGTGTTATGTTCATTTAAAGCTCTCGCATTGTTAAAAGACTGGTGACAATTGTAGTAAACAACTTGATCATCATCCATGGTGAAACTGGGGAGTGGGAGGAGAGGAAAGAGAGTGGGAGGAAATTTTTCTTTGCTAGACTTTAGTCTTTAAGGAGCAAGAGGAGAGTAGGGAATTTTTTTTCCCTCTCCATTAACAATTACGGAGCAGGTGGGGTTACATGTACATAACATAACAAGTCTTATGTAATGTACGTTTTGAATTGATTAGAAAAATGTGTTTTAGTCCTATCAACATCGATGTTCAATTAGACCATCAACTCTACAAAGATAATTCACCATTCTCATATATATATCAAAAGTTTAGAGAAATAACAATTTATTTGATATAACAATATTAGAATAAAATAGTGCTAATATAAGATAGCTTTTTTTTTTTTTTTTTATAAACATTATAAATATAAGCTATTTGCTTCTTCACTAGCTTAAACTTAATTATTTTTTTGGTAGAATCATTATATATATGGCTAGTGTAATCATATTTTTTTTTTCATCACTATTATTTCACTAAATCTTATCAACTAAAGTATCCAAACCCAACCTTCAAGTAACAACTCTTCTTATTGTAAGAGCGAGAGAGATGGAGTGTGATCTTTCAGCGCTGGAAAAGTCTGGGGAAGAAGTTGCGGAGCTGCAAATAAGCACCAAGAAAGTTAAAGAAGACCACCCCTTTGGCTCCCCTGCAGCCAACGTCGGTGGCCAAAAAAGTGATCCACTGTCTTACAAGGCTAAGCTTGTGGGAGAACTCCCTAGGGTGTACGCCCAAGCTTTTGAGGTCCACTTCAATCCTGAGAAAGAGGCTTACTCCGATGATGAAGTTGAGGATTTATTGAAAGGGGTGGTTGCTATCAAGTTCTCTAGGGAAAAGACGTTGCACATCAAAGAAAGGTGGGCCCACTCGCTCATTGTCAAGGTACATGGAAGGACTGTTACCTTCCATTTTATGTATTCCAGAATCATGCAACTATGGAAACCAGTAGGAAGACTAGATTATATTGATCTGGGAAATGATTTCTCTTTTATGAAGTTCGAGTTGATTGAAGATTATGACAGGGTTTTAAAAGGGGGCCGTGGTTCATAGGTGAGCACTACCTGGCCATTTGTGCTTGGGAACCTTACTTTAAACCAAACGCCACTGCGTGCTCCAAGGTGGCGATGTGGGCTCGACTACTAGAACTTCCCGTTAAGTTCTATGATATGGGAGTCTTGAAAGAACTAAGGAATGCTATTGGTCCAGTACTACAAATTGATGCTATCATAGTCTTTAGTACCCAAGGGAGATATGCGAGAATTTGTGTACAAGTGGACCTTGCTAATCTACTGGTAAGGAAGGTGCTCATTGGAAGATTTGGACAAGAGGTCCTGTATGAGGGAATCAGCTCCCTCTGTTTTGCTTGCGGAAGGATGGGCCACCAGAAAGAAGCTTGTTTGTACGTTGTTAGGGGGCCATGGTGGATCAGGATTTGAGTAAGGAGCTCGAGAAAAACTCTGCTGACATGGAAAAACCTCAGGGAATGACGGTAGATGAAGTAGGCGAAGTGAAAGATGAATATGGGCCTTGGATGCTAGTGGAACAGAGGAAACAAGGCCCGAGGCAAGGCTCCACCCGCCCAAATCACTCTAAACAAAGTGTAGGCCAAGCTAGAGCATTTAATGCGAAAGATGTATTTGTATCCATAGTGAGTAAAATGTACATGGAAAGTGTTTTTATTTATTTATTCTCGCACTAGTAGATAAAACCATTCAGTCACTCATTGCACCATAAATTGTCTAAGACATGCAAGATGTAGACACATCATTTTCTACCAACGAGTCTTTGACCCAACGAGGGCCATGACAAATGTCTACCAAGAATAATTAAGGGTATTCTTTATAATTTCAAAGTAATCACAACTAACAAGTGCTTGAAAGTTGAAACCATTCAAAGAGGTGTTGAAAAATCACCTTTGATCAATCATTTAACAATATATTTTAAAATGTAATGAGTTTTTGAGTGAGACTTCTTCATTGGAAAATAGGCATCTAGAACTTCAAAATGGATACAAATTTCACCATACTTTAGATTTACAATGAGTGAGATATATTCGTTTGAAGTTAAAGCAACTATGTTGTCAATGTTTTTCCTAAAACTAGTAAACTACATTTTTCTTAGTTCTCTTTGTAGTAATGCTAAACACAATATAATTCTTTTAAAATCTCTACTTTCTATAGCATTCGATTCCATCCTTGCCTCCCAAGTCCCAGCTTTTACAAAAATATTTCGTCCTTTGAGTTGTGAGCGTTACATTCTAAAGAGAAGTATAAAATCCTTTTTCATTTTGATGTAACTTTGGTGTTGTAGACTCTGAGGCAGGGGCAGAACTAGGTGGGCCCAAGGGGCCTAGAGCTCCCTATTCTTAAGAGGAAAAAAAGATATATATATATATATATATATAGAGTTATATTTTTAAAAATTTTATATTTAGGCCCCCTTTTTCAAAACTTTTGAACCCCCTCCTTTAGAATTTTACATTGATTTCATTGTAATAGAATTTGCATCAATTGTAAGATAACAATAAGACTCCAAATCTGTCCAATCAACCCCAAAATGCACTCACATTAATTTATGTATCATTGTGCAAAAATAAATTTGTACTACAATAATTGTGTAAATTTACACAATTTCTATAGCATAAATGTATTTTGCAAATTTATACAATTATTAAAACACAAATGAATTTTTGTACAATGATACATAGACTGATGTAAGTGTATTTTGGGGTTAATTGAGAAAATTTACACAATTATGGTAGCTATACAAATGAATGTATTAGAAATTTTTTAGATTATGGGCAGTGGTTTCAGGATTTTTTTGAACTTATACTCTGGCCCCCTTTAACTCGAAATCTTGGGCCAGTCCTTGCTTCAAGGAGTCAGTAAAAGAAACTCAAAGAATCTCCAAGCTAGGTCAATTCCACTTTTATGATTCTTTCTATCTTCACTTAAATTATATTGACATATCTTTTGATGTTATTCTTTGTTATGAATGATTGTTTTCCAGTATGGAATGATCACTTTTCCAAGCAACTAGATTAATAATTGTGTATATTAGTTGAATTAACATATTGAGGATTGAGGTTCTTATAATTAAAAAAAAAAACCATATTTAGGATTAGGGTTCTACTAATATTGTTAAATCTTGATGATTAGAGCTAAGCTCTTATTTGCATAGGGAAGAATCATGTATGTTTGAAGGGTCCAATTAGCGGGTTACTTTTAAATCTTTTTTTAATAGACAATGTTAGGAAAATTTTGATATTACTTTCATCGGAAATATAAAAAACTGTAAAAAAAAACAAAAAAAACTTTTTTTCTTTTCTCATAAAAAGTTTCGAAAAATATTTCCTAAACTAATGAACTTCTTTCTTTTTTTAGAAACCTAAACCAATAAACTTAAGGCATCCATTAACTTTTCACATGTTTGAAATACCAAATAAATGATTCAGTTTTTTAGAAGATTAGAAGATTTGGAAAAATAAAATTTGGGAAAGGATGCACAAACATGCCTAGACATGTGCAATCATACTCGATGCATGCGTATCTTTAACAATGTAGGCATTTTCTCACTTAAATTGGAGACTAAAAGTTACTTTTTTTAATTTTGTCTATCTATTTTTTAAAATACATTTTCCAACATTTTTTTATCCCGTTTATTATTATTATTATAGAAGAATCCCATTTAAATATGTATCTTTATTCTTTTGCTCATTAGTACAAATACATTTCATTCTTTCTTTATTTTATATGCAAAAAAATTCATTATTTGCTAATGAACAATGACTCTTCAGACAAAGAGAGTCATTGTTATCATGACCCAAATAAAATCTCTATTTAGTAAAGTTGTAGCTTGCATATGCATCTCAATCCAAAAGGCAAAAATCCTCTTTCAATTAAATTACCTAGTCTGATCAATTTAAAGATTTTTCATTTGTGTTATGGTTTAGTCCCTTGGATTATGTTGATTAGGACTCATTGATCACTTTCCATATTTGACTTGATATAATTTTAATTTTATTTCCTAAAGTAACTTTCCATACTTGATTAGATTAGGTTTTATTTTATTAATTTTTTTTCTTTAATTGATGGGTAAATTGCAAATTACACCCCTAAAATTTGGGGTGATTGGATTTTACACGTTTCAAAATTTGGATTTTAGCTCTTATATTTTAGGGGTGTTTGGATTTTACTTTCTAAAGTTTGAGGGTTTTTATATTTTACGCCCTAAAATTTTATAATTTTTTGTTGTAAAATCCAAACACTTACAAAATTTAGGAGGTAGATCCAAATTCATAAATGTTAGGGTATAAAATCCAAACACACCAAACTTTAGGGGGTAAAATACAAATTTTAAAATTTCAAGGTGTAAAATCCAATCACCCCTAAACTTTAGGGGTGCAATTTGCAATTTACCCTTAATTGATTGATTAACTCTACAATTTTAATTTTATAATATTTGCTTTGTTGGCTTTCCCAATGTGATTTGATTTGCAATTTAAATTTTTGAATATTTTTCTTTTTCAGTGATTTTTATAATAAAAACTTTCTATATATGTACATAATAAATAAATTATTTATATATATATATATAAATAGGTAAAGTTGAGAGAAAATTCAATTAGATTTCAAATTGGATTCTAATTGTTGTCTAATTTTGCGCCACATGTCCTATATATATATATATATATATATATTTTAATTTCTAGGCAAGTTAATATTGTGCAAAAGTCAAAGAGTCTAATATAAATAAACCATAAAAAAAAATCAATAAAAAAGAGTAAACTCATGTGTATATCCAAAAAATATAATAAAATAAAAAATAAATAAGGAGGAAAGAAAGAGTAAAACTTGTGTATATCTGTGACTTAAACAAGGTATAATTTTAATTGTATCGTGCATATGCACGGATTATACATGTATAGAGAACCATCTTAGTAATTTCCTTAATTAAATTACATAATATTCTTAATTTAATGATTTTTCATGTGTTATGATTTTATTTGACTCATTAATCCCTAAAATTATGTTAATTTAGACTAATTGATTTCTTTTCATATTTGACTTGATATATATTTTTTTTCCTAGGCTTCGTTTGGGCATTCTTAAGGGAATGAAATAGAATAGAATGTAATAATCATAAAGGAATGGATTAGGATGGCAATGGGGCAGGGCGGGGCTGGGAGGGGCGGGGCGGGGCGGGCTGAAGGATGGGGTCTTCATCCCCGCCCCGCATGGTTTTGTCTTGCCTCATCCCCACCTTGCCTCGCATGACGGGGAAACCCACCCTGTAAAGCTCTACTTTTTATTAATTTGCCCTACAACTAGTACAATTTTTTTAATAAAACCTATTTCATTAATAAAAATATACTTGAAATTACAACTAAATTTATCCAATCAAATCAAATCAATTTTTACAAAAAATTGAATAATATATCTAACCGTTTAACAAGACAATCAAAAAAAAAAAAAAAACTCATAGTATAACACATAACAAAATAAAGGCAGAGAACCACACTAAGTAGAATAAAATAAGCTAATATTAATATGTTTGTTTAAATAATAGGGTTTTAGGATATGAAAAATTTACAACTATATCCCTTAGCAATGCGGGGCGAGGTAGGGACGGGGATGGGCAAGGCGGAGTGGGTCTAAAAAGTCTAAACCCATCCCTGCCCCGCCTCGTGATGCGGGGCTAAAATCTTGCCTCATCCCCGCCCCACCACCTTTGCGAGGCGGAAAACTTGCACGGGGAGAAGTGGTGAGGGGCGTTTAAGCTGGGCAAAATTGTCATCCCTGAATGGAATGGAATGTCATTAAACTAGGGAAAGAAATGAAAAAGAAAGGAATGGAATGAAATTAAGTACCCTTATTTGGATGTTTTAAAATAAGGGAGTGAAAATTAATGTAAATGAATGAAATGTAAGTAACCTTATTTAAGAGTACATAGAGAGAAACGAATGAAACCATTTTATAATGATATTACTAATAGACCCCTGTTTTAAAATAAATGGCTTAATATATAGGGGTATTTTGGGAATTTTAGTAAAAAAATTCATTAAATCTAATTTCATTTCTTCCAATTCCTCCCAATTTCGGAGAGAACGAAAATTTAAGATTTTAAGGTAATAGAGAGGAATGGGTGTTCCCTTCTACCCATTCCATTTCTTTCCACTTATTAAACTCCCAAAAAATGGAATGAACTTTCCATTTTCTCCATTAAAACTCTCAAACAAGGGAGCGGAAGAATATTCTAAAACTATTCTCTTTATTCCTTTCCATTCCATTTCATTCCCTTCTCCCAAATGAGGGCTTAATGTAACTTTACATACTTGATTAAGGTTAGATTAGATTAGATTTGCTTTGCTTTTATTAATTGCTTATTCTTCATATTTAGTTTGATAAGATTTGCTTTGTTGATTTTCATATTTAGTGTGATTTAATTTGCAATTTAAATTTCCAAATACCTTTCAATGTGTAATTTTACTGTAAAATCTTTCACGTACAAAATAAATGTTTAATTAGGATAGAGAACCACCTTAAGACTTTCCTTAATTAAATATGGCATAGGAAGATTAGTGAAGTTTAACCCAAGTGATCATGGAGTTGGATACCTAACACTATCCCCATTTCCTAACTTTAGACCTTGTTTGGTTAAAAGTTGGATCTTTGAATGTGGATCAACATGGTTCTTTTTGAGTTTTACTCTTCATGGAAAACCTTTTATGAAAATAGGTTTTCGTGTTTTTCTATGTTTGATAGCATTAAAAAAAAAGTCAAACGAAAACTATTTTTGGTTAATGAAAAATCCAATTAAAAATATGACTTAGTTTTTAGAGATTGTTTTAGCTATAATTTTCCGAAAAATAACTGTCTCACATTATGCAAAATAAAATGAAGTTAAGAGGTAGTACGAAAACTATTGAAAATAACTCTATTTAATTTTGCGGACACTATCAAACATAAGAAAATGAAATTGTTTTCCAAAAAATATATTTTGAAAAATTACTCAATTTTTTTTATAGAAAACATTAATATTGAAATAAATGAAGCGTAATATAGATCTTAATTTGACTAAAACTCTAAAATACACATGTATAAAGTGAATAGGGATTCCCCCAAGAATGTGCATGGGTTATCACATCTCACCTAGCATGCATGAAGATACAACAACTACATATTTTTTTCAGTGGGTGCTCTATTTGAACCCAAGTGCCTTATAGCCTGCCTGTAAGTCCGTAACTAAGCTAATCTGCCATTCTGCCCCACTAGGGTAGCCTCTGACTACTTTTTATTATGATCGATCAACACAAAAATCATAATAAATGTCTATATAATAATTATTATAGCTAATAATTTTTATATTTAGACAAAAGAGGAGTGATAAAAATTCTGTTATGTTAAATTTTTTTGGGCTTTGCATAGGTTACGGACTAGTTACCAAAACAACACAATAATGGAATTCCATGTCTTCAGCCAATATTACACACCAGTACAAATACAACCATCAAAGCCCAAAACAACAGAGTAAGCAAAGCGTGAATGCCCAGCCCACATGGAGATTCAACCCCAATCCAACTCTTGATCTTAAACCCCTATTGTCAACCCAAGACCAAAACCAACATCATAATTCATACGCCGCCCATAAATTTCAAAATTATTTAAATTAAAATACATAAAATAAGTCAATATTTAAAATTTAAAATATAATAAAAAAGTAAAATTATAACAAACCCAATATTTTATATGTTTATATATATATAAACCCTAGAAAAGCTCTCAAACCTTGAAAAAACCTGTGCTGCATGCATCTTTCGATTTTATACAACAACAATGGCCCATTGGTCTAGTCTTCATCATGATCTTTTAGTCCTTATTGTCAGACGCATACGTTTGTACGATGATTTTATTGCTTTCGGTGGAGTTTGTCAATCATGGCGATTTTCATTGAAACAATATTCTAGTCAAAGAATACCAAAGACTCCATGTCTTATGCTTGCGGAAAAAGAGGGCAGCAGCTACTTGCGTGGCTTCTTCAGCCTCAACCTCAGCCTCTCCAAAGGCATAGGAGGCATGACTCGCCAAGTCCTGTTACCTCAAGCTTATGGGAAGATGTGCTTTTCATCACAAGGATGGCTTATTACCATAGGAAAAAACCTCAGGATTAAGCTTTTGCACCCCTTTTTGCGGCTTCAAATAAAGCTTCCGCACATGAGAACTCTCTTTCATCAAGAGATTAAACCTGTTACCTGGTCGTATGCCGCTTTTTTTGACAAGATTGTGTTATCAGCGAGCCCATCTAAGACATCAGACTATGTTGTCATGGCCATGTATGATGTTTTTCAAAAGTTTGCCTTTTGCCGACATGGAGATAAGTCTTGGACCAAAATTAGAACAAATTTTCTACTCTGCAAGTATTTTTCCGATGCTGTTTACTATAACAACGACAACAAATTTTATTGTGTTGATAATAGGGGAGGAGTTTTTGTATGTGACATTAGAAGCCCGGATCCTTGGTTAACAGATTCCCCAGTGACAATTCTTCCTGAGGAACTAGCTCACCGAATTAGTAATGTTGCAATGTTTTACCTGGTAGAATCGTCAGGAACTTTGTTGCTAGTTTCACAACAACTGGATCTATTAGTACCCCCTGTAGGGGGGGTAGGGATTAACGAATACTGGACCAAGGGGTTCATAGTTTTTGAGGTGGGTTTAGACGGCAGGGAGTGGAAGGAGTTGAAGAGCTTTGACAATAGAGCCCTTTTCTTGGGACATAACTCTTCAATATCTGTTGAGGCATTTGATTTCTCAGGTTGCAGTCCTAATTGCATTTACTTTACGGATAGTTTCGATGACCCATCAAATATAGTACATGGTGGAGGAGGGAGAGATATGGGCATCTACAACATGCTAGATGGAAGTATCCAACCATGCTATCCAGGCCAATCTCGTTCTAACATAACGCCACCTATGTGGGTTGTGCCTAGTGTAGGAATCAGGGCCGGCCCAAGGCCTAGGCAAGTTAGGCCTAGGCCGGCCCAAGGCCCCACCAAAAAACAAAATTTTGCTTAGGAAAAAAGACCCCACTTTTCATATTTAAAGGCCCAAATTTTTATAAAATTATATATATTTTTTAAAGGTTGTATATTTTTTTTATTAGTAGTATTAAAGATACTACAAATTTTAATATTGGCTTACAAATTGCTATGTTATTAATCACAAAAAAGTGATAAACATTCATTAGTTAAATTGATGAAATTTATCAATGAGAGACAATGTCACATTATATTTTAAACATTTTATAGTGCTTTTAATTAGCGCATCTTTTTCATTTCTATTAAGACTCTCAAAATACAAGACCAATAGAACCTTAACTCAATTGAAACCCTAAAATATTTCAAAAAGATGTTGCAAATGTGGTAAATCATCAATTATAGATTAATCTCTCGGGATAGTTTGAGACTTTGATTTTTGTAAACTAATATCCTACAAAACCACACACTAAATAATATCTATTTCTCTTTCTTAAAATCAAAATATAAAATTAAAAATTAGATTACAACTTTATTTAACTATGTATCTTTTTATATCCAAAACAAAGTGTATTTTTCAATCATAATATATTTTTATTTCTTTTTATTAATATTTATAGTTCAACTATGGTATTCAATTCTCTATATGAATTTAACATTAGTCTAGTTGGTATTATTTCTGTATTTAATGTATCAAATTAACCTTAATTTGATTGGTATTAAATAATTTTGTTTAATTAATATTTACATATTAAAGGCTCCCTATAAATTTTTTGCCTAAGGCCCCAAATTATGTTGGGCCGCCCCTGGTAGGAATGGCCAACTCTCTTCCAAAAGTTGCACCTTTGGTCTAAACTATAATTATACAGACTTTGCACTTTTATCTATGTTTTTCTTTTAGTTTTTTTAGTATTGGATTTGTGTGGTTTATATAAATTTTAATTTATTTAATTTTGTCGACTAATTCAATAATTCTCATTACTACTTTTATTCTCTTGAGTCTGATTTATTTAATTTAAATGAATGATATATTTCTCTCTTTTTGATTCACACATTAATGGTTTTGGAGCTCAGCCGTGTCTAAAATATTTTATATTGGCAATTTCTATACATGGTTAGCACGGTGAACTGATTTGTTTTATCTGGTGAGAATATGTAAAGGAGGTGTTATTATTTTTGCAAGAGATACACTAACTGGTGCTGTTTGTACTTTTTAACAATGAAAGGTAACAATAGCCAAGACAAAGAAAAAGGTTCTACAGATTGAAAAGATGTACATAAATTATTGAAAATAACTCTATTTAATTTTGAGAACATTACCAAACATAAGAAAATGAAATTGTTTTCCAAAAAATAATTTTTGAAATATTACTCATTTTTTATAGAAAATATTAATATTGAAACAAACGAAGCGTAGTATAGATCTTAATTTGACTGAAACTCTAAAATACATATGTATAAAGTGAATAGGGATTTCCCAAGCATGTGCATGGGTTATCACATCCCACTTAGCATGCATGAAGATACAACAACTACATATTTTTGTACATGGGTTCTGCTGTCGAACCCAAGTGCCTTATAGCCTGCCTGTAATTCTGTAACCAAGCTAATTTGCCCCACTAGGTTAGCCTCTGACAACTTTTTATTATGGTCAATCAACACAAAAATCATAATAAATTTCTATATAATAATTATTATAGCTATCAATTTTTATATTAATTAGACAAATGAGGAGTGATAAAAACTGTGTTATGTTAAATAATTTGTGCTTTGCATAGATTATGGTGTTGTGCAAATAGCACCCTAGGACTCAAATCAATAATAATAAATAAGCGAAAATTAAATAATAAGCACACATAAAAAAAATACAAGAATTTACGTAGTTTGGCAAACTACCTACCTCCACGGCAACGACAGAGAAATTTCACTATAAAAATAAGAAGATACAATAATGCACAAGAACACTTTCAAGAAACCTAAATCTCAATTACACTCTAGCTCTCTCACCCACAAGACAAGAAAGCTCTATTCTTTTTATGCGGCTGCTACTAGGTTATAGGAATACTCAAATTTTTCTCTATTTTTTGCCACACATAACTGTGTGTGTGTGTGTGTTATTTTTTATTCATTAGATTCCATTAGGTTGTGGAGGTGGAACCTTATGAAAATGGAGGTGGAACAGCAATGGAGGTGAGCGAAACGTGCAGTGGATGAGAAAGAGAGAGCAGAGAGAAAAATATACTTATTTTTAGGATTAGAGATAGATATTGAATGTTATAAATAAGGATAATAAATGAGATATTTATCAGAATATCAGCATTAACGAGTACATTTATTTTACCATTGGATCTACTTAAATCTAATGGTTTAGAAAATGTGTAATTCTTTAGAGTTACATCAGGTGTAACTTGAACCCATTTATATACACATACACACACACACTCACACACACATATCCATATATAATTTTTTAGTTTCTGGGTGAGTTAATGTTATACAAAAGTCAAAGAGTCTAATATAAATAAACCATTAAAAAAAAAAAAACCCAATAAAAAACAGTATACTCATGTGTACATTCAAAAAATTAAACAAAATAAAATAATAAATAAATAAGAAAGAAAGAATAAAACTCATGTATATATCTATGACTTAAACAATGTATAATTTGAATCCATCTATGTTTAATTATATTGTTTTTTATTATACCGTGCATATGCATGGATTATACATGTATAGAGAACCATCTTAGTAATTTTCTTAATTAAATTACATAATATTCTTAATTTAATGATTTTTCATGTGTTATGATTTGATTTGACTCATTAATCCCTAAAATTATGTTAATTTAGACTAATTGATTCCTTTCCATATTTGACTTGATATATATTTCTTTCATAGGTTTCATTTGGGAGTTTATAAGTAAATGAAATAGAATGGAATGTAATAATCTTAAAGGAATGGAATGGAATGTCATTAAACTAGGGAAAGGAATGGAACGAAATTAAGTACCCTTGTTTAGATGTTTTAAAATAAAGGAATGGAAATTAATGGAAAGTAAGTAATCTTGTTTGGGAGTACATAAAGGGAAATTGATGAAATCATTTTATAATTATGTAAGGGCTCAAAAACGCGCTGGTTCAAAGTTGCACTTTTGGACCAGCTCAATAAGCCTTAGACAATGAATTTATAGAGAGTGGGCTTCTAATCTAGGTTTTTGGACGGTAGATAACGTAAAAACTAGATTAAATTACAAAACACATGCGCACATTTCATACATGGATGAAATATTGTTTTATATATTGGTACCGAGGACAATACTTGGTGTTTCCTTACAAGTTCTCTCTGTAGTGTGTGTATGTGTCCCCCCTTTCTTTCTTCATCTTTCGCCTTTTATGGGCCTGCATCCTTTTCTTCTTCCTTCCACATGTGGTCCAGATCCTCTCTTTGGATACTTATCCCATCATTCCTTCTTACCAAAGTCTCTGGCGGTAAGTATGAGGTTTAATTTCAATGTTCAGGCGTCACTTCCTCATTAATGCGGCCAGAGAGGCAGGTGTAGAGTTTTCAATACGGTGGTAGCAGCTTTTTCCTTGATATTTGTCTGTCACTTCCCTTTATCCCTTATTCTCGTTCTCTCAGTTACTGCATCCAAGGTCCTCAGTACGGACGTCCTTGAACCGCCAGATCACTAATATTGTCTTCGGCAGCATGCAGCTGAGGACAAGGTCATCCTCGGACGTCATGTTTCATGGTGTTCTGCTCATGCATGGCACCTTTCTTTGTCACGTGACTTCGTAGGCTAGACTTATTATGTTCTCGGACCATTTCATGATGTTGGGTTGGACTTTCCTCCTTGTGAGAGCCTTTGGGCCAGCCCAGCATGTATCTTGGGCCCATTGGCATTACATTAGCCTCTCGAAACCCTTATTTCTACCTTACTGAGAGGAATGAGGGTTTCGATATACACACGCGAGGCAATCTGTTTCTGACGCTTCGGTCTGCAGAGCGCATTTCAATTAAATGTTGGCGGCTCTCTATTCCCCACGTCCAACCGCGTGATGCTCATCCAACAGGCAGGCGCATTTTAAGGGGACAGGCGGGAGGCTTCCCGCTTTACGCCTTTCCATGAAAAAAATACTGCCATTTCAAAGGTTCCCTGTTCATTTCAGAGTTTGTACACCGAACTTAGCCCCTCCTGCAATCTACACGCGTCTCCATACCCTTTCAGTCCTAAGCCGAGGTGACATAGTTGCTCTAAAGTAAGTTTTCCAACTTTCTGTTTTCATTATTGCTGCTCATTCTTTCTCATCATTCTCATTTTTTCTGTCCTCAGCCATCTAAATTTCCTAACCTTACCATAGTATTCTCTCTTAACTTTTAGAAAATGGATAGATTCGCACCCTTAGTAGATACCCTTGAGAAAATAGAAGAGTTTAAGGCCAAGTACGAGATCCCATCCGGAGTGACTGTTAAATATTGCAAGCAGGGAGCTTGGCATACTGAGAGAAAGGCCGGTGAGGTAGTGATTCCCATGATAGCTTTTATAGAGAGGGGAATGAAGATTCTCATGAAACCAATTATTGGGAGTTACCTCAGAGCGGCGAGATTATCCCCCACACAGTGTGCCCCAAACATGTTTAGGATTCTTGGGGCCGTAGATGCTCTAAAAGAAATATTAGGGTTAGGACTTACCCACCACGAGGTGAACTGGGTTTACAACCTTCACCACTTAACCGGACAAGGGTACTACCTAAAATCTAGGCACCTTGAGGTGAGGTTAATCCAATGTCTCCCTAGTTCCAACAAGGGTATGAACAAAGACTTCCTCATACTATCTGGGGATTGGTATGACGGTCTCCCCTGTCTGACGACAGAGGGGGAACCAGGTGAATAATTGCACCTCACTTAGCTATAAATATTCACGCATATATATATATATATATACTTTTCTTGTTTTGTTCTTGTTATCGTTATTTGTTATTTGCTATTTACTTATTTTCTTTTACTTTTTTTTTTTTTTGAACAATTGCGCAGATCGTCGTGCTCTCACTCACTACGCCCACCTTGTCAATTTCGCCCGCTTGGACAAGATTCTGAAGGCCGAGGTAAATGTACATTCAGACAGCCAACTCCGAGCGGCGCACCTAATTCTTGGGTACACTCCGATCTTATCCGCCTTTCAAGTGCCGAAGTGCGTTATCAAAGAGAAGGATCCTCGGCTGCCCAGGCATAGCGTCGCGGTAGAGGGCTTCTTGCTCCCTAAGGGTACCCCAGTTCCTCGAGGGGTCCTTATTACTGAGCCCGTGAGGGTTACCCTAGGAGCCTTTCCTCTCGCCGCATCCTCGGCCCGACCCAGATTGGGTGAAAGCTCCTTTTCCCGACCAATCACAAAGGAAGAAGAAGAAGAAGAAGAAGAAGAAGAAGAAGAAGAAGAAAAGGAAGAAGAGGAAGAAGAAGAAGAAGAAGAAGAAGAAAGAAGAGAAGAAATCGTTGAGTTTTCGGATTCAGACGAAGAATTCAAAGCTTTTGACAGGCTTCTATTGCCCAGGAACCCACCTCCTGCCGTCGGCTTGCCATCCATCACATCCTCAGACGACAACGACCAACCATTAGTAAGAATGGGCATTCAGCGCCGATCTAAGCCCAGCCTCAAGGATGTGCTGGAAGGTCAAGTTGGAGCCCAAGAGCTCCCGAAAGTGCCCCCCGGTGAAGACTAAGATAAGGGCACCGAGAAAGTCCCTTCAGTGAAACTCACTCTCCCTCCTTCAACCCAGACTCAACATCCCGACCCAGCTGACCATAAAAGGAAGAGGGATCAAGTTAACGGAAAGGAGATAACTGAAGGAGGCAAAGACCTCCCCGCCAAAGAGATGGACCAAGAAAAGGGAGGGAAGCATGCTCGCCATGCTCAGACAAGGACTAAAAGACGGGCTGATCCTCCTGTAGCCGTCCATGCGCCCATCTGGGCCCCCCAAATGAACGTGGATGACCAGGCAGTCACCGCTGATGCCTCTATTAGGGGATCCGATGAAGGCACAGCTGCATGCATCACCGATGCATTGGAGCAAGCACTTCTGCTGCCCGAGGACATAGACAAGCTGAAAAGGATGAGGGATCAGAATGTCTTTATGATCCTCAAGAAGGAGCTTGCCATGGTAAAGGTTTTACTCAAATATTTCTTGCTACCCATATATTTCATGTGGTTGCACTTGTTATTATTACTTACTGTTTGATAAGAACTGTTTTTGCATGTTACTAACTGGCAACACTTTGTATGCAGGCTGTTTAATATGCGCATAGGGCAGAGGAAATCGCTGCTAACTCCTACAAGGCACTAAGGGCTGGAGAGGTAAGGCTGGACCATACTCAAAGGATCCTCGAGCTGAAGGAAAAGAAACTGCAAGAAGTTACTTCCAGCCTAACCAAGACAAAAAGTGAAAGGTCTGGCTTGGAGGCTCAGCTTAAGACTATCGAGAGGCAGGCCGAGGAGCAGAGGCTTCAACTGAGGCAGGCTGATGATAATTTCGCCTTCGCTAAGAAGCTAATTGAGGGCCTTAAACAGGACCTTAAAAAGGCTGAGGAGGCTAAGCAGGAGGCTATTAAGGCCAAGGAGGAGGCACTCAATAAGGCACGGGAGGCCGAGGAGATGGTTGACCAGGCTGAACAGAGTGGCTACGAGGTGGGGGTGGCAGAGACTACTGACACCTTCAAAGCCCAAGTGCCGAAGGTTTGCAAGGATTACTGCCTCCAAGTGTGGAAGGAAGCTCTCTCCCAAGCTGGAGTTGATGCTTCCTCTCCCTTATGGAAGGCAGAAAATGCCTACATCTCTCCTGCCACCTGAGTGGCCACTTCTAGCCAAGCTGAGGATGATACCGATCTTTCTGCAGCTGGGATGCAAGTGGAGGAGGCTGCTGCTGACAACACTGTCACCGAGGCTCAATTTGAAGATGCACAGCCTCCAATTGCCCCGAAGGAGCTACCGCCCAACCCCAAGACTAGCCGGACTTTGGAGTTAGTTTTGGCAACCCTGCCTATAATACCAAAGCGGGGTCCCAAAGATAAGGAGGTGGTCGAGGGATCCTCAGCTTCGGTAATGGCTCTTGCTGTTCCTAAAAACCAAGTCCAGTTCAAGCCTTGACGGTTCCTTGGCTTTTGTCATAGCTTTTTCCTTCTTTCCCTTTTGTTGTAGCTGATTAGTATTAGTTTCATCTTGTGTTTTCTTCTTCTTCTTTTTTGCTTTCTCTTTCTTGTAATTCACCCTCTTGGGAGTAAATGTATTGAAGAACATTTCACTTAATGAGAAGAATTTTCAGTTTGAATTGCTACCTTGTATTATATTAACTGTTAACAGGTCTTTCTATTATTATTGACTTAATCTGACAGGATAACAGCTTGAACTTATTGTACGCACTAACAATTCCACGTCAATAATCAAATAAGGGTAAAAGAAATTTGCGAAAGTTATATACTCACAGATGCTTTAAGTGATGAGTACAAATTTTTGCTTAATTCTGGTGATGAGTAAGACACTAAGAAGCCAGATATTAGTGTGAAACCCATTTGCTTAGGACTTCTTTAAAAACTATTTTCATGACAAAATATTAAAATGTGAACACTTGAACTAGGAGTGGCTCAAACATTGTGCTTAATGTCTAGAAACAAATGAAGTTACATTGTACTTATTACGAGTACATACCTGTTGAGTGTTTGCTAGGGTAACTGTATCTGTTGGAGGTGTACATGTACTCCTTTGTCTCTACCATTGTCTTCGGGGTTCCGACGTAATTTCGTTTGTACTTTATACTAAGGTAGAGGATCTGAGGATCCGGCGTAACCTTATATTTCTTTGTAGAACAAGGTAGAAGATCTGAGGATCCGGCGTAACTTTATTTTTATTTTACACTAAGGTAGAGGATCTAAGGACCCGGTGTAACCTTATTTTTCTTTTTATAACAAGGTAGAGGATCTAAGGATCCTGCATAACCTTATTTTTATTTTATACTAAGGTAGAGGATCCGAGGACCCGGCGTAACCTTATTTTTCTTTTTATACTAAGGTAGAGGATCCGAGGACCCGACGCAACCTTATTTTTCTTTTTATACTAAGGTAGAGGATCTGAGGACCCAGCGTAACCTTATTTTTCTTTTTATATTAAGGTAGAGGATCTAAGTATCCGGCGTAACCTTATTTTTATTTTTATAACAAGATAGAGGATCTAAAGATCCGGTGTAACCTTATTTTTATTTTATACTAAGGTAGAGGATCCAAGGACCCGGCGTAACTTTATTTTTTATTATTTATTTATTTTATTTTATTTTTTGGAACAAAGTAGAGGATCTAAGGATCCAGCGTAACCTTATTTTGCAATCTGTGCTAACACGTTAGATTTCCCAACATAGAAGGTCCGAGGACCCAGCGTAATCATGGTTTTGTTTCGCAATCCATACTGGCACTTTGAACGTAACACCATATGCATTATAACAACAATAGAATCAAAATGGCAGAGGTGCTTTTTATTAATAATAATATCGTCGCAAATTACTTATATTCTAGGGATGGGGCACAATCTTTTCATCTAAATCTGCAAGGTAATAAGCTCCAACCCCGGCTATTGCAGTAATGCGGTATGGTCCTTCCCAGTTTGGTCCCAACTTTCCCCATGCTGGATTTTTGGTGTTACCCACAACCTTTCTCAACACTAAGTCTCCAGGGGCAAGTGGCCTTGAGTTCACGTGTGAATCATACCCCTGCTTCAATTTTTGTTGATAACAAGCCAACTGGATCATGGCTATTTCTCTCCGCTCTTCAACCAGGTCTAGGCTTCTTTCTAGTAACCTGTCATTACTGTCCGAAGTGAAGGAACTTGTTCTCATTGTTGGAAAACCTGTTTCTAAAGGGATAACAGCCTCGGCGCCATAGGTCATTGAGAAGGGCGTTTCTCCCTTTGATCGGCGGGGCGTGGTCCGATACGTCCACAGAACATGAGGCAGTTCCTCTACCCATCTCCCTTTGGCATCATCCAGCCTCTTCTTAAGCCCGTTGACTATAACTTTGTTGACCACCTCGGCCTGCCCATTTCCTTGCAGATAAGCTGGGATGGAATACCTGTTGATTATGCCGAGGTCACAGCAATGTCGCCTGAACGCTTTACTATCAAATTGCAAGCCATTATCTGAAATGAGAGTGTGAGGAACTCCAAATCAAGTGACGATGTTCTTCCACACAAATTTCTTCACATCGACATCCTTAATGTTTGCTAGGGGCTCGGCTTTCACCCATTTGGTAAAATAGTCAGTGCCGACAACCAACCACCTTCTATTTCTAGGTGCCTTTAGGAAGGGACCCACAATGTAAAGACCCCACTGCGCAAAAGGCCAGGGGCTTGTCAGAGGATTGAGTACACCCCTAGGCTGATGAATGTTTGGAGTGAACCTCTGACACTGATCGCACTTCTTCACATAGCTTTGAGCTTCTCGTTGCATATTGGGCCACCAATACCCTTGTGTTAAAGCCCTGTAAGCTAAAGACCTTCCCCCCGTATGACTTCCACAAATTTCTTCGTACAACTTTTCCAAAAGCAGCTCTGTTGCTTCAGGATGTATACATAACAGATACGGCCTTGAAAAGGCCGTTTATAGAGTTTGTGATCCTCGGCCAATCAAAAACTAGATAGTTTCCTGCGCACCTTGTCCACCTCGACCCTTTCTTTTGGCAGGACATCATCTTTAAGGAAGGATACAATGAGGTCCATCCAACTAGGCCCCACCCTTATCTGGTGAACCTGGATAATACTTCCAATCACCCCCGAGGATTTAGGTAAGTCCTCAACAAGGATGATTCGTGGTAGACCTTGTGCCGACGACGTGGCAAGAGTTGCTAGAGAGTCGGCATGCGTATTATTATTCCAAGGGATGTGTGACAAAGTAAAGGATTCAAATTTGCGTTGTAGAACCTTGACTTGATTTAAGTAGTCTTGCATTCTCGGATCTCTGGCTTCCACTTTTCCATCCACTTGGCCGACCACTAGTTGTGAGTCCGAGAACATTTGCACGGTCTTTCCTCCCAATTTCTGGACCATATCCATCCCTTTTAGCAAGGCCTCGTATTCGGCTTCATTGTTAGTAGCCGAGAATCCCAGTCTCAAGGACTTTTTTAATGTGAGACCCTCTGGGGTCGTAATTACTAACCCTACCCCGGATCCCCTTTGATTAGCAGCCCCATCAACGTAAACAGTCCACACTGGGGGACCTTTGCACGCAATCATGCCAACTGATTTTCCATCAATGTCCATGTTATTGACATTATCTTCTATTATGGGCTCGGTAAATTCTGCAACTAGATTAGCTAACACCTGACCCTTTACAGATGTGCGGGGCATGTACTTGATGTCAAAAGAACCCAAGATGGTTCCCTACTTGGCAATCCTGCTTGTATGATCTGCACTTCAGAGTATGGCTTTGAGGGGAAGTTGGGTCAAAATCACCACCGTGTGTGATTGGAAATAATGTGGGAGCTTACGTGTCCCATGCACTACGGCTAAGATTGCCTTCTCTAATGGTGGATAACGCACCTCGGCCTCATGTAAGGATTTACTCACATAGTAAACCGGCTTCTGTACACCCCCATCGACCCTTATCAGCACCAAACTGACGGCATGGCTTGCAACTGCAATATAGGCAAATAGAACTTCATCCACTTCGGGCCGAGACATGATGGGAGGATGTGAAAGGTATTCCTTAAGTTGCTGAAAGGCAGCGGCACACTCCTCTGTCCATTCAAATCCTTTCCACTTGTTTAATAATTGGAAAAATGGCCTACACCGATCAGCAGATCTTGAGATAAATCGGTTGAGGGCAGCAGTCATCCCAGTCAACCTCTGCACCTCTTTTGGATTCCGAGGCGGCTGTAAGCTATTGATGGCTTTGACCTGAGCGGGGTTAACTTCAATTCCTCTATGTGTCACCATGTAACTCAGAAATTTACCAGATCCTACTCCAAAGGAGCATTTTGATGCGTTGAGGCGTAACTTATGCTTTCTCAGCATTTGGAAGGTGTTATCCAGGTCTGGTATATGAGCCGAGATGGTTTTACTCTTAACCACCATATCATCGACGTACACCTCAATTGTTTTTCCCAGTTGTGGTTCAAACATCCACGTCATCATTCTCTGATAGGTAGCCCCAGCATTCTTCAAGCCGAAGGGCATCACCTTATAGTGATAGTTTCTCGTGGGTGTGACAAAGGCTGTCTTCTCTTGGTCCTCTAGGGCTAAGGGTATTTGGTGGTAACCTTGGAAAGCATCTAGAAAGCTCATCCGAGAATGCCCCACAGTAGCATCTACCAACTGATCTATGCGGGGCATTGGAAACGAATCTTTAGGATAAGCCTTATTCAAATCTGTAAAGTCCACACATACTCTCCATTTCCCATTCTTCTTCTTCACCACCACTGTATGCGCCAACCATTCTGGATAGAACACCTCCTTAATGGCACATGCCTTCTTGAGTTTCAATACTTCTTCTTTAACGGCCTCGGCTTGCTCTTGGGACGAGCGCCGAGGTGGTTGCCTCCGCTGTACCGCTGCTAGATTGACGTTGAGGTGATGGCAAATGAAGCTTGGGTCAACCCCTGGGGCTTCGTAAGCATCCCATGCAAACACATCCATGTTCCATTTTAAAAACGCAACTAGTTCCTCTTTTCTTGGAGTGGTAATTGACTTCCTACCTGGAAGAACTTCTCCATATCATCGGCAATAAGCACCTTTTCTAACTCTTCGCAACTAGGCGCTTCGGCCTTGGCTACACTTGGCTTGGTCGAGGATGTTAGCTGCTATAAACTACTCTCGGCTAAGGCTTGGGACTGCTGTCTTTCTTGACGTGTAATTGCTGCCGTGATGCATTGTCTTGCCATTGACTGGCTGCCGATTGTTTCTTCAACTCCGCCCTCATACGGGAACTTCACCTTAACATGTAGGGTTGACGATACAGCACCTAAGGCGTGTAGCCAAGGTCTTGCCACTATAGCCGTGTAAAGGGAATAGGCGTCTACCACAATAAAATCTACATCCACCACCACTGGCCCTGACTGCACAGGTAGCCGGATCAATCCCTTTGGAATGACAGCCTTCCCTTCAAAGCTTATCAATGGGGAGTCGTAAGCCGTGAGATCCTCAGGCTTCAAGTTAAGGCCCTTGAACAAATCCGGGTACATAATGTCAGCCCCACTCCCTTGATCAACCATCACTCTCTTCACGTCGTAACCCCCTATCCTTAGCATGATGACTAACGTATCATCATGCGGCTGGATAGTGCCAACTTTATCCTCCTCAGAAAATCCCAAAACGGGTGGAGGGTTCCTCTTAATCCTCTTCAGCTCAGAGTTGAGGTCCTCGGCAGAGGGATGCAACACTGACATTACTCTGGTAGGGCAAGACTCAGTCCGACCTGGTGCAACAAATACGACATTGATCGTGTACAAAGGAGGTCTTGAAATGTTACTGCCTTAACTTCCCTTCTTTGACCAGCTGATCCAAGTAATTCCATAAGTTTCTACAGTTTTCAGTGGTGTGACCTTTATCCTGATGATAATTGTAATAAAGGTTCTGGTTGTGTTTTGTAGGGTCTCCTATCATTCTGTTGGGCCACCTGAAATATGGTTCACAATAAATCTTCTCCAACACCTGCTGTACCAGCTCACAAAACACAGCGTTTACTGTCTGAGGAGTAGCCGACCTAGATTGGCCAACAAAATCCCTCTTTGGCCATTTGCTGTTGTATTTGTCTGTCTTGAAATCCCTGCTCTCCTGAGGGATAATTTTCATTTTTCCTTTGCTTTGCTGCTGATCCTCCTCTACTCGCTTATACTCATCAATACGATCCATAAGCCGACGGACAGTCTTTACAGGTTTCTTGGTCAAAGATTTTCTTAAATCATATTCAATTGGAAGGCTGACCTTAAAAGTGTTGACTGCTACTTCATCAAAGTCCCCATCAATCTCATTGAACGCTTCCCAGTATCTATCCGAGTAAGTTTTTAATGTCTCGCCCTCCCTCATGGTCATGGATAGTAACGAGTCCAGAGGCCGAGGTACTCTGCTGCATGTAACAAAACGAGACCCAAATGCCATCGTAAGTTCCATGTAGGAATCAATGGAGTCCGCTTTCAAACCATTAAACCATCTCATCGCAACGGGTCCTAAGCTTGAGGGGAATACTTTGCACATCAAGGTTTCATTCTGCGAATAGACCGCCATGCGTTGGTTAAAATGGCTCACGTGCTCCACCGGGTCTGTTCTGCCATTATAAATGGTGAAGTTTGGTTGCATGAAACGACGAGAAAGCTTTCCTCTCTCAATACGACGTGTGAAAGGTGACTTGCAGAGCTGGTGCAATGCCTTCCCCATAGCGTCACTGCCCAAACCCCTGGGAAGAGATTTCTTGCTCGCCCTATCATGAAGACTTCCCTCTTGGTATGAGAAAGTTTCGCTAAGAGGAATTCTCGACCTCGGCTTATAGCCACTGCTCTAGGAGTCGTCTGAGGAAGGATCAGATATGGAAGGCGTCCGTTTTCATTTGGCTCAGCGCAGCTTTCTCTTGAGCTAGTCAATTTCCCTCTGCATGACCCTAGTACCTCCTTCATTGGAGCCCCTGCTTTCACCCTTTGGATAATTACCGGCAGTTCGCCCTGTGTGTACACTGCCTTCTCGATCTCCCATCTGCTCTAACTGCTGAAAAGGATCTTGGTGCTGAGATCCTAAAGATTCTGCACGGTCTGGACCGGAACCCACCATCACGTTATCTGCTTCAAAACACGAGAATTCCCACAGACGGCGCCAATTGTAAGGGCTCAAAATCGCGCTGGTTCAAAGTTGCACTTTTGGACCAGCTCAATAAGCCTTAGACAATAAATTTATAGAGAGTGGGCTTTTAATCTAGGTTTTTGGACGGTAGATAACGTAAAAGCTGGATTAAATTACAGAGCACATGCGCACATTTCATACATGGATGAAATATTGTTTTATATATTGGTGCCGAGGACAATACTTGGTATTTCCTTATAAGTTCTCTCTGTAGTGTGTGTGTGTGTCCCCCCTTTCTTTCTTCATCTTTCGCCTTTTATAGGCCTGTTATCCTTTTCTCCTTCATTCCACGTGTAGTCCAGATCCTCTCTTTGGATACTTGTGCCATCATTCCTTCTTACCAAAGTCTCTGGCAGTAAGTGTGAGGTTTAATTTCAATGTTCAGGCATCACTTCCTCATTAATGCAGCCAGAGAGGTAGGTGTAGAGCCTTCAATGCAGTGGTAGCAGCTTTTACTTTGATATTTGTCTGTCATTTCCCTTTATCTCTTATTCTCGTTCTCTCAGTTGCTGCATCCAAGGTCCTCAGTACGGACGTCCTTGAATCGCCAGATCACTAATATTGTCCTCGGCAGCATGCAGCCGAGGACAAGGTCATCCTCGGACGTCATGTTTCATGGTGTTCTGCTCATGCATGGCACCTTTCTTTGTCACGTGATTTCGTAGGCTGGATTTATTATATTCTCGGACCATTTTATGATGTTGGGTTAGACTTTCTTCCTTGTGAGAGCCTTTGGGCCAGCCCAGCATGTATCTTGGGCCCATTGGCACTACAAATTATATTACTAATAGACGTCTATTTTAAAATAAATGGCTTAACATATAGGGGTATTTTGAAAATTTTAGTAAAAAATTCATTAAATCTAATTTTATTCCCTCCGATTCCTCCTAATTTCGAAGAGAATGAAAATTTGAAATTTTAAGAGAATGGAGAGGAATGAGTGTTTCCTTCTTTCCATTTCATTCATTCCCACTAAAACTCCCAAAAAAGGGGAATGAACTTTCCATTCCCTTCATTAAATCTCTCCAACAAAAGAATGGAAGAATATTATAAAATTATTCTCTTTATTCCTTTCTATTCCATTCCATTTTATTCCATTCTCCCAAATAAGGGCCTAAGATAACTTTACATACTTTATTAAGATTAGATTTGATTTGATTTGCTTTGCTTTTATTAATTGATTAATTCTTAATATTTAGTTTGATAAGATTTGCTTTGCTGACTTTTCATATTTAGTGTGATTTAATTTGCAATTTAAATTTCTGAATACCTTTCCTTTTGTGTGATTTTACTGTAAGATCTTTCATGTACAAAATAAATGTTTAATTAGGATAGAGAACCACCTTAAGAATTTCCTTAATTAAATATGGCATAGGCACATTAGTGAAGTTTAACCCAAGTGGTCTCGGAGTTGGATACCTAACACTTTCCCCATTTCCTAACTTCAGACCTTGTTTGGATAAAAGTTGGATCTTTGAATGTGGATCAACATGGTTTTTTTTTTTAGTTTTACTCTTCATGAAAAACCTTTTATGAAAAAGTTTTTTGTGTTTTTCTGTGTTTGATAGCATTAAAAGAAAAAAAAAAAAAAAAAAGTCAAACGAAAACTATCTTTAATCAATGAAAAATCTAATTAAAAATATGACTTAGTTTTTAGAGATTGTTTTCCACTAAAAGTTTTCGAAAAATAACTCTATCTCACATTTTGCTAAATAAATGAAGTTAAGAGGTAGTATGAAAACTATTGAAAATAACTCTATTTAATTTTGAGGACACTATCAAACATAATAAAATGAAATTGTTTTCCAAAAAATACTTTTTGAAAAATTACTCATTTTTATAGAAAACATTAATATTGAAACAAACGAAGCGTAATTTAGATCTTAATTTGATTAAAACTCTAAAATACATATGTATAAAGTGAATAGGGATTCCCCCAAGCATGTGCATGGGTTATCACATCCCACTTAGCATGCATGAAGATACAGCAACTACATATTTTTGTACGTGGGTTCTCCTGTCGACTAAGGTGACCAAATTTGGGCTTGGCAATTTAAGCCACACGGCCCCAATATCAACATAACAGAATAACGGAATTCCATGTCTACAGCCTATATTGCACACCAGTACAAGTACAACCACCAAAGCCCAATAACAGAGTAAGCAAAGTGTGAATGCCCAGTCCACATGGAGATTCAACCCCCAATCCAACTCTTGATCTTAAACCCCAATTGTCAACCCAATACGGTAATACCGAAATCAACATCATAATTCAAAGGCAGCCCATAGATTCCAAAATTATTTAAATTATAATACGTAAAATAAATCAATATTAAAAATTTAAAATCTAATAAAGTAAAATTATAATAAACCTAATATTTTATATATATATATATATATATATATATATAAAAGCTCTCAAACCTTGTAAAAATCTGTGCTGCATGCATCTTCCGATTTTATACAAGAACAATGGCTGATTGGTCTGGTCTTCATTATGATCTTTTAGTTCTTATTTTCAGACACAGCTTTGTACGATGATTTTATTGCTCTCAGTGGAGTTTGTCAATCATGGTAATTTTTTAGTGCAATTGATTTCCATCGTCATTGTAGGTCTCACTATGAAATACTTAGAGCATTCACATCAACTTATACAAAATTCATGTTTATTTAAGCATAAGGATATTCTTTTTTTCTATTTTAAATAACCACTTTTTAAAATATTAATATTCACATCAGATTATCTATTTAAAACTATATTTCATTAAAATATCAATTTTTTTTTAATAGTTTCTCTTTTTTCACACACAATAGCCATCATCCACTCTATTCCTTCATTCTCGAATTATGTAGAGAAAGAAAAAAAAAACTAAATGTAAAATGATTAGTGCCAATTTACATGGCTACTGTAGTTGTGGATGAATTTTACAAAATTATACATACACTAATGTCACATCATAGGGTATATAATAGAAAAATGTGTAAACTTTACTCAGTTTTATCTAAAAATGACTCATATCAGTTTATGTATAATTATGTAAATTTATAAGTTTATTATAATAATCATGTAAATTTATGTTGATACTATTCATTTTGCATTTATTTTTTATTTTATTTTTATGTATTCTGATGATGTAGGAACATAGTGGATGGTGGTTCTTATGTGTAAAGAAAGATAAACAATTTAAAAAATTATGAAAAAAATATTTGAAAGAAATGTAGTGTAAAATAGATAATCAGTTATGTGGAATTTTAAAAAGTAAGTATGTGAAATAGAAAAAAAAAAAAAAAAAAGGTTCTTATACTAAAATAGATATGAATTTTTACACAAGCTAATATAAATTCTCGATAGACATAATATGGGGTTTAAAGTCTATTTTACAAAGATCAACAGTTTATTTTTATTTTTTATTATTATTGAGATAAAACAGAGACCAATGTAAATGCTCTTAGATGCAAAAGTGCTAACATGTATCATAACGGGAGCCCAAAGTGGCACCACAGAATCACTACATGTTCATGTTCCTTTGTCAAACTAATGTACATGCAAAATCTTAGAGGTTGTTTGGTTAATTTGGAGAAAAAAGTGGTGTTTTCTTTATTCATTTTCAGTTTTTCGTAGGATCCACCACAAACATTTGGTTTGATTTGCAAAGTTGTACTTATTTTTCATTTTCAGTGTAAAAAAAAAAAAGGCTTGAATACAGAAAATGAAAAAAAAAAAAAAAAAAAAAAAAAATTGGCGTTATCAATTTTAGCCGAAATGGATACATAGCATTTCTGTAAAAAAAACCTACTTTGTGGGTCCAACTAACAGTGAATTGCTATCAAAAACACTTTTTCTCCTTCTATCTTTAATCTTTGTTCCTCAGGTTTATGATTTCTCTCTCTCCCTCTCATTCCTTTTTTTTATTTGATGTTGGGATTTGATGAAATTATTTTGAATTAAAGGGTTTTTTTGGTGGTGATCTGGTTTGTGTTTTTGTTCTTTTCGATAGATTACGGCTTGTGCGTGGAGATTTGGGCTGGGTATTGGCATACAATGATGGTTTCGATGGGCTTTGGAGTTATGGTTGGGTTTCGGTGATCTAGAGTTGTGGTTGGGTTCCAGTGGTTTGTGTTGGACCGTTGGTATGTTATTTCTTCTATTTTTTTTATCTGTTGGAGTTGTTAGAATAAAGTTAGCAGAAGACTAAGCAAAAATTAGAGTAAAAATTGTTGCCAACAAACAAAAAATTGAGTTGGAAACAAAAAAAAAAAATTAATACAATATTTGAGTATAGAAAATGAATACACACTCAACAGAAACTAAACAAACCCTTAGGATATGTTTAGTAACTGTTTTTTTCCCTTATTTTATGTTTTTAAAAATAATTTTCTATTTTTGAAATTAAAAAACTTGTTTGGTAACTCAAAATGGACAAAAAAGAAAAATTATTCTCAAAACTCAATTTGTGAAGGAAACTGAAAACATGCAAAAAACTGTTTTTAGTTTATAATTTTCAAAAATTAATGAAAACACGCATTTAATTTAATGAATTTATCTCATTTAATGAGTTAGCATTAAAATTCAAATCTTAGTAACAACATATTTTAGTATTTTCTATTTTTTTTCTTCAAAAAACTATCTTTTTAATTTCAGCTAACCAAACTTGTTTTTTATTTCAAAAATACAAGAAAATCATTTTTTCTTTATATTCTCAAAAACAAGTTTTTGAAAATAGAAAACAAAAACTGTTAGTAAACGTAACCTTAGTGTTGCAGCTGCAGCCCACAAGAATATTTTTTGCAGTAATTAGTACTTTGTACACACTTTAATGACCCGTAAGTCCTTGGTTGGATGATCTAGCCTAACAGCATTCCCATCTCCTAATGCAAAATATATGCATTTTGCCTCCTTAAAAGTTAAAACAGTATTTTATATTTGAAATTGTTGAAATTTAAAAAAAATAAATAATTCTTAATTTTTACTGATAAATGTTTCTTCTTCTTTTCTTTTTCTTTTTTTTTATGAGAAATACACACACATATATATACAGAAGAAAGGGATGAGATAAGGAAATATACTCACACGTTAACACCAAAATTGCATGCGATAAATGTTTCTTATATATATATATATATTTATTTTTTTATTTTTTTATTTTTTATTTGGTCTATATTAAATAATGGGTTCATTTTTATAATAGGGCCTATTCGGACAATAATGCAAAAGGCATGCCGCCGAGAAGTGGAAGTTTATTTCGTCCAAGTATGTGGAGGGACTGGGACTGTGATAGCACATAAATCTACTGCTTGATTTTACACAATTTTTATCATATTTTAATTTACCATAGGGCAAGTTATAACAAAAATTGTATAAATATTATTACTCTTAAAAATACTTAAAATATTTATTGCACATGTCACATCATATTGAACTAAAAAATGATCTGAAGTGCATTGATTGATGAAAATTGCATCAATCAATACAATTCACAACATATTGGACTAAGCTGAAAAAAGAGCTAAATCTAACAAAAGAAATTTTTTGCTTTTATTCAAAAATTAGAAGTATTCATCATTTTCAATGTAAGTCATGTGAGAGGCTTTAGGAATTCAAAAAGAATACAAAAGAAAAGAAAGAAAGAGAGTAGAAACAGAAGCAGTATTCAGCTAAAAAGAGAGTAAGGTCTATTTGGTTGTGTTAGAAACTTTACTACGTCCACATAACATAACCACATTTTCATGCTAACAAACTAGTTATAAAACTGAAATTAAACCAGATATATTATCAAATAAAGTGATAATAAACACCGGTGTTTATTACAAACATAGCTTCAAACATTAAAATATCAGAACAACATAGCTTCAAACATTACAAACACCAATTCATAAAGCAGAAATAAAGGAAAACATTCTCCTAATCAATTCTAGACAATAATGACCTAGAAACTCAAAAGAAATTTCACTCGTGCCAGAAAAACTTCACTTGAGCCGGCCAATGCTGCTTTCTTTATTTTTACGCATTAAACTTAGACAAACTCAAACTTCATTGAACCTCAACACAAACTCAACCTGCAAAATCACAACCGGAAAAAATAAATAAATAATAATAATAATAACGATCACAATGAAATATTGAACAAATGAATTTTCATGTGGATTGATGAGTAGAAAAGGATAACATAAACACATCACAAATAAATAAGAATATTATATATATATATATATATATTTATAATATGATGTTACCTTGTGGTTGGCCTGTTTGGTCTTGTTGTTGCTGGGGTGGAGGTGGAGGTGGGGGTGGAGGTGGAGGTGGTGGTGCGTGAGTCTCTTGTTTGTGCACTTGAAGGATTGCATCAGTATAGAACACGTTGTAACAAATGTTACATTGGTATTCGAAATTTTTATGCACCGTATGGTTATGTAATCGTAAAGCTTTCGAATTGTTGGATGACGAAAACGACTGGCGACAATAGCAGCAAAAAGCTTGACCATCATCCATGGTGGAAGTAGAGAGTGGGAGGAGAGGAAAGAGTGTGGGGAGAGTGGGAGGAGAGGATAAAGAGTGTGGGAGGATAGATTTTTCTTTGCAGGGAGCAAGAGGACTAGAGGAGAGTATAGATTTTTTTTCTCTCCATCAACAAGCTGAACCCTAGATCTATTTATAGGCAACAGTTAAGAGATGGAAGTGTAAGGAAAGCGAGGGAGATGCATGCAGCACAGTTTTGTGAGGAAAGTGAGGAAGTGGACTGAGAGCATCCACATGCAAACTTATAATCATCTATTTTGCATTAAAAAAAAAAAACTACTTTTTTATTTTACATATTTATTTTTACAAAATGTCTAACGTCTGTTTATTATACATTATATTTTATATAAATAATATTTTTTTAATATTATTTTACCTTCCGGTAAACATCAACCTATTAATAATGACAACTCAGACAATTCTAAAAGGATGCTGCAATCGAGAAAACGTAACTTATCACCATCACCTGTCAGGTCTAGGAGAAGGTATGTATTTACTATTTATTAAGATCTCTTTACTTTTTATCCAGGTTTGCATTGTGAAACATCAAGGGAGGGTTTGAACACATCCTATGAATATCAAATTGAGCCCATATTTTAAGTAGCACTAAAAAAAAAATACTTTTTTTTTTATGAGAATGAAAAAACAAAATACTTGATTGAATGAGATGGAGCTATTATCATAGTCACCAAGTTAATTTAAAAAAGGGATGAGTAGCTTTATTATTTGGTATTTTTCAAGGAACCAAAAATGCAATGGTCTAGTTCAACATCTGTTCAATTAATGTTTAAATCCAGCATATTACTTGATTCTCCAAAAAAAAAAAAAAAAAAAAAATCCATCATATTACTTCATTTATGCACAAATTCTTTCGAGTTTCAAATTGGGAAGTTAACTGATTCGGTACATTTATTAGTGGTAATACACATTCAATTTTCAGTAAAGGTTTATTTTTTTAAATTCTATCTAAAGGCAGATTTATCATTAATTTATGATATCAATCATGTTTTCTGTGGAGGCAGCTAGTGGTGCAATCTTGCATAGAGATACATTATAATGAAAACAGAATTATTGGTCTTTCATTTTTTTGTTATCTGATTTGTACTTAAAAAAAAAAATGACAACTGAGAGGTAACGTGAACTTCTGTTACTATAGTAACAGAAGTTCATGTTACCTGTCAGTGGCAATTACAGGTGCTGATAGCTGTCAGCACCTATAAATCAAATAAATATAAAATTTGCTTAGAAGATGTCATGCATAATTTAAATAGATTTTTTCTATGGTTATATTGCTTTATACTCTAACAAAATAGTAACAAAATAGTAAGTTTTAATTATTTTTAACTAACATAAAATAATAAAAATCTATAGAATATATTCGACAACTTGTCTACTCAGCCAGTTCTTGTAAAACTTGGTAGAAATCAAATGTTTCTATTATGTGGGGTGTCAAATGGGTGGGTTTGGATGGGTTTGGGGTGGGCAAAATTGGGTTGGGTATATAAAACCCATTTACCCATTAAAGCCCATTTAACTAATTACTTCTAACCCAAACTCAACCCAACCCAATTATTATGGGTAAACCCCAACCCACCCAATTACCCATTTATCAAAATTACCAAAATGCCGCTAAAGTGCAAATGACCAAAGCATTCTAAAATCTTCAAAAATGACCAAAATACCCTAAAACCTCAAAACTACCAAAATAACCAAGAAACTTACAAAATGACCAAAATACCCCCAAAACCCAAAAAATGACCAAAATACCCCTTGGTCATTTTTTAGGTTTAGGGGGTATTTTGGTATAGTTTTAGGGGGTATTTTGGTCATTTTTAGGTTTCGGGGTTATTTTCGTCAATTTTCAAGCTTCGGTTTTATTTTGGTCATTTTTTAGGTTTAGAGGTATTTTATCCATTCAGGGGTATTTTGGTCATTTTTTTTGTTTTAGGATTATTTTAGTTATTTTTTAGGCTTTGGGGTTATTTTGGCTATTTTTTAGGCTTCAAAGGTATTTTGGTAATTTTTAGGTTTTGGAGGTATTTTGGTTATTTTTAAGTTTCGGGGGTATTTTGGTCATCTTTTAGGTTTCGGGATATTTTGGTCTTTTTTTGGATTTCAGGGGTATTTTGGTAATTTTTAGGTTTCGAGGGTATTTTGGTCATCTTTTTGAGGTTCAGGAGTATTTTGGTCGTTTTTTAGGTTTCGAGGGTATTTTAGTCATTTTTTTGGTTTCGGAGGTACTGTAGTCATCTTTTAGGTTTCGGGGGTATTTTGGTCATTTTTTAGAGTTTGGGGATATTTTGGTCATTTTTTGGGTTTTGGGGGCATTTTGGTCATTTTTGTGGTTTTGAGGGTATTTTGGTCATTTTTAGGTTTCAGGGGTATTTTGGTCATTTTTTGGGTTTCAGGGGTATTTAGGTCATTTTTTGGATTTCGGGGGTACTTTGGTTATTTTTTGGGTTTTGGAAGTACTTTGGTCATTTTTAGGTTTCAAGGGTATTTTGGTCATTTTTGGGTTTTGGGGTTATTTTTGTCATTTTTTGGGTTTTGGAGGTATTTTGGTCATTTTTAGGTTTTGGAGGTATTTTTGTCAATTTTTAGGTTTTGGGGGTATTTTGGTAATTTTTTGGGTTTTGGGGTATTTTGGCCATTTTTTTGTTTCAGGGGTATTTTAGTCATTTTTTATGTTTTGGGGGTATTTTGGTAATTTTTAAGTTTTTTGGGGTGTTTTGGTCATTTTTTGGGTTTTGAGGGGTATTTTGGTCATTTTATGGTTTCGGGGGGTATTTTGGTCATTTTTAGGTTTTGGAGGTGTTTTTGTCAATTTTTAGGTTTTGGGGGTATTTTGGTAATTTTTAAGTTTTTGGGGTATTTTGGTCATTTTTTGGGTTTTGAGGGGTATTTGGTCATTTTTGGGGTTTTGGGGGGTATTTTGGTCATTTTGTTAGTTTTAAGGGTATTTTGGTCATTTTTAGGTTTTGGTGTTATTTTGGTCATTTTTTAGGTTGAGAGGGTATTTTGGTAATTTAGTGGTTTTGGGGCATTTTAGAGTTGGGTGATTTGTAGAAATCATACTTGGATCATAATTGGGTCTAATTGGGTACCCAATTAAAGCCCAATAAACATTAATGTTAATTGGGTTTAATTAGGTTAATACCCATTTAACCCAATTAATAATTGGGTGGGTTTGGGTCTCATTTAAGTAGGTGGGTTTGGGTGAGCAAATGGGTTTGGGTTGATTTTGCCACCCCTAATTATGTCATAGGTAGTTTTACTGATATATTAAATCACCATTCTCCATATGCATTGTCTATTTCACAAAGAATGCTACTGGTTTGACATTTTTTTTTTTTAATCATGAATCAGAATAATTACATTTAAGACAAATCAAGAAATACAAATACATCCCTTCTCAAAAAAAAAAAAAAATGAGATACACATACATCCAAAATTTGGCCAAACCAAGGTCATAACAATGACTAATCCCACAAATTATACCGTCAACAACTTAACACCAACAATACAATAACAGTTCTGGAAAACTATTTATAGAACTTACACAGAGCAAAAAACTATCATACACAAATCACGCATATATATAATTTTCAAAGACTTGTATCCAAAAAAAAAAAAAAAAAGATAATTTTCAAAGACTCAAACAATGGAATTTGTACTCATAAAAAAAAAATGAAATTTGTATGAACTACTCATTAAGAACTGTCAAAAATCAATAATCTCAAAGAACAATTCAGCAAAATAACAAACACAATGAGGTTAAATGAATTCTATAAGTGAGTAAAACATGCACATTTCTCTTACTGTTCTCACAAAATGAGCAAGAATTCCTAATTAAGCAGGCTAACTCCAATTAGACTAAGATCCTTTAGCTAGCTATCATACCAAATTATATATATATATATATATATATATGTATATATGAAATGACAATACAAAGTATTTGTTATTTGTTTTAAAAGAAAAGATTCACCAGTTTGAAAACAATTAAACCGAAGAAAAATATAGAGAGATATAGAATACCAAAACTCATTAATTTTTAAAATATTGTTAAAAAATGAATTAATTTGTTATAAGCTTCAGATTAATAGAAGAAGGGGAAAACAAAAAATGATAAATAAATACCATTGGTAAATTGTTGCTCTGCATCCCAAATTCCAAAGCAAATACCATCAGAAATCAAAGATGACCTTAATAACATGCATGCTTAAAAATAAAAAATTCAACAACCATTCCATATTTCTTCATCAAATATTTAGGCAAAATTGAAGCAACAAAACCAAAAAGAGTGATAAATCAGTCTTTAAAAAAAATCAATCAACCCATAGAGAAGAGAACTTTAGAGAGAGAGATACATGTATTGCAATGAGTTGAGAATGCCAAATCACAAACCAGCAATATTTTTTATCTGGTCCTCTACTTCCAAAGTCTCTTCCCATCCTTTAAACCACACAATCCTCTCCCCCCACAAACCTACAGCCTGCTGTCTCCGAGCCTTATCTCACCAAATATATACGAATTACACCGGCACCGCACACGTAATCAACTCAAGTCTCTCTCTCTCTTTATCGAGTCTGTCAGAAGAACAACATATTAATTATTTCTTGCACTTTGCCCGCGTAAAATGCTTTTCTTTCCCACGAAAACGATTAGTTTTGGACGTTTGGGGTACCATAACAGGTGTGGATTCTCTTTTTCTTTTAAGCCCAAATAAAACAAGTGATGAAACGGTGAGTTTTGCCCACCGGATTGACTAAACCAAAAAAGTTTTGTTGACCTCGTACTATTGTGCCACACCCACATAAACTTTTCAAACCTTACAATTTATACATCACTATTTTATTACATAATTTGTACACATTTTCACAAAACCCAATCTTGTTGGTTTGCAAGAAGAGAGTTAAACTAGCTTCAATTGTACCTCCGCTTTCTAGCTTGTTTGATTCAGTGATGTGGAACAAACAATGTATCAGGGACGGACCCAGGTGGGGGCCTAAGGGGGCCCGGGCCCCCCTCGGGCCCAAAATAAAAAAATTTAGCAGCTTAATTTTTTTCAAAAAAAAAAATATATAAGCTTGGCCCCCCTTAGTTTTTAGCTCAGGCCCCCCCTGATGAATTCCTGGCCCCCGGATGAATTCCTAGCCCAGCCAGCCCCCCTCATGAAGTATATTTGCAGCCTATATATTTACATATATGTTGAAAAACTAAGCCCATGACCCATGTAAATAAAAAAAATAAAAAAATAAAAAACTCAGCATAACCTAACGGAAAGAAGGCAAGACAAAGTCACAGAGAGATAGAGAGGTTAAGGCGAGACAGCTGCTAGTGCTACTGCTGCTTCATCTTCTTTTTATTCTTTCTTCTTCTTCTTCTTCTTCTTTCTTTTCCTCCGCTGGTCCTTCTTCAATTCTATTTTGAATTTTCATTGACTTGTTTTGTGTTGGCTTTCTTGTTTTGTGAACCTAGCACGTGACTAGGTGTTGGAAATGACAAAGAGACTTAACAAAAGGTTGTATGCTTTGTTTATGTCGGTCCACACGTAATACATATATATAATAAAAGGATTTTACTAATGTGTGCCCTAAGGGCACACATTAGTAAGTCATTTTTGGAAAGTTTTTCTTGAAAATTGAAAAAGTTTTGACAGCTTTTTCAATTTTCGAGAAAATTTTTCCAAAAATGGATGGGTTAATGTGTGCCCTAAGGGCACACATTAACCGGACCCATAATAAAACTATTTTAATATTTAACTTGAGCTTTTATATTTCAGTTTTTTATCAGTAATTTTTTAAGAATATTTTAATAGTAAAATTGTTTTAATAGTTTTTTTTTTTTTTTTTTGAGAATCAATAGTATTATTATAATTATTGGGTAGAGTTTTAGACTTGAAATTGATATATTAGCTGAAAGAGAGATGTTAAGTCTATAATATTTTCATAATATTTTCACAACAAATTACAGATGATTAGTTGTTATTGGTTCAAATTTGAACCTAACACAAATATTACTTTTTTATCCCAACAATAACAATTAGTAACAACCTGTCACTTAGAGTTTGTTGTAAAAATATTGTGAAAATGTTGTGGACATATCATTTCTCTTAGCTAAAATATAGACTTATAGTTTTAAGAATCAATAAATTATATGGATTTTAACTAATAATATATAAGGAAATATAAATATATAAAATTATAAATAAAAAAATATATAAAAAGGTAACTATGAAATATGGACTTATAAATAAATTTTTGATGAACTCTTTGATGTTATACATTGAAAAGGATATAACTTCGATATTTAGTTTGGATTCAATCGTATATGATTTTGAAGATTTGAAAGAACGTCGAATTCCCTTTTCATAGATGATTATATTAAAGAACAATAGTGTTTCGTGTTTTTTGTTTTTGTTGGTAAATAATTGTATCTTAATATATTAAGAAACAATGATTTTTGGGTATTTGTTTTGACTAATAATTTATTAATACTGTATGGATGCGTATTTGAAATTTTTTTTTTTGCTTATCTCCGGCCCCCCCCCCCCCCGGCTTGAAATCCTGGGTTCGTCCCTGCAATGTATGCCTTCTTAATTAGATGGAACGTCAAAAGTCAACTCACAGGAAATCCATGTAGCAAGGATCTTCAGAGTGACATCCTTGAAATTTAGTGACATGAAGAGAACCGAGGATGGTAGCAAGAGTCATTGCCCTTGGTGATGAGGCCCATTACTTTTCAGGCAATTCCTTTGTTTAGGCCCCAAAATCCTCATTTTTGCCTTTTTAATAATGTTTGTTTTCTTTGTAACTTTTAATCTAAAAGTTAGAATAAGGTACCATTTGTTTAGGAACGTCTCTTAAAGATAGAAATTTTTAATTTTGCAATTATCTCAATTTTTTTGCTCTTTTGATAAAATTTACTATAATACCACATAATTTCGTGATTAGCACAAATTAAAGTTTTAGTGTTCTTTCCTAGTCGCCCTTGCTGAGTTAGTGAACTATTATTGATTCTCATATGTGGGTATTTTTCAATAAGACACTCAATAAGTGTGAATTTTATTTTAAAAACTATTGTTTGCAGTATTACTCGACCACATGTCACCTACTACTAGTGCAATTGATTTTGACCTTCATTGTAGGTCTCACTATGAAATATTTAGAGCATTCATATCAGATCATGTTAAAATTCATATTTGTTTTAGCATAATAATCTATTTTTTTCAATTTTATATAACCACTTTTCAAAAATAAGCAACGAAACAATTTTGGATAACTATGTTCTGATTCTTTTTTCTTTTTAAAAAAAAATTTATTTAAATAATAAGAGGGATTATGAGGTTTGACTATGAGTAAAAAGCTCTAACTCTCTTTCTCTCTATTGTTATTGCTTAACGGAGCACTTGACAATGAACAGAAGTATTGATTTGAGTGAGTTAGCAAAGTTATTGACTAAAATAACAAACTTCAAACTTAAAAAACTGAAATGATTTTTGGGAAAAGTTAGCAGATGAAAAATGGATTTTTTCCAAAATAAAAATTTAAGTACTATTTCTCTTTAGTAATTCATACTAAAATATCATTCTTTTTATTTTCTTTATAATTTGATATTTATTATTGACAGGTAAGAAGTTATGTGGGATTAAAAAGATAAAAGAAAAAATAAAGACAAAAATACTATTTTGGTTATGTGGGGGTCAAAAACTTTAGAAAGGGATTTTGAACAGAAATTCTTAATCAACACAACTGATTACTAAAAAGAATGATAGATATGAATCCACAATGGGAAAATTAAATAGATAGCTAAAGGCAAAAGGAAAGTATATCATGCGTTTATATATATGAAAAAGGAGTGTTCTCGTGATACAAAGAGGGATTTCGAGGGTTGAATATAAGTAAAAAGCTCTAACTCTCTTTCTCTTTATTGCTCTTGCTTATGTCATTTTTTTTTATGGATCCCCTTTCCTATTGCTCTCCCTTTCTTCTTTTATAGCCATATCTCTTCAGTCTCCAGTTGTCTAGCTCTTAGCTGGATTTGAGGGGGTACTTGTCCTATAAGCCCCTTGCGTTGCCATTTCTTGATCATGAAAAATGACTTTTGGGGGTGTTTTCATTGTTCAAACCAGTTATTCAACATTTAATGAGACTGACATTAAGTGGGAGAAGCTCATTAATGCAGAAATGTTACGTTGGGCTCCGCATTTTCTTTGATGTGTTCATCGGGAGAAAGGTGAGCAAAGGATGGCCCGGGCTTAAGAGGAAGGTTGCTCCTCAGCTAGTCTCCATGTCCTCTAGAAAGAATGGTTCCGCGAATTACCACAGTAGCATGCCTAGACGGTCTTCAGGAAGGATGGGTATAGCAGATTACTTTGTCTATAGACCTAAATGGTCTTCCCATCAGAAGTCCCTTTTATCTCTTGTTAGACCCCAGGTCGGGTCCACTCCTTGGATTTCCTCTTTGGGCTAAAATCTTCGAGGTAGATTTAGGTTCACTCCCCCATAGGTTCCCTACATTTTGAGATTACAATCAATTTAGTTCCTATTATTTTCTACTTGCCATTAATTTGGTCCCTACCATCAACTCACTAACAGAGAGGAAAAAAAAAGGTTTAAAAATATCCTAAAAAAACTTGAAAAAAGATAATTGTTAATCTTTTTCTGTATTATTGTTTTTAATAAAAATATCTTTAACTAGAACTAAAATGATTTAGACATGGTAAGAGTTAGAGAGAAGTTAGAATTCAAATGAAAAAAAGAAAAAAAAGAAATACCATGCATGAATATATATTTTTATTAAATTTTTTAGAGCAAAAAACGATGCTTAAGTTTAGGAGAAGTTTGTAACCACTGTTACTAGGTTACTTGGAAAGTATTCGTTTAGTTGGAAGTTATTGAGAGGAATTTGTTGTTGTTGTTGTTGTTGTTTTTTTTTTTTTTTTTTTTTTGAGAATCAAGACTTCGAACTTTATTAAATAGTAGGCAAATTTGCTTGATAAGTAGCAATGGTATACGATGGAACATCTTTCATCCACACTTGAAAACCAGTGACATGTCGTGCATGTCGAGCTAGGTTGTGAGCTACACTATTTCCTTCTCTACAAACGTGTGAAAACCTAATAAAATGAAATGAACTTGCAAAGCATTTAACATCTCGACTAAGTAAACCAAAGGATTCCAAGGAATGCGAAGCTGCATTCAAAGCATTCATAGCAATCTCTGAATCTCCCTCTGGGATGACATCTTGCGAACTCAGATCAGCATCAAACTGTAAAGCCGTCGATATAGCCAAAGTTTCAAGCTCTACGACAGTTAGGGGGAGAGGGATGATTCTGACCATGTGTGCCAAGCCTTTTCCTTGGCAATCTTGGATGATCACTCCAATCCCTGCCCTATCTTCTTCTTGAAACATTGTATCGATATAATTTGTGTCCGAACCCCCCACAATCACATCAATAGTCGATCTCCAAAACAACACTAATCCACCTCCCATATCCAAAACAACACCCACAAAATTTTGTTCTTGAAAAATAGCATCATTAGAGTTCACCTTCAAGATAGGCCATGGAGGTGGTTTCCAAATGGCACGGTGTAGAGGCTGATTGGACTAATCCGGCTCATTACCCTTCATTTATGTTGTTGCGCTTTTTTCCTTGTCTGGTATTTTGACCATATTAAACACTTGCCGTTGGGATTGCTAGGAATTAGAGTTAGTAGGAGCAATAATTGGTGAGCTGTCATGCGTGGGTAATGCTGCATCAATATCACTTATTTTTGCTACCCATGTATCACTTAGTTTTGCTACCTATGTATCACTTTTTACTTCCACAACTGAAATAAGAGGTTCAATAAACAGGCTGGACTCGTTAGTGATTGGCTGGGATTTCGGACTTCCCATAGTAGTTGTAGAGTTTAAAACCACTGCCAACTTTGAACGCAATGTTAGCATTAATGAGGAATCAATTCCATAAAACTCAGTTTCCATAATTGATGTAACGTCCGCTTGCATCGTCACAACATTTTCTTGCACCATTTCATTGCTGCCTCCCTCAGTTGAAGTTGCAACGCCGAATTCATTATTGTTAACAACAACCTTTTCGCTCCATGTAGATTGAGATGAGGTCCTCTCAAACATCCCAGGCACCATAATTACACCTTTACTTGCTGAACGGTGTGGAGAATGAAGTGATGGACCAACTTGTTGTTCTGAAACCCATAGGTTGCCTTTGCTTTGAGTCCTTAGTTTTGCCACAAACGTCTCCTCCTTTAATACCTCCACCGAAATATAAGGTGCATTAATTGCGTTGGACTTATTGATAATTGGCATGGACTTTGGCAGCACTAATTCCTCAGTATCTGCAGGCCTTGAATTCGTATCCAGCTGCGTGGCTAAGGGCAGCATTAATGAGGACATTACTTCAGGAGTTGTAACTGAAGTAACGTTCATGTGCACCACGTCAGCACAGCCTTCCTGCATCGAGCTTGCTGCGTTCCTCCCTCCGTTCCTAGTCTCCACTGTATTCCTTCCTGTTGGGCAAGACTGATTTCGCTCATAATACCCAGGCACAGACCCATATTCCAAATTGTTGCTCTGGTGCGTTTCGCCAAGTAGCAATGATTTCCTCCGTATTTTAATAACTCAGTGAAGTAATAACTAACTTTACAAATCTTCTCAATATATAGATATAAATGAATTGTAGAGGTTGTGGTTGAAATACTTATCTAATTTGCGGGTGAAGATTTGATAAATTAGGAGTTGATTGTTTGATTTTTTTTTTTTTTTAGTGTCCTGTGTGTTTTATTGCCAAGAAAATTTAAAAAAAAAAAAAAAAAAGTGTTTTGTAAGCCACGTGAGCTTCAAGTGTATCAACTATCAATTGTGTAATTCATTATTCATGTGAATACTTTCCATTTGTAGGTTAACCAATGTAGGTACCAAATTAATTGTGACCCTAAAATATAGTGGGTAACTTTTTTTTTTTTTTTTAAATCTTATTTTTTCACTTATGCACTATGCAGTTAACTGGGCCTTTTCTATGGGTAGAACAGATTGCAGATATGAGCCCATTGTAGACCCTATTCCAGCCCACATCCTACCAGAATTCTCAGCCCAAAAAACATAAAACCATGGCACCCATTAGGGTTCCTTCTCTGTAACCATATATACTCACGAGCAGCTTCGTTCACAAAACCTTGCTGCCTTTGCAGAGAGCTTAGGGAGACAAAAGACTTGCTCTACTTGTACACCACACCCAAACAAAAATGGTTTGTACATCTTCTCTTTTCGATATTATCGTTGGTTGTTGGTTTTTTTTTTAATAAAATTTATTTTAAGGATATGAAATTGGCTAATGAATATTGTGGGTTTTGTTCACTGTCCAAATGGGTTTTAAGGGGTTGTATTCGTTTGGGTTTTGGTTGTTTCAAATGGGTTCTTTTTGATGTTGAAGATATGTCAGAACTAGGATTTGGGTGTTCAAATATGTAGATTATGTGTATGGTTTTTTTGATCTCACAGTTATACGGCTGTTTGGTTATTCTATGGATTCATAAACTAAAAATGTATTAAACAGCTACAAACAAATTTGAGAATAAATATTATAATGATTTTGTCATAGGGTTGTTACAAAAATGTATGGTATGTGCTTGATTTACATAATTGGTGGAGATTAGGAAGTTGAGATTTGCTTAACTATTTTCTTTTCAAAGCCTAGAATACATATATGATAGTTCTACTCAATGCACAAAGCTCCCACTGGTGTCTGAGAGAGTTAATTGGTAGGTGACTTTACCTCCAATTTTGTTTTTGGGGAGGCTGATTAAAATGACATCTCTCCATGTATGATGAAAAGAGAGGCTTTTTGATAACCCATTGTCTATCATTTTCTTCGGTTGGGTAGGGCTGAGATCTTCCTATGTAACTCTGCATTTTATGGTTTGACATTATTCAAAACTGGCCCAGATGGGCAACTACATTTTGTTGCATGTCATAAAATCCATAATGTTTGTATTGATAATTGTTTTATCCTTCATTCCCGCACAATCCCGATCCCTCTATTGAATGTGTGGTTTGAATTAGTGCTAGATGTCAGCTCTGTCAAGTAATTGAAAAACTGATTTGTGCTACTAAATCCTTATGTTGGCTAGAAAACTTAGCATGTAGGGACCATCCTCTGAATTTGATTGAAGTAAACTTAAAAAAATCCACCTCTGTTGCTTGATGAAAGCTTCCATCTGTATCCGTGTATGGCAGTAGCATATATCTAGTGTCCTACGTTTTGTTATCATAGGTGATACTCCAGCTTTAAATTTTAATATTGGATATCCTTCATTAGATTAAAATTCTACAGTGGAAACAAAGTGAAATAGGTCAAAGTTGATTGTGAACACAACTCCTTACAGTAGAAAACTCACTGATGTTTTTTCATTGTGGTTATTCTTATTCTTGAGAATTTTAACTTTTGTCAAATCTATTAGGTGTAATGTCTAAATTTTATTTTCAACTGAAACTTAAACCATGTAACTCTGAGATAAAGCAAGTGGAAAACAACTTTATGAATTGTGAATGAATTGTATTTAACCCATTTATGTATAGTATTTGGATTGTTTTAGGTTTTTGAAATTAATATGTTTTTTGTGTCTACAACAGGCTAGAGGGTTGAAGAAGCACTTGAAGAGGCTCAATGCCCCTAAGCATTGGATGCTGGATAAACTTGGTGGTGCATTTGTAAGTCAAAACTTCTGTACCTAGCTGCCTCTGGAATGTTTTTTGCATTCGTCTTATCTCTCAGTTTATATGTTGAATTTAGGTTCTTTTTTTTAATGTATTTTATTTTTCTTGTTTAGGCTCCCAAGCCTTCATCAGGACCTCACAAATCTAGGGAATGCCTTCCATTGATCCTTATCTTGCGCAACAGATTGAAATATGCTCTCACATACCGTGAGGTCATTTCCATATTGATGCAACGACATGTTCTGGTTGATGGGAAAGTCAGGACAGATAAGACTTATCCCTCAGGTTTCATGGGTATGCACATCCAAATCTTCCTGTTGTAAATTATTGACTTTATTTTTTAATCATTACTTGTTTTTAGTACCAATGCAATACACTAATCATCATGAGAAAAATGCTCATTTGTTCCTACACAGTAATCATCTATATCTTCTCAACTGAAAGAACCGCTCACTAGCTAGCTGGATTAGTGGGGGGCCCTTTCTGGAGACATACTGAAAACCATTCCTTTTTTTTTTTTTTAAATCCATCTATATGATGCAGTTACAAATTTACTAATTGATGGGTGCTGCAAAGGAAAATGTTGGATTACTATAACCACAATCTGATTGATAATAGTATAATTTTATTTACACTATGCATTGGTACTACATTAGGAAAAAATGTCATGTAAATCTTCCACACTCGCTTTTTTCTGAATTACTTGACCAGGCCAATATGATTGGCGAGTGGCTCTTTAGTTTTGTGGCATTGAGAGTTTTTGTTGCTTCCTTGTATTTATGACTGCTGCATGTTCCTTGGTTTAAAATTAAGTTCTGTGGTGTTATTGGTTAGAAATTTTATTTATGCTTATAATCTGCTTTCCTTCTAACAGATGTTGTTTCAATCCCCAAGACTAATGAGAATTTCCGCCTGCTGTACGACACTAAGGGTCGATTCCGTCTTCACTCAATCAGGGACGAAGAGGCAAAGGTATTATCTTCAGTCTCTTGAATATATTCTCAAGTTTACTTTTTTTCCATTGTAAAAATTAATGTATATCTATAACAGAGGCTTCAAAAATTGAGAGTGACATGATTCCTAGTGATATATATCATCTTATTGTACATAATAGATGAAGTTCTAACATCATCTGCCTAGCTTCACTATTTTGTATCACAATATTGTATGGATCCTTTTGAAGCTGGAGTTATTATGGATCCTGTTAGGATTATTCTGATCAACTGAAAGTCTCTCTGCAGTTTAAGCTCTGCAAAGTCAGGTCGGTGCAGTATGGGCAAAAGGGTATCCCATACCTCAACACCCATGATGGGCGAACCATCCGCTACCCAGACCCTCTCATCAAGGCCAATGACACCATCAAGCTGGACTTGGAGAGCGGCAAGATCACTGATTTCATCAAATTTGATGTTGGGAATGTAGTCATGGTGACTGGTGGAAGAAATAGAGGCCGTGTCGGAGTAATCAAGAACAGAGAGAAGCATAAGGGAACCTTTGAGACAGTCCACATCCAGGATGCCACTGGGCATGAATTTGCTACTCGTTTGGGCAATGTGTACACTATTGGCAAGGGGACAAAGCCTTGGGTTTCCCTTCCTAAGGGCAAGGGAATAAAGCTAACTATCATCGAAGAGGCCAAGAAGAGGCTTGCAGCTCAAGGGGCAGCCACAGCTTAAATGAATATGGTGAAAATAACCTTCAAACATGTCTGATGGTTATTTGTTTTTGTAGCTCCTGACCTTTTAGTTCCTTAAATTATGTTCCTTTGTTTTTTTGTCTGTTTCATGCCTGGTAGCAATAATATAGTTGTTATGAGATCTTGATGCTTGTTTGTCTTGGTTTTCTGTAGAAGCTCTGAATTGGGTGTTCAATTCTTTTAAGTTAATATTGTGAGGTTCAATTTGATATTTGATCATCTGAGTTTTATCCTTATGTTGCATGAGGATTATGCATAGATCCAGGGAGGTTGTACTAATTGCTATAGGCAAACTTACACCTTTTCTTTCTCTTTCAACACTCCCATCGTTGTCCCTTCCTTTTTCTTCTATTTCATTAATTATAGAGTAAACCTAATAGGGATGGTAAAAAATTTTCGTCCCGCATCTTGCCCCAACTTGACCCTGACCTGCCTTGCTCATGTCATTCTCATCCCAAAAAAGGACGAGGCACCCATGATCCGACTCTATCAGTATCCCACTCGTTTGTCATTCTTACTCATTTGTTAACATCAATTGGCGTGGCTAGCTACATTAAGCATATTATTTAAAGAGAAACTTTTGCGTGCAATAGATGAAATGCATATGCTAGAAAGGACATGGATGTTTGGTTGTTAAAAAATTCAAATATCCAAGTAGTAGATTTTTGAGAGAATAGAAGTAGAACTCATACTTTTTATGCTACTTCGATATCTTGCAATTTTGATTTATATTGTCTTTGAGAAATCCAAAACAACTCATTATCAGAATTTTTAAATGACAAATACTTTTGAACGTTAATAAATATTAATCATTTTTTAAATTAACTTCATATATTTAGATTTAAAGAAAAATACTGAAAAGTCAAATTCTAACAATATTATAAATATTGGAGAGGCGTGAATTAACATTTGTTTATCTAAAAGGTGGGTATTAGAATTGCAAGAATTTGGGATTGAGATGTTCATAGGAATTGCAATTTTTTTAAAGAAATTTTTACTGAGTTTGAAAGTCCACCAGCATTTAGAACCTGATGATCGACAAACAAAAATGACGGGAGGATTCTTGACAGTTGTTTTCAAAAAAAGTGTTGCGAGCCCAATTCCAAGTTATTTCTTGTAAGTACGAACTATTTTTATGAGCCCAATCCCAAAAATAGTGTGAAGGGTATAAGTACTTTTTTAGACCATTTTTATGAGCCCAAAATGTGGGTTTTGCAAAAAGTGGGACGGGGCTTCTTGCAAAACCTAAGGCCCACATAAAAGATGTTTTGTGCGTTCTTGGCTGGTTTCTATTGCATAGAGTAGCTTCCCAAGGGACCAAATTGGTAAAGGGAAAGGTAGCCAATCACATTAAGCCAAACATTTCCCTTAATAATGATAAAAAGACAAGCCTTCCTTTTACTTGAATAAAGCAAATATGATCATAACCATTAGGTTTAACATCATGGAGGACCATGGCCTCAACCATTATCCATAAACCAATCCCTAAGAACATCCAAAACTTACTATAAAAACCCTCTATCAGATCTAACACAACGAATCTCGTTTTGCCCTTGAAACACTAACTTCATAACAAAAGCCCATTTAACAACAAACCAGCATTAGCATTTTGAGGTCTTGTGATGAAAATAATGGCACAAAAGAGTTTTCTCTCTCTCTCTCCCTCACCACCTTTCTCAAATTTCCCTTCTTGTTGTAAGCATTTTGTTGCACCTATTGCTGTTTAGCATTTTGATTTCCGTATTGCAACATACCACTGGCCTATATTTATCACATATAGAAATTTTTTACTTGAATCTCCTAATTTAATCACATCTCAAATAATCAGAAGGAAGTTTTGAGTTGGCTTTAGCATTGTGGCCCTCATTACAAAATCATCATCAACAAGGATATTAGAGGCTTAAGACCCTAGAGAAGAATTGACAAAATATATTGAATTATTGAAGATATTCTATTGTACAAATGCGGCCAAAAATTTTGTATTTCAACTGGCACCTATTGATGTTATTAACCTCAATGTTTAGGAAAGCCTTATAAATATACGAAGACATGCCAAGTCTTTTTTTTTTTTTTTTTTAGAATGGAGACATACCAAATCTTGATTGTAATTTGCAATACAACGCCGACTCACCGACTCTTATACAAGACGCGGCTTTTTTTATTTAATATAGGAAACGTAGCCTAATTTGAAAGACATATGAAAAACGTGTATCAAACAAAACGGATTTACATATATATGGTATAACCTCTTTGACCATTCAAAATTCCAGAGTTCATTGGATCTTTAGCTAAGAACACATTATGACATGGTTGATGGCTCGGAATAATCATTGACATATAATACACTTCTTGAAGAAATATGTAAATGTCAAAAGAAAAAGGAAGAAAAAAAATGTAATAATACTTTGACACTTTAGGAGTTCTAATATTGAAAAATTGCTGATGATTTTTTTATTCTTCACATTATGTAACACCCACAAAATTTCAATTCAAAAAAATTTATATTTAAGGCAAATTACAACTTACCCACCTGTAGTTTGGTCGAAATTTAAATTGTCTACCTGTGATTTGAAATTTGACACTCTACCCATTTAAGGTTTATTCAATTTGAGTTTTGTAATCCACCTTTATTAAAAACATGGCTAAATATGTAATTGTACTTCACTTTTATGTTTCTTTCCTCCAAAAATACAAAAAAAAAAAAAAACATAAAAATACAATATCAAATAAGATTAATATATATATATATATATATATAGCCGGAACACTTGCATCATGAATTCAAACCACAGGTAAGCAATTTAAATTTCAGTCAAATCTCAAGTGGGTAAAGTGTCAAATTTCAAACCACAGATAGGCAACTTAAATTTCAATCAAATAACAGGTGGCTAAGTTGTAAGTTACCCTTATATTTAACCCGCAATTAGAAATTTCAAAAGAAATAAATTCATTATCATGATCAAAATACATAGTAATTAATCTAATTTCCACCAAAAAAAAAAATCTAAACTCTTCAAAATTTATTCGTAAACCAAAAAACTCAAATAACTCCTTATAAAATCAATGTTTTTAAAGTAAAACTTAAAAAAAAAATCCTAATACAATAATGTGATTGAAGTGGTACAAAATATTGTTGGGAATAGCAAATCCCATTAGGTTCGCATAAAACAAGAAGCATTTAGAAAATCAATAATGGTAGATGAATATAAGTTTTTTTTTTTTTTTTTTTTTTTTTTTGAAAAACACACAAGGAAAATGGGTTGTGACATAAGGCACACCACAATAAGAATACAAATTAATAAATTTATTTTTCTCAAATAAATTCAATAGATGTTGACATAAAATTTTAGAGGAAACAAGGACACGAGATAGTTGTGTATACAATTAATGAAAAACATCACAAATACAATATGACATATTCTGCGTATTGTCCTTGTAGGCAGGGTAACACTCACTTATTGTTTCCACTGGAAAGGTAAGTGAAAATAAATAATCAACAATCAAATTCTAACGCCTATCTTCACCACATCCAACCTCCACAACACAAGAAAATATTCAATCAATTAATTATCTTATCATATATATATATATATATATATATATATAGACACACACGCTCAAATTACATATAATGTAACTTTAGTTAATGTAATGTTGCTAAATAATTTTATATTGGATTAAAAAAAAAAAAATCGTCTATTAGAATACATTGTTTCCTCTTACCTTTTATTCTTGCAAAGTATTAAGATAATTTGAAATCAATACATACCTATTATAAAATGTATAATATTTTTTTTTTCACTTCACAAAACATAATTTATGGACCAAATAATAAATAACATTTAATTTATGCAAAATACAATATGCATGTTAAAAAGAAAAACAATAAATAATTCAATGATGAGATTTTCAAAATATAAATTCAAGAAATTTATTTATATAGTGTAATTTTTTTTTAAAAATAAACAGTTATATCATTCTTAATCATTCTTAACTAATTTATTTTTCTCTTTCTATGTATATGTGGAATAATTCTTAGGTACTTTCGGAGTATAGAGAATGATGCTCCCTCCTCTCACATTCATGGTGGGATCCACTTATTAAATTCATGATAGAGTCCACCATGAATGTGAGAAGAGGAAACATCATTTCTCTATACCCTAGAGATTAAATTTATGGTGAGATTAAGCATGAATGTGAGAGGAGAGGACATTGTTTTTCTATATTATGAGAGTATCTAGCACGTATGAGAGGGACAATTTTTTCAATTATTATAAATAAATAAAAAAACACTCACCCACTTTTTTTTTTTTTGAGAAGAAAAACACACCCACCTTCAATGACAGTCATATATATGACGGTCATTGAACATATATATGTGTTCATTGACTACAATAATTTGGAAAATAGTCCCATGTTGGTCCCATGACATTATGGCGCTTACCATCACCATCATTATTTCAATAATTTGATGCTTAAGCTTTGTCTAGAGAGTGCATATATTATTAAGAAAAAAAAAAAAAAAAAAAAGCTTTGTCTAGAGAGAAGAAAATAGCACTAAGTTTTCCATAAACTCGAAAGTAAGGTGGTTGAACCGAACGTATATAATCAATCGCGATAAAGATGGAGACAATCTTATATATTAATGTTGACGCAAACTTATATGTGTAATCTTTGAGGATACTCTACCAAAATCAACAAACATCATGGTATGCATTATGGAATAGGAATGAAACTAAATCTCACGTATTTATGTACAGTGCCTAAAACATATGATATGATATGGGATTTTGTTATAAAAGAAATAAAATAAAATAAAACTATTTTATTATTCGTGCTCAGATGAGTTAATTTTTTAACACGGCGTATTTAATATATGTATATATATATATATAAATAATTTCTTTATTCCATATAAATTGAACTTTAAATATAAAATTTTATAGTGGTTTAGAGAATAGAAGTTTTGGATTTTTTCTATAGTATTTTTTAAATATTTAAATAATTCGATAGTTGCCTAGGAGAAATATTTGTCTATTTGAATCGAATCCTAAATGTTCTTGTAAAAAAAGTAAACACCAAAAGATATATATATATATATATATATTAATATGGATTCTCAACTTTGTGTTATGTGTCTCATTTAATTTTTTAATTTTTATACCAAGTAAATTATCGAGTCTATAAATCAAAAAGTTCAAATCCAATTAAATTCTAAATTAGATTTCAATTGGTGTACAATTTTCCATCACGTGTCTATCTAAGTTTTTAATTTTTGTGGTAAGTAAATTATGAGATGCAAAAATCGATAAGTCTAAAACTAATTAAATTCTAAATCATATATATATATATATATATATATAATGAGAAACCATTACATATTTTTAAAATTTATGGCTTGAAAAAAAGTATAAACTAATATCGTGTATAATTTGAATATCTTTTTTTTAAAAAATATATAATTTGAGTCGTATAATTGTGATTATTTTTAATTGTACCCATGTATATGTACAGCACTATACACTAGTGTCAATTAACTACAAAGCTCCTAACTTAATCCGAAAATTATGTTATCAAATATTTTACACTTAATTAGAGACATAAAATACTTTCATCTAGAAAAATGTTTTTTTTTTTGGGTCATTAAAAATTAGATTAGATTTGACCTAACTTTTTTTTTTTTTTTTGGGTTGAGAAAAAGATTTGACCAAACTATTCAACTGTCAAAAAAACAGGTTTTTTATGGGTTATACAAGTCCTGGTTGATTTTACACGTTAGTATGATGAGCAGAAAATGAGGAAGAATCGGTGGCGGATTCTCAGTTCCCAGGTGGACAAATCATTTCTTTAATTGTTATTATTATTGCAAATTAAAAATCACCGTTGCAAACATGTGATGCTAGCAGAGGTCCACGTAGCATTTGATGCCACGGGTTCTGCTAACTGAGATTCAATTATTAAAATTTAAAAGTACGGAGTTGTTTTATTTAATTAATTAATGATATTATAAAAAAACAATTAATTAATTAATGAGTTCGGCTAAACTATAATATTTGCATAACAGCTAAACTATAATATTTTTTTACGATAATTTTTATAATAAAAAAATCTAGGTGGCGTGGCACGTCGGTAGGAGTCTTAGCTTTCACATTTGTAATTGGCTTGTTATGCCACGATGTGAATAGCCCTAACATGCTCAGGGGTATCCCATGTCATCATTTTTTTCACCTAGAAATATATAAAAAAAAAATGATTATAACTAAAATTTAATAAATCCTTTTAAGAAAGTTTAAACACAATAGAAGAAATGCCACTTTAAAGCATGGCACGTCGGTAGGAGTCTTAGACTTGGTCACATTTGTGATTTCAGGAGTTGCTACCTTGCTGGGTTCGAGTCATATGCTTTGTAAAAATGTTATGCCACGATGTGAATAGCCCTAACATACTCAAGGGTATCCCACGCTATCAATAGCTAGTTTAAATGAGTGGAATTTCAATAATGATACCAAATGACTCTTTTTTTTTTTTTTTTGAGATCATTTTTTTTTTTTTTTTAATTTTGTTTATAAAAAAAAAATTTCGTATATCAACATTACCATTGGCTTTTTTTTTTTTTTTCTTGGCGAATTTCGAGAAATATAAAAAATAGTAAAAAAAAATGATTACTTTTTGTTAAATAAAAAAACTTCAAAAAAATTCATAAACCAATGTCAGTACTCCATCAGTTAACTTTTCTTTTCTTTAAATTCAAAGAACATAGATAATTCTGTATATTTAATTTCTAAATCTAAAAAAAAAAAATTATGTATTCAAACTAATATATATTTTCAAAGTACAATATTTTTAATTTGTTGAAATCATTAATTCAAACTAATATATATAGTTATAACTTTATTCATACTATTATTTAAGAAACTTTTTCGATTTGAATTTCTCATTTTTTTAGTTTAAAAATGCTTCTATACCTCTATATTTAAGACAAATTTCCTATTAATTTTTAAATTAATTTATTCACTTCTAAATTAAAATTTTTATAAAAATTATATATATAGATAAAAAAAATAAAAATAAAAACATATTTTTTTTTCTCCAAAAAATAGGACCACTAAAGCTTTTGTGAATTAATTAGTTAATGTGAAATCATTCATTGAAAAAAGATGGTCCCCACCAATGTGGCTGGAGCGTGTAGGGTAGGGTAGAGTGACAATGACGACCCATAACGGGACCGACGTCTTTGACAACCATATCATATGGGAAGAATGGGAATGTGAGGAGAGAGAAAGAGAATTGAGGGAATATTGTATTATTTTTCTGACAGTTTTGCCACGTGTCACTCCCTTTGGTGTGCACTGTGCATTGGGATTCTCGTTTCTTTGATGCCCTTATAGTTTATGACACTTTCAAACTCACTCCCTATGTTCTTAATTTTTTGAAGTTTAATATTAGGCCGGCATGCTAAAATTCCAAAATTCCCAAATGGTGTCCTTGTTTTGATTGCCAAAATTCAAGGAAAAAAAAAATGATAAAATCTTTGATGCGCTATTTGGTAAGAGTATTTAAATATAATTTTTTGCTTTGCAATTTATAAAATGGTAGTTCTCACACTTGAATTTATTGTTTGGCTAAGGCTTGATTGGTAGACAATTTCAAACACATTAACACGTGTTTCCATACACTTTTTTACCCACATATATATCAAAAACACTTAAAAAATATTACTCAAACTTATTCACCAAACGACTAAGAGGGTGTTTTTAGGATGTATAAAATATTTAAAATGACATAGTTGTAAATAAACAGTAAACCCTACATATTTGTTCAAACTCTTTTTATCTCTTAAATGAATGATTTTATTTTTATCACAGAAAGAATTCTCACACTTCAAATTTGAAACCTGTCACTTAAAAAAAAAACATGATGAGCTCTATTCCCTTTTCATTATCCAAAAAAAGAAGAAGTAATCTATAGATTCTACACATTACTTTTTGTAAATATATATTTTTTAAATCTCAAAAATAGAAATGGTCTCCTAAAAAATTGTTTTTGTTTTTAGTATTTTGAAATTTGCTTAAAAGTGAAAGCCAAACACGTCATTATAAAAATTATCATCTGAAAACTAGTTTTAAGTTCAATTTTTAAAAAAATTATTTTTATACTATCTTGAAAATAAAAACAAAAATCCATTTACCAGTCAGGCCCTTAATGTGGTGTTTTTTTTTTCTTTGGTTTCTCTTCTTCCCTACAATAAGTATTATGACGATTCGGTCTCATATTAAGTTTGAATTTAGATATGCCTTTTAAGTCAAGAAGCTTTGTAAATGTGACTTATTTTAGATGGTACAAAAATGTAATACATGTTCTAAAATAATCATGTGTCACACTTATGAGCAAAAAGAATCCTATAAGTTATATATTGTCTGTATCGTCCAATATATTTTAGCTTAACTATAACATAAATTAGACATTTATAAGTTTAAATTTTTGACAGGTTATTTCATTTACCAATTAAAGAAAAAAAAAGAGTAAATATTTGGTTCTTGTGATTTATGTTTGAGATTAAAGGATCCATTTGAAAAACTAGTTTGAAATTATTGCTTATAAATCTCCTTTTGGGAAAGCAAAGGATTACCATTTACCACTACAAGGATGATTTTTTTTTTTGTGGGGGTAGAACGCTACAAGGTTGATGATAACATATCCATTAAATTTGGGGCTAGGAATTATAGATTCAAACAATGTAAGGACAAATTGGCAATAAAAATAATTCAGATTAATGAAAATCATTCTCTGTCTTTTCATCACCAAAAAAAAAATGGCAATAAAAACAAACCAGTTCGGAAATCAAGAGCCAGAGTGCAACAATCCTGTTGGCAACAGCAACGACGAGGCTTTAGAATAGAGCCCCACACTTTTTTGGCACGGCTTTTCTAATGTAAATAAAGTCACCTTGGATTATTCCTAATTAAATACTTCATTAATCTAATCACACCGATAGCCATTAATACCTTTTCACCCATCCCAATAATTAACCCCTCTTTACCTTTATCAAGTGACCTTAGTCTCTTACATTAATTTGTTTTTTTATTAATGAAATCTCTTACTTTCAGAAGAAAAAAAAAATCTATTGCATTATTAGTGGTTATAAAGAATCAAATTTAAATACTATATGATTATAATTACCATAAAAATATAGACTTTTATTAAAGAAAACTAAATTCAAAATAATTACATGTTTGAATTTAACTGAGAACTTACCAAACACACACTAACTGTACTTTATGAACTCTTGAATTATTATTATTTTTTTTTGAAGAGTAAACTCTTGTACCCAAGATTTATTGTTATGTACTCAAAAAAAAAAAAAGATTTTCCATTCTATTTATTTTAATGGAAAACTTTATACGAAGATAGTGCACTTTCGATACACTGAATAATGGTAATCTTTATTATGAGAAATAAAATGTGTTGTAATGAAAAAACTAAACATATTCATAAATTTAGTTTAGAGTTATGACATTAAAATAAAGCTTAAGATTTATTTTAGTAAATATTTTACTCATAATATATATTTCAAAATTAGAAGAGATGAGTTCTTTTTATGATTATTTATTTTTATAGTTATTATGTGCATATAAAAAGTTTGTTTATTTGAAATTATATTAATTTAATAAATTATTACACTTACTAAAGAATAACGGTTACAAGTTTACAACCCTTTCACGAATGAATAATTATTCTTTATTTTAAAGAATATTAAAAAGATTTCTCTTAACTTTTAAAGAATATTAAAGAATAAAAAAAATATAACTAAATTAAATAATGCTTAAACTAAGGAAGCTATTACATTACGATATTTATTACAGTCAACCAAACATGTCGATAGTTTCTCACAAATTCCTTTGTTTGTTAGTATAAAAAAATATGTTAAAGGAAAACTATTTCGTAACTTTCCATATATATATATATATATATATATATATAGCTTAGAAGGAGATAGGGTTATTTTTTACTAAAAATTTATGGAAAACAACTCTATTTCAAGTAAAGCTAAATAAGGAAAATAATTTTATTTCACACAAAGTTAAATAAGGGAAGTTGAAAGATAGTTTTTTTAACTTATTTTAAAATCTTTATTAAGAAAAATGTTATGTCTACAGTATTTTTACAACATTTTTACAACAAATCTTAAATAACAAATTCCTACAAGCTGTTACTAGTGGGCAAAAAACACTCAAAGCAAACAAATTACAACAAAATGTTAAAATATTTTTGCACCATCTTCATTTTGAGTTGTAATAAGTTAGAATATTATTCTGTTTTATTTTTTTCCAATAATAACAGATTGACACCTCAATGTATTTTGGAAGTGAAGATATGATGTGAATTTGTTTCCTAGTAGAAGTGTCAAATTGCCCCTCAAAAAAAAAATAGTAGAAGTGTCAAATTAAACCCACGAGAATACGATTTTTTTTTTCCCCTTTTCAGAAGAATCCTAGAAGTATCCAATGATGTATAAAAGTAAAAAATATTGAACCCAATCATATAGAAGTATAAACTTTTATATAATCATAAAGTATAGGATGTTGCAAATCACATTACAACATGACAGCTAGCTAAACACGTAATTGGAAAATTAGAGATTTTTGTAGCTTCTCAGAGATTAGAGAGCCCCAATATTCCAATAAACACAGACAGAGGCACAGACCCGTTGAAGCCAGAGTTGAGACAAGAAAAGAGGAAGAGTAATAGAGAGAGAGAGAGAGAGGGAGAGAGCTTGTAATGGGAAAAGAGAAAGAGAGGAAACTGTTCATAGGAGGCGCAGTGTGGCACGTTGCAGCAGAGCTAAAACTGTTGTTAACCACACTAGTTGTTCTCTGCAGCTTAGCCACACTTTTCCAATTCCTCCCTTCTCGTTTCACCATCTCTACTTCTGATCTCCGCTTCTGTATCTCAAGGGTTGTTTCCCAAGTGGCCCCACCACCTCAACTGGCTGCACAACCACAACAGCTGTCTCTTCCTCCACCACCGACCCAGTCACCACCACCACCACCACCACCACTACCACTACCACTGCCACTACCACTTCCACCACCTCCACCGCCACAACCATTGCAAGATCAGACTCTGGAGAATGGTTCCATCAAGAGAGCCTTCAATCCGTATGGTGCAGCAGCATACAGCTTTGTCACCATGGGATCATACAGAGGTGGTTTAGACACATTTGCCATTGTGGGTATTGCTTCGAAGCCTCTCCATCTCTATTCAAAGCCTACTTACTTGTGCAAGTGGGAACCTTTTCACAACTCTACCTCAAAACCCATCTCCGCAGTTGGATATAAGATCCTCCCAGACTGGGGCTATGGAAGAGTTTACACTGTTGTGGTTGTAAACTGTACCTTTTCGCAGCCCATTAACGTTGATAACTCAGGTGGAAGACTGGTTCTATATGCTACAACTTCTGGTGGTGGTGACAGAAACTTCAATGTCACTGACACCATTGAAGCTCTAACTGAGTCTCCAGGGACTTTGGACTTGTCTGTGTTCACTTCAAAGCCAAAGTACGAGTATTTATACTGTGGGTCATCTTTGTATGGGGGTTTGAGTCCACAGAGAGTGAGGGAATGGCTGGCTTACCACGTGAGGCTGTTTGGGGAGAAGTCACATTTTGTGATACATGATGCTGGTGGCGTTCATGAGGAAGTGTTGGAGGTGTTGAAGCCATGGATGGAAAAAGGGTATGTGACATTGCAAGATATCAGGGAGCAAGAGAGGTTTGATGGGTACTATCACAATCAGTTCATGGTGGTGAATGATTGTTTGCACAGGTATAAGTTTATGACGAAGTGGATGTTCTTCTTTGATGTGGATGAGTATATTTTTGTGCCTCCCAAGAGCACTATCAAGACTGTGTTAGATTCACTTTCTGATTATAATCAGTTCACCATTGAGCAAATGCCTATGAGCAGTAAGCTCTGCTTGTCTGAGCCTAATGGAAGAACCTACAGGTACATGTTTTGCTTCTTTGTGTTCTTTGTTAATTGTTCTTAGCTTGCATGATTTTGGTTGAGAAAAAGTGACTTGATTGGTTAGAATTAGATCTTTTGACATGCTTAACAATGGTTTTAAAATTTAATTCAAATTTTTTTTTTTTTTTTTTCATACAAGATAGAATTTATACTCTACTCATACAATGGTTCATACAATGGTTCATGTGTGACAAGCTCCACATGAACCCCAACCCTTGCCCCCACATCACAGGCACTTATATCTAGCAGTTATATATGTGGGGTGACCATCGCGCCAAGGGTGTGCGGTGGATAATTTAACTTTTTTAAATGGCTAGAGATAGCTTAATTAGAATCCTAAGAAAGATGACTGGTAGAGGAACTGGGATTTTAATATTTGAGAATTTCAGTTTAATTGCTGCAATTTGATGTTTGAATTGGTGTGATTGGGTGCAGACATAGAAGAAATTGTAAGATGAAAATTCTTTTATAGATACCATGTTTTTTGGGTTGGATTAGTCTTGCCGTGTTAAATTTGACATGAAAGTCACTGGTTTGAGAGTTCAGATTGCAGTATATTTTGAAGGAATTGACTGTTCTACAGAGTTTTATGTTTTTCTGAATTACTTTGATAAATGTCCACATTGAAAATTCGCTCATCCGAAAAGAAAAAGCAAACAATTATTCAAATTGTGATTTTGTAGTGGTTGAGTGATAGGAACATTTTTCTTTGATGTTGAAAACATTCTTGGACATTGTGTTTTTTAAAATTTAAAACTATTTGCACTTTGTTATGATAAAATAGATTCTTCCTTCCTTTCATTGTTTGAGGGCCGGTGGAACTAGGGTGGGTTTGAACTATGTTCTCAAGTGATTGAATCTTAGGCCTGCATGATTAGGCATTTGTTAATTCCTTAATATTATATGAATCATTTTGTTCAAGAATCCTTTTGTTTCAGTGAAATATCACAACAAAAGCTGCAATCAAGGTTGTTATCTTCTCTGATAAGATTTGCAAATTAGTCAATATTCAACATGATGTTATTTGTGGGAATGAAAATTTGGCTAGAGTAGTGAAACACACGTAAATGCTAATAATTAAGGTTAAATTTTGGCAAACTTTTAATTATGTTGATGCTGATGTCAACTGGAAATAAAATTTGTGGGCCTTGGGTAAAATTGTTTCTTTTTTTAACAAACCATGAAAGTTCCTTAGTATCTTAGTCCTTTATCTCATAAATCCCATACTACAGTAGGTCTAACCTCAAGCCTCCTCCTTCTCAAAGAAGAGAAGTACCATTAAGCAACAGGGCCATTAGCAATTTTTTGGGACTAATGAGAGATGGGTTTCATTGTAAACAGTCTATATTGTAGACCATGGAACTCATTTTTGGTACTCTCACTATTCATTGTAAGAGATATTAATGGATGGCTTTAGCTAGGTCCATTGATTAGCTCTATTTGAGATGCTTCATGTACACACACTAGAAATTGGTTATTGAAAGCAACAGAAAACGATAAGAAAAATTGATTTCAAAATAAATAAATGATTGTGCACAATATCAAAAGTCCCTATTGTTTTGATAACTACAATGTGGCATTGAGATGCATCTTGTTCACATCCTTTATTTTGTAAATGTTAAAATTACAGGAGATGGGGTTTTGAGAAGCTTGTATATAGAGATGTGAAGAAAGGAATAAGGAGGGACCGCAAATACGCAGTGCAACCGCGCAATGTATATGCCACCGGAGTTCATATGTCACAAAATTTAGCTGGTAAAACAACACATAAAACCGAGGGACGAATCAAATACTTCCATTATCACGGAACCATAGCAGTCAGACGTGAACCATGCCGGAACCTAATCAATTCAACAGAGGTCACATTCGAAAAAATGCCTTATGTTTTGGACACCACAATCAGGGATGCTGCTGGGGCTGTGAAGAAATTTGAGCTCAAAATGATTGGAACTAGGTTGCAGAGGACACGGCAATGACAGCATAATTTTTTTCTTCTTTGTTTCATATTCCATATTCTAAAGTTCTCTTTTTTTATTTTTGTTATTACATTAGTTGTTATTAGAAACAGAAATTTATTGGGGGTACTTTTTTTTTTGTATGATAGCTTTCAATGGTATAGATACAGTTGGGTATAATGATCATGTTCTTGGGGGAGTAAAAAGAAAAAGAAAATGAACAGGACATTAGAGTTGGTGTTGCATTCTTTATATATTTTAATTAATACTCAAATTTTTTATAGTATTAAAAGTAATTATACTTAAATAATCATTCACTGTGTTTGATAGGGGTTGTCGGTAAGAGGGACCACAAAACAGAGCCAGTCAGTGAAGGTGGCTAATGTGCTGGGGTTGCTTTGCTTTCTTGCTACATCACTTCATTGTCTCACTCTCTCACTCTCTCCCTCTTTCTCTATAGCATTTATGCTTTCTTGATGCATATTCATAGCCACCGAAAAAGGTAAGGACTTAAAAGAAAAACATATGCCTTGTCCATGAGGATGAGAGGGAATTTTGTGGGTGTGAGGAATAATTTGCAAAGGGTTGTCTTTTTGGCAAGGTCAAAAAGGGCATGTGGGCAAACATGGAGAGGTGTCTTTCTAGTGGTCTTATCATCTAACTAACGTGGGGAAAAAAAGTGTGAGCAAGGACAAGAGAAAAAGAAATGAATCATGATTGTGAGTTTTTTATTTTTGATAACACGGTGATTGTGAGTTTTATTGGCCCCTAATTCTGGAGTCTTCATGAGGGAGAGGCTTTTTTTAACTTTTTGCTTTTGTTTTTGTTTTTGTTTTTGTTTTTTTTTTCCTTTATGACTTTCTCTTAATTTCTAGCATGATGTTTCGCTAAATGGACCGCCAGGGACAGAGAAAGGAGGGAGGAATGGAAGGTTTTATCTTCCTTTTTGGTGATTGGTTCCTTAAGAGGAAAATGGATGCAAGAAAATTACATTGATATTTTGATATTATCGTTTTTTAAAAAATGAGTCATTCTCTAAAAGGCATTTTCTTGAAAACACTTTCTTTTTTGTGTGTTTGGTGGAGACATTGAAAATGAGGTCGAAAACATGAATTATCAGCTTCTTTGTTATGCAGTGTAAAATAGAGTTTTCTAAAAAAATTTAATAGAAAACAACCTTTAAAAATTAAGTCTTGAACTTTCTTTTGCTATTTTTTTTTTATACTATCAAACACATGAAAACACAAAAATTTATATCAAAACTCTTTTTTCTAGTCTCTCATCTACCTCCCAAAGAGAATAAAAATAAAAAATGCTACATACATGATAATTTTCACAACTTACTAAAATGGTTGGTGGGTTTATCATTTTCAATATATTATAGTCTATCATTCACAAATTAACACATTAGTAGTGGCCCAAAAAAAAGTCAGAAATATCTAATACAGATGATAGAGAAATTTCATGATTTTTTTCCCCTTGGTTCTCCTTAACCAGGCACTCCCTCCCTTTTTTGGTTACTCTTCTGTGGTCTTCCTTTTTCCTTTAGTCCAAGTGCATTGATAACGAATAAATATGAAGACCCCATAGGTTTTTTTCGGCTCTATCTCTACTCCCTCAGGGCCTAAGCCTTAATATTTGGTATAGGGAAAAAGAGAGGTAAAGGAAAGCTATGATGGAAAAGAGAAGGGAGATAAAGGAAATTCATTGTCTGTTTGAGGAAAGTCAGGTGAAGAAAATGAGAAGAGAGAGTAGTGAAAGTGAGATGGGAGAGACCCACATATGAGTTATTCTTTTTTCATTTTTTACCTTCAAACCAAACCTATGGTACTCTTTCTTTCACCTCCTCTTATTTTTGCCGACTATAGAGTAAAATAGTCACCACGTAAATTCTTTTTGGCCTCCATAATTGAGGTTGAGTAAAAGCTTGTAGTTAGGCTGCATTGTTTGGTGGGAAAATTACAAAGGAGAAAGCACCCAAAGAACCCAAAAAAAGAATAAGAAAAAAAGTACAAACAAAAACAAGTGAAAAAACAAAAACAAAAACAGTTTGTTCTGTAATGATCTAAGTGGTAATTAAGATTGGTTTAAAAAAGGACAAGGGAAAAAAATGACAATGTGTAATCAGCATCTAAATTAACAAATACTTACAATGTGCATTCTTACTATAAAAACTAATGCAATCAAACACCTACTACGAAATTAGTCAACTCAAATTTTGTTAATTTTAGACATTTATAGAAAATGCATAGACATTACAATTAAAATCCTAAATTAAGACATTGATTGCAAAATTTTGTAGCTGAAGATATATATTACAAAATATCCATAGTTTAGGTTTCTATCTTTTTCATTCATTAAGAAATCATTAAGTATTATGAGTTATGTGAAAGATGAGTTAGATAATAGGAGGTAGCTAGCCTTATATCTTTTCTTAAATCCTTTCTTTGGTTTAGTTCAATTCAAATTCCTTTACAAGATGATGAGAAATTTTACCAAACACCTACCTAAAATTCCTACCAAGGTAACAATTTTAATATACAAGCAAGGATCACGCTAGTCTCTCCTATTGAAATTGTAGTTGATTCAAATGGTGAATATTTTTTTCATAAGTGATCAACTAATTTAATGGAGTATACTATAGAATCAACTTTTTGTAGCAAAAGACAATTGAGTGGGGGTGCCCAAACTGGGTTGGAGCATGTTGAAATTGTTAATAAATGAATGGAAGAATTGGCATGGAAGCTAAAAAACGAGTTCCACTTTACAAAAGAAACTAGTGCGTTACAACTACGTAACAATTGGTTGGTACGTAGTTATGCCTACATGCATTATTATAGCAAGAAATATTAATTATTTTCTGGGTCTCATTGAAGTATTTTTAATGGTGGACCGTTACACTGTAATAATGATGTCTTTCTTTGTTAGACAAATGAAATTACTTCTATATTTATGGCCTCCCCCAGTTAGATCCAAGGTTTTATGTCTTCTTTATATTAAAAACCCATCTCCAACTGTCCACAAAGATTATTTCAATATTATGTGATCCTCTGGTTCAATAAATAATAAAGGGTGTGCCACTGCTTCTCCGTAGACTAGTAGTACTCAAATGGTGGGGTTTAGTTGAAATGCTAGAAGTCTAAGCACTGCTGCTGTAATATGAAAGAAACAAAAGCTTGCAATGAGCTCCCTCTTTCAAGTGATTTTCAAGCTAAAAGTATATATAATTAACAAACAATTCTAAATGAATAATGATGGAACACACTTCTTTTGGCACCCAAATTCACACCATGTTTATATGTCAATATACAATTGATATGTAAGTTGCCACAACATAAACCCAGGCAAAAATGAGCTTTTTCTCTTTGGTCCAAAAGATGTAATAAAATGTTCCTGTTCTGAAACTATTTAGTAAAATACTCCTGTTTTAAAACTCGATTTTTAAAAACTCAAGTTTCATAAAAAAAATTTCTAAAAGAAAATAAAAAGTTTCATTTAAGAAACTTTCAGTTCAAAAAAAAAAATAACTTTTTCTTCCAAAAAAATCAAGTTTTAAAATATGAGCATTTTACTAGATAGTTTCAAAATATAAATATTTTGCTATAGTTTTTGTGCGCAAATGCCCATTTTGCCCATAAACCCGAGTAAAAGTGCTGCTATCCAATTAGAAATTGGCCCATAACAAATGTGAATTTGAGTGTGAAAAGAAGCGCCGACTGTGAAGACTATAACCTGACCGACTTGAAATTACTGATTTACTAGGGCACCGAAGCTGCCAGAGATGGTTGGCTACTCTATAGCTGTCTACATAGTATTGGCTAGCTACTTTCCACCGCATGGGGCTTTTTAAACAAGCTAAAACTTTTTTAATTGTGTGGAGGAAGGGCTCTTCCACGCACAGTATTTTTAATGATTTTGGTTGTTGAAATTCATTGGCTATTGTTTAATCATTAATGTCATGTGAATTATAAAATAGTCCAAAATGTCATCAAAGAAAAAGAAAAAGAAAACATGGGTTTGTTTGCAATGTGAGAGACTCCTCTACTATATTTGACCCTATTATGAGATCTGCTTATTTTGTTAAAACTAAAATTTTTTTGTTGAGAATATTGTAGATAAAAATAAAAATTAGCTGAAATAGTATAGTGAGACTTAAGAATAGTACCAAAAAGTGTAGTAATGCCTATAAATAATAGCAAAAATAATCTGAATAATAAAATAAACTGATTTTTTTAATTTGGAGCCAAATGCATATTAAGTATTAAAATGAGGCGTATAATTATCAATGAATATGATAAAATTACTGTCATAAGCAATGTTGTTAATTTCTATCCAAAGTTAAAATAAAAAAAGGTGAGAAGGTTCAAGGTAGTATTAGTATATATGTAGTGTTTTATACGACCCTTTAATATCAAATTTCTACGAATTTGAAGAAGGGCAAATCATGAAGGAGCCGAATTTTTTTTTTCTCTATGAATTAGTGACACACAAATAGTTTTAAAAAATCCAAAGCATGATACAAGAAAGTCGCTTTTGTTTTTTGTTCATACTTGTATTAATTAATGGGGGCTCCATTGACAAATGTTTTGTTACATATGGGTTTTCAGTCATAGGATCTCATCATCAAACTACAATGACAGATAAAGACACAATTAATTAGTCTAGAACTGTTCATCAAAAAATTAATTAGTCTAGAACTTTGTATTGCCTTGCAGCTGGCAGATGCCGTTTTATATAAAATTTCTACACAGAGCAACACTATTACGGGCCAAAAAAAAAAAAAATCACAATATTTTTTACCTAAGTTGAGTCGATAAGTTTTTACTGGTTCTTATCTGACTCTATTACTAAATATCACTTTTTTTAAATATATTTACTACCAACAATATGCTTCTTCAGCCGATGTGAAACTTTTTGTTAAATTTGTCATGTCTAAAAATTATATGTAAACATAAATAACTTCTAGGGCAGAATTTAAAGATAATGTGACTGTAGCAAACCAACAAAATGCATTTGCTAGCTAGCATGGGACACAAGCAATTGTCCTTCTTAACTTCTTACATACCATCTCAAAAAATGAGTGAATTCATGACTCTAGCTGTAGCATGTTATTAGAATTTAGAAATGGTGGGGACACATTCACATGATAACATGTGGAACAGGAATGTCAGGAAGGTTGATGCATGGTTCCTACCTTATGTCATTTGGTTTAGGCATCAACAGAGGGAGGTGCCAGTGGAAAAAGGATATTCTATATGTTATTTATTGTAGTTCCATTCATAATCAAATCGACATCATGAAATTTCATGCCACTCTTCACCAACATTGTCAATTGATTATTGTTTAAGTTCTTCAAGTACTGTGTTCTTAATTTTTTATTTTTTAAATCTTTGCTTAGTATCCTACCAACAGAAGAAATTGGTATAATTTAGCACATCCTTTGTCAACGTTTTACATCTATTCAAAGATGGAGTTCATTTGCTGTCACCCCTTGGAGTGGGCAAAGACTGACTTTCTTTATACGCGGAGATACAAGGTTTTTTTTTTTTTTTTTTTTTTAAATAAATAAATAAAGATTTTTGGTGTGGATGCATTGACCTCATATCAGGTAACAGTAAGGTGTAATACTATATGTATCACTAAGACTTAAGGAGATTATCACTTGAACTACTTACTAAATGAAATGATATGAGAACTTCTACTATTAAGCCACACCCTATGGTAGTAGATGCAAGGATTTGTTAGAACAAATTTCAGGTTTAAGAAATAAACTATATGATTTTCTTGCTCATTTTCATTATTGGTTAAAAAAAAAAAATATCCCTCATTTTATGGTCATTTATAGTTTTCTTTCTCTTAATGAAAAAGGTTAAAGGAGGCTAAGAAACCTTCCTAATTGAGGAACCAATATTTGAGGAACTTAGATTTACCCATAAAAGAGGGTAAAAAGATCTACTCTCTGTGAAATAAACCTGGGGCCCTAGATAGTACACTGGTTTATCATTTATGAGAGGACTTCAAGTGGGGGAGAAACAATCCTAAGCCAAACTATCATCACCCCATTATCTTCAAGCTAGGTTTCAAAATCAAACCATACCCCATACCAATATCTTAATTATTGGGCCATGACTTTGGGTGTTACGGCCATATGTGCAGTCTTTGTTTGGTTTTGTTTTGTTTGTTTTTGTTTTTGTTTTTTGTTTTTTTTTTTCTTTTTGAGAAAATTGTTTTTTGTTTTAAATTACTAATTTAATAATCTAATTATAGGATAAAGTTTTATTTGGTCCTCATAAATTGTGTCACTCACTCAATTTTTGAAATCAAGTTAATTTCATTCTTAAATTTTATTTTCATTTAAGTTTAACAAAATTGATTGAAGTTGCAAATAGAGTGTACATTAAAAAGTTATGTGGAAAGTGCAAAAGTTTCAAAATCAAGTCAATTTGAAATACTATTATTATTATTTTTTAAAAATTTAAGTGAAGAGGAGGATAAGTTTTGAAAATTTTGACCACCGCACACCATTAGTACGATAGTCACTCTACAAATATAAATGTTTGTGGAGTGTGGGGGGTAAGGGATGGAATTCAAGTCTCCAGAAAGGAGCTTCACACACATATACACTTAAATTAGGCTAGAGTAGAATTTTATCTTATATAAAAAAAAAAATTTGAAAATTTTGGATTAAATTGAAACAATTAATAGTTGATGGACAAAATTAAACTTTACCCAAAAATTAGAGAACTAAATTAGTAATTATATATATATATGTATGTATATATGGCCATATTTCATTAATCTATATCTAAGTTTGATTTGCTAAACATACGTAACACTGTGAATGATTGTATGGGCGTCTAGATCGGTCCTCAACTTCTTCGTCCTTGTGCTTAATTTCCACATAGAAAAATCTTTTAAATCTAAAATTTAACAAAATTTATCTAACACAAAGGTTTCTTCTTTTTAGAGGATAGCAACATCTCTCAGTTCAATTTTTTACATGAAAATTTATCATTGAAAATTCGAAGAAACAATCTGAGTCTTTGCTGCTTCATAGTGCATAATCAATTGGTTGGTGATGATATATTATAGTGGTTGCGTATTGCTTCAAGGCAGTATACTTGTCGTGATACATGACAATAGCTAGTAGGAGCAAAAAGATCATTCTAATTTTTTTTTGAGAAGAAGATCATTCTAATTTAGTGGAGATTACTTTGCTTCCAATATTCGTTATCATGCCCTCTATTTGCTGGTGGGTTTTACCAAATAAGTTGCCTACCAGATATTGTATGGCTAATTGGCTACCCAGGGCTAGGACTACCAAAAAGATAGAATGTGAATGTTTTGTGAAGGAGAAATGGTAACAAAGCAGGATAAGATTGTGGGTGCCTTAAATCTACTCTATGAAAGAGTTACTCTGTACTATACCGTCTATACCTACCCTCAAGTCCTTGCCTTGCCCATTGCCCCACGAAAAATAGTATTTCAAATATATTCAGAGTGGGATGACCAAATTTGTCCAAACTTAGTTGTACGAATAATTATCTCTTCTGATAGATGCATGCAATGGGTCTCTCACAACAAGGTATACATATATGTGGTAAGAGTCTTGTTACATACATGCAAATAATTATCTTTTGTTAAAGATACATGCAACAGGCTTCTTATAACAAGGTACACGCACGCGATTGTGGTGGGAGCCCTGTTGCATGCATATGTAACAGAAAATCTTGTCTCCCACACTCTATCACCTCTTTTGGGTAGGGAAACTCATGTGAGAGGATTGAGGTGAAATTGTCATACTTACTGTCAAGGCGAGCTTGAGTCAAGAGATTACGTGTGTTCTAAACTGATGCTTCTACCATCTTTTAAGTCAAGGATTGGCTAATGAGCCAGAATCGGCAGTTCAAAAGCCCAAAGCCTCAAAGGTAAGTAAGAATAATCTCTACAATAGAGAATTTCAAAATGATTTGGGCTTTTATTAAAATTTACTACATTTGGGCCTTTAAATGACTAGATAGGAATGACAAAATTCATCAGTGAAAAGTGTCATTGATGATGTGCCGTTGTAGGTTTCCTTTGTGTAAAAGAGTGAAGGGCTCTATTTTGAATAGGATGTTATGCCTAGAGAATTCAACTTGTGTAGAAGTTCTTGTCTATTTTAATGTAAGAATCTATTTTTTCTATTTTACATTCTTGTTAAATATTTATTTTACATTATATTTTATTAAAATATCAAATTTTCTTGATTTTTTAACTATTTCTTTTTCTTTCACACAACTACTATTTATTCTCTTCCTTCATACTCGGGATAAATTAAAAATGAATAAAAAATTATATGCAAAATGAATAGTACCTGTATAAATTTATATGATTATGGTAGCAATGGTGTATTTCTGAAAACTTAAATTTTTGGTTTGGTTGGCTAAAATGTGGTCTTTTTTATTATTATATAAGCATTAATGCAAGTGCTCTTAAGTTAAGTGGTATGTTTGTTTATTATTGTAGCAAACTTGCAATAAAATTTTTCTTATTTCATTAAAAAAAACTTTGTGGCCTCTTGCTCTTTCAGTGGAACCATTAATACGGCTTCTATACAAATAAAGAGAAAAACTTGCACACTTAGGGTACGTTTGGTACACTGTAATGATTATTACATAAGAATAGGAATAAGTATTACAAGGAATACATTAAGTTAGAATGTAATAAGTATTACTATTCACTAGTTTGGTGACCATTTAGGAGTAGAATTCTGAATATGCATCCACAATTTAGTAAAATATAAAAAAAAATGTGTAATTAAATAATTTTTAAGTCAAATTTCCTAAAATATACTTATTTTAGGGTGTTCAAAATAGAGCTAATAATTAACAATAAGGAAAATTTATTTTCTTTCCTTTTGAAGATGTGGCAACTAATAGTTTTTTAGGAAATTTTTTAAAATAGTCATTACATAAGGTGAAGGAATAGATATTTAGCACTTTTAATAAGGAATAGTTATTCCTCATTTTGAAGAATAGCTATTCATAAGAAATAACTATTCATTGTAATAAAAACATAACCAAACAACCGAATAGTGCCATTAAAGAAATTTTAGAGAAAAACAAAGTACAGATCATGCGCCTTGTATCAAAATCTGGGCCTTATCATCAAGAATGATCCCAGCAAAGCAATAGACCAGGGACTGGGCTGTGTTACTTTGCCCAAAGTACAAATATTTTCTAGACGAATTTGTCTAAAGTACATTATATGGGAGCTAAGCACAAAAATCATGACATATAGACTGCAATGAAATATAACTGGATAAATTATTGATTTTTTTTTTCTAAAGAAAAAGACTGAAAATATTATTAAGAAAATCATTTTTTTGTCCTTAAACTTCATGAAAAAAAAAAAATCATAGTTTAGGGTGGAAATAGAGATAAAAAAAATAAATAAATAAAAACTTTAGAAAAAAAAAATAACATGAGAAAAGATTTTGAAACCTATTAGGTTATTATCAATTTTGTTATCGCTTCTGAAAGGTAACATTAATAAGCACGTAAGGATTTGATGAAGAAGTGGAAAACTTTTCAAAAAAGAAAAACCATTCTGAGATACTCAACTCCATATAGGAAAATTCAATATAGAAGAAACAATTACAATTATAGTAGTCTAAACTTACGAAAACTTTGTAAATGGATTCTCTATACAACCTCAACAAATGACTTGTTCACCTTACACTACAATGATCCCATAATTCTAATATCCTCATGTAGAACTTCTTTCATGAACGAACTTGATCATGAAAACCAAAAATTTGGTACTCCAAAGTATTGTAATTGATTTTGTTTTGTTTTGACTAGGAACAACCTAGCTAAAAATACCGTACCAGTAAGAAAATTGGAATAAGAAGCCCCCTCATTCCACCTCGGGATAAATTCCAGCCTATTCTAGCCAATTCAGGTAAAATTCCGGTTTGCAACTTTAAAGGGTGAAAAATAAAAACATTGCTTCAAAAAACTTTGTGGTGGTTTACTCCTAATGAACAAAAAGTCTAGAATCACACATTAGACACGTGAACGTGATAAATAGTGATTGGATTACTTTTCACTAAGTTCTATTGCTAGAACCATGTGTAAATGATGTATTCTAATCACACATTGACAAATATGCAAATTGTGTCAAAGTGTGTGTCCCATAGAAGAACGGCTTAATAAATTCAATGGTGTAGGCTTGAAACTTTTGTGGTTTGCAAGGAACATATTCATGGTGTTAAATTCAAGTATAATTTCATGGTTAGGCTTATGGAGAGAAACTCTCTCAAAAGGTACTTCCGAGGAGAGGCTTTTTTGACAATTTAGTTTTAAGGAATAAATCTCCCTTAATAGTTTTGGAGCGGCTACCTCTCCCGAAGAAAATCGTGCAACAAGAGTTGCGTTTATATTTATATATGAAAAAGTCAAGTTAAACTAGTTAGTGCAACAACTGAACAAAGTCAATCATTGGATTTTACAATTTCAATTAGTGAGGGTCGAGCGAGATTTATGCCTAATTAACTTGGATTTTACTCAAGCGAGTCTTATTAAACTCAAGATCTTTGACAATAAATTGCCTCTATACTTTTCATATTTACTTTGCAATGATTACAACTCCTATGAACACAATTTTTCGTGCAGAAACCAGCCAACTTGAATTAAATCATAACTAAAAGAAATTCTTCATCAATTGAACTTAAATCTTAATACTCTCTGTAAGCAAGATATATATTTATATTGATATGGATAAATGACTTTCAAAATATCATACCCTCGTCCACTAAGGTGCTAAAACAACCAAAAGACACACTGCTAGCATTTTGGCCACCAAAAAATTTTAAGGAAAATGGCCAAAACACAAATGCATCATTGAAAAAAAAAAAAAAAAAAAAAAAAGAGAACAAAAGAATTACTTAGTGCTACATACAGAGATTTCATGATACTTTTATTTATTCTGAGCTTCTAGGAAAGCATTGAAGTCCTCCCTTGCCTTGAGCAAGCGAGGTGAAATGCATAAAATCGGTGAGTCAGGACAAGAAGTAGAAAAACGAACATGGCGGCCAGTTGATTCGCCTGGTGTTTTGGTTGTCACTGCTTTTGTGGAGCAATTCTTGAGAATTCCTTTGTGATCTTTATCAAAGACAAAAGCAGCTTTAACTGGTGAATTTGTATCATCGTTCACATTGCTGTTTCGAATCAACTCCACTGGAAGATCGAAGTAGAGATGCTTGGAGTCTTCACCTTCCTCGCTGCCGCGACATATAGCCGATGATGCCCATGACCCACATTCGAATTTCTCTAAGGAAACTGTCCTGGATATGATTTCTTCTATCATCATTGCTTCTTCTATTTTGGGCTTTGCTAACTTTCCCTTACCAAGCAATGGAAAGAACAGGCACAAGAGACCACATTTGAATGCCTTTTCACTAGGATCCATGTTGTTAAAACTCTTAGTACTATTTCTATTAGTAACATTTGGTTTAGATAGCCTAAGAGAAAGTTCTTCTGAAGGTGCTCTTGTTCTTCCTTCACCACATGACTTACTTCTTTGTAATTGCATTTCTGGTTGCTTGGTGAGAGAATTTTCCACTGCAGAGTTCTGGTCATGATCAGCAACATCATTGGCCTCTGCCTGACCAGGATTCACTTTGCTTTCGGTTCTCCTTATCATCTTCAACGTGATTAGCTGAATAGACGATGAAATGACTTTGGCTAGCTAGTTTTGTGAGTATGCAACTTTAACAACTCTTGTTTCTCATAGATGACTTGATGACCTTATATTAACAGACATGGAAACCTCACACTACGTTTTGTGGGGCCTCTTACAATTAAGAAAACATTGTGTCAATTCTTCATATAGTATTAATGTCCTTAATTTTATACTTACATTTTTGTTTATCAATTTTTTGTTGCATTAGATTCTCCTGATCAGATATTATTGCTGTGCTTTCAATTAGCAGTCATGCCTTTCACTCCTATAACTAGAAGATGGATTTCTATATCCCAAAAAAAAGAAAAAATAATTAAAAAAGGAAGGTGGATTTTCACTCAAGATCTGCGAAAGGGGAATTGATTTTGAGTATTTCACACACTCCTTATTGTGCATTGTCTATATACATGACATCTTTCATGTTTTGAATGTAAATATTGCATGTAAAATTATGAACGTTGTGTGTACGAAGTGTATATCAATAAATGTGACAGAACAATCGCGTTTGCTGCAATGTAGTCAAGTGATACACCTCAAGAAACGCATCATAGGCTTAATTTGCGGTGGGAGGGCCATAGTTAGTATGTAGTCAACTATAGGTTTAATAAAAAGTAAAAAGAACTAAGAAACAAAGATCACTTGCATGCACGATGGTGATAAGAGACAAACTATGAAGCTTATAATAACAGTGATTCTAAGTCTGAATTTGATAATGCCATTATACATATACACACGACTTAACAACTGGGAGAGGGAGTGGAGGGCCACTCCAAGCCATTAAATAATTACAAAATCTAGATGCTCCATGATTCAATTTGATACTAGCACAGTCGAATTTTTTTGTTTTCTTGACACATTACATCAAGTTCATTTTCAATGCAAAATGATGATTTGATGACCCTTGCTTGATGTAACGTGTTTCCAATAGGCAATAACATACCCTTTCATCTCGGATTGAGATTTGATGTACCATGCAATAGCATTTTTTATCATTAAAAATTGAAAGTTAAAAGACTTACTTTTAATCTCAACATTTAATTTGTAAAATTTCAACTTTTTTACTATTTTACATTCTCAACTCTTTCCTCTCACAATTGCATGGTGTGCATTTGATCCAGCTCCACTGCTGTGAATCACCAATTTTTACCTTAAACTTCCCATGACATCCAGCTTTGTTTGCATCTGGCACAATAATCGCCAAGTTAACCATGATACCGATGTTAGTAAAGGTGAGACATAACTTTGATATCATCTCGGAAGAAGTTAAATAAATAAATAAATAAAAAACAACTCAAAATTTCAAAAGGTTACAACTTTATTAATAAGTTATTCGTGTTGAGACTCTTTAAAAAAATTGTTTTTAGAAAAGAAGAAGAAGTTATGTGTGTTGCAATGAACCCAGTGACATGTATTTATAATAGATTAATCATAAGATAATCTGGATCTAGACTGACACTAGGATTATGGTAATATAGTTAAGATTACGTGTTTGATTAGCATTAAAGTAATACAATGAACCTTTGACAAGAATAATACAAGCAGGTTGGGCTTGATTATTTCTCTAACAATCAACACCAACAGAAAGCCTAGCTATGGGACCCTGGCTAAATATTTTCATGCATAAGTGCCATCTTCAACCTTTTTTTTAATATATTTTTTATTTTTATTTTTATCCCCCTTCTTAAGCCATTATGATACCAACAGCTCTGTTTTCATTGAAATTAGTGATCATTACATTTTATTCTTCTTGTTTAGATCAAATTTGATCTATCAATTATGATTTAAAAAGCTAAATTTTGATATTTTCTCTCTTAATTAATGTTTAATTGTATTTACCTGTAGTTCTTGAATTGAAATATTATTCTGTTTTTAAACTTTGTTTCCAAAGAAGGTAATTTGAACATTGTGATTTTTATTAAGAAATGTGATCAATAACAACCTTAAGTATTGGCAAATCAAATTTAACTCAGACAGCACACTCACTGATCTAGTTCACCCGCTGCAAGCTAGCTTTGTTCCAGGACGAAATGCTAGTGATAGTGTCATCTTGGTTCAGAACATGTCCATTCTATGAATATTTCTAAAAGCAAACAAGGTTCTACGGCCATAAAATTAGACCATGAAAAAGTTTATGATATATTCTGAATGGAATTTTAATTCTTCCTGAATTTAGATTTGGCAAGGGGACCCCTTTAACTATTGTCTACTTAGTTCAACCTTTCATCTCCTTCTACCATTGCCTCTTTAGTTCAACCTTTCATTTTCTCCAACCGTTTTCTTCTTTAATTTTCCATTTCATTCAATAATTTATGCACTCCTAAATTTTTCTCATTTATATCTTCTTAAATTCTACGGTTTTACTCTATTCGACCTTTCATCTCCTTCAGCCCTTCCTCTTCTATGTGACGTTTCATATAAATTTCATATAACTTCATCCACCCCTCTCATCATCTAATCCTTCCAATTTCAATCCACAACAAAAATGGGTAATACTCTCTATTTCTTCAATTTTATTTCTCTTTTGCTGGATTTTTTTTGTTTTTGTTTGTTTCTACCACTTTTTCTCCATTAATGGTTCTTTCAATTTAATTGTCGAATCACATTTCTTTTTCTTTTTAGCAAATTCTCTTATGGCTTATGCATTTAGGTGTTTTGGTGTTTCAATTCAGGTTCTTTCTCTATATCTCTTTGATTTGATTTGAGTTTGGATTAATAATTAGTTGTTTTGGAAGTGAGAATTTGAGGTTTTTAGTGATCTGTTTAGATGTTGAAACTATGAGACTTTGCTATGTTTGTTTTGTTTTTGGTTTTTGTTTCTTAATCCTTTTGGACGAAGAAATTTGTAGTCTGTAGAGAAAGTACCCTCAATAGTTGTTTTTAAAGTATGCTATAGCAACACTTGAATAGAAAAAAAAAGGTTAATCAAACAAAAAAAGTATATCATTTAAATGACATATTTTGGACTTCACAGTTGGATTTTCATTTTTTTTAAATGATGCATATGTAGAAGCTTAATTATTAGGCTTTGCTAATATTTGTTTATTTGATAATCTTATTGGGTGGACAAAATGTGCAGTTTCCTGGAGAAGGCATCTTAACAGGTTATCAAAAGTAAGTTGTTTTCTTAATTTGTGCAATTATCATTGTTGAGTGAAAATTAATAAGACATTGTGTGTGTGTGCGTGTGTTTTTTTTTGGTGGCAAAGTATGAGTATATTTTGATTTGGCAGATATATACCAATGTATTGAAAGAAGCAACGAATTCAGTAAGAAATGTAATGATCATACTTTCATATATTTCATAATATTAAAACAATAATATTAGATGATAATAAAGTGGTTTGGGATTAAAGACAATATTAAAATAGAGAGCCACAAGTTAAAATTTTTAAACAACTAAAAACTCTACTTTCTCTTTTCTTTCCAACTATTATGATGGGAAAAACTTAATCCCCACTATATTTGATCACTAACAAATTTGCTTAGAGTAGATGATAAAAGGACACAAAATCTTCATTAATTGACAGAAAAAAGCAATATGAAATCATTTATTTTGGTAAAAAAAAAGTTGTTGCCCTTGGCTGGTTTTGTAAAGGGCAAAGATAACACAGTTTTCAAAAAAATAAATTAATATACCTAAAATAAAATTTTCTTATGAAAAAAACTGTTTTTTTGTTATAAATTTTATTGATTATAATATATGATTTTACTAATATTTTAATAAATAAATTATATATTATATGCCATTAAAATATAATTATATATTCTTGCGTATTGTGCAATTCAGCAATTAATATCTCATGATTAACAAGTCCAAACTCATACATTACAATTACAGAAACAATTTCAATCCAAATAACTTGAATCATTTAACTATTAAAATTCATGAACATAATTTATAAATTATAAAAATATTCTTCTAAGTTATTGTAGTATTATATGATGCTATCCATTTGTACAACCCATTTTTCATAAACATAAAATAAAATCAACAAATTATACACTTAAACTCACATTTTAGATCACTATCCCACGTAAACATACAAAAAGAATAGTTTAGAAAACCTTCAAGATGGTATGCTGGTAGAGATTTTCTCTTGAGTTGGTAATGATTTTGCAATTTTCTTAGGAAGCATCGAACCAAGGTATAACTAACACTTCCTTCAATATATATACCTTTAGGTATATAACTAATTGCTTTAGTTATACCTGGTTTTGATGTTTCCTAAAAAAGTCATAGAATCATTAGCAACTATATAGAAAATTTTACTAAAATATCATTTAAAAAGCTTTCTAAACTACTCATTTTGTATGTTTACGTGAGACAATGATCTAAAATAGATTTAAGTGTATAATGTGTTAATTTCATTTTCTATTGATAAGAAATAGATTATACGAATACATAGCATCATATAAAACTAAAATAAATTACTAGTAAGTTTTTATAGTTTCAAGAAGTATATTCATGAATTTTGATAGTTAAACGATTCGAGTAACTTGGATCATTTATATTGAAAATGATTCTTAAGTAATTTGAATAATTTGCTTGGTTTTGTAAGGCGTGAATTTGGACTTGGTTTCCATTAATTTCAATTTTCTTTTCCACCAAAAGAAAATTGGAATGGGGGCTTCTAGAATTGTTGTCAGATTGGGCATACTTGTATGCACTACACATTAAATAATCCAGCTTTCAGGATTGAAGCTGTGGCCTTAAAGAATCTATATACATCCTATATTCCTTGAACATCTTGGGGGTGCTCACCACTAAAGCAGATAATGAGGGGCTTATCAATAACTACATCTAGTTTAGTATGATATATACATGATGCACCCGAAACTATGTTTAAATCATATTAAGATTAAAGTTTATTTTATATATTCTACTCCAAAATATCATGCGCACCCTCCCTTCAGGGGCTAATACAACCATGACAGTGGTAGTTTGTGAAACAGAATTCCAAAAATGACCAAAGGAATAAAGAAAATCCAGGACTCTTATGCTCTTCACTCTTGCTGTTGCTTATGCTCTTCACTCTTGACAATGAAGAGCTACAGCATTACAAAACAAGTTAGAACATTTCAAGAACCCTGTGCTTCTAAGAAGGCATTGAACTCCTCCCTTGCCTTGCGCAAACGAGGTGTAATGCAAGAAGCTGGTGAGGTAGGGTGTGATCTAGGGGATGATAGAGAGAATCGAACATGGCGCGGCGATTCATCTGATTTCTTGGCTGTTGATCTTGCGGAGCCATTCTTGAGAACCCCTTTTTTATCATTATCAAAGAAGAATGCTGCTGTAACTGGTGAGTGTGCATCATTAACACTGGTTCTGATCAACTCCAGTGGCAGATCAAAGTAGAGACTCTTAGAGTCATCTTCACTGTCATGTGTTATGGCTGATGAAGCCCAAGACCCACATTCAAATTTTTCCAAGGAAACTCTCCTAGAGATCACATTTTCAATATTCACCACATGTTCAATATCTACTACTGCATTCTTTGCTCTCACTGGCTTTCCCATTCCAAAGCTTGGCAGGAATAGACACAAAGCTCCACATTTGAATTCCTCATCACCACCATCCATGCTCCTTGCAATCTTATGACTGCCTTTGTTGTCTTCAGTTTTGGAAAAGCTGGTATCATACTTCTTGTCATATTCAATAGAATTTGGTTTAGTCAACCAAAGTTCAAAATCATCTGCTGATGCACGTGCTCTCCCTTCAGAGCACGATTTGCTCCTTTGTAAGTAAGTCTCTCGTTGCAGGGGGGTGAGCACATGATCATCTGCTGCCGAGTGCTGGCGTGCCAGATTACTGACTTGTCTGGGATTTGCTTTGCTTCTGTCTCTTGATTTCTTCTTCAACGGAGCTGAGTTAAATCGAGGAGATGAATTGGCTGAGTTTGGAAGGCTGTAACTTAAGAACCCTTTTGCAGGTGGTAGAGGTGGCAACGTTAGTTTAAAGCTTGCCTTTCCCATTGATGATCCTTGCAAGGATATAGGATCCACTGAAATCTGCTTTTCCTTTTGCAGGCTCTCTTTCTCAAAGTCATAGGGAAGATCAGGAGACATATTGGCATCTGCTTCAACTTCGATGTAGAATTCATCTGCCTCTTGAGCACCTCCTTTTGAGGTTGAAAAATCCAAATGATGGGGATGTTCAGTAGTCATATGGCCTTCAACTTCGACTGTGTGTTTCATGTTAGGAATAACTGCATCTGAAACTGGAAGGGCCATGGTGTTGAAAGATGCAGATTGTGAGGTAAAGAAATCACTGGACTACTTAAAGAGAATGACTACTCAAGGGTCAGTTAAAACGTGCCCAGCATATTCACCACCATCTTCATAGTGATTCCCACGTTCTGTTCCTTCCTTTGTTTAAAGGGGGCTAAATGCAACGTTTCATATTTATATTTAAACACTAATTCCTGAGACAACATCTGTCTTGTTTTAAATTCTGATAAGAGCTGACTTTTGTATAATAATGAAGGATAACTATAATAAACATTAAGTTTGCTAAATGCAACATAGAATATGCGCCCGCACGAACAAACGTGAACTTACAAGGGTTGAAGTGCTTACATGAACAGCATATAAAAATCCAAATTCATGCATGTAAGAATTAAGGAGCAATTTAAGCCGATAACTAATGTGGGTCTGTCGACATCTACAAAACGTGAAATAAAATTATGTTTGACACTAATGTTTACTACTGTCAGTGTAGTGGCAAATATAGTAGATGCAAAATGTCATACATTTTTTTTTTTAATGAATAAATAATGTTGTACATTGATACTACATTATATAGCTCGTGCATCATTGATACAACATTATATAACTCCTGTATTGGAGAAAAGGGAGCAAAGAGGAAAAAGCTATATCATTACAGCAATTATATAATTCCCAGAAACAAATTTTTAATTTCATGATTGTGATCTACAAGCTCGTATGAAGACCATTGACACTAATAGGTCCATAACAAGGCACAGAGACTATACAAGTTGACAAGATCTACTGGAGAGAATTGAAAAATAAAATTGATACCACTGAGATACCAATGATGACTGGAAAAGCTGTGACCAGGTAAAGTGCTCCATAACCCTGCAAGTGAACAAGCTTTCTCAGTACATATTTCAAGGATTAGCTAACACAGAAAATCACCATCAAAACTTCTTAATGCTCATTAATTCACTAGGAAATTTAGATGATTGTGAAGCCAAGTTTTAACAATTAGCTTGTTTTGACTGTTCATTAGTGTTACAATGTGCAATGTGTTTTCAAAATACTAAGGGCCTGATTGGTAGGTTAGTTTGAGTAATGTTGTTTGGGTGTTTTTGATATACATGTGGGTGAAAAAGTGTGTTGAAATGTGTATAAAGTTGTTTAAAATGCGAAAATGTTGGTTAGAACTAACCAACCAAATGGGCCCTAAGCAGTCAAAACTTTATGGGACATAAGAACCAATATAGTGATCTAGCAGAGGGGTCATGTATCTGTGGTTTACTCCCCAAGGGTGGGTCCAAAGGGTCCTAACTGGTGAGATTCCACATTATCAAAAAATAAAAAATAAAGAGAGAGAGAGAGAGAATATAGTGTTCCCATATGTAAATTTGACAATTGTGACACTATTTGAACCAGGACCGTTGCAGCAACGTTGCAATATGTTGGCCAAAAGCTGCGTCATAGCTTAAGCGTAGTACCAAATACCAATGAGAAAACCACTATTAACTTGTCAAGAGAAGATCAAGGAACAAACCAGCGCTGGAGGTACTTCTGTGTCATCGCTGGCATCAGAATCATCAATCTCAGCAGCTGAATCCCAATCAACGTTCAGTCTTTTGGCAGCTTCTTTAGGATCAATTCCAGTGTCTGTGGCTTTTGCATATAGGGATTTGCCAGGCTTTTTCTTTGGAGCTTCAACCTAACAATAAACACAGTAGGTGGAAACAAGATCTTTCAAGGTAATTGGAAGCAAAGTCAGCTGAACAAAAATGATACACCAGTGGTGACGAGCTAACCATCTGAAGATGATCTCCTTGACTAGTAAAATTCATCTTTCTGACGATGATATCAGAGGTTCTCTAAGAAAAATTGGCTTCCAGACAAGGTCTTAGGCTTAAACTTGGGTTTAAAATTCAAACTAAAACAAATATAACCAAAGCATAAAAAGTAGAATTTTATGGAAGTTTAAAACCAAACAAATGTATCAAACTACTAAACAGTAATGCTTTTCAGAAATTGATGTGGGATTACGTTTTGGAACTTCAAGAGCACACTTGCTAGAGAATATCTTCTGAAAAGTTAAGCTAACATCCAGACCTAGATAAAAATCAAACATCACACCTTTCAGACACTTTATCTCGCTTTGGTAATGATGCAGCACAATAGCATAGGAAGGGCTAGTGTACCACTTTTCCTATGTCAGGTTATCATATTGAATGTCAGTATATGGTGCTCTAAACAGACATTGTCAGCCAACTTCCTGACAGCCTAAGCTTTTAAGAAAGATGGTTTTTAAAATACAAATTTCTTTTTCCTTCAAACCATTATCAAGTGGCAATTACTGGCGATGATCTAAGGGGTTTGGCAAGGACCTCCATCAACATGGGGACCTCAAATTCTAGCCTCTGAAGAAGGATTGACAATGCATGACATGATAAAGAAACTGTTGAATAAAGAGTCAAACAGATAAAATTGTCATTTCACATTCATATTAGGGAGAACCATTCTGTCTATTCTAATGCAACCAAAAATTTATGAAAAAAGTTGACCCAAAGCTTAAAGTACCTGCAATAATTCACTAATTTTCACATAAAACATATAGCATTGTTAGCCTCAAGCCCTCAACAATAACAGACTTCCAATAAATTCATTGATCCATACAGTTATCAAGAAAACTTTGGTATAGTTATATAGTCTCATTTCTCGACAACAGTCTATTTGCTACCCCAGTGGAAGACTGGATGCATATTGCAGCAGATTTCCTTTAAAATGTCTGAATACTTCGCAAAGAAAAAAGTTTATAACATTAACCTACTCTTACAACTACTACAGTTGCCTGTTGCCTCTATAAACAATATCAAGATGCAGTTTCAACTTTCTTGTACATATGGCTTAGATAACTTTTGCATTTTATCTCCACTTAGATGTTGGAGCCTCAAAGTGAGTAAAAATGAGGAAGCATCTTCATTTCATTTCATTTTGCCTCAATAAAAAGCATAAAAGCTAGCTAGCAAGTAGCTGTCTAAATATTAGCACTTATAGATTCAACAATGCCATATGCTCAAGTTACAAGAGTACCTCCAAATTAGGCCACTGAATCATTTCCTCAGCTAGCATCTGAAGAGCAACACGATCCTTTGGTACTTTTCCTTCATTCACCTAATAAATACAGAATTGCACCATGAATTATGCCAATAAATGAAATCAGTTTTCAAATCTACAATTCACATGTGCAAAAGAGATATCATTTCCTTCTCCTCCTATGGTAGTGAGATGAAATAGGTGAACACAAAGATACATTTGAAAAAACAACAATATATGATTGGAAAATTTGATATATACCAAGGAGTAGGAACTATAGAGATAAATATTTTGGATTTTCAACAAAGATTGCAATAGATATATCAACAAGTCTTTTTTTTTTATAAGTAATAGGGATATATATTGAATAGAACACTGCCTTATGCAAAAAGCATAAGACAGGGAGAAAAATACAGAAAGAAAAGACAAAGAAAAGAGAAAAAAGAATGGGAAAATACTAAATACAAATGAGAGAGGTAAAAAACATAGGGAGAGAGTCACTAGAGGTGATTCTCCAAGCCCTAGACCAATCAAAAAGGGATCCACTGAAAGAAGCCAACAAATGGTCATCCGAGCTTTCCAAGTCCTCAAATGTCCTCCAATTTCGCTCCCTCCAGAGATACCACATTAAGCACAAAGGAGCTAAATTCCAAATGCTAGACGAATGTTTTCCGAGCCAATTCCACCAACCAAAGAGAGTATCTGCAACCGATCTTGGCAAGACCCAAGAAATCCCAAAGGATCTAAACACCCAACTCTACAACCTATGAGCCTTTCCACAATAAAGAAGCAAATGATCCACCGTCTCCCCATTACAACGGCACATAATGCACCAATCAACAAAATCCATCCCTCTACCCCTCAAATTATCACCTGTAAGAATCTTATCCCACACCGCAGTCCATACAAAGAAGGAGACACGCCGAGGAGCCTTAACCTTCCATACACCTTTCCAAGGAAAAATAATGGGCAAAGGTCTTCTTAACTTATTGTAAAACGATCGGACATCAAAATCCCCATTCTTCGACAACTTCCATCGCAAACAATCTCCATTCTCAGAGGGAGGAAGATTAGAACCCAAAGTGCGGAGAAAATCCTCCACATCACCCATCTCCCAATCATTAGGTCTCCAAATAAAATGAACATTCCAGCTTCTTCGATCCTCTATCCCCAAACGCTCAAGAGAAGAGGCCACCGATGCCTCTTTATTGGAGGCCCTCCCATATACATTCGGATAAGTCGAATGAAGAGGAGACTCCCCACACCAATGATCTGTCCAAATCTTAACTCTATCTCCCACCCCTACCTCAAAACGAATATTTTTGCTAAAATCCTCCCAACCAATACGGATACTTCTCCACAAGCCACAGCCGTGAACCCCTCTACCTAGCTTGGAAGTCCATCCCCCCCACTCTTCCCCAAACTTTAGAGCTACAACCCTTCTCCAAAGCCCTGTCTCCTCAACCCCAAATCGCCATAACCACTTCCCTAATAAGGCTTTATTAAAAGTAGTTAATTTTCTTATCCCTAACCCACCATATTCCAAAGGTGCACACACCTTGTCCCATCCCACCAAATGTGTCTTGGAATCCCCCCACAAGAAGTCCCTATGCAACTTCTCAATTTTATTGGCCACATGCGTAGGGATGGTAAAGAGAGATAAATAATATGTCAGAAGATTGGATAGAGTGCTTTTAAGCAGCGTTAGTCTTCCACCTTTTGACAAATACATCTTCTTCCATCCAGCCAGCTTACACTCAATCTTCTCCAAGATAGGATTCCAAACAGTAGGGGACTTGTAGGACGCCCCCAATAGCATACCAAGATAGGTCATTGGCAAAGACTCAATCCGGCATCCCAAAATCTCTGCCAAAACATGGACATTGGGCACCTCCCCGATGGGTACCATCTCACTCTTCAGAGCATTAACCTTTAAACCTGTCACCGCCTGGAAACAAATGAGAAGCATTCAAACACGAAGAATCTGCTCCTCATTTGCGTTGCAAAACAAAATCGTATCATCCGCAAACAAAAGATGCGAGACACAAACCCCTCCACCTCGACTACCATCAGCTCTAAAACCTCGAAGCAAACCAGCCCCTTTAGCTCTTTTCATCATCTTACTGAAGACCTCCATCATAACCAGAAACAACAAGGGAGATAGAGGGTCCCCTTGTCTCAAACCCCTCGAACTCCCAAAAAAATCGGCTGGAGACCCATTAAACAAGACAGAGAATTGGACTGTAGATATACAAGTGCGGATCCACCTACACCACCTCAACCCAAATCCCATTCTCTTCAACAAATCTAGAAGAGCCTCCCAGTTCACATGATCATAGGCTTTCTCAATATCTAATTTGCAAATAACCCCCGAAGTCTTACTCTTCACCCTGCTATCAACACACTCATTAGCAATAAGAACTGAATCAAGTATTTGTCTACCACCCACAAAACTGTTCTGAGATTCAGATATCGATATATCAACAAGTCTTGAAGTATACAAGACACTAAACAAGTGACCACATTACATACCTTTCTTTACAGAGAAATTGTTATTAGATTAATCCACCTATCTAGTCTAATTGTGAAACTTGTTTAAGTAAACTCCTCTTCTTGGCTGATTCTGTACACCAGCTACATCAAAAGTGATGCCAATAAGGGATGTGATAAATCTTCAAACTCCAAGCTTAATAACAACAACAACAAAGCCTTAGTGTCGTATATCTTGCTCACAACCAATCCCAAGCTCAGAAAAAGGAGAGTTGCTGTATGTTAAAGATCAACATTTAATTTAGTCACTTCATTATGAATGGACCCCCAAGCCTAACCTCCTTTCTTTTTCTCTTTGTTATATATTGCATGAAAGAAAAGAAATGGGATTTATTATTCATTCATAGAAGTCAAAGATCAATGCAATATGTTTTGAAAAAGGGGCTTTACTAACACAATTCCTTCTCATTTTATGTACAAATATTTCCCTTTTTTTTTGGTATGAGAAAAATAATTTTATTAAGAAAAAGGCATCAGTTTGAATACACCATAAGTGTACCAAACTGCATACAAAGGATTACAAACGCATGTTCAAAGAGTGTATAAGATCTAGAAATTGTCCAGAAGGAATACTGCAAAGGGAAGCCATCCATTCATACAAGCATCTCAGAACTTTTTTTTTTTTAAATGACATGATTAAAATGCTCCCCTTCAAACATTCTACTATTACGCTCACACCATATTACCAACATAACACACAACAGAAGCATCTTCCAAATTTTAGCACCTCTATGGCCATGGAATTTCCCTTGCCAACAGTCTAAGCATCTAAGACACCTTCTTTGTCACAACCCAAAAGACTCCAAATAAGGGAATCATAAAAGACCAAATCCTAGAGGCTCCAAATATGGCAAGCACAAGAGACAAAACGGCCCTTGCTACTGAACAAGCAGCTAAATTCAAAGAGAGGGAAGGCCCCAAGAAAATGATCAACTAATTCACCGTTTTTCTTGCACGTATAACACCAATCAAGATCCTTTTCCAAAGATTATCCACCATTACCTGGGTTGTCATCTGAACAAAGAAGGCAACTTATCTTGGGACCTTTGTATATCAATACTCCTTTAAGGAAAACATCTCCATATAAACCCCCTAAAAACTTAATAGTAAGAATGAACGTCAAGTTTTCCTTCCTTTGAAGGCCTCCAACAAATCTGATCCATCCCTTGGCCTGAAGTTACTTGAGTACAACAGTTCAAAGAAATTTTTCATAGACTCAAACTCCCAATCTTGTGGCTATCTAGTGAATTGAGGGTTCCAACAACTCCCATGATCCAAATAAAATGCAAATGAGGCATTCTTGTCTACTGCAATTTTATACTTCTCAAGGAACATATCCTTAAGACAAGAATCTTCCCACCAAGTATCATGCCAGATATTCTCCCATATACCAACCCCAATAATAAACTTGATATTCTTACAAAAGATATCTCATCTGCTTCTGATACATTTCCAAATCCTTACCCCATGTGAACCTCATACCTTCTCCATTCCCCCCCGCCCCAATTATTCTCTGTATATAGTATAAACAAACCTGTGTCATAACCGTTTTCATTCAACCCCAAACCACAATAATCATTTCCCTTGAAGAGCTTGATTGAAAGTGCTCAGCTTACAAATCCCCAATCCACCATTCTACATAAAATAAAATAAAAAGATTGCTCCCTACTCCACTAAATGAAACTTTTTGGCATCTCCCATTCCATCCCACAAAAAATCTTTTTAAAGCTTCTCCAAATGATTCACACTATGATTTGGCACTATGAAAACTTACATAAAGTAAGTGGGAAAGGAAGATAATGTACCCTTGATGAATGTAATCCTTCCACCTTTTGAGAGATATAATTTCTTCCAACCCACAAAACATTGTTCCATCCTTTCAATAACATGATTCCACACCCCTCGAGCCTTCCAATACATGGGCAAAGCACCCACCTTACAACCCCAACAGAGACATTAATCCCTTGTTATACATCCCCAATAGGTACCAATTCACTTTTCCCCAGACGTACACTCATACCTGAGACTGCTCCAAAGCAAAGGAGAACACATCATGGATAACCAAGTTGTTGTGGAATTGCCTTACATAACACAATTGTGTCATCAGTATAACGGAGATGCAAAACTTCCGTTACCCCTATATCCTCCTCCCACCTTAAAACCCACCACTGTCTGCAGTCCATAACCAAAATAAATAGTAATAATGATTAAGGTTCACATTGTCTTAGACCTCTAGAGCTGCTAAGAAAAATAGTTCGCCTGCCATTGATCATAATAGAGAACCAAACCAGTGGAATACAAAATTGGATCCAATTCTTTCACTTCTAACCAAAACAACACACAATCTCAATGAAATGATCATGACTTTTCAATGTCTGTTTTGGAAACTACACTAGGAGCTCTTCTCCTCGGCCAACTAACCAAACACTCATTGACAATAAGAATTAAGTCCAAATTTTGTCTGTCACCCATGAATGCAATTTGTGAGTCAAACACAAGCCACCCCATATTTACCTTCTATCTATTTTCCAATACATTTGGGATCAATATATACACACTTCCAAATAAATTAACGAGTGTTTTCAGAACCACCTATTATTGGTATTAAAGTAATAAAAGGTGAATTCAAAGACTTTTTAAATCTGCAATAAGTATAAAATTCATGAAACAAAAACATTATATCCTTCTCTAGAAAACCCCACCAATACTTTTTTTTTTTTGATAAGTAACGAAAAAAATATATTAGAGAAGAACAAAGCCCCGTACATAGGAAATGTATTAAAGAGGCAAAAACATCAGGAAACCAAATTACAATGATCAAGCAAACCAAAAAGGGAAAGACAAGAAAAAGATGGTAAAACTAAACACCATTCGAGAAGAGTAAAAAAGAAAAAAGACTTAAACTCAAGAATGGACCGTTCACGACCCTCAAAGCTTCTAGAATTTCGTTCCCATCAGATACACCACATCAATCAGTGCGGCACCATTCTCCAAATCACTATATTGTGATAACGCCTGAAATTGCAAGCCCAACAATCCAACAAATCCACTACCCTTTGCAACATCACCCAACAAATACCAAACAAGCAAAAGACCATACTCCACATCTCATAAGCTATAGAACAGTGAAGGAGGAGATGATCTACAGATTTCCCACACCTTTTGCACATATAACACCACTCAAGAACAACAAAGTGCCTTTTCCGAAGATTATCAATAGTAAGAATCTTGCCTAGAGCAGCAGTCCAAGAGGAAAAAAGCAACCCGGGAGGAACCTTCGATTGCCATATCAATTTCCAAGGGAAGGGAGTGGCAATGGGGGGGGGGGTGGGAAGGGAGTGATAATACCCACTCACCACTCACCACGCCTGTTGGCTAGCTAGCTTGTCAGAACCTACACCCCGCAACTTTGTGGAATAAATCAAAGCCATACACGAATCCAACAAGTGTGACTCTTGATCATTCACAAAACAGCAAAATTGTAAGTTCTAAAAAATTCTCCTATTTGTATAGCACATAACCTCAGAGACCGAAGCATCCCTTGTCCTACTAATATTGTAAAAATCTGGGAACGCCTCCTTAAGAGGACTATCCCCACACCACACATCAACCCAAAACCCCACACGACTACCATCACCCACATCATACCGAAGAAACTTGGAAAAATTCAGCCAACCATTTCTAATAGACTTCCACATACAAACACCATAAGCCCCAGACACAGATTTTGTACACCAACCTCCCCAGTCATTCCCATACTTCGCCCCAATGACCCTTCTCCAAAGGGGCATCATTATCCACACCATAACGCCACAACCATTTGGCTAAAAGGGCAAAATTAAACGTTCTCAAGCACCAAATGCCTAGCCCTCCAATACTTGAAGAAAGAAATTGTGAATCCATCTAATCCTGGAGATTTGTCACCATAAAATCACATAAGGCCCCTAAACCTCCTCTTGACCAAATGGCCTATTCATCCAACTGCTAGTATCTTCATCAATGGCTGACAAAGGAAAGGTTTCTATATAAGGTCTCCATTCCTCTTGTTGAAAGTAGAAATATGCTGTTAATTCTAGCAATGTCATGAGGGCATCTTGAAGAAGTTCTTAGTCAGAATTATTATACATAATTGGAAAATATAAATATATAGTGGCCACTGCCAGTTTGAGATTATCAGAAGTAGAAGGCTTTGACAGTGATAAGGTATCAAGTGGAGATCACATGTCTCTTTTAGAAGCATATCCAGCAAGGGGTGCACAGCCTCAACCTTTAAAATTGCCCAAATACAGAAACTCTCAAAGTCTAACATTGAACATTAACAAGAAAATGTTCACATGGTTGTATCATCTCAAAAACAAAATGACAATGAATAAATAGTTTGTCCACCATGGAACTGAGATATGAAGCCAAACACAATTTAAAATTTGTATGAGTTATAGTAGGGAAGAAAACAAAAAGGAGGGACTCACTTCTTCCAAAACAGCAGCCAAGTCCTCCCTCGTTGGGGTATCCGCATCCTCGATTCCAAGTAATCTTCTCCTCTCAACTTCTCTTGGGTCCTCAATCATTATGGTCAACTTAACCTACACATTAGGAAAGAGGAAAAAAAATGGTAGATTGGGTCATCTTATAATAAAATGTACACACAAAATTGGACAGTTTGGTAATGACATGAGAGTGTGAGATAGCTAGACAAGTATCAAATACACTAAAACATTCCCAAGATTTAGTAAAGTTTTTAATTTATTTTTAATAACGTATGGAACCTTTCTAAAGAAGAACCCTTTGGACTTACTTCTAGCAAATAAACCTACAGGCAACTAACCTCACCGCCAGATCTAGTTACCAAATAATCTAGGGGTATTTGCCCCAAACGAGCTAAGCAGTTTATGCTCATGCCCACAAAGTTTTAGTGAATGCATATGTTAGAATTATGTGGTTATATAATTAAATTAACCATTTTTTAATAGCTTAAATTTTTGGGAGAATCAGTAATTTAACACGGTATCAAAGCATGTCTTCTCCACTCTTCCTCCCATTTAAAATCCCACTCATTGGCCCTCACCTATTCAAAATTTAAAAGGAAGTTTGAGCCCACATGTGAAGCACGGTGTTACATTTACCATTTTCCAAGAGCTTAAGCTTTTGGTAAAATTGGTAATTTAACAGCACAGACTAGAATCATGAAATACCATATATGGTATCAAAACTACTAAATTCACAAAATTTTAGTCAAATTTAAGAGAAGGGTACAAGTATAACCAAACCAATACTAAATTAGGACAAAATTATGAAAAGTGTCAAAGAAAATATAGGATAAACTAACAAAACAATGTGTGGAAGCAAAGCAAAGCTGAGAATTTCCAATGGAAATCAAATAAAAAAATAGTACAAGTAAAGTAGTAATGACCTCATTGAAAATCATATCTCGATTTTTTTTGAGAAGCTCCAACACCTACAGTGAGAAAGATAGAGTCTTTATTAACTAAGCAAACAAAAACATGGGCATGAATGGTCATAAAAGAGAAAAATAAAAAAAACCCTTTTGATTTGTCGAATGTATTCGAGGTCTTGAGGGTCTGGTTCCTCTTGGGTCGATGAAACGCTTGGCTCTGTGGCCTCTTCATTGCTGCCAACGAGTACAACTAGTCGACTCTTTGTTGGGCGACAAGAGTAGCGGTGATGGAGTTTCTTCGAGGAGATGGGTAGCTTTGGAATCCTATAACAAGAAGAAGATGAAGAAGACGAAGAGGGTGAAGCAATGACTGGGAGTTGGAGCAGTGGCATAGCCATGGCTTCCATTGCTCTGCAATTCTTTTTGTCGTAATCCTCAAAATTCAGAATTTCATATTCTGTGTCGGAATCGAATCGGGTCGGATCCGACCCACAGTGGATCAAAAAAAATTCTACTTTTCCTTATAATTTTTTTTTTTTTTTTTTTAAATAATAAGTAGATGGTGAGGGAATTAGAAAAAATGAGGGGGCATTTGAATACAACGTTCGGAACAGCATGGTTTATAAATAAATAAATGTTATATTATAATTTTTTTTGATGAATATGATAAAATTTTAATTCTTGGTGTCTGTTTCGTAATAATTTTTTTTTTCAAGCCTAAACTCCAATTAGTTTTTAATATATGTGGAGTTTAAATCCTAAACCTCTTATTCGTGCGGTCATAACTCACAACATTTGAATGACTAAAAGTTTGAAACGCTAGGTGAGTAGTTACCACAAGAGCGCTTTTTGGAATAGGGTGGATGAAGGATTTGACACTTGAATTGGCAATGAAATTGACAATTGTAGGGGTTGAGGTGGTGGCAAGAAGGGTCATTTGCAGCGACAAGTTAGGGCTCATTTGGTAGAGGAGTTTGAGTAACGTTATTTAAAATGATGTGAAAAATGTGGTTTAAAAAGTGTTGTGAAATACACGTATTTATAGTATTCATAAAGTAAAAAATGTGTTTGATACCATGTTTCAAATAACATATCTTAGTATTTGAAAAATAATTATGTGTTTGGTATGTGTATGTTTAATTTTTAAAAAGCTAACAACGGGTTTAAATTTAAATTTATTATATCAGGAGAGAAGAAAAGTGCCTGAAGCTTCTTAGGCCTTCTTTTTCCTTTTGTGCCATTGAAGCTTCTCATTCTTTCATGAGTAGGAATTGAGGCAGACAATACAGACGACGATCTACAACTTTTTCCTTAACTTCACATTTCTCATCTCCATCGATGCAGACAACGATCCGCGACTGGGCTTTACTTTCCTTCGGATCTCGTCAATTCCTATCAGCAGTCCACAACCTAGCAACAACCAGGGGTTTGCTCGCTGCCAAAGCCATGGGAAGAAGGTCTCATTTCACCACCAAAAATCCATGGGCTTGCTACAAATCCAGGTTTAAAGAACACTTTGATCTTGGTTCTTAATGGGTTTTTGTAATAAGATTGTTATTTTCTTTCTTTATATTTTTAATTAAAAACTTTGTCAATTTAGTGAGAGGGGTTTTCTGACATACCCAGATGCTTTAAACCACTCCATAGGGAGAAACCACCAAGCCCCAGCAGAGCAAGGACGGACCTAGGATATTAAGCTAACAGAGACCGGAATATAAAGGAAAAAAAATCCAAATAGGCATCTATATAGTAATAAATATATATATATATATATATATATATATATATAAATACTCAAATCATTGTTTCTAAATACATTAAAATGCAATCATTTACCAACAAAGACAAAAACAAAAACAAAATAATTTTTTTTTTAATACTAGGATGGCTAGAATTTTTTTTTTTTTTTTTTTGAAATTAGAGCATTCATAGTGGTGGTGCTAAAAATTTTAGCTTTTAACACCTCCAACATTTTTAGCACCTCTAAAAGGTATTTTATCTATTTTACCACCTCAGTTTACAATACACCCAATATTAAGTGTTCTATTTTTTTATTACTTTATTTAAAATAATATAAACAACTCTTTAAAATAATAAAGGAAGAGAGAGAATTTGAGTTTTTTAATTGAAAGAAGAGATATAATCTTAATAAAATATTGTATTTTATTTTTAACAACTTACTACAGTCAATTGATATTTATACTAGTTTACTTTAATTGCAAAAAAAATTTGTTTTAGCTTCTCTAATAACATATGAATTTTTTGTTCTTTGGTGGTAAAATAGTTTTTTTGCTAAAATCAATCATCATTATGATTGTTTTTGTTAATTTTTTTAGTTGAATAATTGCTATTTAGGTGAGGCTAGCTAGGCTTATTAAGAAGAAATGGGGCCTAGGGTTTTGAAAGGGGCTCAAGTACAAAAATAAAGTATATAATAGCTATTAAAAAAAAATTGGACCCAGAGGGGACCCCCACCTGGATCCATCCCTACAGCGGAGGAAACCTTGTGAAAAGATACCAAATTTGGGGTTGTGGTATATTTGGGAAAATAGAGAAGAAGATTAGTATAATTAGATGATTTTGTTGTAAAACATGAAGATGAGAAAGTGGGAGTACAAATTGCTCGAGTTTTCAACCATATGTGGTAATTTCAAAAATAAGGAAAACACTAGTAGTGTCTAATTTAAATTGAGGTGGCTTTGAGTCATGGCCTTCGAAAGTAGTCCATTATTGTTTACAATAGACATCATGGAAAGTAAGAACATATGTTGTTTGGAGTCTAAACAATATATAGTGTATAAACTAATTGGATTAATACCTAATCCAATATTACTCCCACAAGGCTTTAAAGTAAATAGTTCTTGAGGAGTTACTCCACAATTCTTAAAGATTTTATTTTCGGGTGGAAACACACCCTGAGCAAGGTAAAACAAGTTGGTTTCATGATAATTCTAAACAAGAAAAGTAACAAGAGTAATATTTTATTCGTGCATAAGCAACTGTAAAAGCTTTTGGTGATAGTGATGGATTCATAAATGATCTTTCTGTACATAGTGATGGATTTAGAAATGATCTTTTTTGCAATGAACATGCGTATTACATTGTTGGTTGTTTTGAACAAAAGTCTTTTATATGATACATGTTACAATATGATGATGTTAAACTTGGTACTGAACTCGTGTCTTTGTGCAAATTATGTTGAGGGAACAATGGATTCAATACTCTTTGGTTTCTTTTGCAGATGTCGAAAGCAATGCATAACAATATTGACGATAGGCTTAGGTTCTGAAATGCGAACTGTTTGTGTGGCTTCAGAGTAAGTGTGAGAATTTCGGATAAGCGAAATGATAACCGATATAGGCTTTACCAATGTTGCCCAAGGGATCAATGTGGTTTTTTTGAATGGTGTATTCCATTGAAGATGGCATTGTAATATGTGAAGGATTTCTAGCAACTACAAATAGAGCTATATTGCAAGAGGAATTAAAGGCCGTGCATGAGACGGTCCAACCCATTTTTGAGACTAAAAGAATGGTGAAGATTATGTTCGTTAGATGGTGTCTGCTATGTGCGGCTATTTTACTACTGCTCACTATGCCAACGATGTAAAAGAAAGTGATATGCTACCCACTTTGTCTTTCCTTTCTATGCATATTTGTGTATTATGTATAAATCGTTATCAAATTGACTTGGATACAGGGGACCATTTTATAACATGGTTTTGTAGGGTTTTTTTTTTTTTTTACATAACAACCTCTTGTATTTTTCTACTGCTATCTATATGTATGTTTGAAAACTATTTGCCTAAACCTGTTTAGCAACTTCTCTTGTATATATTAAACATACTAGCATCTTACTAATTCCACATATCATTTTGAATATGGATATATCATTTAAGTTGTTGATTGTGTGCCTTGCATTATTTCCTCCTCCATGATTAATTTCCCAGTCCATAAAAGCTTAGCTTATTCCGTATTAAAATGAAATAAATGGAAGGACTTTTGTAGTCATCGCAACCCCCATTTTTCAATCTCTCCCATGAATAGTTCACATTAATGGCTGATATTTCTTCTATCTTGGCAAAAGATCTCATTAGTTTGAAGCCATGCCTAGCTTAGGCAATTACACAACCAAGGCCTTGAGCCATAACCAATTCTTTCCCAAAAAGACCGCAAACTATCACAATTTTTTTTATATACCTTAATACCACAATTAATGTCATTCTCTCTAGAAGCATAATAGTTTACAATGATCAAGTACAGGAACGTGTTAGCACCATCGATACAACATTCATTTTGTTATTTGTGTTGCTAAAAATAGCTTTTTAGCATTTTGATCTGTGAATGCTCTAAGTGCATATTCAAATGTGATTAAATGAAAGATTGTTAAATTTTATATTATCGAATTATGTGTATGAAAAACTTTAGTGAAGGAGTCAATAACGAAGTTATCAAATATTGAAATCTTGATTTTGTGCTAGCGATGAGATTAATCGAAACTTCGTTATAGTTTAATGACTCAATAGAAAACAAGCCAAAGTCAGGCAAAATTTAAAACAAGTAGGTCAAAATTAAAACATTTAATTGGTATTAAATATAAAAATAACAATAGTTCACATAAGCTTTCTCTCTTGTAAAACAAACCAAAAAATGACCTGATAGTTACAAAAAATATACACACCATACAAAGGACTCAAAACTGGTGTTGAGAACCCACCAAGTCATAACTAATGCCCAATGTTTATTAAAGGAATTGTGTATTAAGTGAACTTGCATAAGAAACAATACAACAAGGCACAAAGATTTGTTAGTGGAGTTTTTGGAGATATCTAGAGAAGGGATTTGGAAGAAAAATGAGATATCCTCATTTCATTCCTCACACCATTTAAAAAAAAAAAAAAAAAAAGAGATGCTTGAAAAAAAATTAAAAATCTAGTTAATACCGCTCTAAGGGCATTTATTAATAAATTATTTTAAGATGGCTTTTATACAACTTCCTTGAGAAATATAAAAAATTGTAAAAAACATTGTTATTTTTCCATAGAACATTTCTAAAAATATATTCTAAATTAATACCTTTAAAACATTCATTAAAATGTCTTAAAGTTTGTGTGAAGGGAAAAAAAATAAGTAAAATATGTCACCTAAGGGAAAAATATACCATATGATAGCACAATATATATATATATATATATATATATATAAATGTTGGGATTTTGTCACTATTCTTATTTTGATGGGTTTTGAATCACTTTTTTGATTAAACTTGAGTTTGACATCAGCTTTAAGTTTTAAGTTTTAGCTTTTAGATTTTTTGTACCGTTTTTTAAAACTTTACTTTTTTTCCTTTTTTTTTTTTTTTCATTTTTTCAAGGTATAAGTATACTTTAGCATACTTTCAGTAAAATATGTTCAGCAAAGAGTTAGATAAGCTGTTACTACAAATAAATCAATTATGCATACAAATTTGAAAAACTTTGGTCAACATTTCTCAAAGGATTCATCTCCGAAATATTCTTGAATATGATTTTCTCAAGTAGTAGTCATTCATGTAAATGTCTGCATTATATGTAAACATCTGTACATGAATGCCAACTCTATACATAGAGTATGCTACTCTTTATGCTACAAGGGAAAAACAATTAACCTACACCACAGATCATGTCACTTCATACATACAGAGCATGTCAATTAAGAATAGCTATGAAAGATACAAAGCATGTTAATAAGAATATACCTCAGAATGGAAAGGGGGGAGGAAATGACTTTATGTGCTCTCACTTTATTTGTCAAAGCTTTGCAACAAAGACAGTATAATTATGAAAACTGAAGAGTAATGTTTATACAACTTTACAGCAAAGATAACATAATGTTTATACAAACAACATCAACACAACAATAGTAATTAACAACAAAAATAATGTTCCTTAACAAACCAGAATGTTGGAATAATCATTAACAAAAAGTTTATACAAAAAACTCAGCATAACAGTAGTTTTTTACAGTAAAAATAACGTGGTTTCTTAACATACCAGAATGTACGGCCATCTTTGACAATATACAAACAATATCAGCACAACAGGAGTTTTTAACAATATAAATAAATGATTCCTTAACAAACCAGAATGTACTACCATCATTAGCAATAAGTTCATATGTAGTAAGATCATTGTTTCTTAGCAAACTAAAATGTCACCCCACTAAACCATACAACCAATACAACAAAAAATGGTTCTAGTGGTAATTAGCACAATACTATATAAGAATAGAAACAGTAACTGCAACCCCACAAAAAACAGCTCAAACTCGCCCCTTTTCCTTAACCAAGTCTCTTACATTAAACTACTAACTAAATCCATCCAACCCTTTATTCTATTCGGCCTTAGCATGATCAAAGCAGCCCTAGCATGATGAAAGCAGTCCTACTATTGGGCTTATGGAGTTCATTAAGAACCTTGAACATGGTGTAATCATCTACATTTTCAGTACTGTTAAGAATTGTGGCGGCCTTGTCTATTGAGAACCTATCACTCACTGGTGTAGATTCAACAATTTCCTTTCAACTATAGCTTTCCTTATTACTATGCCTTTTCCTTGACATGTCCGTGAATGTCATGATAGCATCTGTCATATATTCAATGGGCCCTCATTTCCTCTTCTTCTTTGCCGAGGTCTCTGAGTGAGATGGCTGCATCCCAGCACGCTTGCTGCATTGCCCTACAACTAAGGTGGGCACCTTTCCACATCATCTCCACTATCGGGTTCAACATTGACGTGCACTCTATGCATTAGGAAAGCGGCATCCAATTTTTCGCTCTTTATCGCTGTTAAGGGCTGGTTGGATGGAGGAAATTTGTAAAAATCCAGTTGTAGTTCCCGCATTGAACAGCTGTCTTAGCAAGTCATAGTGATCTAGCCCCTTTTTATGAAACTTTTTGCACCTAAGTTTGGCCTATAAACATGTGGTACATAAGATTATTTACTTGTGGTATTTATTTATATGAATACTATGAATGAATGGCATGAAAATTATAAAGCTAACCTATAACACTCACTACCGTTGCCTGTGCCCTACCGTTGCCTGTGCCCAAGCCTTGTCACTACTTGTGATTGTGTTAGTAATAGAATCTCATGTCATTCCAGTTCGACCGATTAGCTGGGAAAAAACTCAATGTCTTTACTTTAACCTTTGATATTTCTAGCGTAATTGATCTTTGTGATAGGTTTTTTCGGCTCATCAATTGAACTCATTTTGGACAACTATCCAAACCCCTTTTTTTAAATTGCCCACTAGGCATGTTTGCTTTGGCTTCTTCTTCAACCAAAACATCTATGAAGTGCTTCTCAATGGGAGGAGGCCTTAACTTCCAATCCTCAACGCCAGTTGATGTAGCCATCTAATAAAAGATACAAACTTAACCAAAAAATATCTACAAATATGGATAGTAAGCAACACAGAGTGTACATAATCTCCTAGTAAATTCAAGGTTTCTAATTTCCTAAATTACTTTTAGGATTTCTCAAACTTGAACCTAATCCTCACCAATACTACTTTTAGGATTTCTCAAACTTGAACCTAATCCTCACTAATACCAGTAACTACAAAATAGGAAAATGGTCCTTTGCACAGAAAAACTCTACCAAACGTGTTGTAGTATTATGTTTTAAGTTCAAATGCAGCTAGAGCAACACATTTAGCAATTAACTCAAACAAGTTATTACAAAATATAACAGAATTGCAGTGAAGACAAGTTACATACAGCATGGGGAAAGAAAACAAAATTCATAATTATAAATGTTTTAATGAAATCAAATATAAACTTTAGGCCTTTATAAATGATTTTCAAAAGCCCATTTTGAAAACCATACTTAGCTTTAGTTTCATGGGCATGGAGGAAAATCGTGTCCAAAATCAAGAGCAAAAATCAATAGCAATTGTGAACAACTATGAACACCGTGGGTGAAGGATTGTTCAACAACAACTAAGAGTAAATGCAATAGAAAAATTCAACATTTAATTGATAAACAAAATTAAACACTTACCGTAGGTGAAGGAATTGCGTTGGAGGAGTATGAATATGGCGAAAAGGCTGAGAAGGAAGATGCTGTGTCTGTGTGCTCCATAATATATAGTGGTAATGGTAGATGAGCTGTGCAAGGTAACTTAATTTGATTTGAGATAAATTATGATACTTGTTTGAAAAAAATCTTGCCCAAAACAGTGAATAAGGCGTGGCTAGACCGGCTGAGTAAATACAGTGGTTGAGGAGATGAATCAGGCCTTACAGATTTAGGATTAATTTTGGTGAATTTAGGGTTTGATAACTTTGATTTCGAATTTATGATATGTTTCAGGTGGCTGTTGGGGATGAGTAATGAGGGATTCGGGTGGGTGGCTGGGTGGGTGGCTGGGTGGGTGGCTGGGACTAATGAAGGGTTAGCTACACTATGGTGATGGGATTGCTGTTGTGCAAGAGGGAAAGGAGAAGTAAGCTTTAGGAAGGATGGAGAGGGTAGAGACTTAGAAAGGACAGATAGTGTGGGGGAGAAGAGACGTTGAGATGTAGTCACTTCAAGTGGGCCCAATGTACTTCAACCAAACAGTAACATATTTGGGACAACATAACTCAAACACCACTTCAACAACACATCTTAACAAACACAAAACTTAATGTGGGGCCCACGTTTTTGGGCATTTAAACAACAAACAACAGTTTTAAAACACCCATACCAAACAGTACCTTAGTTAAGGTAGTTGGAGGAACTAGATTGTGCCCTCATAAATAGTAGCTCTTTTGTAGTGTCGGTAATGGTGCTAGGAGGTTGTTGTTGGTTTGACGGTGGTGATTGATGATATGTCGATAATTTTGATTTTTTTTTTGTCGTAGTTTTTTCACATGAAGAAGAATTGGACAAAATAAATAAGGGAAATGTTAATGAATGCCCTAAGAGTATTAGTTTTTGAACTATTTTTAGAAACATTTTATGAGAAAATGATAAAGCAATTAATTTTTCTAACATTTTTTTTATATTTCTCATAAAAGTTGTGTTAAAAACTTAAAACTTTATTAATATGATTTATTAAATTTGAAATAGCAAACAAGTGCCAAGCAGTTTTTTAGGACAGGGATCACTATATAACAAGATTTGAGAACAAATTTCAAAGAACTAGAAAACTAGTTTTGAAAACACAACAACAAAACCAAATGCTCCCTCAATTTTTCTCTTTCTTTTCTTTCTCCAAAAAGTTTACTACCATAACAATCTTCACAATTTTTGTCACAACTCGCCGTATAGTGGATTGAAAATAGTGAAGTTCTAGCAAAAGTTTCGGAGATTCATATTATCATGGCACCATACTTTTATTGTAGCCCATGGGACCAGACAATCCCCAAACATGTATGCAAGCACTTGGCCAACACTTACTACAGCCCATTTAGCGCACTAGCTTTATTCTTGGCCCATTCAAACTTTTCTAGTGTTTCCTTCAAATATATCTAAGAAAAATCAGCCCAACCCTAGGCTATACTTTTGACATTTGTATAGGTATAGCAATTAAGCCTGCAAGCTGGTCATGGCCCAATTCACTTATAATGAGTCCAATTTGTTTCATACTTAACATGGTCTCAAAGGGACTATGGAAGTATATATGGATTGTCTCACTTGAATTCCTTATTATTATTATTATTATTATTATTATTATTATTATTATTATTATTATCGCAAAAGTTAAAAGTCTATAAAATGTCTTATGAGTTTATTTGCTATATATTTGGACCAATGGAAATTGGAAAAGGGGAGAGGAAAGAAAAAGAATAGCTTAATAACTACCCTATTAACATAGTGAAAAAAAATGTACAATAAACTATCAATTTTCAATTTAATGATTTAAATGTTTATTTCTATATTGTGTGCCATAGGCCATAGCTCTCAGTATCAAAATTGCCCACCATTTATCGTTACATGCTATATATGTTGCGATTCCAATAGCTCGAACCCACTCCCCCCTCTCCCAAGCACTTACGAGTTGTGATTTAGAAATATACCAACTCACTTAACTCAGTGGTACTGTGATAGTAGTTGGGTATGTTATTGTTAATTGCCACTTCTCTCGTAAAGTCTTCCAACGTACTATGGTACAGTACTACTCTCCCTGGCACCTTCTTTCAAGTCACAAGAGCTCCTTCCATCTCAACATATATATGGTACAGATTCCATTTAATATATTGAGTAATGTTAGGAATGTAAATTCATGTAAATTTTTTAATTTTACAGTATTTTTCACAATTGTACATGCATGGTTTATTCCGATTAGAGTAATATCATTTTAAACTTATTTATCTTTGTAAAATTGTGATTTCCAACTAGTCTTTATTAGTTTTAGTTTCATGCCAAATTTGATTGTAATTTCTTCAATCATTTCCTTGTATTTACTTAGGTTTATTTGTAAGGGATGAGTGTGAAAGATTGATGAAGAATCAAGCTTCAAAGATGGATCAGTGTAGTTTGCAAGATGCTCGCAAGAAGAATAACCCGCAAAAGGTCACGTGTAAAGTACATGACTAGAAGCTGAAGAGTCATGCTATGCTGTCAAATTTACGAGTACTTCGTGAGAAAGACCATCTTGCGAAGTACCCGCGAAACTCGCTATTTAGCAAAAAGAAAAAGTGTTTTACCAAATTCTTTACCCAAACTATGGTCCGTTTGAATACAGCTGAAAACAGAAAACACTGTAACAAAATAATTTTTAAATGTGTAAATAGTACCGTGAGACCTATTTTTAATGAAAAAGTTTATGAAAAGTGATGTTTGTGGGTCCTGTGAATAGTGCACAAGTGCACTGTTCACACAGAAAGTCAACAAAATCGGCTAAAAAAAAAAAAAAAAGCTGAAAACGTGCAAACGTAAAACGCAGTAAACGTTGAATCCAAACCGCACCTATATATACACTCATTACTCACGAAATGTAAGAATTGTTTTTTAGAGAAAAAATCCTAGTAAATACACTTAAGAAGTCCGTTGGTAACAGGAGTTTGGAGGACTCAAGTACATGTAGTAGACTAGGCTTGGAGAGTCTTTTGTTATTCGTGTACTCCAACTTTATTCACTAGTGGATTGATTTCAATTTAGAGGGTCACAGAAAAGTTTTTTGCCGAATTTTTTAATTTCCTCTTGGAGAGTCTTTTGTTATTCGTGTACTCCAACTTTATTCACTAGTAGATTGATTTCAACTTAGAGAGTCACAGAAAGGTTTTTCGCCGAATTTTTCAATTTCCTCTTTGGTAACACGTCTTGGTATTATCTTGTGTTTGTATTTCTCTTTCCTATTATTTAAGCTTTCATTTTATTGTTCATTGTGGTTGGATATAACTTAGAGTAGTATTACCGGTTTATTGTGCATATTTACTCTTATTTCGCACTTTGTTAAGTTAGAGTAAAAATAATCTAGTTGTAATTTTAAAATTGGGGTCTGAACAAGCTCTAATATTTTCACACTAATATGAGCTTTCAATCTTCGACAGCATATTTATTATAAATCAATCACAACGAACCATATATCAACAATTATGAAAAATATTGTGTTCGAATTCTTATTCTAATAACTTTGTCTTACCAAAAAAAAAATAGCACAAAATAGAAAAAAGAATAATTCCCAGTGTCGTTTCACCAGCTTGAGAATCATAAGACTTTTTTCAAAGATAGGCAATTCCCAAGTTCTGGTGTGAAAAAGCAAACCCTTCTAGAGAAGACTAGAAAGAGCTAGCTAGCTAGCTAGTATTCATAGAATATCTGACAAGGGTTCGTCCTAACCACCCCTCAAAATCATGCACCATGGGAACCACAGACTCATAAAGAAGTAGTTTGAGGTCTGGGGCTTTTGTTGGAGGAATTGGTTCTGCTGAGCTTTACTGCAAAGTGCAAACTCTGATCCATCTTTTTCTTTGTTCATGCATCCACTCCATACATGTTTTAAGTACGTACGTACTCTTTATGCTGAACTTTGGAGTTAGGATACAACACACATGCAGTAAAGTAATAATGAGCTCTACTGCTATATATACGCAATAATAATGTCTAAATTTGGAATTCATTACTAGTGTCAGCTGAGCTTAGTTATGGTAGCTTTGGAATATCATCACCCCATATCATCAAAACCCCAGATCTTCGTTGATTGATCTTGATGCGGAAGATAGGCTTTTATTTTTATTTAATATTATTTATTTTTGCAAATCAATTATACTTTTTATGTTTTAGGTGGTAATAGTTTTTTAATATTTGGAAGCAATGTTATTTTCGCAGTAAAGCAATTAGGGTTTCCTATTGTGCCAATTAAAACTATGGTTTCCTATATAAGCAAATTACTATACTCCTTTTAGAAATGTTTAAGTTTTTGATAATTTTATATATATATATATATAAAAGCATTTTCAGGGGTTTCTTTGGTTTGATATTAACTAGAGCTAGCTCTTAGTGTTGACTCATAAGTCCTTATCCCTTTAATTTTACCATTCAATTGTTCTGGTTGTAAAAAAACAAGTTTTCATAGTTCCAAAAGAAGTACTCAAATAGATTTGTTACATTTGACAAACATATATGGGACTAGAAAATATTATTCTTAGACTTTAGAAGTCAAGCTTGATCAGGTTGCATTTAACACGATTACAAACTTGAAGTTGTTTATTTAATTAAACCCAAGACCTGAGCTCGTTAAGACTTTTGCAAGTCAAGCACAAAAATGAAATCTATTTTACATAATAATAATAAAATGAAATTTTAAATTCAAAATTGAGCTCAAGCTCAGCTGATTTGGACTCATCATTTGAGGACTGTTTCTTCCTTTAGTTTTTTCTCATATATATGCAAGATGCAACTAATAATAGTTTTTTTTTTCTAAGAATAATAGTTAATCATTGCTTGGAAGCATACTATAATGGATTATTTTACATTAATTAAAAGAGAAAAATATTAAAGAAGAATAGTGAGAAGAGGGTAGGTAGGTTGATCTCTTGGAATCATACATACATCAATCTAGCTCATAGGTGAGGTTCCTGTGGTTTTTGTCTGTTATCATCAGAGCAAAAATTAAGCGCCATAATTCATAAGATATTCTAGAGTGCTCATATAATCAGATTTAACTATTTGCTAATTATTCCCTCAAATAAAAAACTATTTGCTAATTCTATGGTAATTGCTAGTTAATTACCTCATCCCACTCTCCTTTTAATTATTGTCAACTTATTGAGTACTTATGAACAATAATCTTTTGAACTCTTGCAAAGTACAATATTCACATCCTTCTCTCTCTCTCTCTCTCTCCCTCTTTGTTTAAAATAAATAATTATGTATCTTGCTTCTCATGGTGTACATATATAGTTAATTTTAAGTAAAAATTTTGGAATACTATTAATGTGCACACATCACTTTGCATGCGCATAATTGCTAAAATTAATAGAATGGACAAGTTTGCTTTGGTTGACCTTTTTATCATCATTGGCTTCTAGCATTTGTTCATTATTAAAAGTAGATACAATGGCGGACAACGGTGTCCCCATTCCCTTCTAATAAGTCCTAATATAATAGCAAAAGCCCAAAGATTTCATTGGTTTGGGTTTAAAAGAAAATTAATGTAATTTATAAAGCAAAAGAAGTGTAGCTTTGTGTACTAGGATCCTAGTGTAAAGATTAGGCCTAGAGCAAAGAAACAGACACCCTATGAGAAATAATTAATTGTCAGCTATTAAAGAAAACAAAAAAGGTTCAATCTTATCTGTAATTCAGTTAAAAACCTTAATTAGGATGTCATTATAATCTATCTTTTTTTTTTCCTTGTTTCCTTTTTCTTTTCCCCAATCCTCCCCTTCCCCCCCCCCCCCCCCACCACCACCAAATAATAATAATAATAATAATAATAATAATAATAATAATAATAATGTAATACTTGCCAATATGTAATTGGAGGCTTTAAAGAATTTAACATGCTTCGACACCAAATTACTACAGGCTCTAAAGAAATTTTTTTCTCCTAAAGAAAATGGGCAGCTCTTAGTTCTTCAATCTAAGAATTGGGTGTTGTATTTTGTGGGATTAGATGACTACATGAGAGGGTTAATTGGATGGATAGAATAGTCAATAGAGAATGAGAGAAACTAAATTCTATCAAGTTTGTAATCTCGCTTGATTAATAATTAGGCAAGTATCCAACAAGATTGCTAGTAATAAAATTTTAAAAGCTGTCTCTTGCTTGACAATTTGCGCATCATACCAAACTTGCTCAACCGAGATTCCCGTGAAAGCACTTTCACTTTCATCTCTCAATCAAATACAATGTAACCCACAAATGTACAAAATGCATTAAAAATAATAGTATGAAAATATATAGAAATTTGGCACAGAATTTGCAAGATCCTAACAACTTTAAGATAGTGTCACCAAATTTTTCTCTTCCTACCTCAATTTTGTAATTACAAGTTTAAAGAAATTTAATGATTTTTTAATATTAAAAAATAAGTATTAGGTGAGATTTTGAATCATTTGAGTTGTGAACTATTATTAAACCAATATTTTTTTAACAGCATCTCTAAGACTCAGATCCCTTTTTATGTTCAACCTCAAGCCAACTACAAACTGCAATCTACAAAGATGAGAAGAAGTTAAAAGTAACATTAATTAGGAAGTTGCTTATTACTTCTTCTTTTTTCTTTTTTTTTTTTTGCCTTGTATTGTTCATTGAAATATATCTTTCCACACCCTGCAATATTTTGTTTGTCCTTTGGCCTATGATATATCTATTTTTAGTTTTTATCTCTGTAGTGTGATCCACCATATAAAAGGGATCTAAATCTTTATAGCAACCAAAGTGGCCTATCAAATGAGTTTATAATCGCTTAAAAAGCATTAGAGATACAAGGATAAGGACACACCATGTTGTAAAGCTACATTATCATTAATTAATTTGGGCTAATTCAATTTGAAAAAGAACTACGAGCAAGGAAAGTAGAAAACAAAATGTGCATAAAGAAAAACCTTTCTTTGTACGATAGACGACAAGCTCCTTGCTTTCTTTCATATCTTAAATATTTTATGGTTTTTCTTTGTACTATTTATGTTTTGAAGGAAAACATGACAGCTCGCTTATCTTTTTCTCTAGGGAAATCACAAAGAGATTGCCAAAAAAATGGCTGCAGAGTGGAACAGCTACATTGGTTCTTGTGATTCTTTTTATTAGAAAAAGGCAAATGGAAACAGATTATGAATGATTTGTTTAATTTCTTTCAAGCACATATATTTTTAAACAATTGCTTTAGTCTGACACAGTGAAATACTGTTTCTTAGTATGGGGGTGATTGTAGTAGTATTGAACATTTGTTTTATCGCAAGTGGAACCCCAAGAAAGCCATGTTCTCCAACAAGAATTCATTTTCATGCACGCAGAGAAACCAAAGCTTCGGTTCTGTGATAAAAAAGCACATGATCTCCCACCATGAATTGCTAATTTCTGTGTGATTTCAAGTGCTTTTCTTCTTTGCCTATGCATTTGCATTACACTTAAAGTTGTCAAAATCGGGATCCTACATAGGATCGTGAGAGGTAAGTGAAAATCGTAAATCGTAAGATCTTATATTATTTGAGAAAAAAACAAAAAAAAATACATATTGGTATGTTAAATAATCACATAAATTATACATTCATTAATATAATTACCATACATTACTACATCCATTTGTAAGCATCATTTAACGTGACCAAAAATCTCAAAATGTGACATTCTATTGGGATATTTTTTATTTGAGTCTAATTGACACATTCTCTACATTAGAGTAAAAAAACTTAGTTTATTGGGATTTTATTTTTCATTTGGGTCTAACTGAGCCTTTTATCAAGTTAAAAAAGATTACAAGAAACCAAAGTCGTTTGGAATTGTCAGAATCGTACGATCCTGAACGATTGCTAAGATCCTTAAAAGATCCGAATCGTTTTGGGCAGGTGGAATCGTAAAATCGTAGGATCGTAAGATTTAAATCGGGATTTTGACAACCATGATTACACTGCAATATATCTAATCATTAGTGATCTTTCATTGCCTATATTACTTTGCACATTAATCAATATTCTTCAATAAATATATAATATAAAGTTATTTATTCCATACTAGGATGGCCAATATATATCAGTCCTAGAATGTGTTACATTTACCTATATATATGTTCATTAATAGGTCCTTATATTATCCTCTTTTTCTTTTAATTTATTCTTTTTAATAACAACTCAAAGATAAAGCTTCTCTACCTAGTAATATGACGTTCCACTTTTATTTTTTTGAAAATACTAAGTATTTTTAACACATACTGTAGTGCCAACGGGCCCGAGATATGTACTGGGCCGGCCCAAAGGTTCTCGCGAGGTGGAAAGTCCAATCCAATAGCATGGATGGTCCAAGGACATGATAAGTCCCACCTATGACGTAACATTACAAAAGAAAAGTGTCATGCATGAGCAGAATACCATGAAACATGATGTCTGAGGATGACCAAGTTCTCGGCAACATGCTGCCGAGGACGAGGTGAGTGATCTGACAGTTCAAGGGCATCCATACTGAAGACCTTGGACGCAAAGACTAAGAAAACGAGAATAGGAGATAAAAAGGAATGACAGACAAATATCAAAGATAAAGATACTACCACCGCATTAAAGGCTCTATACCTACCTCTCTGACCGCATTAATGGGGAAGTGACGCCTGAGTATTAGAGTCCAACCTTGCGTTTGCCGTCAAAGAGTTTGGCAAGAAGGAGTGATGGGACAAGTACTTAAAAAAGAGCATCTGGTCTACACGTGGAAGAGAGGAGGGGAAAGACGTAGGTCTATAAAAGGGAAAGGAAGAAGAAAGGAATGAGGAGGCACACACACACACACAAGAGAGAAATTGTAAAAATAGGTTAAAGATTGTCCTCAGCATCAATGTATGACATAGTTTTCACCCACGTACGAGTACTATGCATGAGTTCTGTGATTCAATCTATCTTTCGTGTTATCTACTGTCCATAAACCTAGATTAGAAGCCCACTCTATATAAATTCATTGTTTCGGGCTCATTGAGCTGGTTCCGAAAGTGCAACTTTATTTCAGCGCAATTTGTGTCCTTACACATACATATGCAGAAAGGGGAGAAAGTCTTAAAGAAACTTATAGTTATATATATCTAAAAGGGCCTAACTTTTGGATACACAGTAGAAACTTTAAACCTCTTTAACTCACATTATTTTTTTTCAATGTGAAATTAACCCATTATTTTTTCTTTTGAGAATACTGAGTATTTTTAACACACATGCATATGACATTCCACAATTTGAGAGGAACTTTTCTTATACGCATATATTGCATATAAAACTAAATGATTTCGTTTTCTAACGAGTCCTATGATTTCAGCCATTGTGCTCCTTCCATTATAGTTATCACTTTAGTGTTAAATAACGAGGACATGATGGCATACAATTGCATATATGGTATGTACTACTATGTACACTTTTTTTTTTTTCTCATAAAAATATACACAATAGGCTCAACTTTTCACTTTCCAAATGCTTGATTAAACTGTTTTCTTATCTCCAAATTTTATAAAGAAGGTTCATGTAAAAGTTGGATATGGTTTTGCAACCCATAAAAGTTCTTATGGATCTACCTTATATAATCCGTCATGAATGGGATTAAAGAAAAATATGTCAAGTGTCAACTATCATCACAAATCTAGAAGAAGACGTATACAATCATATTACCTGCAAGCCTATTTAGGTATTGGCTTTGCATATGGTTATTATTAGTGAGATGAGGTTATTAAAACATATTTTAAACTTTAATTTATCAATTTATGATAAAACAATACGTGTTTTAAGATAAATAGTATGAAGAAAGGAGGTAAGGTACGAACCATAAATATGAAGCATCATAAGAGATACCATTATCACTAGGCTATCCCTTTTGAACCTTCGAAAAAATAGTTTTTTTTTTTTTTTTTTTTGGTGGTGGTAGATACAAGGTTGTCAAAATCGGGATCTTACGTAGAATCGTGGAAGGCAGGTGGAATCATAGATTGTAGAATTGGATCATAGATCGTAAGATCCTAGATTATTTGAGAAAAAAACAAAATATATACATTGGTATGTTAAATAATTACATAAATTATATATTTATTGATATAATTACCATACATCATTACATCCATTTGTAAGCATCATTTAAAAAGACCAAAAACCTCAAAATGTGACATTCTATGATGATATTTTTTATTTGGGTTCAACTGACACCTCTTTACATTAGAGTGGAAAAACTTGGTTTTTTGGGATTTTGTTTTTCATTTAAATCCAAATGATCCTTCTATTAAGTTAAAGACGATTACAGGAAACCAATGTTGTTTGGGATCGTTAGAATTGTACGATCCTACTGATACTGAACGATAATCCTTGAAAGATCTGGATCGTTTTGAACAGGTGGGATCATAAAATTGTAGGATCGTAGGATCCAGATCGGGATTTTGACAACCATGGGTAGATAGCTAAGTATCTAATAAAGTGTAGGAAAAAACAAAAACAAAAACTCTACAACAAGGCATAGAAGGTAAAAAATTAATACGTTATTCCTAAATTAACATTAATTATATCAAATTCCTAGCTGATTATAATGGTTCCAGAATATGGAGTCAAATTAAGAATCTAAATGGAATAAAAGTCTAGATTTAGTTGGCAAGTTTAATGTTACCTATTGATACAAATTGATAAATATATCTAAAATTGTAAGCAGTCTAGATGCACAACAAATTCCATTATTTACAGTACCTACCATCTCATACAAATTCCATTAATTATTTTATCATTTGTATCTAAAAAGGAAAGTAGTGTTCCATTTTTTTTAATATTTTACTTTTACTAAATTGAATTTAGTTTAAAGATTTTAGAGATCCTGTGGCTGTAGTTAGACTTTTTTGTTTTTTAATTTTTATCCAACTTTTGAGACTGGATTGGAGTTGTATATAAAGTCAACTTTAAAAATAATCTCCACCTTTATGCTTATGGGTGTCAAATTTCTTTCACTCATTTAATTAAACTCAATGAGGACGAAGATGATAATGATAATTATAATGAAAAAGAGGTTTATCGATCATGGTAATAATTTAGAACTTTCAAATCCGCAAGACTGCAAGTATTCCATTAGTCATGATATGCTTGAATTGACCTATTGTCTCCGATAACATCATAAATTATTGAGAAAAAAATTCTTTATTTCACCTTTAGTATTCAATCTTTTCTTCTAGTCTAGCTTACACACATTTTAACACAATTTGCATATTTTTCAATGTGTAATTGAATTTATTACTTACATATGGGTCCACCACGGGTACCTTATACAAAATAATCCAATCACTGCTTGCTATGTTTCTCAGTTGTGTTAAAGTGTGAGAGCAAGTATATAGTCCTAAACTTTTTATTTTTATTCTACCAATTACGTCATGTCATACATGTGTTTATTTCAATTAACTCAACTGATAAAAACTCATATCGTCAAGTAAGAAATATGGGTTTAAATTCCGTCTATACCAAAAAAACCAATTGGTATTCTAATCTACTGATAAAGAGCAATTATCAAGAACTCATAAGTTGAAACTATCTCTAAAAAGAGCTAATTTATTTTCATTTTAACTTTGGTTACTTTATAAGAAAAAATTAGATATGTGATAATTAATTTGAAATTGAAAAAGTATAAAGTAGAATATTAAGAATAAAACATAACATTTTCATTCTATAATATACTATTATCAAAGCTATCTTTTACCACAAGATGATTTTCATTCTACGCTATTACCATTATCAAGGAATATCATTGACCATATGAACCATCTCTCTTACATTGTTACTTTTCTCCATCTCTTTCTTTTCCTTTTCTTCTTCCTTCATCTTAACGTACAAACCATACACATAGGAACAAAACCCCCAACAACAAAGTGCAGTGGACACCACTTTCACACCACCAAACTGATCCTTATACACCAATACCCCTCCCAAAACGTTGATGGCCAACAAGGCTGTCATGCAAATCCCTCCTGTTAAAGAAGAGGTCAAGAACACCATTCCTGCTGTGCCCATAAAGCATAATTGCCAAGTGATTACATTGGAAAAAACTGTGACCCAATACCAAGTAGGTCCCATATCAAACAATTCTCGGCTTTCTTTCATCATTTCTGAAAATCCACCATCAAATGCCATCCCTATACAAGCCAATGTTGTGGCTACCACTTGCATCAGTAGTTGCATTTCCATCACCATTTGGTAACAATAAACCTTCTTGTAAATCCTCTCCATGACAGGAAGATAGAGAGCAAATAACAATCCAGCACCTATTGTACAAAAAAAGCCAATGAAATATTTGGCACGAGATATATTGGTTGGTTTGTCATTTCTAGAAGTCAAGGCTAAGAGCACAGAACTCAGGGTTAAGAGAATCACACAATTGAGGTTTGAGAATGTGACTTTTTGCTTGACAATCAAAACCGAGAGTATGAGATTGAAAATCAACTGAGAAGACAATAAGAGTGATGAGGTTGATACTGGCAGATAGGAATTTCCCCATGAGAACAGAAGGTTGTTTATGCCTAACATGATGCCTACGAAAACTGATAAGATTAAGAGCTTTCTAGTGAAGTGAGTAAAGGGTTTTCTCTCTGTGCATTTGAGGAAATAAGGGAGGTAAATCGGAATGATAAGGAGAGGAAAGCCACCAGTTTGAACCCATGTAGACACCCACCTGCTTGAGCCTTTGTGATTGAAATAGAACTTTGAGAGCAAAGTGGAAGAGGATGAACCCAAAAAAAGGCACACATAGTTCACCACCAAAAGGAGAAAATAGTTCTTGTTTGTCTTGGATTTGTGGTCTTCAATATGCTGTTGGTTCGAATTGTTGATCATGACTGCCAGTGATAATGAATCTTGTTGCTCTTCTTGTTTGGCCTCAAACTTCTTGTTGTTGTTGTTGTTGAGACTTGAGAGAGTGGTGAGGGTGTTGTTGGTAAAGGACTTTGAGAGAATTTGCTATTGTGGGCCTTGTGCTGAGGTCTCCATTTAAAGAGATTGATATCAATCTAGGAGAATCTCTGACGATGAGTGATGCCTTTTAAATCTGATATGATGTTAGTGAAGTTGTTTGCTCTACTTAAGTAGTGAATGAGGTTGTACATTGGATGGTATGGAAGCAGTGGGGTCTATCAAAAAATTAAAAAAAAAAAAACAGTGGGATCTAACAAAGCTTTCGGCTTATGGGAGTTAGGTTGATTTAATTGGCTTAAGGCTTGAATGAGAAGGGTCCAATGATTATAAAATTTGAATGCTTCAATCATCACCCTCAAACCCATATATTTCAACCTCTCAATCCCCATATATTTCAACTTCTTAAAGAGTGTAATAAGACTAAAAATGGAAAATTAATAATAAATACTTCTGAAATGTAATCATTAATGCATACTTTTGAAAATACACATAAATTTAATTGATTTGTTTTAATATTTATACACACTCTGACTTTTTTTTCTAAAAAAATATAAAATTATACAAGAGATCTAGGTTTAATTTCCACCTACACCAAAAACCTATTGATATCTTAATTTGATAACAAAGAATCATCATCAAGAGTGGATACAATAGGTTGAAACTTTCTAAAAAAAATTAAATACACTTTAACTTATGCTCTTCAAATATGATTAACAAAATCTATACATATAGCGGGAAGGCTTACCTAAAAAAAAAAAAGTTCCTCTCTTTTCATTTTGTAGTTCAACTGGTAAAAATCCTTTGTTGTCAAATAATAATTCTGGAGTTTGACACCTGCTTATATCAAAAATCGATTAATATTTTGATTCAATAATAATAATAATAATAATAAAAATATTGTGCAAATGATTTTGACTTATGGGTGATGATCAACCTCGTGATGTATAAAATGATGTCCCTTAGGTGCATGCCATAACTCAAAAACACTTCTTCTATGCATGTAGGTAATACTAGTAGCCTAGTAGGGTATATGATTCATCACATGAAAGACTAAAGAGACCTGCTTGGATAAGAAGAAAGAAAAAGGTGAGGATTTTCAGGCAGAGAAAGGTCCAAAGCATCAATGGAGTTTGGTAGGTTTAGGATTGTTGAAAGCAAGGGAATCATGATTTTGAAACGGCAATGGTAAACACAGCTAGACTTTTGCATGCATATATAGACAGATATATCTGTCATTAATACTGAGACGACAATAAAGAAGGGTGGCGCTGGCTGCTCAGTATTACGGTTTCAGGTTAAGTGGGTGTCTTACACGTGTCCTCTCTTTTCAGATTTGGTCTTCTTTTCCACCCGGCTTCTGCTCGACTAAACGCCTTCTACTGTTCTTAAGCCGCTTATTTTCATGAACCGCGTGATACGCGCTTAGAAAAAAATTTTAACAGTTAAATTAACTAAAATAATTACCATTTTTTTTTCATCCAAAAAACCAACATGCGTACATGGGAAAAAAATAATAATAAAAAAAAAAGAAGGAGAAAATAAGCTTCTAACATGTGATTACATTATTAATATATCTTTTCATGTTATAAACTTTCAACAAATAAATAAGGGTATATTTTGCTTAACGTAATAGTTCATTTAATAAAATACTTATTCATGTGTAAAAGTTATTCAATTATTTGCATACTAATTAGCAGTATTTTGAGTATTGTCTAATTATATCTATAAACCTTATGATTTATATCTAAATAAATTTATGTTCACGTGCTTGCCAACAAATCTATATAAATATAAAACCTATCTGATTTAATTTTTATTACATGAATTAGTTATTAAAAAACAATAACAATAACTATTCTTATAATTAAGGAATGTGACTCTTCCTTTTATAAAATGGTTGTAAACTTGTAATAGGTATTCGATATTTCATGTAATAAGTTTTAAAATTAATATATTTCCAATAATATAATTATTCCTTATACATCATCTATTATTAGAAATTTAGAGGGTCTTTTTTAAATTTTAAAAAAACTGTTTGTATTCCTACATTGCACTGGTTTTTTTTTTTTTTGGTATTTCTATATACAAAGTGACCATTTGAAATATATACCAATTATTTGTATTTCTACATTGCGTTGGTTGTTCTTTTTTTGCATTTCTATATCCAAAATGATTATTTTAAATATACACCAATAGTAGTATAGAACAATAAGTTTGAAAGCCTAAAGAGATTTAATGTTGTCTGGACCAAATTGTGATCAACCATCAAAAGAAAGGAAAATCTTTTTAGAATTATAAACTTGTGCCTAAATTTAGGGATGTGGATGATAAGTTATAGTTTGTATTTCTACATTGCGTTGGTTGTTCTTTTTTTGCATTTCTATATCCAAAATGATCATTTTAAATATACACCAATAGTAGTATAGAACAATAAGTTTGAAAGCCTAAAGAGATTTAATGTTGTCTAGACCAAATTGTGATCAACCATCAAAAGAAAGGAAAATCTTTTTAGAATTATAAACTTGTGCCTAAATTTAGGGATGTGGATGATAAGTTATAGTAATAATTTTCTAGTTAGTGTGTTTTTTTCCTTCAAATTCAAAATAAAGAAGAAGACATTAAAGAAAGTAAAAAAATGTGAGATTAGGAAGCGGGAAAATTATAATTAAAAAAATGGTAAATCTTGTTAAAGAAAAAAAAAAGTGAAAACATGTTTGAGAGATTGAAGGAATATAGGGGAGTTAGAGCAATTCAAAATTCTAAATACTCAGTTTATAAATTTATGGGAGAGTGGTTTGTTTTATAGGCAATATTTTACGTAAGAGTTAGAAATGTATTTTTATTAGGTTGACATCTAGTTTTGTCTCTGCTTAAACTTAGGGTTTAGAATATTTTTGAACCAAGGACATGTCCATCCCAAACAAGAAAAACCTCTTAAATGGTAGTATAAATATATAAAATTACTATTCCTAATATAATCCTTATTCAATGTATCTTTTTTTTTAATATACAGATCCTTATTTAATGTATCAAACGTGCCTTAAAGGTTTTGGAGTATACTTACTAAGAACACAAGTAGGTGCATTTAATGTTAAGTAATGTTTTTATACAAAGAGTCATGGGTATCAAAAGCTAGGCACCTATTAAGGTAGAATTTAATAATGGATTAGAAACCACTTTTTTAAGAAGTTAAGCCATTTTTAATCTAAATTTTTAGGGTCATTTTAACGGATGTCTTTAGGGAAATTGTTAATAAACCATATTAGGAAAGTTTTGACGCTACTTTCATGAAAAATATAAAAAGCTGTCAACAATATTTATTATTTTATTATTCTCCCGATAAAATGTTTATAAAATTTTTTTTCTAAATTTTAATTAACTTTTGATATTTTTCGGTGTAGGTGAGACCCCTTGAAGTCTCCTTAATGAGCGCCTAAGGTCCCTATTAATAAAAACCAAAAAATAAAGACAAGTTGTGCATTGTGCACAAATTTTTAATAAATAAACTTTCAACAAATAAACTAAGATTTGGGAGTGTTCTTAAAACTAAGAAAATTGATGCACTTAATGTTACGTAATGTTTCTATACACTGTATTTTGTAAAGAGTCCTGGGTGTCATATGGCACCTTCTAAGGCAGAATTTAATGATAGAGTTGAAACCACCACTTTCAATCTATATTTTTATCAATTAACTTATGATATTTTTCAGTGTAGGTGAGACCTTTGAAGTCTTCTTAATGAGTGCTTAGGGTATGTGTTAACAAAACCCAAAAAACAAAGACAAGCTGTGCAGTGTTCACAAATTTTTAACATATATAAACACACAAATACAATGATTTTTTGAGTGCAAACTAATGAATTGTTGATAGTTATATTTTTTATCTTTGAAAAGTGTGTATTTTTTAATTCATAATTGCATATTTGTTGTTCATTAATTATATGTAACGTTTTTGACTAAAAAACTAATCCAAAGGTAGTTAAAATTTATGTTGACTTTAGATGTACAGATTATACATACATATTATATTAAAAGAGGGAAAAAGTTTGACTCCAAACATGCTTGAAATTATTTTGCTATATGTAACAAATTAAATGGACTATTCATTTGTAATTTTAGTCATATGACTTATTTACAAATCATGTGATTTATTTAAATATTACATATAAATAATCTTATAAATTGTTACATAGTAAGTTAAAAAAATATAGTTTTGAACATGTTTTGAGCCAAACTTTGTTCTTTGTATACTCAAATAACCGTTTACAAAAAGTATTTACTTAGGAATTGAAGATAGGGTTGGAATTACATCTCCTCCATGTGGATTTGGTTAGCCCCAGTCGACGCTATTTTTAATTATTCAGATATAATGGTATAGGTACGTATTTGAGTGAATTAAAGTTCATAAAATTGACTGGTTTAGGGTCTTATGAAGAATCATTAAGAGACTGTACGTAAAGTAGGTTCTAGGTTCTATTCAGTGACAACGAAGTTTTCGATTCATAATACAAGGCATTTAAGATTTAACATGTTATGTGATAATGTAAGTACGGAGGTTCTAATCAATCACCCTAGAACAGGAAAATAGTGTTGGTTTTATTATAATGTTAGTATTAGCCGACAAAGCGCAAGAGACGTGTGTGTATTAATGTTAAAACTCTGACATTTAGAAACGTTAAACATTAAAGAAAATAAAATGGAGAATATGAACTACATTTAGAAGAACTTACCAGAATGACCGTTTCATTTTCTTCTATAATAAATCTCTCTCTCTCTCTCTCTCTCTCTCTCATGTGGTTGTTGTTTTAAGTATTTGTTTCAACTAGGTTTCCATGCTGGTTGTTTGGTTGTATCTAGGTTCATTCACTATTATATATATATATATGTGTGTGTGTGTGTGTGTTTGTTGATGAGTTCAAGGTAATCTAAGTATATAACTATAAGCTATGTTTTAACACTTTTTTTTTTTTTTTTTATCTTTGTTGGATTAAATTTTCTTTTTATACTCTACAAGTTTATGAAATTTCAAGGTAATCTTAGATCAATAATTGTGGGTTCTAATTAACTCAACTAGTAAAATTTCTAATCATTGAATAAGAGATTTGGGGTTCAATCCTTACTCATACCAAAAACTTATTGGTGTCTTGGTCTAATAATAAAGAGCAATCATCAAAAGTGGATGCCATATGTTGAAACTTCAATAAAAAAAAAAATTATGTTATCCATCAAGTATTTAAACTTCAAATTTTTGTATTTAAAATTTTGTATAAAAGATGAACTTCTAAATAGAATAGCAACTGTGATTGATTGGCACAAAACTTGATATATATATATATATATATATATAAAAATATTAGCCTCATTACAAGCGCAACGCGTGCGATGAGGCTTTTTTTAGCTAAAAGAAAAAACTCTATATTTTTATTATATATATATATATATATATAATTTTTATTCTAAGAATCCAATTTATAAGTGAATAAATAATTTGAAAATCAACAGGAGAGTGATTCTATTTTTTAGACAATATTTTAGTAGGAATTAAAGTTGCATTTTTACTGAATTATTTTTTAGTTTTGTTTCTACTTAAACATAGGGGTGTGAGGAAATTTGTGAATTAAAAAATAAGAAATTCAAATAGAGGAAGCCCTTTAAATATTTTTTTTAGCGGTAAAAAAAATATTAAAACCCTATTATTTAAGGACCCATTAAATAATAATATAGACAAAAATATATAATTTAATGACGAGATTCTCAAAACATTAAACCGAAAATTTTATTAATTAATGGATAGTGTGATAAATCATAAAATAGATTTAAAACTTCCAAAATTTTTAAGTGTAATAGACAGTGTGAACATCTTAGATCTTACAAGTTAACAGTGTCCCCCCGGGACCTCTATTCTCTGATGTATTGTTTTGGTTTCCACTTCCCAAGATGTGTGTAGGATATACAGAAAGAAGCCAGCCTCACGTGAATTTGTGGATGGACGTTAGAACAAATTTAGTATTCAGGTGAGAAGGGCCTAACCATTAACCATTGGTGGACATGAACTGGTATTTTCCGACTCTTTAATTTCTACCTAAATTTTAGTACACAGTTTCATAGAGCCTTACAGGAATGGAACCACTAGTATTACAAAACTAACAACTTGTATTTTGTAATACTCTTCTTCTTCTTTTATTTTTTAAGATCCATCTTACACACCTCATCACTCTTTTTTTTTTTTCTTTTTTTTTTATGAAAAAAATGGGTAGGTGAAAGACTTGAGTTGATGTCTTCTATCTCGACGTAACCATAGTGGCAACTTGTTTACTGAATTTGGTCTCACAAGAACAAAGGATCCTTATCACTAGTGAGTATGAAATTATGAATTATTGAGAAAATAAGGATTTTTTCCTAAGCGTTTCTCATTGCAGGATTTGAACTTAGACATTTACCTTCTAAATTCGTAAGAGTGAACCCATGACTAGTAGAATCACCAGCCACGGTGGTCCACAACTTGATCATATTTATTTTGTGTTTTTAGTTTTTAGACAAATATTAGTGTATGGACACAAATCGTGCTGGACCTAAATTCTACATTCAATGCCAGCCTAAAGGGCCCAAAACAATGAATTTATAGAGAGTGGGCTTTTAATATAGATTTATAGACGTTAGATAACACGAAAGGAATATTAAATCACAGAACACATGCATACTCTTCGTACATGGATGAAAACTTTTTTATATATTGATGCCAAGGATAATCTTTGGTGTTTTCCTTACAATTTCTCTCTTGTGTGTGTGTGTTTTTCTTGCCCCCCCCCCCCTCCCTCTCTTTCTTCTTCCTTTGCCTTTTATAGACCTGCCTCTTTCTCCTCCCATCTTCCACGTGTAGGTCAAATACTCTTTTTAGATACTTGTCCCATCATCCCTCCTTACCAAAGTCTTTGGCGGCAAGTCCAAGGTTGGACTTTAATATTTAGGCGTCACTTTCCCATTAATGCGGCCAGAGAGGTAGGTACAAAGTTTTCAATGCGGTGGCAGCAGCCTTTTCTTTTATATTTCTTGTTACTTATCTTTGTTTCGTACCCTTGTTTTCTTAGCCTATGCGTTCAAGGTCTCTAGTATGGATGCCCCTGAGCTACCAGGTCATTCTTCTTGTCCTCGGACACCTATGGCCGAGGACGTTATCATCCTTGGACCTCATGCCTTAGTACATTCTGCCCAGGTATGGTTTCTTCCTTCTTTCACGTTGCTTCACATGCACACCTTTTTACGTCCTCGGACTATACACATTATCGGGTTGGGCTTTCAATCTTGCGAGAGCTTTTGGGCTGACCCAATACATATTTTGGGCCCACTGGCCCCACAATAGCCCATCGAGATCCTCATTTCTACTTCTCTGGGAGGAATGAGGATTTCGATACATGCACCCTAGACAATCCGCTTCTGACATTTCGGTCTGCAGAACACACTTCAATTAAGTGTTGGCGGCTCCCTGTTCCCCACGTCCAACCGCACGATGTTCATCCAACGGATGAGCGCTGTGTAGGGATGTAGGCGGGAGATTGCCCGCTTTACGACTTTCAATGGTATAAATATTGCCAATTTAAATGCTGTTTGTTTATTTTAGAACTTTCACAACGAATTTAGCCACCCTTGCACTCCACACGCGTCTTACTACCTTCCAAGATTTAAGCCGAAGTGACCCTATTGTTCTAAAGTAAGTTCTTCCCAACCCTCTACGTGTTGTATTGTTGTTCTTTCTTTCTTGTCGTTCTCTTTTTTTTTTCTCCTCGGCCCTTTAAACTACCCAACCTTTTCACAATACTCTCTCTTTCCTTTTAGAAGATGGGTAGGTTCGCACCTTTAATAGATAGTCCTGAAAAAATAGAGGAGTTCAAGGCTAGGTATGGAATCCCACTTAGAGTGTCCCTTAAATATTGTAAGATGGGAGGGTGGCATACTGAGAGAAAGACCGGCGAAATAGCGATTCCCATGATAGCCTTCATTGAAGGGGAAATAAGAATTCCCATGAGACCGATCACTAGGGATTATCTCCGAACGGTTAGATTATCCCCTACACAGTGCGCCCCAAACATGTTTAGGATTCTAGGTGCCGTAGACGTTCTAAACGAAAAATTGGGATTAGGACTTACCCACCACGAGGTGAATTAGGTTTATAACCTTCACCACTTGATAGGACAAGGATATTACCTAAAGTCTAGGCACGCCGAGGTTAGGCTAATCCAATGCCTCCCCCATTCCAACAAGGGTTTAAACAAACACTTCCTAATACTGTCTGGGGATTGGCATGATGGTCTCCCCTATCCGACGAGAGAGGGGGAACCAGGTGAATACCTACACATCGCTTAGCTATATATGTATATGTATATGTATATGTATATGTATATGTATATGTATATTTTCTCTGCTTTGTTCTCGTTATTGTAATTCATTATTTACTATTTATTTATTTCTTTTGCTTACCCTTTCTTTGAACAATTGTGAAGATCGTCGCGCCCTTACTCGTCACGCCCATCTTGTCAATTTTGCTCGTCTGGACAAGATTTTAAGAGCCGAGGTATTTGTACACTCGGACGGTCAGCTTCGAGCGGCACATATTATCCTCGGATACGATCCGATTTCAATTGCGTTCCAAGTGCCGAAGTGCGTGATTAAGGAGAAAGATCTTCGGCTGCCTAGGATTAGCGTCACAGTTGAAGGCTTTTTGCTTCCCGAGGGTACTCCTATTCCTCGAGGCACACTTCTCACTGAGCCAGTTCAACTCGTTTCAGAGGGTGCTCCTCTCGCTACTTCTTCGGCGCGACTCTCTTTGGGTGAAGGTTCTTCCTCTCAACCGTTTATAAAGGAAGAAGAAGAAGAAGAGATCATTGAACTCTCGGATTCTGAAGAAGAATTCGAAGTTTTTGTTCGGCTTCCAACACCTGGAGACCAACTTGCTGTCGTCGGCATGCCTCCACTGACCTTCTCAGACGCTGACCAACAGTTCGAGACTATGGGTATTCAACATAGGTCTAATCCTAGTCTTAAGGATGTGCTGGAAACTCAAATTGAAGCCCAGGAGCCTCCTAAAGTGCCTCAGGCGAAGACCAAAGATAAGGGTACTGAGAGGGTTCCTCTACTAAAACTCCCTCTTCCTCCTTCAACCCAATCCCAACATGTTGACCCCAGTGATCACAAAAGAAAAAGATATCAACAGAAGGGGAAGGATATGGTTGAAGGTGGTAAAGACCTTCCTGCCAAGGAGGTAGAGCAGGAAAGGGGTGGAAAACAGCCTTGTCTCCTTCAGACGAGGTCAAACAGGCGGGCCAAATCCCACACAACCTTGCATGCACCCATTTGGGCCCCCTAAATGACTATGGATGACCAAGCAGTTACTGTTGAGTCGTCCATTAAGGGCTCTGATGAGGGTACTGCTGCATGCATTGCAGACGTTGTGGAACAAGCATTACTGCTACCCGAGGACATGGGGGAGCTTAGGAGGATGAGGGACCAGAACGTCTTTATGATGTTGAAGAAAGAACTTGCAATGGTAAAAGTTTTGGTTTAAACTTGGAAATTTTTTTTCTATGCATTTTTCTTTTCTATGAGACTTATACTTGTACGTCACTATCTTTTCGCTTTTTCTCTACAGGCTATTCAGTCTGCTCACAGGGCTGAGGAAATTGCAGCTAATTCCTACAAGTCCCTTAGGGCCGGGGAGGTGAGGCTTGATCACACCCAAAGGATTCTCGAGCTGAAGTAGAAAAAACTACAAGAAGTTACTGCCAACCTGATTAAGGCAGAAAGTGAGAGATCTGAGTTGGAGGCTCAGCTGAAAACCACTGAGAGGCAAGCCGAGGAGCAAAGATTGCAACTTAGGCAGGCCGACGAGAGTTTTGCTGCAGCCAAAAAACTGATCGAAGGCCTCAAGCAGGATCTCAAGAAATCTGAGGAGGCTAAACAGGAGGCCTTTAAGGCTAAGGAGGAGGCCCTTATTAAGGTGCAGGAGGCTGAGGAAATGGTTGACCAAGCTGAGCAGAGTGGCTACGAGGTGGGGGTGGCAGAAACTACTGACACCTTTAAAGCCCAAGTACCGGAGGTTTGTAGGGATTATTGCCTCTAAGTGTAGAAGGAAGCCCTCTCCCAAGCTGGGGTTGATGCTTCCTCTCCTCTATGGAAGGTAGAAAATGCCTATATCCCCTCGGCTATCCAAGTGGCCACTTCTGGTCAAGCCGAGGATGATGCCGGCTCTTCTGCAGCCAGGATACAACTGGAAGAAGCTACTGTTGACACTACTGCTCTTGAGCATTCACTTCCAGCACAAGGTGAAGGGGCTCAACCTGAAGATGCACAGTTTCCAATTGCACCAAAAGAGCTGCCCTCCAACTATAAGGCTAGCGAAACTTTGGAAATAGTCTTGGCAACCCTACCCATCGTGCCAAAGGGGGGCCTCAAAGGCAAAGGGGAGGCTGAAGGGTCCTCGGCCTTAACAATAGCTCCTGCTGACCCCAAAGGCCATGTCCAGCCCAAGCCTTGATGATTCCTGCCCTTGTTGTTTTGTTTTTGTGTTGTTTTTTGTTTGTTTTTTATTTATTTATTTATTTTTATTTCAGTTAATTAGTTTCAGCTCTTTTTTTTTTTTTTTTACTTTCCCTCTCTTGTAATTCACCAATTTGGTTGTGAATGTACTGAAAAATCTTTCACTTAATGAGAAGAACTTCCAATTTGAATCACTACTTTGTGTTATACTTGTTGTTGACAGGTCCCTTTATCATTATTCATATAGTACGACAAAATAACAGCTTGAATTCATGGCATGCGTTAATAATTCCATATCGATAACCAAATAAGGATAAAGGAAATTTGCGAAACTTATATACTTGCAAATGCTTTAAGTGATGCCCACAAGTTTCCACTCAATTCTGGTGATGAATAAGACACTTAAAAGTGAGACATTCGTGTAAAACCAATTCGGTTAAGACCTGCTTCAAAGATTAACTTCATAACAATGTGCAAAAGATGTTAGGATAAGAAGCACTTAATAATTCTGATATGATTCATATTTGAATCTGGGGTAGCTCAAATGTTATACTTAATAACTTGTAACGAATGAAGTTCCATAAAACCCATAGTTTGGGGGACCCTTTATGGTCACGTACATGTTGGGTACTTGCCAAAGTACTTATCTTCGTAGGACATGTACATATATTCCAAGGAGTCTACGCCACCCAATCTTTCCTTAACAATTAGCATTAAGATGTTATCTCTCAAGGTAGAGGATCCGAGGACCCGACGTAACCTCGTTTTTATTTAGTCCAAGGCAGAGGATCCGAGGACCCGACGTAACCTCGTTTTTATTTAGTCCAAAGCAGAGGATCCGAGGACCCGACGTAACCTCGTTTTTATTTAGTCCAAGGCAGAGGATCCGAGGACCCGACGTAACCTCGTTTTTATTTAGTCCAAAGCAGAGGATCCGAGGACCCGACGTAACCTCGTTTTTATTTAGTCCAAAGCAGAGGATCCGAGGACTCGACGTAACCTCGTTTTTATTTAACAATTTATATTGATGTTTTTGAACAAAATATTAAGTGTGGCATAATAGCAATAGAATTAAAGTGCAGAAGTGTCTTTTATTAATAATAATATCGTCGTAAATTACTTACATTCCAGGGATGCGGCATAACCTTTTTATCTAAATCTACAAGATAATAGGCACGTAACAGAGGGCTCAAAACAATGAATTTATAGAGAGTGGGCTTCTAATCTAGATTTATAGACGTTAGATAACACAAAAGGAACATTAAATCACAGAACACATGCATACTCTTCGTACATGGACGAAAACTTTTTTATATATTAATGCCAAGGACAATCTTTGGTGTTTTCCTTACAATTTCTCTTTTGTGTGTGTGTGTTTTTCTTGCCCCCCTCCCTCTCTTTCTTTTTGCTTTGCCTTTTATAGATCTGCCTCTTTCTCCTCCCCTCTTCCACGTGTAGGTCAGATACTCTTTTTAGATACTTGTCCCATCATCCCTCCCTACCAAAGTCTTTGGCGGCAAGTGCAAGGTTAGACCCTAATACTCAGGCGTCACTTCCCCATTAATGCGGCCAGAGAGGTAGGTATAGAGTTTTCAATGCGGTAGCAGCAGTCTTTTTTTTATATTTCTTGTTACTTTTCTTTGTCTCGTACCCTTGTTTTCTTAGCCTTTACTTTCAAGGTCTCTAGTATGGATGCCCCTGAGCTACCAGGTCATTCTTCTTGTCCTCAGACACCTATGGCTGAGGACGTTATCATCCTTGGACCTCATGCCTTAGTACGTTCTGCCTAGGTATGGCTTCTTCCTTCTTTCACGTTGCTTCACATGCACACCTTTTTACGTCTTCGGACTATACACATTATCGAGTTGGGCTTTCAATCTTGCGAGAGCTTTTGGGCCGGCCCAATACATATTTTGAGCCCACTAGCCCCACAATTAGTACTATATTTGTCAATAGTCAACTTCTTTAATGCTCATTAAAAAATCAACAAAATTTGAAGAACAATATTATTTGTGCGCAAGTGGTCATTGATATTAGGGATTACTACTAATTTATTATTTTGTGTTTTTGGATTTTTTTTCCCAAATTTTTTTTTTTAGATAAATACAAAATACAGGTGAAACTTCTTTAATTTAATGCTCATTAAATTATCAACAAATTTCATTATGTTTGTCTTTTTTTTGGCACCGCACAGCCCCCATCGGTGTTTCATGTTTTGTAATTTTACAGTGCCTCAGAACTGCTTACTGGGTTTTAAGCCCTTTTTCTGACTGAGTATTTTTTTTAATATTATTTTTTTCTTTTTTATAAACCAAGTTTTCTTGATTAAAAGCCAATCAAATATACACCATAATAATTTCATCTTTGCACTGAACTTTTACGTGGATTCCCCTATTTGGATTAAAATTTTATGTAGTTCAGAAATACCCTTAAACCTTATGTTTAAGGAGAAAAAAAAAATTTAAGGACAAACCGGTAAAAATATATTTATAACTTCACTTAAAATGCCTACAAAATATGACACTCTCCTATTAAGTAATGTCTTCAAAATTAACTTATCCAAATTTTTTATTGAAAAAAACTTATGACACTAAAACAAAATAGAAAAAAATGCCTCATCATATGCGCAAAGAGCGTGTAATGATGCTAGTGTGTGTGTGTATATATATACTAGTCTTTGAGAAAGCATGTACTCAGAGCTTCTTCTATTTTTCTAGGTAAATGTTAACAATTTACATTTATTATAATTTAGAAATATATTTCTTAATTTTTCAAACAAATAAAATTGATAAACTTTAGAAATTTGAATGTAAAGGGAAAAAATCATAAATTTTAAGAGTTCGATTTTTTAATTCTAAATGAAATTTATTATTTGACAATTATGACCATTTTTTTTAAATGAAGTTATCCTTCATTAATAGGAGTATTTTTGAACCATATAAAAGTTTAGTTTTTTTTTTTTTTTTGAGGGTTCACATACAAATCTAGTTGAAAGAAGGAAATCCTCTTTTACACACACGCATATAGACACACACACTCCCTAATCCCAACTTTTATTTTTTAAATCATATTCTTTTATTTATTTATTTATTTGAGAAGGAAAACATATTCTTATTTGGTTTGACTTACCTAAAACATGCAACCATGAACCAAGACACTATTGAGTATTGACTATCCTAGCAATATACACCCATCCAAATGTGTATTTTTTTTTTTTTTTTTTTTTTTTGAGTTTTTGAACGAATCAACTCGCATTTACGAAATTTCAAATATCCACCTCCAAAAACAACACCTATTTTGAATATCACTCACAAATTCTAAACACATAATAATAATTTGACAACTTCAACATGATTCTCAAAAAAAGAAAAAAAAAATTGACAACTTCAAACATGCAAGAGCAACACGTTATTAAAAAAAAAAAAAAAAAATCTAAGATTCTAACACACTTAAACAAATAGTCACATACTCGAATTTTACAATTTTAACATGTACTCATCCAACCTAATTACCTAAGAAATATTGAGATAATAATTTTACAATTCAAATGTAAGGACAAGCGTTTAATAAATTCACAAAAATCGTTTATAAATTAAATTCAAACAATCTCTTCTCAGCCTTACTCATGGGGGCACACACACATACACATTCATAAACAAATAGTCATGTATTACAAATTCACATGTCATCATCCAATTTCAGGGAACCAAAATTACACAATCACCACATATCGGCATATCGCAAGTTTATAAGTACAAGTATATAGGCACCTTATTTTACAAACATTAAAATTTTAAATTTTCAAACCTTAGCACTAAGAAAAAAAATGAAATAGTAATATATATATATATATATATATATATATAATCCAATAGTTATGAAAAAGATGATTTAAATTATATATGTTTCGGTTGAAAACACAAAAAAATGTCAGTTGAATTACAAGATTTATTGTAAAAAAATTTCATAAGGGTGTGAAATCCCATAATTGACATTGACCCTAAAATTCAAACACCTGGTCATTATGCAATCAAGAATATATTTATCTCTTTTTTTTTCTTTGTTTTTGGGTGCAAAATAGTGCTTTTATGAAAGATTAATTTTGATTGTTAATAACAGTCTTACTAAAGACATGCATGATTAGGATTATAAATGTCCTTAAAAAAGCTAATTATAATTTAATTGAAATATTAATTGATATTAGTTTGAATTTTTAATTATGGTAGACATTTAAGCACTAGATAATTCTAAGTAGATAATGCTGGATTCTTTTAAGTATTTAAGATAATTATTTTATCTTATTGGATAATGTAATTATTTTGATCAATTGAATTGTAATTGTTGAAGAACATAATCAAGAAATAGTAGAAATAAGTTGAAAACCATGGATAATCCCTAAAATTAATGAAAATTTCAGATAAAAAAAAATAAAAATCTCTACAAATGAGATTTTGAGTATATCTTTTAGTATGTGTGTATATCTATATATATATATATATATATATATATATAGTTTTTTGAGAGAACAGTAATTAGTCCTTTGGTAGATAATTTTTTAAATGAAAAATAAATAATTATGTAAATAATTCAATAAATCACACATTGTCTCTACTCAGATTATCTTGTTCTTGCATGCCTAACATTATCCTCAATTCAAATCAACAGAAATAAGTGTTTTGTTAAATTTTAAATAGTCTTTTAAAAAACCAGTTAATAACTAAATGAATCATATGCATGCATGTCAGTGGTTAAAACATCCTTTAAAATTTTAAATAATAAAGATTGGTCGATTGTATACCTTGATAAAAAATTAATAAAAAAAAAATACTTTGACTTTTGACTCTTAAAAGTGAAAAGAACCATTTTACACTTAAATTCATTGAAGGCTTCATATAATATATATATATATATATATTGTTTTTTTTATAGAGTTTCAACCTATGGTATCTGTCATTCTTTATTATTAGACTAATATACCTGTGGGGGTGATAGGTCTAGGACTAGTCCGAGGACGGACAAATATCTTCCTTAGAATCCGTGATGGTAAAGTTAAGAAATAAGGTCTGATCATGATCATCCAAGAAGGTGGTCTGAGGAGGAATACTTCCTCAGCTAAGTAAAACCGAGGTTGGAAGGTACGACCTGCCACCTAGAAGTAACGTTCTAGGAGATCCTATAGGTAAGGATATAAATCATAAGAGCACAGAACAGGGAAATGCTATGATTTATATAAGAGAGAGCTACTACCATCGCATTGAATGCACTGCAGCTAACTCTCTAGTCGCATTAATGAGGAGGTGATGCTTATGCAGCCTTACAGCACCTCCCTGAGCTACTCCCAAAAGCTTCAAGGAAGTGCTGATAGGACAAGTATCCATAGTAACAATCTAATTCATACGTTGAAGATAGAGAGAGGAGGAAGGATAATATAAAAGGCAGAGGAAACCACCAGAATGAGAGATCGGAGAAGAAGTAGAGAAAAACACTGTAGACTAAAGAACAATATTTGTAAACTGTCATTAAGTGAGATATATAGAAGAAATAGTCTCCTCAGATTGAGTCCGATGACGATTTTCATTATATAAATCTGCTTCATCTTTGTTTTATAGGGATCTTGACCCATTACAATTGATATACAAACTCATTAGAGTCTATATTTCAAATACACTCTCTACAAATTCATTGTCTTGAACTTGTTGGGCCTATTCCTTTCCCTCTTTTAGGCTTAGGTACAAATTGTGTCCTTACAATACCAATTGATTTTTGGTGTAGATGAAGATTAAATCTCAGATCTCTTATTTAAATATCAAAAATTCATCAATTGAACTAACTAGTGTTAGGATGTGTGCCCTTAAATCCTATTGTATGATGTTATGTATAACTTAATGTTATGATAAATAAAATTGTTTTTATTATCTAAAATAATGGTAACATGAATATTAGGACATTATTATATAGTCCATGAGATGCATAGTATGTGATTTATGTGAAAAGTCACAAAAGATATAAATCACAAGTTCTTTTTAAACTCAAAATTGTAGTTCGTAGTCGGTGATAAAATTGAGCATTTCATCTGCGAAGACTATAACATATCAACTAAGATAATTTGTCTTGATCATAGAAGTGTAGACTTTTACTTGATGTGTTGATATGTTTTAAGAGTTAAGATATATTGAACTGGACTGCTATGAGATTTATTATTCTCCTAACGACTGTCAAATGAATAATAAATTTCATGACTTTTATTTACATGAACTCTTAATCCTAAGAGGATAATGGACCTAATCATGAAATGTAGGTTGCTCTGATATATAAGGAGTAAAATCTAAAGTAACGATCAAAACCTCAGTATATTGGGCAACGACATTTAGTGTTGATGGAACATATATTCTCAAGATGGAATTCATAACCTTTTAACGAAAATATAAAATATTCCATTGAGATAAATTTAATGGGTTCAGTTATTCTGAGAGTTAGGCCTAACCACTTTGGTAATAAATTACTAAAGTATATATTTATAAAATTGGATTTTATAAATATATAATGAATAATTTTAAAGGATTAAACCAGGTACGCAAGAATTAAGATGTAGTAATTTTCAGAGTGGCAGTCCATATTAATGACTTTGTATTACTACGAATATTTTATGAAGGGGTTGCGTGTATAATAAAATATTGGGATATAATTTATTAATAAGGCTTAGAGTGCAATTATATTTATATAGTGATATTAAATATAATTAATGGTAACTTTGGACTTGTCAAGAGTTGATAGAAGACTTGTCAAGAGTTGACAGAAAAGCCCAAAGCCCATTGGAACTAGTGTCTTATTGGTTCCTTTTGGTCCCACTCCAAGCCACACACTAAAACCCAATTGGAAAGACCCAATAGACCAATCCAATTAGATAATCAGTTAGTTATAAAGGGAGAAACATACAAAATTTTTTATTAGAGAATAAGAAAAAAAGAGACATCATTATAAAATGGTGTGTATGTGATAGTGAAGCCACTCGATTATTCTCCCTTGGAAACTGATAGAGAGACCACACTTCTTGGGCGTAAAGTGGAATTGGAGCGAAGATTAAAAGTGTTCACAAGTGCTTCTAATATTTGTTTTGAATTTCTTCACACCAAGGTACGCTATCTTATTCTTAAATTCTGAAATTTGCATAGTGCATGTTATCAATCATGAATTAAATAGATCCATATTTGTTACTTCCGCTGTGTGCTTTGTATGAGATACAAAATCAAATTTTCTAGCAACTAGAACCCATATAACATTAATTTTAATATTGGCTTAACTATGAAATGTTTCACCTGTGTGAAATGAAAATTTTACCCCCTAGTGATGCTTGGGTTTAAAAAGAATTTTAATGGTTATGAAATAGGATGTCTATATAAAGGGGGGAAAAAGTCTCGGAAATACTTAGAGCTACACTCTCTTGTAATTTTTTTTTTCATTTAAGACTATTTGTAATAACATGTTTGGATATTTAAGAGAATCGTACCCTTGTTATTATAATTTTTTTTGACAAAATTACATTTTTGGCCAGTAAGGGTTTAGGGTTGTTTTTATTTTAGCCATTTAAATTTCAAAATTTTCATTTCAATGCTTCATTTTTCCCCTCATATTAGCCTTGACTTGCAATTCTATTATCATAATGGTGACAACTTTCATTATGTGGATGTCTTAATAGATGACTCATATCTATAACGTAACAGTCATATTATTAATATAAATAGACATATATGGGCTACATGTCTTAATAGAAAGCAAATATTTGGCATTTAACAGATTAGATTACTAACATAAATGGACAATAGGGCCAATATGAAAATAAAATTAATTGTAAATGGTCAAAATAAAAGTTTTGAAACGTAAGATGTCAAATGAAAACAATCTCAAACTTTAAGGTTTAAAGTGTACTTTAGTGTTTTTTTTTTTTTTTTTCCTAAAATTAGTGAGGGATCCTAAATTTTTTTTTTTTTGATACTTAAAATACCAAAATGAAACAGGATCGACTCCCTTCCTATTCTCTCCCCGTTTTTTTTAGGGGAAAGACAGGTGGCTACTAAACAATCCAAGGGTTAGAACATAACCTCGTTAAATACAATTTTCTCTTCTTTGCCTCTCTCTCTATCTCTCTCATCTAAGTCACCAAGTGATTGTGTTTCTCTTTGGGAGCAAACAAAGGCAAAGAAGAAGTAAAAGACAAAGAAGGAGAGGAAGAATATTTGTTTAGTATCCATGTGTCTTTCATCTAAAGAAAAATGGAAGAGAACACGAGGCTTTTAAACGGGAGGGGATCAAGCCAGTCCCAAGAAGAAGTAGAAGACAAAGAAGAACTCAGATCAATCTATGTTTTAATCCTTACGAGGGTGTTTGGTAGAGTAGTTTGAGTTATGTTATTTAGGTATTTTTGATATACGTGTGGGTGAAAAAGTGTGCGAAAAAGTGTGTAATGTTGTTTAAAATATGAGCTTGTGTTAAAACTCACATACCAAATAGGCCTTAGATTGTTTAGTAACCATGTATCTTTCATCTTAAAAAAATGGGAGAGAATGAGAGGTTTTTAAACGGGAGGGGAGCCGGTCCCAAATGAAACTATTGGCAAATAGCCGAATACCTAAAAGTTTTGTGATGGAATTGGGCCTTCACAACAGCCACATTTCTTGTAATGGCCCTATTAGGCTTATGTTCGTATTGGGCCTTTTGGGTCCAATATCCTGAACAAAAGGCCCACAAAATAGAGAAGAGAAGGGGTTTTTGGCGCGAAACCGTTGGGTCCCTCTCCTTATTTTCCCGCCATATCTATCTCCCTTTCCTTAGAATTCAGATCTCTCAGAAACTCACTCAGAGAGAGAGAGAGAGAGTGAGAGCTAGGGTTTCTGAATCCGACTCAGAAGAAGAAGAAGAAGAAAATGGAAGCATTTGGTGGTTACTTCGTCGATGAAAAAGCCGTTCGAGTCGAAACCATTTTCCTCGACTTCCTCCGAAGGTTTCTTCCTTTCGCTTTTTTCCAATTGTGAAATTTTCAAATTTTTTGAAAAATTTTGTGTGTTTTTTTTTCGTTTATATACATATCTGTGTATTTGTGTGTGTTTTTTTTTGGTGTTGATTGTGAAATTGGTGGATGGAATTTCCAGCTTTAGGGTTGGGAATAATGCGGCGGAGCCGTACTACGAGGCGGAGATTGAGGCGATGAGAGGGAGCGAGTCGAGCACGATGTTCATCGACTTCTCGCACGTGATGCAGTTCAATAATCTTCTCCAGAAAGCCATTTCCGACGAGTACTTGCGGTTCGAGCCATATTTGAAGAACGCTTGCAAGCGGTTTGTGATGGAGCAGAGGCCCACTTTCATCGCCGACGATAACCCTAACAAAGATATCAACATTGCCTTCTTCAATCTCCCAATTACTAAGAGGTATAATTTTTTTAAAAAATTTTAAATGTTTAATTTAAATTTTTTTTTTTTTGAAATGATTTGTATTGAGCAATTGGGTTCTTTCTTCAATTATGGAATGTGCTTGTGTGGTTTTGTTTTTTCTTTGAGTTGAGTTGGTATTGGGTGTTATGAGAAATTGAGAAGGTTGCTTGCTAGTTAATATGGGCAATGGTGACAAAGTGATATGTTTCTGTTAGGAATATGTGTTTGGTGAAAGAATATATGATCTTTAGGAAATTGGCATTGATTAATGATAAATTACTGGTTGTTTTAACTGCTTAAATTAATAGAAAATGGCGAATTTAATCACTTAGATTTTTAAATTTTTAATGGGAGAGTAGAGACAGACAAGGTTTGAACTCAAGATCAATTGCACCGATACCAAAAGTTTAAACTGAGGTAATGGTGAATTTAATCACTTAGTCATAATTCTAACAACTCAAAAGAAAAGAAAGGTTTCATACCCTTTATTTTCATTTTCATATTTTGGTTTGTTCTCCACATGAAAATCTCATCACAAGTAAGCAAGATTGCAATAGGATAAGTTCAACTAGGGTTATTAGTTCTTGTGTAGATTATACACGCATGTGTGTAAATTTTAATGATTTTGAGCTTTTATATCTTTTGCCCACAGGTTGAGGGAGTTGGCTACAGCAGAAATTGGAAAACTAGTATCAGTGACTGGAGTGGTGACTCGCACGAGTGAGGTTCGACCAGAGCTTCTCCAAGGGACTTTCAAGTGCTTGGAATGTGGGAGCATCATAAAAAATGTTGAGCAACAGTTTAAGTACACTGAGGTGGGTCCGAAGTAATTAATTTTTTGCTTATTTGAACTACATATTGTGTTTCAGTGCTGTCTAGTGGGCACAATGGTGGATTGTAAGCATGTATTCATTTGTGTTGACTGTGAGGTTGCAGCCAACAATATGTGTGAATGCAACCTGTGCAAATAGAGCAAGGTGGGCTTTGCTTCGGCAAGATAGCAAATTTGCAGATTGGCAGAGGGTAAGAATGCAGGAGACTTCCAAAGAGATACCTGCGGGTTCCCTTCCCAGATCACTGGATGTTATTCTGCGCCACGAGATTGTTGAACAGGCCAGGGCTGGTGACACGTAAGATAAATTTACTTTCCTGTATCATGTTGGATCACTCAATTTGCTTTAATGTCTTTGTTCTGCTTAATACAATAATCTTTTGGTTAATTTAATAATCTAACCTCCAAACTTTGCCTGATTTTCCATGTCCATTCAGGGTCATCTTCACTGGCACTGTGGTTGTGATACCAGACATAATGGCATTGGCATCCCCTGGAGAGAGAGCAGAATGTCGTCGTGAAGCTGCTCAGCGCAACAATTCTGCTGTTGGAAATGAAGGTGTGAGGGGCCTGCGATCATTGGGAGTGAGAGACCTCTCCTATCGCCTTGCCTTTATTGCCAATTCAGTTCAGGTTGGTCACTGAGTGGTTTGTTATCAGCTTCTCTTTTAGTATAGCTACAAGAGATGTCTTTCTATGATCTTTGTTTCATAAATGCCTCTTTGTTCAGATTGCTGATGGTAGAAGGAATACTGACATCAGGAATAGAAAGAAGGATGCTGATGAAGATGACAGCCAGAAGTTCACAGTTAGTTTATTGATCCATTGTCTCCGCTAGTTTTCTTATAGGTCCCTGTTTGCCTGAGAAGTAGTTACATTAATCTGTTTCTTGTTTGCTTTTTGCTGCATAATCTCCAGCTAATAGAGTGCTGTTACTTGAATTCTTTGATGTTAAAATATGCCCATGATTCCAGTTGTATAATATCCATCTTGGCTGATTATGTAGGTAATATGCAAAGTATATTGTATGCCTCTCAAGAAGATCCCAGTCAGCAATATTAAACTCTTTTCAGAATGTCTTCAATATTTTGATGATTTATTTCCCTGGCTCTCATCATATTTATATAAGAAGCTTTACCTTGCTATGTTGCATTAGATTTCACCACTTATATTTTTGGAAAAATACCCCACGATTATGGTTATTTTGTTAATATGGCAGGCAGAAGAGCTAGATGATATTCAAAGAATGAGAAATACTCCTGATTTTTTCCCTAAGCTTGTTGATAGCATAGCTCCAACTGTGTTTGGACACCAAGATATAAAGCGAGCAATCCTTCTTATGCTTCTGGGTGGTGTTCACAAATTTACTCATGAAGGCATCAACCTAAGGGGTGACATCAATGTCTGTATTGTTGGAGATCCCAGTTGTGCTAAGTCTCAGTTCCTCAAGTATGCCACTATTTCTGCCTTTTATCATTTCAACTATCATGTTTTGTACAAGCCACTTACATATGCTGGGATATGAATTCACAGGTATACTTCAGGCATAGTTCCAAGATCTGTTTACACATCTGGAAAATCCTCTTCCGCTGCTGGGTTGACTGCAACTGTGGCCAAAGAACCAGAAACTGGTGAATTCTGTATTGAGGTAGAATTTAATTTATGTTTACCCTTTTGTAAATTTGATCCATGAATTGTATTGGATCCTATCAGTCACAGCACCTGTGTTGGGTTAACAGGGAGCTAGAAGACCATTTTCATCAAACTGCCAAAGTTTGATATTTTTATTGTCCAAGTTCGTTGACAATATCAGAGGGGCTCTATGCATTTGGATCAATAGTTTTCTTAAGTTGATCCATTACTAGGATATTATTCTTGATTTTCTTTGCATTGTATAAGTCAGAGGGTTAGGAAACAAAGGTCGGAGATATTTCCCAGCTGAGGCAGATGGTGATTAAGCTGTCTGGAATCAGTTAATCAAACTTATAATCATGTTAGTAGAATATATCATAATTAAGTGTGATGGGATTTCCAAAAACTGAATAATTTGAACAGTAAGATTTTAGACCAAATATCTTGTATCCTTGATTTTTTTTTTTTTTCTCATGCACTTGTGACTCCTGAAACAAATTCCATTAGCCATTGCTAGTGACTCAGCAGCCAAAAAACTTGTCCCCATAGTGCACATTATTTCGTTTTCTACTTTAATATTAATGTGATTCATATGCAAGTAGTCCAAGCAATGTAAGATTTAAATTTTCTTTTGCAATGCTTGTCAAGTGTCAACTCATCAAGCTTGCTTGTCATTTTTTAATTGTACTGTCTTGTGTCAAACTTATTAAGGGAAACATAAAACTGTGTTGTGTAAGATTTCTAAATTAAGCCACTAGTTTTGTTAAAAGGAGAACTGCTGGATTTGCATTGGCCATCACAGAAGAATGGAACTGGGACTTGCATGCCCCAGCACTAGTATTAAGAACATGATGTTTATACTAGCTTGGTAATGAAATGCGATAGCTGTTGACATACTTAATCTGGATGCAACTCACTGGGCTCAAACAACCATCAAGAGGAGAAAGAAAGGGGGGCTTTCTAGCTTAGATGTGCTATATAGTTTTTGGGTTATAAATTTAAGTGTGAACTACAATTGTGTACAAAGCAAACATCTATGAGAAGGCAAGGATGCTTGCATTTTGAAATTACTCTTTGGCCTCTTGTCATGGGTCTAATATCTATGCATATCAGGCAATGTTTTATATGATCTGATATTTCTCATCTGACTTTAATTTCAGGCTGGTGCACTGATGCTTGCTGACAATGGCGTTTGTTGCATTGATGAATTTGACAAGATGGATATCAGAGATCAGGTAATTATTTTATTGATTTATTCAAAACAAATTGGCATATTATGCATGGAGCAATTTCAGATGTCTAATATGTAAATGGACTTGAAGGTGGCAATTCATGAAGCCATGGAGCAACAGACAATAAGCATCACAAAAGCAGGTATACAGGCAACACTAAATGCTCGGACATCAATTCTTGCTGCCGCCAACCCTGCTGGGGGGCGATATGACAAGTCTAAACCACTTAAGGTAAGAATATTGTTACAGCTTATAGGGGCACTGTGCAAGTGTTCTCAAAAGTGCATGGGTTTTTGGCCTACTCTTTCACCCTTTTTATATTTTCTATTGTTGCATGAGAAACGTGATTCCTAGTCTTTACAGTGGTGTGCTGATTAAATTTGAGGCTTTTATTCGTGAGGAGTAATCTCTTTAATTTATATTTTCTCAGTATAATGTGGCTCTTCCCCCTGCTATTCTTTCAAGATTTGATCTGGTATATGTTATGATTGATGATCCAAATGATCAAACTGACTACCACATTGCCCACCACATTGTGAGAGTGCATCAGAAGCGTGAAGATGCACTTGTTCCTGCTTTTACAACTGCAGAGCTGAAACGTTATATTGCTTATGCAAAAACTCTGAAACCCAAGGTCTGGTGTTTACACTTTCCTCACTCATGAGGCTGTTTTTTGTCAGGAGAAGCTTCTTTTGCCAATGTGTACTGCTTCTGACAGTGTTTAAACTAATGCAGCTAACCTCAGAAGCTAGGAAACTGTTGGTGGACTCTTATGTTGCTCTCCGTAGAGGCGATACAGCTCCAGGGAGTAGAGTTGCTTATCGCATGACAGTAAGGCAGCTGGAGGCACTGATCAGACTGTCAGAAGCCATTGCTCGAAGTCATTTGGAAACACAGGTGTTTTAAGTTTGGCAACTTATCCATCTGCATTGTGATTGTAATACATTCTGCATTACACTAAAAGAGATTTTCTTTTGCAGATACATCCACGTCATGTTAATGTAGCAGTGAAATTGCTAAAAAAATCCATAATCAGGCAAGAAAATAATGAAAATATGTTGAAGATCCTCTCTTGTCTTTCTCTCTCATGTAGTTTTTAGGCTATAACGTGTATTTTATTTTGCCATGTAGTGTGGAGTCTGGCGAGATTGATCTGTCAGAGTTTCAAGACGAAATTCGTGATGATGGCAATGTTGGTGGTGATGGAAATGATGGCACTGGTCAAGATGATGCTCAACCAAGCAACTCTACAGCTGAGCCAGCTTCTGGGGATGTTGGTGAGATCACATCGCCTATGCTACTTATTTAAATTATTCATTTTTACACTTACATAGACAACCCATCTATTCTTTTTAATTGGTTTATGATGTGCAGAAAGTGGAGCAGGGTCTTTAAACCAACAAGGGAAGAAACTTGTGATCACGGATGAATATTTTCAAAGGGTTACCCAAGCTCTAGTTATGCGCCTTAGACAGCATGAAGAAACTATAACACAAGAAGGTAAACCAAATGCACCCTTTGCCATTTATTGTTTTAATAGATCCTTGAATATCTCATGAAAGGATATATTAAACTAAACATGTGCTGCTTTAGAAATTGTTCATGGTTTATTAATTCTTCATCATTGCAATCCATGGCCTTGAAACATTTTGTGGGCTTCGTATTTTCAGGGACTGGGCTGGCTGGAATGAGACAGAGGGACTTGATTCAATGGTATGTGGCTCAGCAGAATGAGAAAAATAACTACAGTTCCATGGAGGAGGCAGCAACTGAAGTTTCCAAACTTAAAGCTATTATAGAGGTAAATCAACAGCAATCTTGCATCCTACCAAGTATTGTTGGATCACATGAATTAAGAAAATGGTTCTGTTAATTTTACATAACAAGTGCTTGTAATGCAGAGTTTGGTACGAAGGGAAGGCCATTTGATAGTGGTAGATGATGGTAGGCAAGCAGCGGAGGGTGAAGCTGCAGGGCAACCTACATCTGTATCTAGAAATGACAGAATTTTAGCTGTTAATCCAAATTATGTCATCGATTGAGGAGGCAAAGCTTTTAAGACTATGAAACCACCTCATCTATGGTCTCGACACTTCGTAGTTTTCTTCATGAAACTTAGCCATGTGTTCTGCAGCAAGTTAGGCTCTACAATTCTGTGGTTGATCTGGTACAGATGAAAGTTTGGTGCCATCAACAGCCTAGTGCGTGTCTTAGACAGTTTACTAATGAAAGGAAGTATGGTTGCCTGACTGATTATTTTTCGATTTTTCAATGTTATCTAGAGTACAGCGGGTTGCTGCTGCAAGAGGTGAATTTTTCTAGTAATTTGGTGTAACTTATGTCAGTGGTGCATCTCCTTGAATCTTAATCCATTTCATTGTGAAATTGTTGAGTTTCAAGCTGTTAATTGTAACATTTTTTGTTTTGTTTCTGTAGTGTTAATTGTAACAGTTTTTCAATCTTTTAGTACTATAACCAGCTATGCGGAAACCTCAATTTAGGAAAAATCCTGTATTTGATTAATGTAAAATGCTTCAATTAGGCATAAAGCGGCACCTAATTAACTTCACTTGGAAAGTACAATTTCATACAAAAGTAATGTCAAGAGACTTCTAGTACAACTTATGCCTCTTGGTATTACTAACATAGATTTTCATTCAAGATTCAAATTCTCCATCTCTATTGTAAATATTGAATTAAAAAAAAAAATACAAGAGTAATCAATTCAATTAAAATGCAATTGCACATGCATTTGAGCCTCCATGCAATTACAAGCGTCTTTCACCAAAAGAGATAGCTTGCCTAGGAATTGGTTTCTCCAACAAAAAAAAAAAAATCTATGAATACTCCCCTACTATACCATAATTGGACCCACTTTTTAAAGAGATATTTATTTGATAGCTTGTTTTTAAACCCTCCATCTTGCCAAGCCACAACAATTCTAAATTGTTTGGGGGCATGATATGATCAATTTTTCAAAGAGAGATTGCCAACTTCCGTAGCACCTTTAGAAGTTATTATTAGTCGGCAACATGCTTGCCTTTTCAAGACACTTATTTTCAAAATTATCTTTAATAAAGGAATGACTATTCTTAGGAAGATTGACTTAATGATGAGAATGATAGGAGAGGCATGGTGTAGATGAGTTCTAAGCTTATGGGAGTGAGGGTGTCAAGTTGGAGTTTTCTCTAATTGGAGGGGCATGGCGTAGATACAAACATCACACATTATCTAAAAATGATCACGTGTCACTTTCGTATCCCATTCAATACATTCAACTAAAGTTAGTCTTTTTAGGCCACTCTCATCGATTCAAGAAATGGTGCAAATTTGTTGATGTACAGTGTGTGACTTGACTTGCCATCCCACACAATTTGTTCATGGTCATGCCTTGACCTAAGGTGGATTTGGGCTTGGGCTTTCTTGAGAGAACTTTTGTGATAAAATCTTTCAATTTTATGGTAAAATTTTCTTCTTGTCGCTGCCCATAAATATAGACATCTTGCTGAACAACAATATTTGAGTGTGATCACTTTCGTATGCATATATGGATAGGTTTTGAAATAACTAATAATATGTAAAGAAACACTTAAATCCAGACCTGAAATTAATTTTTTTAAGGATATCACATCAGATATTTTTCGTATTTATGAGAAAACTAATCCTGCGAAGAAGTTAGACCAGTAATTTATTCTTCAAAGAAGGAAGTCGGTTTCACAAAGGAACTTAAAATCTCTTGCTTGCACTCAATAAGCCACTATTGCTTAGAATTTCATCAAAAATCAATGTCATGCTCATGCATATGTGGGTCAAACAGCTATGGATTTAGACCCTGCGGCCCTTGGATGTCACTGATTCTGCCCACCCTAGTTTTTGCTCCAATCTGAACATCACATGTAATATGAATTTCATTTTTTTGCTATCATGTATATCTGTGACTATAATGTTAAGATAAGATGGTATTATTCAGAAGAAAAAAAAAAATTGGTATTGTAAAAAGAATGATTAAATTCATTATTTTATATTGTTTTAGGATAGTGCTTAAACTTTTAGGACTATTAATAATTTAACATTTATCTATAGGATATAATAGATCGTGCTGATTCATTGAGATAAAATTGGAGGCTCAAAAGTGAAATATTTTTGTCCAGAATTGATCAGATAAGATTTAATAAAAATCTATGGAAACTAATGCATCCCAAAATCAAGTCCATACATTGTTAACATCAATTTTTTTCCCTTTTCATTACCAATCAATTTTCCTTTGGTCCTATGTCACTCCTATCCTATGAGAACTTGTTTTTGCTTGTGTGATGCAGACTTCTAAGAATCTGATGTGCTTACGTTTGAGAATATCTCAAATTTGGATAGGAATAAGTATAAATTAGAATTTATAAGTCTTATTACTATTAATAATTAATAATCACTTTCGTTTTCAAGATGACAAAGAGAGCATTTAAAATCCGTCCTTGTCAATGGAGTTCTGCACTCAAACGCTATACTTCGTCATTTTTTGTGTCTTGTTTATGTCTTCATAGGTGTTCTACCCCATAATAAAAATTAACAAAAAAAATTAAGAGAATGTAATTAGTTTACTACTAAGACCACTGAAATAGAGTTTCTTATTTATATGTCACCCCTAATCTCATCAACTTTAAGAATAACTTTTTTCTTGTGTCTATTGCTCACGCCCACACCATGACTTTTTGATCAAATTATCAAGTTTAGTTTTCGTTAAATCATAGTTTCTAGTCTCTTTCATCTAGCTTTCTTTCATTTATATAACATAAGTGCACTAGAGCTTCATTGCATCCTATCACCTCAGCCATAATCTTGGATATTAATCTACAAAATGGCCAGCTCTAGACTTTGCTTGTGATGTAAAGTGTATTATCATTCTGATTAGACAAGTGTATTAATTATAAAGCTACCACTAAAAATGAATCAAGAAAAATGGCCCTACATGGTTTGTCTTAAATCTTATACTACTTTGCAAAGAATTGATAAGTTTATTCTGGTGGATGTATATTTGACAGGTTGTCCACCTAAATATGAGGCAGTTATAGTCTATAGATGATATAACAAAGCTTTGGGGGGAAAAAAATCACAAAAAATCTTTGAAGATCTAATTATCCTATCAGTTTATAGAAAGTGTTATATTGTATATAATTAAAAAGTATTGAGCTGTTATATATTAGTTTAATTGAATTAGAGCTCAATTCTCGTTTACATAAAAAAAATCCGATTAGTGTCTTGGTATGATAATAAAAAACTAACATCAAGAGCAGACATCATAGGTTGAAATTCTATAAAATAAAAAAAAAAAAAAATTAGAACTTGAGTCATTACTTATTATGTTTAGTTTTTTCTTTAAAAAAATCTAATAAATTAAGTTTGATATTCTGTATAGTTTCTCACGTCAGACTTATATATATATATATATATATACACACACACACACACACTAATTTCATCCAAACTTTTTCGTGTACCACACACAGGACACAATATCTAAAGGAAAATTATTAGCTATTCTCGGAATACCATAAATGTGTATTCCCTCCTCTCACATGAATGGTGGGACTCAAGATTCATGTGAGAAGAGGGAGTATACATTTATGGTACTCCGGGAGTACACAATAATTTATAGTTTAGTATTTTACAGGTGCAATTTTGGGAGGTGAACTTGAGACTTTGGAAACTTTGAAGCTATACAGTATTTATTTACTTATGGACTAGGCTACAAACTTGGTGGTAGTCAATAGTTACAATTCTCACTAAAAAAATTAACATTACTACGAATTATAAAATTTTAATTATTAGATTCCATATTCTTTATGTTTTTAACACGTATGTCAAATTTCCTGTCAATAGAGTATTATTTCGCATTCGATTTACAAATTTATTTTTTATATATAGTTTTAGATTATAAAAATTTGAAATTTAAATATTTGATTGATAATATATTTATTGATATTTGATCTTTTAGAAATTTTGTAATTACTGAAGATATAAGAAGAAAATGTAATCCAATAGTGAATTTATCAAAATTCATATCCAATAAAAAAAATATATTAAGTGGAATTATAATCATTAGCTACAACTTTATAGCCAAACTTTTCCCTTTAGTTGTTTTTTTTGTTTAGTGGTCTAGTAAAAGATTACAAAGGTAATCTAAGATCTCAACAGACAAAAACAGGATTTAGGTTTTAAATTCATGATGTGGTGTAGTCACGATTCCACCTGGATGATTGGTCTAGCTAGCTGTCTGGGATCATAATTGTTAACAATGATGGGATCTGAGAGAGCTCAATAATTATTTAATTCATTTATTTTTCTAGCTAGGATTTAGCTTTCTTAGCTTAGTAAAATTAACTATATATTTTCTTATAAAAAAAAAATTAACTATATATATATATATATATATATTCAGATTGAGGGACATGACACTCAATCAAAACTTCTTCCAATTATTTGTAATTAGCATTATTAATATATTACTGATTCAATGATTATTATTATTAGACACTTGCAGGTTGGTGGGGCAGGCTTACAATATTAGACCTTAATAATTGTAACACTAATTGAGCCACATGAGCCAGTTGGTGTCAAAAGTGACAGCGGAACCAAAACTTAGCACCCAAGAGGGATATATATATATTGACCTTGAAATCTATTTTTGTTTTTTGCTTTGTTCTTTTTGATAAATGTTGCTTTGATTTTTATTTATTTACTTGGGAAGCAAGGAATAGATTTTACATGAAGCTATATTTATTCAAACATCTTTTGAATCATCAATTACGAAAGCAAAAACAAAGGGAATATGGTTTGTTTTTTCCTTTTGAGAGTCAACATGGTATTTGTTTGACCAAGAAACTTTTCATGTGTTTTGTTTTATTGTTGGGTTTCAACTTTCAAATGTTTGAAACCAACAGAATGTATTTAGAGTCTAGAAGGCTTAGGCTTTTGTTTTTGTTTTTTTTTTTTTTTTTTTTTGGGAGAAGGGGTCTACAAGTTTATAGAAGTCCACGATTTCTTAGCTTATAATTCAGAAAATTTACATGGAATATCCCAAAAATTACACTAATCTTCTTTGAAAATTCACCATATATATGGAATATCCCAAAATTACACTAATCTTACATGGAATATCCCAAAAATATATATTACACTTTACTTCCCTATAGTTTCATTTTAAACACTACAATTGATTCTCAAAAAAAAAAAAAAAACTCTATAATCTCCTTTAAATTGAGGAAAAAAAAATTATAGATTGGTGACTCTGGAGACACTAATTTCCATTGCATGAACTAATTAAGAAAGTATCTTTTAACTTAAAAATGTTTATTAGAAATAAAACGTAAAAGTTACTATTTGTATCTTTGAAAAAGTGTAATACTCAAAAAAAATTATTGTATTAATCCTCAGAGGATTCAATTATTTAAGGACCTTGCTTGGTGCCAGTTGGACTAGTCCAACTTATTTCCTTCAAAAGCATTGCTTCTCATCAAAGTTTTGAAGTTTTAGTTATTTTTTAGTTTGTTAAAACTTATATATATATTTTAACTATGCTGCTTCCTCTTAGAGATAACATATAAAATATTTTAAGTATTAGAAAAGAAAAGATGAAAATCTAGAAAACAGGGGTCCATAATTATTTCATTTGTGTGTAAATCAGTAAATGATTTAAAAAAAAAATAGTTTCTAAATACTAATAACTTTTAATGGAAGATAGGTTAGCATCTAATTTGAAATAAGAAAGGAATTCAGTATAATACAGTGATCAATACTATTTTCCCACATTCAATCTAACTCTACGATATATAGCTAATGTCTAATCAGATGACTTTAATCCTAAATCATGATCAGGATACTCTACATTTGATTCCAAATGAAAAAGGTATATTTCCTTGTAAAACTTTAGTTTTTTCATATATCTAAAGGTGTACGGTTCTATGTAATTTAAAATTTCATTCCATTAAGTAATGAAAGATAATTTTAGAATCATAACATCACCTTTAGAATAGTGAAGATATTAAATGGACAAGATCAACCCCATGGATTACTTGACTATCACTTATTTGAGTGATATAATATATAGGTATGAAAAAGTATCATTTGGTTATAAAAATCATGTTACCTAGAAAAGAATAATGATCTCTAACAGGATCATTTCCATGGATTACATGGCTATCACTGATTTGAGTGTTATACTATGGGTAGGAAATAGTATCATAGGTTATTGGAATCGTGTTACCTTAAAAATAAGATTAATAATTTCTATGACTCTTGGTCATTTATTAAAACATACATAAAGTCTCTGAATTAGGGTTGTAGATATCTTTATGGTCCTTATAAAAGTAATTACTTACCCTAGCTATAGTTACCTGCACCATTTTTCCTTAGTTCTTACAGCCAGAAGATATTGGCAATATTAATGCATGCATATGATGTCGTATACCATAAATACAAATCTAATAAATATAATGTCCCATACCTACTGTTTAAGGGACCATGTTAATAAAAATTCATGGCTTATTATAGCCTCAAAAGTACAGCAACCGTTAACTAATCCATGTTTCTTGTTTGTCTCCAAGTCCTTTGTTTTTTGCTCTAACACAGATTATAAATCAAGGCCCATGTGAGTGCAAGCTTGCTACCTATCATTTTTTGCATGACAACATGATTACATTCCCTTGAAAATGTAATCTCTTCCAGCAGCATTCAATGGCAACAAATTCCTACACGTGCATGTACAATATATCATGGGCCAGCTAGCCCCCTCTATTGTCAAGGTCATATTTTTTTTTCTAGAAATGACAAGATTTTTCTTGAAACCGATATATTAGAGTAAAATCATTTTAACTTATTACTTGACAAGTTAAATAATCATATTCTTCTAATCATTTTATTTATTTAATGTTTGGGTTGTGTTTATTATAGACAAGCTCTTAGACACAGTTTTACATATGTCCTATTTTTTAACTAAAACCGTGACTTAAGTAATGATTTTCAACAAAAAAAATTGTGATTTCAAGTCATGATTTCAGTTTAAAAATTGCAATGTGTGCAACAAGTATTATCCTTAATATCTAATGATAATCTATATATATTAATAGCCAAAACTCAGAGAAAATCCAATTAGATTTTAATTGAATTTTCAATTTTAAGTCATGTGTCCCATTTAATTTTTAATTTTGTGCCAAGTGAATTATTAAGTGTAAAAATTGAAGAGCTCAAATTCAATTATATTCTAAATTAGATTTCAATTAGAGTCCAATTTTTTATCAAGTGTCCATTTATTTATTTATTTTAATATTTTTGTGGTAAGGGATTTATTATTGGGTGAAAAAACTAAATAGTCTAAATCCATTTAAATTCTAAATCACACACACACATATATATATATATATATATATATATTGAGAAATCATTACACATTTTAGACATATATAATTTAAAAAAGCGTAGAATAATATTATGTATAACTTGAACTTTTTCTAAAGAAAAAGTATAATTATAATAATTGTTTTTTATTATATCCGTGTGTATACATAAAATCACGGGGCTATAGACTAATATAACTTGAGGTATGTATGACGGAATGACTACACATATTCGAGCAAATGATACACAAACGTTCGAAGAATTCTGAATGCCCTAAAATTCGTAGATAAGGGTTGGGAATTTCAACATTATTGTGCTAGGCAGACATAATACAAGTCATTGACGGCGTGATTGTAGAACCAGCGAAGCCACGTGGGAAGTCTGAGAAGGCAAAGCAGAGGGAGCAAGAAAGAAACACATTATGTGTACAGATCGACACCAAACCAAAGTTTGAAACCTACGTGAGGACCCCACACATGCTATTTGCCACCTCAGTTTGAGGTGATTGCCAGCTGTCATCTCCCCCACCATTCATCTTTACCATTATACCCCTCTGGTATTTCACCTATTTACATCTCCTGCCCTTGCTTTGAATCTTGTCAATCATCATAATACATAGTAAACAAACCTAACTCTTTTATCATAAAGTCCTTTCTAGCCCTGCATGAATCAGCGTGATAATATATAGATATATATATATATATATATATATTTAAGAGTTTTTACATGTTTGATCTACTATGCCATTGAATTAAAATATACTTTCTCAGTCAAAGTATTCTGCTCTATATTTAAGTATTCTATTTTATATTTTACCAATTATAAATGTTTAACTTTATACTTTACTAAGCATAATAAGTTACACCAAATGACAACTCTAGGAGGTTTTTTATGAGGGTACAGTCAGTGGTGATTTTAGGATTTTTTTTGCAAGGTGGCTATTAAGAAATTTATACAAAATCAAGCAAAAAGAAAATTTCATATATTGACGACAATAAAAAAACACACAAATATATAAAATTTTATAGTTTATTTCTACTTTTTTTTTTTTTAATTTTGAAATTTTTGCATGATAGTCTCTTATCAATGTTGTAAACTATGTTTCTTTCAAAGTTTTAGTTAAATAAAATGTTCTAATATATTGTTAAGAAAATTAAAATTTAAGGACAAAGTTTGGCTACAAATTTAGTTAGTTATAGTCTAAAACTACAACTCTCACTAAACAAATTAACATGGCTACATTGAAAATCTAACCGTTAAATTGCATACTCTTTATGTTCTTAAAATACATGTCAAATTTCATGTCAATTGGATTTTACTTACTATTTGATCTATAAACTTATTTTTCATAAATAATTTTAGACTACAAAAATTTGAAATTTAAATATTTGATTGATGATATAACTATTGTTCTTTGATCTTCTTGAAATTTTGCAAATATAGAGGATATAAGAAGAATATGTAATCCAATCGTGAATTTGTCAAAATTCACATCCAATAAATATATATATATATATATATATATATAATAAATATATATATATATATATATATTGAGTAGAGTTGTTGCTTTAGTCTACAACCAAGTTTGTTATCAAATTTTGTCCAAAGTTTAATAATGTTGGGCCTAAAAAAATTTAAGGTGGTCAAATTTTTTAAAAAATAGAAAATCATATTTTTAAAAAATTATATATAATAATATATTTTTTTTTCAATTTAGTGTGGTCCTGTGACCCCCCTGGACCCAATGTGGAGCTACTCACAGGGTTAACAATGGCAGATTTAGGAATTTGTCATGGGGGCGAGTAAAAAATAAAATAACTAATTAATTTTTTCTGTATGTACAACTTCCATATTCTATACAATAATTTAATATAGTATTCTAAATACAATTTTGTAAACAATACAATTATATTGTACAATAGTCTAAAAAGGAGATCGGTACTAGAAAACAACTATTGAATACATAAACAAATATAATTAAATAACTAATAAATTAATTATAATTGAATACATTTCTGTCAAATTAATAATAACTTATTATATTTATTTGTAATATAAATTAGATAAAAATATATGATAAAGAAGAATAACAACACACCTAAGAGTAGGAGTAAATGTGTATGACTAAGAAAAAAATAGTAACTAAAATAAGTTTTAGTTTTTGAAGTGTTTGACTTTTTAACCATACACGTGGTCACTCTCTTAGAATTGGAGCAAGTACTAAAAAACTCCTTGGACTTGAAAATGTATAGAGTATTTTATCAAACTACTTGATCAAACAAAAAGAAAGACTATGAAAACATAGAGGGGAGAATGAGAAATAGAGAGAATGAGGAAAGAATCACAGATGTAAATACAAATCTGTTGGTTGTAACAGTGATGTAATTCTTTGCTGATGAACAAGAAAAGTATAGGGAAAAATAGCTTCATTTTGCTGTCAATGGCAAAGTAAGTCAAAGTCCCAAAGAGAAGATTTATTTATTTTTAACAAATGATCAAAATTTTAAACATTTTTTTCTTTCTTATAAAATTAAGTATTTTAAGAGTAGTGATACAGACACAATACTTTCACAAAAATTCCACAACAAAATCTAGATGGCAAGTTGTTAGAGGTAGATAAAAAAGTAATGTTAGTTGTAGGTCCAAATGAAAACCAGTTACAACTTGCCACATAATTTTTATTATGAAAGTAGCATTAAAATGGGCATATTCAAGCTTATTTTAGTTGGATTTAAACAAAATATAGGGTCAAAATATTCAAATGGTCAAAATAAAAAATTTTAAAAATTTTATATATAACTTTTTTTTTGTCAGGTCGAATGAACCCCTTGGGGTTCATTTTAACCGTGGCCTTAATGTAACGCCATCCCTAGTTACATATTTCATATTATTATGTTAAAAAAATTATATACTGTAATTTGTAGAATATAAAGTAGTACACTTAGAGTGGAACAAAAAGTATTAATTAATTGGTAAATATTAGTAGATACACTCTTATATACATAATTGAAATGCATTGAAATCGTAACTTGAAATCATGATTTTCACCATGTAAATTGTGCTTAGTGCATTTTAAGTCACGATTTCAGGGCATTATATTCAAGTGTATGTATAAGAGTGTGTATAATAAAGTGCATATGATAAAAACTACACTTAATTAATAGACAGTGGTGGGTAATGAAGATCGTATGATCGACAAGGTGGCATGACTAAAAGAACAAGTCGGTGTGTATTGTTTACCAAAAAAAATGTGGGCGTGTATTTTGGTAATTAAATTGGAACCTGGGGGTTGGTTTGGTAGGAAGTATGTCTATATTTTGATGCCACGGTTAAGCTCATACAGCATTGATTTGGAGGGGACAGTTGCTGGAATAGTTGCATTGAGGTCCACTTCAACTGGAGACCACAGTAGCTACGACAAAGACACAGTTTTTAGAGGGTAAGTGAGAAAAAGAGAGACAGATTCTCTTAGCTTCATCAAGTTTCTCTCTTGTACTTTGTGGTGGATCTCTAGCAATTTTATCTGTGAATATTGTTGTCAATTCTCTCTATATATATAATAAAAAAAAAAGGTTACCTTTGAGTTATAAGTATTTTATTTTTGCTCTTGCTTGGTTTGTTTGTTTTTGTTATAGGCTATATAGTAATACAGTTGAATTGAGAAACGAGATGGGTTATTGGAAATCAAAAGTTCTTCCAAAGATCAAGAAGGTTTTCGAGAAAAAGGATACCAAGAAATCTGCTGCTGCTGCTGAGGCTTGCAAGTCCTTCGACGAGTCTAAGGTATGTTACTTGAAATCTACTTCTTCTTTCTTCAAAGAAAGAAAAATCCAAAAACCTTTTTTGATATTTTCATACATGCTTATGTAAAGAATAGCTCAAAAAAAAAAAAAGGTTCTTACTATTGTTTGATATGTGTGTATTTGGTTTAGGAGCAAATTACCAAGGAGTTTGAAGAGAAGAAGACTGAGCTTCAACCTAGAGTGCTAGAAATATATGAGGCTTCCTCAGTAGAAATCAAGGTCAGATAATTATACACCAAGAACTAGAAGCAATAAATGGGTAAAAAAAGCAATAAATAGAAAGAGAGAGCTAACTAGCTTCAAATTTTCACCTAAAACAGGGTTTGGTTAAGGAACCTAAGGAGCCAGGTTTGAAGAAGCACTCAGTTGCAGTTCACAAGTTCATAGAAGAGCTGGTGAAAATTGGTATGGATTTTTTTTTTTTTTTTTTTATCCTTGATAAATTACCGATTATTATAAAAGCATAAATGATAAGAAATAAGAAATTTTATCATTTAACTATAATATTTTGACACTGTCACCCTTAAACTCAAGGCCATATGCTACGATAATTAATACCATTAAAAAAAAAAAAAAAAAAAAAACTACAACTTATACCAAAAGTTCAAATTGTTAGAAAAATTATGAATTTTACTACTATTTAACCGTTTAGCACTCTTACCAACAAGTGGGTCCAATATAATTTTTTTGTCATGTTACTGTCTCGGTAACTTTTTGTGGCTTGTATTTTACTTTTTCATGATTAAACAACGTTTAATCTTCTTTATTTTTCGTGTCCACCATGTTATATATTCACAGAGTTTCCAGGATCAAAACCAGTATCTGAAGCATCTTCAAAGTATGGTCCAGCATTGATTCCAGGCCCAGTTTTCTTTGTTTTTGAAAAGGTCTCAACTTTCATCGTCACAGAAGAGAAAGTTGAGCCAACCCCGGAAGCAGCAACAACAGCAACTGAAGAGAGGGAGATAGTAATTGAAGAAGAGAAGAAAGAAGAGGTAGTAGAGAAAAAAGAAGAGGAAGGGAAGAAAGAAGAGGTGGTGGAGAAAATAGAAGAAGAGAAAAAAGAAGTGGTGGTGGAGGCTGAGAAAGCTGAACCAACACCAACACCAACACCAACTGAGCCTGAAGCAAAGGTAGAGGAAGCTGCAGAACCAGCAAAGCCTTGACAAAACAAGTACAGGAACTCTCTTATTAAAGTGAACTTTGTGTGAGAGTTTATAAAAGCGAAATATTGATTTGTTATTCTTTCATCTCCATCCTCTGATCTTGTAAGATCTCTTGGATTTGCTTTTTTTTTTTTAAGTGGGTTTTTTTTACCTTTTCAAAGCTTTTTCTTTATGTTTTAAGTGTATAAATTTTGTGAATTAATTGTATTATTTACAAAATAGTGAAGTGATGTAATTAAAAAAAAAAACAATGCTCTCATAAGGAGTTATTTGTTTGGATTTATCTCTCTCACTCTCTCTCTCTCTCATAAGGATTTTTTTTAAATGTTTTAATGTAAAAAAAAAATTTACCTCCAAATTCATATATATTTCTAGTTTCATAACTTTTTTTACTTGAATAATATACGTGAATAATTTTATAAATTTTCACGTATTGAGTTAAAAAAGGTTTTTTATGTAAAACCATGAAGATTTGGAGACAGTTTTAATTCACAAATATGATTCATTCAAGTAACATTTATTATTATTATTATTATTATTATTATTATTATTATTATTTAATAGCATAAATAGATTCACTAAATTTCCAAAGGTAAATCTAGGGTACATTCACTTGATCCATTTTCATTAACTACAATTTTGTAATTATGTTTCTTTGGTGGAAATTTGCCTCTGGAATGGAAAATATTTAAGTAGTCTCAAAGTATAGTAAAATGGTATTTTCTCTTCTTATATTCATGGTGAACCCCACTATGAATTTAATGAACGAACTTCACCATGAATATGAGAGGAAAAAGTATAAATTTTTATGTTCTGAGAGTACTTAAGAATTTCTTTAAATGAAATAATAATCCAAAGTAGTTTCAATATTTGATTTCGGTCTAAGATTCTAGCTAGAGTAGGACTAAAATTTGGTATTCTCTTAAGTCTTTGATAATTACGTATACGTCTTAAAAGAGGAATATATTTTACAACGCTGTGTTTTAACTTTAGCGGTTTTAGCCTTTAGAAAACAAACGGAATTAGTGGAGAAACAACATGGCGTTTGGTGTGAGACGTGAAAGTTGGCCAAACCTATGTGCAATGTGTGGGGTTTGAATGCATGCAATTCCCACTTTATAAGGGTGACATGACTTTTCCTTTTTCTTTTTGGTGAAGTGATATGATATATAATTATTGATTTGTGTTTGTTTTTAGTTGATGACCAATAAATCATCTAAATTAACCATGCCATTTTTAAATATATTATGTGATCAAAAGTAAATATAAATAATCATTTCAATCATCATGTATTAACGTAAATTTTCACCAACTTAAATCGGAGTAAAATTTTGTTTGTTCATATTCTCCCTCTTACATAAACGAAATATTTTACAAAAAAAAAAAAAAAATTATGATTTGACTTTTTATTTTTATTTTTTTTGGCTTTTCAATATATGACAACAAAGCAAACACAAGACAAATATGACAAATGTTCCTTCCCACAACAAAGCAAACACATAGAAAATTCATAAAAAAAAAAAAAAAACAAACAAACAAATAAGAAGTTCATTTATAGAAAAATAAAGAAATAAATTGTTTGCCTCACTTCCAAGCATAATTTATTCAACTCTAGTATTACCTTTATTAATTTTATGTTTTATTATTTTTTAATACGGTAATTAACTACAAAGAAATTGGAGGGGAAAAGATTAGCTCATTAATTAGAGACCTCTATTAAGTCAGGTAATTATTGGGTACTCCTAGAGTATTATAAATGCGTATTCCGTCTTCTTACATAACTGTGAGTCTCACTAATTAAATTTATGATGGAACTCACAATTATGAGAGGAGTGAGTACGCATTTATGGTACTTTTGGAGCATTCAATAATTTTCCCATTAAGTCATAGTGAAATTTATGTCCAACACATTGTGGACAAGTACAACAGCCGACCTGCCATATCCAACAAAAAGAGTTTCCTAATACATAAAATGGAAGTGCAAAGCAATTAAAATTTATTAAGGGAAATGCTAACGAATGCCCTTAGGGTGTTGGTTAACAATCCATTTAAAAAAAGTTTTTATGGAAAAATGAAATAAAACAATTAATGTTTTGGCAGCTTTTTTCATTTTCCATAAAAGCGATGTTAAAATTTTCCTAAAATGGATTGTTAACCAATGCCCTTAGGGCATTCGTTAGCATAACCTATTTATTAATTTATTATCCATACACATCTTTGGTGCGATGGTTACTCTACAAGAATAAATGCTTGTAGTGTGTGGGGGGTAAGGGTCGGGGTTCAAATCTCTAAGAGGGAGTTTCACACACATATACACTTAAATTAGGTTAGAGTAAAAATTCTATCTCATATAAAAAAAATTATTAATTTATTTATTTTTAATAAGAAACAAGCAATCAAAGTCTTGAAACTTATATTAATATCAACTTTTAAAACTATTTTGTGCCTAAAGTATCGACAATTTCCAGTCCAATAATATGTCAACAGCTCATTTTATCAATAAAGAAAGTATCTGGTCAAGGTGTCAGAACTCATTTGGGCCCTATTTGATAATTTACAAATACAATAAACTAAAATGGAATAAGTTCAAACAATATTTTGTAATTGCCAATACGACAAACATCTATGATCTATCTATTTATTTCGTATAAGAATGTGCATGTTATTTTCCATGTAATTGGGTTTGTTTTAAATCAGGGACAGACTCATAGTTCATCTACTTGTTACATTTTTCATTATTAATTAATGAATGCGTAATTCTCATTATACTCTTCACTATCTAATAAAAGCCTAAACATTGTAGGACTTCAAGTTAGGGCTTAATATATATAATATATTAAAATACTACTTAAATATATCGAAAACTTAATCATAATGAATTGAGTTGGATTATATCATTTTAATATATAAAATTTTGTATTATTTAGGATTTCCACTCACATACCTATATTCAACAATACAATTTAAATTCAAATCACACATGAATGTAAATGTTTATTTTCCAATATAGCTAGCCTCACTTTCTAATGCACGTAGTATCGAAAAGAGATAATTTTGGCTCATGGCCATGGTACTCATGGGGTGAGGAATGCTAATTATAGGCCCAGTGTGAGGAAATAGAATATCATGTATTTGGTATATTTAACCACTCTCTCACATAATTGTGAACCATGCAAGTTGGCTCAAGTGGAGAACCTGTGTAATTTTTTTTGGTTTAATTAGCTGTTGTTTCCTAACCTTTCAAATATGTGATTTTATATTTTAGTCTTAACTTTTCTTTTTCTTTTTTTCTTGGTGTCAAAATAGTCATTGTTGTTAAATAATGGATGACAAAAATCTGACATTATAAATGGTAAAATTAAAAGAATAATTTTATGCCATCTAGAATGCAAATTGGGATGCCTACATGTCCTTTTCTATGCAAGGTTTCATTTGTTTTTATGAAAAACCTTATGTGAAGACAGGTTTTTCATTTTTCTTGTATTTGATAGTCTCAGAAAAAAAATGGGTTAAATGAAAATTATTTCTTAATTACCTTATTTAGCTTTACATGAGTTAGAGTTGCTTTTTGTTTAAATTTTCAAAAAAACAACTCTATCTCACGCCAAGCTAATTAAATAAGAAAACTGTAGAAATAATTTTCCAAATTATTTTAAGGTCACTATCAAGAATAAGAAAATAAGATAATTATCTAGAAAATAATTTTTAGAAAAATGGTTCATTTTTCAAAAAAATGTTATTGTTTTTTTTTTTCAAAAAAATGTTATTGTAAAAACAAATAGAGCGATAGATCTAGAGTAATGCCAAAGACAACAATTTTCACAACAGTTGAATTGACAAGTTTTTAGTGGTTCTTTTCTAAGCTCATCATTGACATCATTTGTTTATCTAGCAATAACAACTCACAATCTCGATAATTATGAAATTATTTGTGCCTATATACTTATAGACATTTTTTTCCTTGTATAACCAAAATGAACTACATTGGAAAATGCTAGAACTACAAACTACAAACTTTTTTACAATTTTATTTTACAAATTGCTAATGTAGTGAGTAATTATTTGTAAGGAAAAAAGCGAAGTCAATGGTGGGTCCAAATGAGAACCAATAAAAATTTGTCACAACAATTGTGGAGTACAAAAATTTTGAGTAGGATAATTATGCCACGTGTCATAGTATGATTGAGAAGGACAATTACTACGCTGAGGAGGCCACACCCTCGGATTTTATGATCATGTCATCGATACGTCATCAAAGGAGGCCTTACTGTGCAAAAAGAGCTTGGGGAAGGGAGCTAGCCCTGACGTGATTGAAGAACTGGTGGCTGCCACCCCATTTAATGCATCCCACTAAACCTCCTGACTGCATTTATGTGGAGAAGACCCTTAAACAATGCTACCTTGATTGCCGCATCTCGCAAAGGATTAAGGAAGATGTTTGATGGGACTAGCACTTGAGTGGTGGCCTGCGTAATCAACAAATGGAAAGTTAGGATTATCTAAAAAAGTCTATATAAGATAGAAGGTCCCCTGGAAAAGGGGGATCGAAAAAAGAGAGAGAAAAACACTGCAGCACCAAGAACTGAAACTATAAACAGGTCCCATAGAGATATATTCAAGAATCAATCTCCTCGGATTTGGTCGAGGAGAATCTTCTTTCACAATATTGGGGTTATCTTCTGTTTTTCCTTGCTTCCTTGTCATTTTTGGTCTATAGTAAATGTTATAGTCTAGTCTTACAGCCCACTTTCTACAAATTCATTGTGTTGGGCTGTTTGAGCCTGGGTCCTCAAGTCGTTGGGGCTCGGAAGCCAAATTCAGCCCTTACAACAACAATTTATAAAAATGTTATAACATAATTTGTGACTATAACATTCAATTAGACTGGGCTTGCACACAGTTGGAAACTTCAAGCCTTATCCAAACACACAATTGGACTAGGCTTTCACTATCCACTTTTTGAACCTCAAATGAACTATGTCATATGACTCATATCCATGGTTTTAAAAACCAAACCAAACCATCTGATGCAGTAAAAACCAAGAACCAAACTCAATTCTGGTTATTTGATTGTTCTAGTTTTTTAAAACCATGGTTGTATCAAAATAGTTAGTAGATAACAACATTTTAGCATCCTAAGGATGGTGTTGTACTCACTCCTTCAGGCCTCATTCTTCTCTGCTTAGTTCCCCACCACCAAGCTAAATCCGCAATCTCTCTCAGTAAATAAAATAACCAAAACACCCTTCCTCTCATTCTCTCATTCTTGAAATGCACACAAGTGTGTTAATGGTTTTTTTGGGTTGAGATCTCGAATTTTAGCTATGGCAATGGAATAACAAAATGTACACACAGTGCTAACGAGACATGTCATCACTGACATCATTGTAAGTGATAGGTCAAAAAGTATTGTCAATGATGGGTCTAGATGAGTATCGGCGTAATCTTGCCACATCAACAACATTAAAAATGATGTCAAGTTTTGCGTGTATGTAGCATTCTCTTCACTTCTCTCTCATATTTAAAAAATAATTCAATGCTTAGGGGAAGGAATTTGAACCTCACTAATCTTCATTGAAAACTCAAAGAGATACCACAATTTAGCTTGTTTTATACTAGTGCTGAAACTAACACGAAAAGGCAAACTTTTTGAACATGATGTTAGAGTACATGAGGAAATTTTAAGAAAAATCTAATGTTCTATTATACTATTAGATTATTGACTACAAAAAAAGTACTATTGAGTATAAAATTTGTCTATTCATATATATTGTTAGAGGGAATTAGATCTATCCCACGGCCAAGTCTCAAATGATTATTGTGTAAATTAAATTTGTCTATTCGCATATATTGTTAGATGGAAAATCTATCCCACGGCCAAGTCTTAAAAGAAGAAGAAGATATATTAATATCAATCAATCTAACTATTCAAAGTAAAATTCCTACGCTGTAGCAAATCTTTTGATTTCTTGAAAATAACAGTACAATCATAATTTTCTAATTGGCCAAAGTTTTCAAAAATTGGACCAAATTTTAGAAATGAAATCTAATAGAAGACAAAACAAGTAACATTATCAACAACATTAGTCATTTCAGACTATTTGGGAAAATTCTAAATCCATGGGTCCGTGACAACAAGGTTGGAATTGGTTATGTGATGGATTGGACAAGAGTAATTCTTCCAGAGACATCAAATTTGATTTCCATTCTGCAAGATTGGATTGAATTTTCCCTAAAAGAAGTTTTTAATTTGATCCTACATATCGACACAGAAACAATAATATATTTTCCCGCGTGGTCAACAGATAAGATAAATCTAGTCATTATCGATAAATCTAGTCATCATCCTCAGGATCAAAATCCTTAATCTTCACATCAGCGTCTTCTCCGTACTGAATGCAGTTGTCAATTTGAGCCGACACATATTTTATACTGCAAAAGGCAAGTCAACAGTTACTCTCTAATTATATGAAAAATTGAAATTGTGTCATCTTTGTAACTAAATTTTCTTGAAAATATTTCATGACTTCAAAAGTAAACAAACCAGCCAAGATGAATATGGAAGTCTATGAACAAATGAAATACTAATAAGAGCATATATAGTACACTTTCTCTACCACCAGTTGAAGCCTGAAGTTTTATCATATGATCTTTTACCAAATGTGCAGCAGCTGAGGAAAAAAAATCATTTGCAACTAAGATTTGTTTTTAGCTATAGTTCTGACAAATGTATTTATGATTTTGAGAGGGTTTCAACACCAAAATCCTAAGTGCAGAGCCCCAAAAGAAATGGCAACTTATGGTGTTTGGCAAGTGGCAAAATGTAGTTTAGCAGAAATTTTGATTTACAAATACATGCTTAGGTTTTGAGAAACAACATATCAAATAAAACCAATTCAAAATTCATTTCATTGCCTTGGAATTGGTTAAAACCAAACTAAACCAGTTCTCTTGTTTGCAAACACCCTGTAAGAAACTTGATGGCACTAGAAAAGATAGCCATATTTAGGTCTTGACTCTTGATGGGTAAAAGATAGCTAGACATACGTAGGTCTTGAAGGGTCACAACAATCCAACCAAAAAATAATAGGCCAAAAGGGCATCGTTCGATATAGCTTAAGTATTTTTATTTTATTTTATAGGCATTATTGATTCCCTAGTTTCACTTGTCTTCTCCAGTTCTTTACACCTTGATTTTTTTCTTTCTTTTCACTCTTAATACTGAGATATTTTAGTCTTCGGACATTATCCTAATTAAACCTATTCCCAACGTTACAGAAATTAAAAATATATTAAGTAAAATGCAACCTATTAAAGGCATCAATTTGATGCCAACACAGGCCACTCCACCACTCTTCTATATTTGAACAAATAAGAAAACTTATGCTACACCATATTCAGTCAAGAAGGCAGCAAATACTATAAGAATCATAGTCCCAAAATTTAAATCTAAATGCTATCTGAAATTATTAATTACATTTCATTATCAGCCTAAGTTTTTTTATTCAAATGAAAAATCCCAAGGTAAATAAACCTTTGGACTAAAATAATCAAAAACTTTCAAACACATTTCATAAATCCAGTTCCAAGGATTTTTTTCATAGGTTAAAACTACAAAAGCTAAGTTTGCATGCACAACATAATACTGTCAATGAGAGAGAGAGAGAGAGAGAGAGAGAGAGAGAGAGAGAATACCTTCTCGTTCCTCAGGTCAAGGGGCACAAAACTCACCATGCTAAACCCATCCACCTAACACAACAAAAATAATATAATAGTTTTAAAAAATCCAGCCAATCCCCATTGCAAGTCAAAAAAAGAGAGACCAAGAGCAATTTTGCTGCTTGAAAAATGAAAATAATCTTGTACAACCAATGAAGGCCATAATTACTGCAAACACATAACCATGCACAATTACAAAGCTTGAACCAAAAAATACTTACTAACAGAATAATTAACTCCTTATAAGCACTCAGGTAAATGTACAATCTAAGATGATGCAGCTTATGTTATATCAGATTACGTAGTCTCCCAAATGAGAGTAAAATATTGATACAGATCATACAACCAAAACTGTAAATCAACCCATCTACAATACCCTGATACACAAGAAGCTAACTAAGAAAACAGACCACTCATGAAAGAGCATCTCATCCATGAAACTTAATCATGCACCTTTAAAAAATAAAGATGTTTCCTAGCCTTTAGCTAAACTGACACCTCCTCCCACTAATAAATGCTAGGTAGAGGGTGAGGTCGTGGGTTCAAGACTCATTGGGTGCGTGTGTAAGACTCATTGGGTGTGTGTGTGTAACTTACCGATCAGAGTAAATGGAGATGCTTCCTACAACAAATTTCATACAACATAAGCAAAAAGTGGTCAGGGACAGCCATAATGTGCTGTCGGAGAGTTATAAAATAAAGATATCCTTAAAACACCAAAAAAGTTTACATTGATATCAAGATCACTCCAAAAGAAATGCAAAGTAAATCAACATTGATTATATGTGACCACAATACTTACAAGTAATTTCCAGCAGAGGCAATGTGTTAAAATTATAAGTAGTTTCACTAGTTCAATCAAAGGTTTATTCAGTTTAGCAAATTGAGAAGCCATGCGTTGATTCAACTCTGATAACAAAAACTGAGGCTCTGGATTCATAAAACTGAGAGCAGTAAAAGTACAAAACATATTAGATAAATTTAATAAAAATGGTATCTGCCATACAAGTTATATAAAGTAGTAATGGTAAAAGAGCTCACTCTTCAACATCCCTTTTGTTAGTCACAAGGTCCATTTTGGAGAGGATATTAACATGGGGCAATTCAAGTTGGATCATTGCAGAAAGTGATGCCATGCAACACTAATGAACTTCGTCACATCTGTCATGAACTAATATAATCAAATATTGAAACCATTAGTTTTAATTAAGAGACAGTTCATGATAGTATTAAATTATAGAACAAGCCAAAGCAAGAAAAGAAGTAACCAATTTCATACAAACCTATGAATCAAGCAAGTATACACCGCAAACATTAAAATTTTTATGCTTCAAATGTTCCACAAAATTCCGCAGCACTGGCACATGTGAAAAGAGTTCTATCTGGCCTGAATATATATCTTAAGGTTAGGATAAATAATTATATTTTTGCAGTTATGAAACAGGCAAGTTGAAGATACAAGCTTAAAATATCCACTCTACATCACATCAAAGGGCTAAAATATGAGTGGTATGCTCAATCTTTTTTATTGAATTGATAAGCCCAATGGTTCTTCAACCCAAGACCTCACCTCCTACCTAGAATTCATAGGGGGAGAGGTGCCAACTGAACTATAGCTCATTTTTTTTTTTTTTTTTGATAGGTAATCAGAAAAATAATATTAATGATAAAACAATAAGAGAAAAGTACAAGATATTCATGATGATGAACAAGAAGAAAAAAAAGAGCACACAACACAACACAAAGAGGGAAATCAGAAAACTAAGCTAAGGGAAGACATAAACTCAGAGAGAGAAAAGCAATCGGTAAAATCCTAACAACGAGACCACTCCAAAAGACTACAATGACTTAAAACCTTTAACTCATCCAACGTCTTCTCCTTATCCTCAAAAGATCGACGATTTGTTCTAATCACACAATCCACATTAAGCATCCTAAAACCAAATTCCAAATGTCTGAATTATGCTTCCTAAGCCATTGATGCCAACAAGATAACAAACCTGCCACCTAACTTGGCATAACCCAATAAATACGAAAAGCTTGAAGCATAACAGACCATAGGGAATGAGTAACAGGACAATGAAGAAGAAGGTGGTATACCGACTCCCCATCACGACAACACATACAATACCAATTAGTCAAGGGGCGACCCTTAAGCATTATTTTATCCAAAGTGAGGATCCGACCATCTATGAAGCACGGATGCGGCTGGGAGGGTGCCGCACTAAAGTTTGATGCGGCTTGATGCGAGGTGCGGCGTTCAACGTGGCTGCCCGCGCGTCAGTGCCGCTTCTGAGCTTTTTTTTTTTTTTTCATGGATTTGCCCCAACTCAGCTTGATTCGCATCAACTCGGCTTGGATTCACGTCGATTCACACCGATCCAGGCAGATTCGGGCCAGAATCGAGCTGTATCAGCCGTATCGGATCTTATTGGCTGGCGACCGAAACGTACTGAAACAGGCCAAAATTGGCCTTCAATCATGTCGGAATAGCCAAAATCGGCTTTTAATGAGGCCCAAACATCCTAAATCTGTCATTCCTCAATTTTATTTTGAATATTTATTGCTTCTTTTGTGTTTTCTTTTTTGTTTCGTGTTTTTTTTTTTGTGTTTCTTGCCTTCTTCTTTCTTTGTTTTGTGAATCAAGACATAGTAATGTATTTTTTTTAAAATATTTTAATAGTAAAAATATATAGAAAATATAAATAAAAATATTTTTAAATATTTTTTAATTGCCATACCTGCACCTTACTTTTTCAAAAAGTGCCGAGTCCCGCACCAGTACCGGCACCCGCACCTGCACTCGAATCCGGAAACTCACCCATGCTTCATAGCCGACCATGAGCAGTTGTCCATAGAAAAATCGCCACGCGCTTAGGATTTTTGGTTTCCAAATCCCCTTCCAAGGAAATAGAGAATACGAAACACCCTAAATCGCATGATAGTAAGACCAGGTGTTAAAATTACCATCACCTTTTAACCGTCAGTAAAGAGTGTCTTTCCTCCCACCCCGAAGGAATAGGAGTTTGGATAAGCTGAAGTAAAGAATAAGATGCAGCCAACTCCCAATCTTTAAAAGTTTTATAAAACCTTAAATTCCACACTTTAGCAGTACCCCCTTCTAGAATCCACAAGATCTCAGGATAGAGATCTTTTAGAGTATTATCACCAATCCAACTATCATGCCAAAAACGGATACGAGTGCCTTCGCCCAATTTTTCATCAGCAGGACAGTTAGGAACATCTTTTGGCTGAAATAGGAAGGATATACTCTATGAACTCATTTAGCAATTTGGAATTTAATCCCTTTATGTTTGATGTGGATTTTGTGGAAGGAATAAAATCATCATGCTTTTGAAGATTTAAGTTCAATGAGTCAATTGCAAAAATTGTTGATTAGAACTTCCATGCATGAGGTTTTACCAATAGCAATTCTAATGTTGATTTTGAAGAGTCAATACTTTTGCACGTGATTACTTATTCTTTGTAATTTGTTAGACTTCTTTATGTTCTTCACACATGAAATAGTTTTTTTTTTTTTTCAATAAAATATTCCTACTTATAAAATAAAATGAACTCATTGAGATATTTTTCCATTGTAATTTAGTTGGTTTCATTCAAGGCTCATGTTGCTTGTCTTTTTCTTCTTTCATTTTTCCCAATCCCCTTTCTACATTTCTCTAGTTTTTAAAAGTAAAAGTTCCAATAACCCTTATAGTAGATGCAAAATTTAGGTGATAAAGAGAGAGTTCTCACCCTTGGTGAGGCCAAGAAACTTTACTACTCAAGTTAATGGGTACCTCCAAAGTTTCCCTTTTCATAATGTTTACTAAGGCAAAATTGCAATGGGACCTCAGATATTCATTACTACAAGGTGCTCATTTGCACAATAGTGAACATGAAAGGAACAAGGACAATCCTGCCAACTCTCTAAAATATTCAAGAATGATTCTTGGGACACTAGAACTTACAACGAAATATTTATTTTCATTTAAAAAAAATTATTGAATAGATTAATACAATTCACACACCTATATGGAATTGAACACATAACCTTATGCTCCAATCCATATTTCTGGGGTGAGGAGATGCGACTAGATCTAAAGACCACTAGCCCTCTTTCTTCTTACATTTCTTTTTTACCAGGCAATAAATGATCCGCTGCAAATTAAGGAGAAAATACTATTTGAAAAACAAAAAATAAAATTAAAACCAGAACAATATCTTAAGGTATTCACTGCGTTTGTGTTTATGCATTTTCCATGGTCATGAGACATAACCATAAATTGTCAACTTATGGAAACAAACCACAACTAACAAGTATTTTTCCACAACGCAAATTCAAAATCATGATAAATATAAACATATACACAAACAAGCATACAACTAGACAAGTATGGATACCCGGGCAGTCAAAAACCAAGTATTCATCATCCAAATAATTGTCCAATTCTTCTGTCAACCAATCATCGAGATTATCTTCGAGGTGTCTAAAAGTGGAAGTTAAGGCCATTCATTTTGCAACAAGATAATTGTTCAAGGTGGCCAATACAAGCATGCTTTACTAGTAAACATTCAAGGTCCTTATGAACATAGACAATAATTACAAGTAAGTACAAATAGCAAAAGCATACAAGAAAGGTAGAGAAAAAAAGTAGCACAAATTTAATAAAGGATACTTCGTGCAGTACATAAGGCCCCCTTTGGGACCCAATTCAAGTTTCTCCATGACATCATCCAAGTTAATGAGTTCCCTTATATCTGCAACCAAAGAGGGCAAAAAAAAGCCAACAACACATCATTTCCAATTTTTAAATGTCAAGTTACTTACACAGTTGGTCTAGAATCAACGACCTCACCCTCAATTCAATTATTATGGTAGGAGGAAATTTCAATTGAGCTAAAGCTCATTGGTAACCCATCATTTCCAATCCAGCAAATTAGATATAACTTTTTTTTTAATGATGTAAGAGAAGTTCACTCTGTTCTTAGAGGCAACTGACCTCACTCGCTAGATCTAGTTACCGGGTAATCTAGAGGATTTTCATCCTTGATGGGCTAAACAATTTATCCAACTATGTAAGAGAACTTACTTCATTCGGATAATCAAACTCTTACAGGCAACTAAATCCACCCGCTAGAACTAGTTGCCAGGTAATCCTAACGGGCTAAGCAGTTTATCTTAGGAAAATCAGATATATATATATATATATATATATATATATATATATAACTAATTAACAAAATAGAGCTAAAAAAAAAACCAACAACATCGACTAACTTACCCATTGCAAGATAGTCGAAATTCTCAGCAGCAGAATCCAAGTTCACAATATGTATCGGCTGTTGCATGGTTTCACAATGTCGGTACAAACTAGAACAATAAGTTGACTGAGTGTATATACAATAATAAAAGTATAAACAGTACGTTAGTCCAACCATATTTAAAAATAATAAGAAGCAACATATATAGAATTTAGATAAGACTGTGACAATAAAATATTTACCTTGCCACTGCCAGCAGGGCCAATAACAGGCTGTGCATACCCCATGATAAAAATCGAGTGTTTTGTGTAGACTACGGCCGAATGGCTGTGGCGGCGATGGCGGCGTGTCTAAGTGAGTCACTCTCTCAGTCTCTCACAATCTCAACTCCTGACTCTCTCTTCTGAATTTGGTTTGTTAACTCCCAGTTGATTCTTTAAAAAATAAATCTCTTAGTTAAAGTCTAAGTGGGCATGTTTGGTAAATGTATTTAAACATATATTTTTCAGTTTTTAAAGAACATTACACATATTTTTACACACTTTTCACTCACACGTATTTTTAAAATAACTGAAAACTATTGTTTAAACATATGTACCAAATTGGTCTTAGGTTTTTAATTTTTAAAATTTTTGTTCTTATTAAGTTTTTGAGTTGGGAAGTTGAGCTGGGCTGTTTGGGCTTGTGGGTTGATAATCTTGAAGAGGAGGGACCTAAGGATTTGGAAGAGGTTATATTTAATTAAAAAAAAAAATTTGAGGCTATGGCAGTCCAACTAAAGTGCCATAAATATATGAGGCTTCCTCAGTAAAAATCAAGATTAGGGTCAGGTAAGACTATACAACAACAACAACAACTAGAGGCAATAAATAGGGGGGGGGGGGGGGGTGAAGAAGAAAAAGAGAGAGAGCTCAGCTAACCCAACTTCAAATTTTCACCTCAAACAAGATGTCACAAGTTCATAGAAGAGCTGGTGAAAATGGCTTTTTTTCTTTTTTTTACGATCCTTAATAAATTATCAATTATATAAAAGTATAAACCGATAAGAAATAAGAAATTTTATCATTCATATTTTGACACTATCACACATAATAGTAATATACTATAAAAAAAACTACCATTTATCCTCTCTTTTTTTTTTTTTTTGGTTGAAAAAAACTACCATTTATCCTAAAAGTTCAAATTGTTAGAAAATTATGAATTTTAATATTTTAACACACTTACAGACAAGTAAGTACAATATAATTTTTTATTATACTACTGTCTTAGACTAATTAGTTCAAACACATCATATATGCATAAAATCCATGTACGTATGTAACAATGAAATTAACTCACGTTTAACCTTCTACTTCCAAAGATACAATAATAAACGCATTAATTTCAATTTGAAAGTTAAAATTTCGTAATAATCACTACCCGTAACATTCGGATATAAGAATTTTTGAAACATACTTTTTTGAAAGATGCCGAAATGTACCTATAAGGACTCAAATTAGACCCTTAGCCCAAAGAAAATGGATAATGGCTTAACAAGCCCAAATCAATACATTTGTTAGAGAATGAATTTTGCATGTAAAAAACTCAATAAGTCAAGTACGTGCCACAATAGATTGGATTCATGTCAGAAAGATAAGAAAACAAAATTTGAAGGGAATCACGCTCTTTGGTCAAGTCTGAGAAGGAAATGGTCTTATATTTACTCAAACTTTTTCTAAGTACAAGGAGTTCTCTCTTTTTCTCTCTGATTACATGCCCCACTTTTCATAGAGGTCATTCCCTTATATAGTCTTCCTCCTTTTGATTCCAGCCTTCTACTTGTTGATTATGTAGGTGCTCTCCTGGATGCTTGTCCCATCAGAATCCTCTTGGAAACTTTGTGTGTAGCTATAAAACTAAATATCACTGTTCATGCGTCATTTCCATATAAATGCGGTCAGTTGGTTAGGTACAAAACATTTAATGTGGTGGTAGCAGCCTTTTTCTCAGATATTTCTTAGTTCACTATTGACTCATTTCTTTGAAACTTATCCTCAGAAGTATAATTGCCTCTTGCATGGTATTTTCTAGGCGGCTGGGTTCCAACCCTCCACTACGCTTCCCTAGGAAGTTTGGATCCTCAGGAGACACCATTTGCTCGCTGTTATTTGTCATTGTCCTTTACCCATTAACCCATATACTTACCTTACTGTTCAACCATCCTCAAGCTCCCTTGTATCCTCGAGCATGGCCAACGGCTCAATATTCCTACTCGATACTTTTATCCCCACCATACCCACCCATATACTTGCCGTATTATATGAGTACCATATTTTACTAACTACTCTTAGAGTCTTAGTAACTTTTTTGTAGTTTGTATTTTACTTTTTCTCTATTAATTATCGTATAATCTTCTTTATTTTTCATGTTCACCATGTTATATATTCATAGAGTTTTTGGGACCAAAATTAGTATTCGAAACATCTTCAAAGAAAGGTGGAATTGGATAAGGGTTGCTCCTTATCCAATTCCAATTTCAAAATAGAAATACAAGAATATTGAAATGTGAGAGGGATTGGGAAAACATTTGAGTATTGTGTTTTAGGTAAAGGTGTGTATAATATCTGTTTGACCCGCCAACCCGCTCGCCTCATGCAGTCCATTAAGTTAGACGGTTTGGGTTGGGTGGGTTAGACCCCCAAAATATCGGATTGAGTTGGATAACAGATTGAAACATTGCCAACCCACTACAACCCAATCCGCCCTCTTAATTATAAATAAATAAAAAATAGATATTAATTTGAAATTTTTAAGTGTATATTTTGTATTTAAAGTTAATTAATTCACCTAATCAATTTTTACAGATAATCAGTAACAATGCCTTAAACAAAATATAAAAGTCAATATTGAAACCTTAAACTCACTTAGGCATATGCTACATATATTCTGTATTTAGCCTTCACCTTCAGCCAACATTGAAGCCTCTTTTTTATTTTTTATTTTAATCCCTTCATTTCTTCACATTCCATCAGCTGCGTACTCTCCTAAAGAACCACCAAGGTAATTGTATTTTGTCTTGTATTGTTTAATGTTTGTATCTATATTTTTGTTGAGTATGTTGTTTGTCCTTTTGATTTGGGCTACATATTTTCTTGTAAATCTACAAAATTTTTTGTCTTTTGATCCATTTTATATATTATAAAAAACGTTCTATTACATGTAAAGCCAGCAATTCGTACAAACTCAAATCAATCCACTAAAGATGCAAACAAATTCAAAACAACATGTAACATTAGATTAAAAAGTTAAAGGTCATTTAGTTTCTAATAATAGAGTTAATTTTACTATTGTGCACATGCAATACTCTTAGTGGTTCTTAACTTCTTATAGTTTGTAATACGGTTAGTTTAGGCACTAATGTCGGTTATCATTGCATGTAAGTATATATATTCTGTAGTTTATCAAAAGAATAATGTCAACCCACCCAACCAGCCTAACTCATTGAGTTGAAATCGTCAAAATTTGTAACCAATCTGATGTATTTAGATTTTAGTGGATAGATGGTGGATTGGAATTTTCCCAACCTGCTAGTGGTGGATTGTATAGAAATAATGGCCTTTACCCACCTAATCTGACCGTGCATCCCCCTTATTCTAGGCAAGGATGAGCTCTCTCACTTTCTCTCTCCCTACAAATTTTTTTTTCCACAAATTTTCTCTTTCTCTCTCTCTCTCCCTAAATTTTTTCATAATAATTCAGATGAATTAAATTTGGTTTGGGCTGAAACCCATTTATCTCGGGAACCTCGAAAGCCTTATCCACCAACACACAATTGGACTGGGCCTTCTCTATCTTTTTACTCCTTTTCCCTTACTTTTGAACTTCAAACAAACAGTGTCAAGTTCACCTGTACTAACTAGAATACATAAACCTTCCGATCCCAAACGGTGTCGTATTCGCCTTCACTCCTCCTCCTCACTCTTCTCATTCTATGAAATGCATGTGAATGCGTTAATGGTTTTTTTTTAGGGTTTGAGATCTCGAATTTTAGCTATGGCTATGGAGGAACGAAACGCACAGACTGTGCTATACGAGACACGTCATCACGCTTCTAAACCCTACACTCCCAATTACCCTCCTCAACAGGTTCAATTCCAAAAACCTAATTTGAATCCTTTAATTGAATTTTATTTTTTAATTTTTTGAAATTAAATCATCAAATTGACACTGAATTCAGGCAAATGAAGCTGAGAGTGGAGGCTTCTTGTCTTTGCTTTCGTCACGAGGTGGGTCTCTTTGTAATTCTATTGTAATGCACTTTGACTTTGTTTACTATACTTGTCTTGAAGATCAAATTTAATGATTTACATGAGAAATTAACTGTGAAAGAACATGTTCTTTGGTCAAATTTTGATCTTTGTTCAGTTTTTGTAAGATTGGTTAAAATGGCTTTTTATTTTTTATTTTTTTTATGAATCAGTTGTATTTGATCATGTTTGTAATTGAATAAATGCAAATGGGTATCTACCATTATTTGCTGGTTGGCATGTTTTAGTATAGGGGTTAGGCTTAGGTCCAGCGTCCAGTAGTACTGGACCCATTGAGATGATGACATGTGTCTCTTTTTAGACACGTGTCACTATCTGACCGGGTCCATTGCATTCAGTGCACTGGACCTAAACCAAGTCCTTTAGCATATAACTTCTCCATGCAAATGGGTACCCCTGTTTGTAATTGTATCTTAATGCGCATTTTTTATTATACGTGCCTTGAAGCTCAAGATTTTCGATTTATTTTTTGGCAGTTTATTAATTAACATGAGAATTGAACTGTGAAGAATATGTTCTTTTGCCAAAATTTCATCTTTAGGAATTTCATATGACAGTTGTAACTACTTGTTGTAAGATTAGTTCAAATGAGTTATATATATGATAAATAAAATGGGGTTTTTTTATTTGTTTTTGGGCATTGTATTTCTTTTTGATCCGGGAAAGTTGCGCACACGTTGAATTTTGAATGCACGACCTCACACTCCGCCTAGTACTTGCAAGGGAGCAGGTTCTAGTTGAGCTAGAGCTCATTGGCTATATTGGGTATTCTTAACAGGTTATAATGAATAGTTATTTTGCAAAAACATATTGATTCTAAATAACGCAATGTTAGTGGTACAAAATTTTGAGTTCTTTCTAGCATTTCGAATTGGATATGTTTGTTCATGTCTGTAATTGAATTATAAGATCATAAATGTAGACGGGTATCTGCCATCATTTACTGGTTGGCATACTTTGGTTTATACCTGCCATTATAAGAGTAAATTTTGAAGTTCTATGGTTATGGTTTTGTGACATTTTATAGAAAGTGTGTCCCGTTCGTGCTTTCGATGTTGTGGGTCATTCTAGTTTATTGGAATTAGCATTTTTAAAGTGAAGTTTATTGTACAAGTTGTGACTTTTTCTGATAGTTACAATGGGAAATGTGGGACTTGAATCTTGGACGTCTCAGCTGGTTGAGTTACAGGGCTCTTGTCAATTGTACAAGTTGTGTCTTACAAGAAGAAGCATTTGTCTTGTCAAAGAATTATAATAAATTTATAACCCAACAATGTGTGTGTTTTGTTTGGAAAATGTTTTTCGAATTTCATTGTGACATTGGTCAACGTCTGGCAGTTTATAAATTTTATGATTCTTTTGCCTAATGCCTTGAAGGTCTGAGTCAACTCAAAGACAAATGGAGTGAATACAAGCAACCAAGAACATTGAAAAAAATGATATCCTTGTTTATCTCTCGAAGAGGTGAACGTGTGGCTGTGGCTTCTGGAAATCAGATAACAATTCTGCAGAAGGATGATGACTATCTGGAACCCTGTGGAACTTTTACTAGTAAGTTCAATTTGTTGACATCGTTGATGATTGAAATTTGCTTCTGATATCATTGGTTTTAGCTATCACATTATATGTTTTTCTATATGCTCTAAACGGAGAGATTTGTGTCAATTTGGTGGTTAGATCAACAATTTTTTAAATTGACTACAGAGGTAAATCCTTGAAAATGTTGGCATTTGGTGTCATATATAAAAAAAATAGTATAATCTAATTATTTATATCTTCTTTGTTCTTATGCGGATTTAACTTAACCGAAGATATATTATAGGCTTAATTCCTATTGATGCCAGCTTATGGAAGTATTCAAAAAATGTCTAGTAATGCCTAATAACATGTAACACTGATACTTTATCATATAACCCTTTATTTATTTATTTTTTGTATCAAGACTGTTGAGACATAACTCTGGGTTTTTTTTTTTTTTTTAATTTTATTTAATTTTTTTTTTTTTTATAAATAAATACAGATGAAAACACAGACACGTTATATTCTGCTAAGGATTTATAATGTTGTACATATATAGTTTAATGGATTAGCCATTTCAGCTGCCTAATGTTTGCATTGAAGCATATTCTTATGTCTTAGTCCTTTATTTCTAGAAGTCTAACCATGATTGGAAATGGAACAACCAAATAATCAAATAATGAAAAAATCTTTATACATAAGAGAAAAGCTGGGGGGTGGGGTTAAGTATAAGCACGTGCAGTTGCTCATGAGGATTCAAGTTTGCAGTAATTTTGTGAAATAAAATTTGATTGATATTGACGGTTTGGTGTAAGTGCTATCAAATCCATAAGCTATTACCCTTCATCTTTGTCAGCTTTGTATGCTATTGCATTTTTTGTGTTGATTTTTTCTAACCTATCTTCCATGTATCAGGCGGAAGCCTTGCTACATTCACTACGGGAACTTGGTCTGAGTGTCATGATGTTCTTGGAGTTGCTGATGATACTGGTACACTATATTTTATTAAAGTAAATGGTGAAGAAATAACAAGAATTACAAGGAAGCATTTGAAAATCTCTGTACCATTAGTAGGCCTGATTGCACAGAATGATTCTGACAAACAGAGATCCTTCTTGTAAGTGTTCTTTTTCATCCACAGCCTCTCATGAAATTTGAAAAGAATTTTACAAAGACCATTTTCTTGTCAACCTTGTTTATGGTTGGAGGTTCTGGTTTTATTTTTTGACCACTCCAGAAGTTAAAACAACTTGGTATCTGTTTAAGTTATTGGAAATGTTTCCAGGTGCAGCTTCATTATCGTTACATCAGATGGTTCCTTACAGCATATTGAGATCAGTCAGGCACCAAATGCCTCAATATCCTCTGCTCTCACCTCAGATAGTGGCTTAACACTTACGAAGCAGTTTAACAATGTTTTCTGCTTTGACTACAATCCAGAACTTTCATTGCTAGTTGTTGTTGGCAGTTCTGTCAGCGGCTCACTAACCCCTGGTGGGAACTTTGGTATGTTTCTGAATTACTTCTTTATTTTCCTATGGTGAACATTTTGTGCGCGTGTATGTGAGTGTATAGGTCTTCATGTAATTAACATCATTTCTTGTATACCAGACATGCAACCATGAGCCATAAATCCTTTTAACATTTCAGACTCATCAGATTGTCCTAGCTTTGACATTCCATGCTTTTGCATGTCCTCAATTAATGTGTATGTGAGCCATATCTAAAAACCTAGATCAATGTTCTTGGTTTGGGAGTCACTGTGTCTGAGTCTCTTCTGTGTCTTGTACAAAGTTGTTTAGATTCTATTATGAATACTTTATCACTTTCTTGAAACATGGAAAACAAACGCTCCGTTTTTTTTGGCGTAAAATATTTTTAGAAAAATATTTTCTCATTTTACCATGTTTATTTTGCAGTAAAATATTTAATCAAACGTAAAATATTTTTAATCAACCAAATCAACTAGGCAAATTTATGTAAAATATTTTACGCTTAAAATTTTGGTAAAATATTTTACATTTGTTCTCAAGCTCTCACCCTGATACTCTCACTCCCTAATACGTCAGTCCCTTTCACGCTCTCTCCCTTCTCATTCTCAAGTTCTCCTTCCCCACAAACCAGAGTCACCAAGTTACTCTCAGGTTCATTGGCACCACTCATCTTCGATGGGTCTCATTGCCTACTCCACCTCTGTCATCGTCGGCTCTACACCTCCACCCACCGATTCTTGGTTCAACCCCTCAAATCCACCGATTCTGTTTTTGGTCCGACCATACACTGGCTCTAACTCCACCGATTGTTTTATCCTACATCATACCAGATCTACCTCCACCTTCGTTAACTCACCCACTGGTTCTTAGATCTGGTTTTTTTTTTTTTTTAACCACTGCATGGGTTTATTGATTTTGGCTTTTTGGCTGGCTTATGGTTTTGGGGGGTGGCTGGGTTTTTGAGTTTCGGTGGGTGGCTGGAATGGTTTATGGGTCCATTGATGGCCGAGTTGTTGGGTGGCCTTAATGGAAGGCTCAGGATGGGTAAAAGATTTTCCAGTTCCATAGTACAAAGCGGTCTTTTTCTAAAAGGCAGAATAAGCCATTGGCACAACCAATTAACTTAAATTGATGGATAGCACAGCTCCTTAGTGACAGATCAAATTATTGAAATTGTTCGAATGAATCATTGGTATCGTCAATTACTTTGTAGTGCTCTATATGGGGTGTAAAATCACGGTGCCTCACAATCAATTTATTGGGTGTACCTGAAACTGAATGGGTGAATTGGGAATTGATACAGGAAGAGCTTCTGTGGATTTGATGGTGGTTTGGGTGGTTGGTGGAGTGGCGGTGAGTTGGTTTTTGCCAGACCAGGTGGTGGTTGTGAGATCGTAAAATTCCTTCATTTTGCTGAAATGTACTTTTTTTTCTTTTTTATTTTTATTTTCAAGAATGCAATCCAAACACGGTAAAATGAAAATATTTTCAGTAAAATATTTTGCATGTAAAATATTTTACCTTTGCAAATATTTTACGTTGAAACAAACAAAGTGTAAATTACTAAACAAGATTATTCATTAAGTATTTAATAACTGGTTTTATAATTTCCTTGCAGGACCCTGTAGTATTTCTCTTTGGCGTAGAAGTAAACTCCTGGATGTGGAGCAACTGTTCTCTACTCAGTTTGAGGGCTTGTATTCTAAATCAAAAGGTTCTGTGGGTCAGCTATCATATCCAAAGGTGCTAATCTCATCGCAGGTCAACTTTGTTGCTACATTAGATGTTAGAGGATGCTTGCAAATTTTCAAGCTGGATAAAGAATGCTTTTCACTTTCAAGTTTTGCTTGCAGAGGGATAAATGACTCACAAGTGACCAATAGTTTGTCAAATGGAGGCAGGGACTTTATAAGTGATATTGTGGACTTTACTTGGTGGTCTGACCATATCATTGCTTTTGTAAAACGGAGTGGTATTGTCACCATGCTTGATATCCGAAGTGGTTCAAAAGTTCAGCAGGATGATGCTGTATATTCCATGCCTGTTCTAGAAATGGTAAAGCAGTTTCCAGGACACATATTTCTTTTGGAGACTACATCATCTGAAGACGGATACAAGGCATCAAATTTTGGGGAAACAGATGGCTTGCACCATGTGGAGCTGATTACTGAAGATAGATATAATCAATTTGATATTTCTAGGTTGCGATGGAGTTTGATATCATTTTCTGAGAGATCGGTTCCTGAAATGTACAATATCTTAATTAGCAAGCAAAAGTATGAGGCTGCCTTGGACTTTGCTGGTTGTTATGGGATGGATAAAGATGAAGTTTTAAAGTCGCAGTGGCTGCATTCCAGCCAAGGCATTAATGACATAAATATGTTTTTGTCTAGTATTAAGGATCAACCTTTTGTAATTTCTCAATGTCTAGATAGAGTTGGACCTACAGAAGATGCTGTGAAGGCTTTGCTTGAATACGGGCTGCGCCTAACTAACCAATATAGGTTTTCGGAACCAGAAGATCATGAAAGTAGCCAGATTTGGGATTTCCGCATGGCTAGACTTCAATTACTGCAATTCAGAGACAGGCTGGAAACCTATCTAGGGATTAATATGGGCAGGTATTATGCTTTTGCAGAATCTATAGTTGTTGTTGTTTGCTGAAATAATATAACTTTGAAGGATTTAAAGCCATATACTCTTAAGAAAGAAATAGAAGAGATTATTTAATCAATTATAGTCTGTCATAGATGTTTTTTTTTTTTAATTGAAGTTTTTCTCAACTCTATCATAGCATAGTTCAGACTATGTTTTTAATATAGTTCTCATGATATATTTTGGGGCCAAGAGCCTTGTAGTTGTAGCTCAATTTGGCACTTCATGGTATTTCCAACGGAGATGTCCGAGGTTCAAATCCTCCCCCCTTCTCCCAAATATGGAATTAAAAAAAAAAAAATTCTCATTATATATTTGGGATCTATATTTGAATAAGACTTCTTATCATATAAACTCTAGGTGTTCAACTAGATTACTTAGATATGGGAGACAAGGATATATTTAATGTACGAATTTCTTTGTTTATGTATTCCTGCCGAACATTTTTATTATCTAACCCTCTTCCTGTTACTAATTTAACATGCTTGCAAATATTTTGCAAAATCTAAATCTGGAGCAGTATAGCAAGATGCAGCTTATCTTAAAAATGAAAAGATGAATAAGATATAATATTTGGGTCATAGAGGAAGGATTCAAAAATCACTTGGTCAAATCCAGGAACTATTCTTATGTCAATGTATAGGAGCAAGGAATGCCAATCTTTGATAATTTTGTCATCATCTTTTTGTTTTCAAATGGGTCCATTCAACAATGTTATAATGTTGTAAACACAAATCAATTAAAAGAGATGCCTGTTTTCCAAATAGGAATGTTGTTGTGACCTCTAGGAAGAGGCCCTGCCGCCCTTCCCCGAAAAAAAAAGTGAGGAAATTTTATACATCTTTCTATTTAATAACTTATTCTGAGATCGTGGTAAATAAATATTTACAACTTGACAATTCAAAAGAGACTATTTAAGTACTTAAAATCTTATTGAATGGAAGGGAATGGTTGAATTTATAATTCTGATTTATTATTGATTTTATGGGCTTTTTATATCAATTACATACAAAATAAGAAAAAAAGAATGAGATTTACTGCTATCCATTTTAGGAATTCTTTTTTTTCTTTAAAAGCCTTTTATAGACTTTTGCAAAGTGTTCAAATATCTCTATGTCCGATAAATGCAAACTTCAGAATACTCTTTTTTTTAAAAAATAATTTTATTATTAGATACATTGATCACCAGATTTGGAATATTCAATACGCATGCTGGTGTTTAGATTATTCTTTATTTGAGTATTGTGAAGAATTTTATTAATTTTAATTTTTATATCACTAATTTTTTTTTTTTTCATTACAAAGGTAAAATGTAGGTAATTTTGCACTTAAAAATTGCGTGCCATAGCATGATTATCATTGATAAATTGTGTAATGCTTCAATTTATATTACTTTCCTCTGATTGTTTCTACTGACTCACAGTTTAATGACATAGTGTTATGCAGGTTTTCTGTGCAGGAGTACCGTGAATTTCGTGTTATGCCTATTAATGAAGCCGCTGTTACACTTGCTGGAAGTGGCAAAATTGGGGCATTGAACCTCCTATTCAAGCGTCATCCTTATTCTCTGACTCCTTTCATGATGGAGGTTTTATGTGCTATACCTGAAACACTTCCTGTACAAACATATGGGCAGCTTCTTCCTGGGAAGTCTCCTCCTACCAGTGTCGCTGTGAGGGAAGAAGATTGGGTTGAATGTGAGAAGATGGTAAGCTTTATAAGCAGATTGCCCAAAAATAATGAGATTGGTATCCAGATCAGAACGGAACCCATGGTTAAGCGGTGCCAAGGATATGTTTGGCCATCAACTACCGAACTTTCAAGATGGTACAAGAATAGAGCTAGAGACATTGACAGTTTTACTGGGCAGCTAGATAATTGCCTCTGCTTGCTTGACTTTGCTTATCACAGAGGTATCAGTGAATTACAGCAATTCCTTGAGGATGTCTCATACTTGCACCATCTTATATATTCTGACGACAGTGATGGTGACACGAGTATCAGTATAAGTCTTGTTGAGTGGGAGCAATTATCTGACTATGATAAATTCAGAATGATGCTCAATGGTGTCAAAGAGGAGAATGTGGTTAAACGATTACGTGATAAAGCAATTCCATTCATGCAAAATAGGTTTAAGAATGAATCCTCAGTTTCTCTAGGTCAGGTGCCAGATTACCATCTTTCTGCAGATTCCAAAAATGATGAGTCATTTCTGGTAAGATGGATGAAGGAAATTGCGTTGGAGAATAAGCTGGACATATGCTTGACGGTAATTGAGGAAGCATGCAGAGACATGGTAGTTGAGGAAGGATGGGCAGACTTCCAGAGTAATGTTTTTTTCAAGGATGAGGTTGAAGCTGTGGATTGTGCCCTACAGTGCATATATATGTGCACAGTAACAGATAAGTGGAGTACCATGGCAGCCATATTGTCAAAGCTTCCACAAATACAAGGTGATAGCTGCTTTATAAGCTTTTTAAAAACATGGCAAATGAGATCTTAATATGCTTTTACATTGTAACTCCTTTTATATGATATATTTGAGGATTCTTATTCTAATTTTGATTTTTGTTTTTTTTGTTTTTTTTGGTTTTAATTGGTTGTTGGACCCACTTAATTTTGTGAACCTTTTGACTGAAGTAATATAAAATTTCTTGATTTCTACCTTTTGGTGCGACTCCAATGGCTTGAGAGCAACTCTACATAGTTTGCTTGTGTGTGACTGAACATTTGACATAGCCAGGGCCGGCCCAAGGCCTAGGCAAGTTAGGCCTAGGCCTAAGGCCCCACCAAAAAATAAAATTTTGCTTAGGAAAAAAGGCCCCACTTTTCATATTTAAAGGCCCAAATTTTTATAAAATTATATATATTTTTTAAAGGTTGTATATTTTTTTTATTAGTAATATTAAAGATACTACAAATTTTAATATTGGCTTACAAATTGCTATGTTATTAATCACAAAAAAGTGATAAACATTCATTAGTTAAATTGATGAAGTTTATCAATGAGAGACAATGTCACATTATATTTTAAACATTTTATAGTGCTTTTAATTAGCGCATCTTTTTCATTTCTATTAAGACTCTCAAAATACGAGACCAATAGAACCTTAACTCAATTGAAACTCTAAAATATTTCAAAAAGATGTTGCAAATGTGTTAAATCATCAATTATAGATTAATCTCTCGGGATAGTTTGAGACTTTGATTTTTGTAAACTAATATCCTACAAAACCACACACTAAATAATATCTATTTCTCTTTCTTAAAATCAAAATATAAAATTAAAAATTAGATTACAACTTTATTTAACTATGCATCTTTTTATATCCAAAACAAAGTGTATTTTTTAATCATAATATATTTTTATTTCTTTTTATTAATATTTATAGTTCAACTATGATATTCAATTCTCTATATGATTTTAACATTAGTCTAGTTGGTATTATTTCTGTATTTAATGTATCAAATTAACCTTAATTTGATTGGTATTAAATAATTTTGTTTAATTAATATTTACATATTAAAGGCTCCCTATAAATTTTTCGCCTAAGGCCCCAAATTATGTTGGGCCGTCCCTGGACATAGCAGGTCTAAGTTGTGTGTGTGTGAGAGAGAGAGAGCTGATAGTTGAGAAAAAATTGTGGTTTAACCTATGGTTTGATACAAATAGGTGGAGCAGTTGTGCAATGGAAATCCCAAGATTTAACCAATTTCTGTAAAGAAAAATAACACATACACAAAGAACAAAAATAATATATTCTTTTTTCTTAAGAATAATTTAAGTATTCTGGCTGTACAGATACTGAAACACATGTTGAGGGCCTCAAGAGAAGACTCAAATTGGCAGAAGGCCATATTGAAGTAGGGAGGCTTTTGGAATTTTACCAGGTTTGTAATCCTTTGTTGCATTGAGCATGCTTTTTTGCTTTGATTTCCTATCATGAGCATTAAACGGTTTAATCTTCTCTGGGGAAAAAATTGAATAAAATGGAAAGAAAAAATATTTAAATTTCTGGAGACCCGGATCCCCTTTCAGTGCAGTTTGGGTGCTGTTTTGTGTTGCCACGTGCATAAAATTTTGTGATATCATATATTCTCAGAACACATATGATAGCATTTCTAGAGGAGTTTTCTAGGAAATATGTGGAAGCATTATGGTTTATGAATTTTGGGGCCGTATTGAGTTTCAGTTCCAGATATGGAATTGATATTGTTGTGCCAGAAAGTGTATTAAACTGATGTTACTTACAGTGCAAAATTTATTCTGTTCTTGTGTTTCTTACATTCATTTGATTGCGAGACTAATAAGAAAAATCATTTGATTGTGAGAGTTAGACTTAGATTTAACAGTGCATGTTTTATTCAGGTCCCAAAGGCAATGAATTTCTTCCTAGAGGCTCATTCAGATGGAAAAGGTGTAAAGCAGATTCTGCGCCTGATACTCTCAAAATTTGTTCGTCGACAACCTAGTCGTTCTGATAATGATTGGGCAAACATGTGGCGTGATATGCAGTGTTTGAGAGAGAAGGCATTTCCTTTTCTGGACCTAGAATATATGTTGATGGAATTCTGCAGAGGACTGCTGAAAGCTGGGAAATTTTCTCTTGCAAGGAATTATTTAAAAGGTACAAGTTCAGTTGCTTTGGCATCGGAGAAGGCAGAAAATCTTGTCATTCAAGCTGCAAGGGAATATTTTTTCTCAGCTTCAAGTCTTGCTTGTCCTGAAGTAAGTATATGGAGAGTTTATCTTCTTTGATTAATTAAGATATCTCGGAGCAAATTAATTCATTCAGGATTTTTGACTTTAAGCTATTATTGGGTAGGTACAACAGACCTCTTTATTTCCCTTTTTACATTATAAAATGCTTTGGTAAGAGGACATCAAACATGATGTGAACTGTTTTGATGTGATCTATTAGAGATAATGCCAAAAATGAGGCTCAATGTTTGATCATAAAAAATTGTACACTCAAAAACATTGTTGATGGATGTCTGAGACCAGTGGCATAAATGTAGAGAGGCACGAGAACTTACTATGTTTTATGGGAATCAAGAATTAGTAAAAATATGTTTTTGTCATTGTTGTTGTTATTGTTGTTACCATTACCATGTTATAAAATTTTCTACAGTTTCTTATTTGAGATATGTTGGATGCACAAAGATGTGGTAGTTCTCTTTCCTACCACTATTTGCTTGGTAAGACATGAACCTAAGGCTAATCCAAACTCCACCTGACCTGTTGACCACCAAGGCAAGGCGGGGGCTCTTGCCTGGTGGTTGACAAATACACTGCAATAAACTTCAGAATCCAGGTGGGCAACTGAGGATGTCTGATAGATTCAAGCCACCAATTCTTACATTTTGATTTTGTTTTAGTATAATTTTTTGTCATTCTAATGTAGAATTTTTAGATCAGAAGCAATCTATGTATCATTCTTGGTTCCTGTTAATGTGTGCTCCAATTAATAAACCAAGACATTAGCAACCAGCATATTGCATTGGAAATTGTGTTAGGTTCATTTAATCTCAACACCTGAATGAACAATGCTTGAATTCTCACAAATGGGCTGGCAACATATCTAGTAATTTGCCATTCATCTTTCTTTACTGACAATACTTGGTTATATCCAATTTCATTATGGATAACATATATTGTAATATCCATATTTAGATTCATTGATTGCTTTTTTGCCACTTGCTTCAGATCTGGAAGGCTAGGGAATGTCTGAATTTGTATCAAAGTAGTGGGAATGTGAAAGCAGAGGCAGATGTTATTGATGCACTTACAGTCAAACTTCCAAACCTTGGAGTGACTGTTCTACCCATGCAATTCAGGCAAATAAAAGATCCAATGGAGATTGTTAAAATGGCAATCACAAGTCAAAGTGGTGCTTATTTACATGTTGATGAACTCATTGAGGTTGCCAAGCTCCTTGGATTAAGCTCTCCAGAGGACATATCAGCCGTTGAGGAAGCTATTGCTAGAGAAGCTGCAGTTGCAGGTGATCTGCAATTAGCATTTGATCTCTGCCTTGTTCTGGCTAAAAAAGGACATGGTCTCATTTGGGACTTATGTGCTGCAATAGCAAGGGGTCCTGCCCTTGATAACATGGATATAAGTTCTCGAAAGCAGCTACTAGGTTTTGCTTTGAGCCATTGTGATGAGGAATCCATAGGTGAATTGCTCCATGCATGGAAAGATCTAGATATGCAAGGCCAGTGTGAGACATTAATGATGTTGACCGGAACAACTTCTCCCAAGTTTTCAGTTCAGGGTTCCTCAATTATCTCACATCCATCCCACAGTATTCAAGATATTGTTCACCTGAAAGATTGTTTTAATCAGGTTCAAGGGATTGGTAGTGATGATCAAGAAGTTCATTTTGATAAGATAAAAAATATACTTTCTGCCGTTGCTAAAAACTTGCCCATTGAGAATGGGAACAATTGGGACTCTGTCCTGAGAGAAAATGGAAAACTTCTGTCTTTTTCTGCTTTGCAACTTCCATGGTTGCTTGAATTGAGTAGGAAAGCAGAACATGGTAAGAAATTGATTTCCGGCTCAATTCCTGGAAAGCAGTATGTTAGTGTAAGAACACAGGCTTTGGTGACTATTTTGTCCTGGTTGGCGAGAAATGGTTTTGCCCCTAGAGACAATCTGATTGCTTCTCTGGCAAAATCAATTATTGAACCTCCTGTTATTGAAGAGGAAGACATAATGGGATGCTCTTTTCTCTTAAATCTTGTGGATGCGTTTACTGGAGTTGAAGTTATAGATGAGCAGCTGAAAACAAGAGACGATTACCAAGAAGGTTGCAGCATCATGAATGTGGGAATGACATATTGTTTATTACACAATTCAGGCCTTGAGTGTGAGGGGCCTGCAAAGAAGAGGGAGCTGCTACTGTGGAAGTTTAAAGAGATCCACACACCACGTAGTTCTGGTGATTGGCAAACTTTATCATTTGACTCCTAAACTGCATATAATGCTATATTTTTATAATGTTCTTTAGTACTAAAACAAATATTTTTTTTTTCCTTTTTCTCTTTCATGTATTTAGGGGTCAACTTCTTTTCTATATAATGATGTTATTACCTTGTTCTTGTGTTATTTGCTTGCTTTCAGATGAAATAGAAAGGATTGATAAAGTGCAGCCCACATTTTGGGGAGAATGGAAAATAAAATTAGAACAACAAAAGCGTGTAGCAGATCGTTCTAGAGCATTAGAGAAAATAATTCCTGGGGTTGAAACTGAACGCTTTTTGTCTGGGGATGTCAAATATATTGAGGGTGTTATTGCCTCCGTAATTGAATCAGTAAAGTTGGAGAAGAAGAACATTTTGAGGGATGTTTTAAAAATAGCTAATACCTATGGCTTGAGTTGTACTGAGGTATGCTGGTGTGTGTAAATTTGTCCCTTAAAAAGCAGTAATATAGAAGATAAACACATGCCATGTGGATGGACCATTAGTATCTAATATCTTCCTCTGTTTCCTTGCAGGTGCTACTGCAATGGCTAAGCTCTGTCCTTGTTTCCGAGGTTTGGACAAATGATGATATTATGGCTGAAATTGCAGAATTTAAAGGAGAAATTATAGATCATGCTGTGGAAACAATCAAAACAATTTCCTTGATTGTGTACCCTGCAATTGATGGGTGTAACAAGTTGAGACTTGCTTATGTATACAGCCTGCTCTCTGACTGCTACTTGCAGCTGGGAGAAACCAAAGATTCATTGCCGATAATACAAACACATGAAGCAAATATATCTAGCATTGGGTTTGCTCGTTTCTACAAGGTTATTGAGCAAGAATGCAAAAGGGTTTCGTTCATAAAGAACTTGAACTTTAAAAATATTGCCGGACTAGGTGGTGTGAACTTGGAGTGCCTCAGCTCTGAAGTCTACATGCACATTGAAGAAAGTAGTTTGGAAGCTCTGGCAAAAATGGTACAGACCCTTGCCAGTATCTATACTGATCCTGTGCCTGAGGGTCTCATATCATGGCAGGATGTCTATAGACATCATGTCCTGAGTTTGTTGACATCTTTGGAGACTAGTGCTATGGCTGATTTTAAAATTAAAAGCCCTGAAAACCTTCAGGGCTTTGTAAGTCAACTTGAGCAGAGTTTTGATTTCTGCAGAATGTATGTCAAACTCCTGGCTCCTTCAGATGCTTTGGACATTATGAAACGGTACTTCAGAATAATCATACCAATTTGTGGCTCTTATGGGAGTCTGCCAGATGACTCAGCATGGCAGGACTGCCTCATCATTCTCTTGAACTTTTGGATTAGATTGACTGATGGAATCAAGGATATTGAATCCCATGAGAGTCCAGGAAGAAATATCATGTTCAATCCAGAATGCATAATGAGTTGTCTAAGGGTTTTTATGAGATCGGTGATGGAGGACATTGTATCACCAAGTCAGGGCTGGGGCACCATTATCAGCTATATCAATTACGGTTTAATTGGTGATTTTGCTGGTGATATATTCATTTTCTGTAGAGCCATGGTTTTTTCTGGCTGTGGGTTTGGATCTGTTGCCGAAGTGTTTTCTGAAGGCATATCACTGCATCCGAGTGGTTCAGCAGAAACTGGTGACTCTGATGGTTACAATCTTCCCCGTCTGTATTTAAACATCTTGGAACCTATTTTACAAGATTTGGTCAATGAATCCCATGAACATCAGAAATTGTTTTATCTGTTATCATCTCTGGGTAAACTAGAAGGTAATTTGGAGGACTTAAAGAGGGTTAGGTGTGTAGTTTGGGAAAGGATGGCCAAGTTTTCTGATAATCTGCAGCTGCCAAGTTCCGTTCGAGTTTATGTTCTAGAGCTTATGCAATTCATCTCCGGTAGAAGTATCAAGGGTTTCTCTCCTGAGATTCAATCCAATGTTCTACCATGGGAAGGGTGGGATGAGTTGCAACTTACAGGTAAGAATTTTGAGACTACTGCCAATCAGAGGTTGTTGGATCCCAAGGATACTTCTAGCAGGTTTGTCAGTACTTTGGTTGCCCTCAAATCATCTCAGCTTGCAGCCACCATCTCCCCCAGCATTGAAATTACCCCTGATGATCTCTTGAATGTGGAGACTGCAGTTTCTTGCTTCTTAAAGTTCTGTGGAGCTGCTACTACACGTTCCCATATTGATGCTTTGCTTACCATTTTGGGAGAGTGGGAGGGGCTTTTTATCATTGTTGGAGATGAGGAAGCCTCTGCAGAAGCCCCTGATGCAGGAAATGACTGGAGCAGTGATAACTGGGATGAGGGATGGGAAAGCTTTCAAGAAGTAGAGCCTCTTGAGAATGAGAAGAAAAAAGATTCTCTATCTATTCACCCTTTTCATGCCTGTTGGCTGGAGACTTTCAAGAAACTTGTAATGCTGTCCCAGCTGAGAGATCTGTTAGTGCTGATTGACCAGTCCTTATCAAAATCTAATGGATTAGTGCTTGATGAAGATGGTGCCAAGAACTTGACCCAGATTCTACTCGGGATAGATTGTTTTGTGGCTTTAAAGATGGTGCTGTTATTGCCTTATGAAGCATTACAGTTTCAGTGCTTGGTTGAAGTTGAGGACAAACTGAAACAAGGAGGCATCTCAGACACAATTGGCAGAGACCGTGAGTTTTTATTGCTTGTATTGTCTTCAGGGATCACATCATCTATCATTTCCAAATCTTCCTATGGTACCACTTTCTCATATCTGTGCTATTTGGTTGGGAATTTATCTCGTGAGTGTCTAGGAGCCCAGTTGTTGAAGCTTACACAGAAAGGGTTGAATGAAGGCAAGGGCAATGAAGGAGACAACTCATTACTTTTTAGAAAAATTGTTTTCCCTGCTTTCATATCAGAGCTTGTGAAGGCAGGTCAGCATATTCTAGCTGGATTTCTTGTCACAAAATATATGCACACGAATGCGTCACTGAGTCTCATTAACATTGCCGAGACTGGTCTTAGTAGGTTTTTAGAGAGGCAGCTCCCTGTATTAGAGCATGAAGAGTTCGCTCTTGAGGAGTCACATGAACCATTGAAGAATACCATTCACAGTTTGAGAGGCAAGATAGGAAGTCTGATCCAATCCGCGTTGTCATTGCTATCTCATAAAGTTGGATGAGAATGCTTGGTGGGTTTTTATTTCTTTAATTGTTTTTTTTTATACAATTTTCTATAGCAATGCAATTGTATTAGGAGTAGTTGTATAAACTGTCATCGAGACTTTCTGTTCAGTTTGGGGAGAGGGAGGGGGTTTAGTGAAACTAATGACTGTATAGTAGACACTTGAATCTTGATTTTACTGCAATATATGTGTTTTACGTGGGTCAAAGCAACCCACATGGAAATCAACATCTTTTTATTGCTGTGTAGATCTTGTAAACTTGTCGATAATCTTACAGAGTTCATGTAAAACGTATGTGGACTCAAATCTACCTGAATGTTCCTAGGATTGGGTAAACCAATGACAGTATGGTTTGATGTTGGTAATCTAATAACAGGCTGTGATCTGTGTATTAATTTTGGTGGATTTTGACAAAGGTTGAATTCTAATATAAATTGCTTCCAAACAAGGAAAAGTTGGGCTACTGGATTTGTACTTTTTCGGTTTTTTCCCCTACACAATTGATATTTTTTGGCCTTTCACGAAATTATGAGGTGGTGTTCATCTATAATTTGTAATTTTATTTCATCTTGTATTTTTTGGGAAAAAATAAATTCAAATCATTAAATTTAAATGTAACGGGTGAGTTTTAGATAACTCAATTGGTAAAATTATTGTTGTTGAATAAGAGGTTTGAGTTCAATTCATGCTTATACCAAAAATCAATTGGTGTTTTAGTTTGATGATAAGATGTAATTATTATAAAACAAACGTTAGAGGTTTGAAATACAATCAGAAAAAAGATTAAAAAAAAAAATTAAATTAGAAATGTTATATTTGTCAGTTGGGTCATGTACTTGCTCGTTCCTACTTGTCCTCACTCGAGTGCTGTTTCGATACTTCAACTCTGTCTGTCGAGTATTCAATTTTCCAACTAATATTCAAGCTTAAGCCTTCTTTTTAATTTTGTTTTTTCTCCTCGTTCTTTTAACAGGCCCAGCTCAATATTATAAACAAGAAACACCCAATCGTACAACCAAACTCTGCGTGTTCTTGGAGTTCTTGCTCAATTTCTGCTCGATGACAGCTCAAGTGAGACAGTTACAATTTGAGTGTTGTTTATGCAGAATTTTGCAAGAAAAAGAAAAAGAAAAAAAGAAAGAGAGAGAGAGAGAGAGAGAGAGGGAGCTAGACACTTTTTTTTTTTTTTTTGAGTGATTGTATCAACTAAAGTGAGTATTCATTACTGTCTTTTCAAAGGCAATGGTCCACTGTTTATAAATATAGCTAGCCTTGATATTCCTTTAAGATTTTACAACATTAGAGATTTAAGATTTTACAACATTAGAGAGAAATTTATAGGATTTAGTTAACAAAATCTAGCAACATTTCACACCATTTGTGTGCATACACACACATATATATAATAATTTCCGAATAATTTTAAAATTCTGTAAGCATTCTTATCAAAGACTTTTTTTTTTTTAGAAACGCAACAATTTCATAATATTTTCAAAAGAATAATATTACATACACAATATTTTTCTTACCAAATTTCACAATTGTAAAATTACTAAGTTATCATTGATTCTCATCTCAGCTTACTACTGACACCATTTTATTGTTTACCCTTATAACTTGCCACCTTTTGTTTTTAAAAAGTTTGGTGAAAAAAAATGGTGGCTCTAGACCTTTTTTTTTTTTTTTTTTTAAGAATTTAAATTATAAATTATGGTAGGGCCATGTCTAATGTGGTTAAACTAATTTAGAAATATTGTAAATGTTTGTTGTATCTCTAACTTTATTTCCATATAAAAACTCATAAATTTATCTCTTCTATTAAAATATTGCCACAAATAACTAATTCCATGCACCAACACAATCAACATAATAAATGACCTATTAATAATTTCCATAATTATTAAATTATATATTTAAAGAATTAAAACAAAAAAATATGGTACTTTTTTTTTAATAATTTTTTTATTATTATAGAAAGATAACATCGTACTTTTTTGAGCTAGTTTCTAATATTAAATCAGTAGTATAAATGTTGGACTTAATGTAAGGGTATGTTTGTATTTTGAGAATTGTAAAATAAAGTATACAAAAATATATAAACCCAATAGTCCAAACTTCCAAAGCCGAAAGATTCTCAGCGGTATCAAGCATCGACCTCTACCCTGTTGCCACCAAAAATCCTATATGCCTCTCTATCTCTTCAGGTAGAGCTTGAGCAAACTCTCTCTCTCTCTCTCTCTCATCTATCTCTATCTCTCTCTAGAATGTTACATGCGTTTGCATAACAATCTTGTTCAATTTTCTTTGTCTGCTATCATTGTCCCAAAGGGTATATGTTTTTCTCTTTGTTCAGCTTTGTATCTTCTTTCTCTTCAAGTCTTTGGCTTTTGTCTGCTTTAATTTTCTCTCTGAGATTCAAATATAATACATCATGAATGAAAGGATTAAAAAAAAATGAAACTTTGACTAAGAATAAACTGTTAAAAGGTCCAATTTTGAAACTTTTATATATTTGCCTCAAATTCAAAAAGGCAGAATCTTTATGCTTTTGGTCACATGGGTTTTGTTTGTTTGGCTGTAATTTTTGTTTATTAGCAATATTTTCCCTTTTTTTAGAGGTCTCTTGGTTTTTGGCTCTCTGGGTATTTTATTTTGATTGCTTTTTCCCTGTATTTTTTGATCATTGGTCATATGGGATTCATTGTTTGATAAATTCCAGTTTTTTCCTTGTCAGATGGATCCGATGAATGCAGCAAAACCAAATAATGCTGCAGAAGTTGAGTATTTCAGCAATCGAGTTGATGAAATATTCACAAAGGTTGATAAGGTGAGTTTCTTTTTTTCAACAAAAATAGGAACTTTTTATTGTGATCAATGTTTAAAAGGTTTCAAATTTGTCATCATATCTGTTTGTTATTATATACTTATCAGTTTTTCTTTTTCTTTTGGTTTTCTTTCATTAAATGTTTAAGAGATTAGTTCGGCAGCTGCTCTTTGCCTAACTGAAAATGACGTCGAATAGGCTCGTGCTCGGGTCTATGGTTTGATTAACAATAGTTTATGCAGTTCCAAATGGGTGACAGGTTATACGAGAAGGTATGACTAGTTGTATATTGATCGTCAGCACCTAAGGCAGCAATGATGGAACCCAAGTAAACCTTTTTTGGCCTATGCAAATGGAGCTTGCAGTCAGCAGCCCCCATAAAAAACCAGGGTAATTGTTTTCGCACCCACGATGAAGGATCGCCTTTTGTCTCCTGTGACCCCATGTTGATGTGGCATTGGTGGCTTCAGTTCATTGCTAATGGGTGCAGCAAAGGTTGGGATTTCGGTTGGTTAAGGGTTGTTTGGTTTCTGACTGAGGAGTTGGGTTGTTGATGGTTCAGGGGATTGGGCAAACTGTAATAGATAGGCGTCTTCTGGAAAGGGCTGAAAGTGTGAGGTTGGCTTAGGGGTGGCCAGTGAGTCTGGAAAGCCGATTGTGGTGGTAAAAATGGTGTAACCTAAAGGTGGTGGTTGTTGCATATTTGCTTCATCCAGTCAGTCATAGCTACAGTAGAGAAGGCTTCATCATTGCTGCTTTATTGCACTGTGATACTTCTCTGATTAAAATATAAATTCTGTTTTGCTAGAGTTATTGGTTTTTATTTTTCAAAATTGGCTTGTTTCTTCTAATTAAAATTTTGGCTCCAATGGGAGGGGTAAGGGGAGATTTGAATCTATGTCCTAATATTTGATTGGTATGAAGGATATTCATGATTTTTGCGGCTATGATTTATCCAACTACCTTTGTATAGGTTTCCATTGTATGCAGCTGTGCACATATTGGCATGTTGGTTTTTATTATTTGCTTTTCAGAAATTTTGAACTTGCAATAAATTGATAACTTCTTTGTTGTACTTTCAGCTTGAGAAACAAGTGAGTGAGGTTGAACAGTTCTACTTGGCCAGCAGTAATTGCTCAATTTTGAAGGATAAAGAAAGAGAGAAACATTTTCCTGGTGTTAAGAAGCAGCGCCAAGATGAATCACATAGGGAAGTAGCTGCTTCAAAGAGAATGCAAGAGCTTATGCGCCAATTTGCTACAATATTGCGTCAGGCAAGCTCCAAATCTTTGCATTTGTCTTTGATAGAAAAACTCAGTTCAATCATTAAGATACTTAGTGTAAATTTCTAGGATAGGATAGCCAATGAGCCCTAGCTAAATGGCACAATTTCTCCTTGTATGAGGGTGGAGGATGAGGTCATGGGTTCAATACTCACCTGGTGGGTGTGTAAATTAATATTTTTTTTGTGTGTGCAAGGATCATAGGATATAATATCTATAAGGCTAGAGAGTATCTATTAGTTTATATTTCATGAATTATCTTGTGCTCTCCTCAATATAATCCATTTTATAATTGATAAAAGTTCCGACTTGTACTCTGTAATCAATGTGATAATCACATTTGGGATAGTACTAAGGCCTTGATTAAAATTTTTGAAGCTTGCTAATCATTGAAGAGGATTTAAGAAGGATTTTAAAGTTTAATATCTTGTTTTTGTGTAGACTATGTGAGGGTATTTTTCTATGAAAGTCAAGCTATCCACTGATGTAGCCATTTTAGTTTACAAAGTTAAGGAAATGTATGAGCTCCTTGCTATATATACACTTACTCTAGAAAAGGCCTAAAAGATAGGAATTTGATGTAGATGATTATGAATTGTATTAGCTGTTATTTGGAATTAGGGTTTAGTTGAGTTGCATTTAGCACGATATTTTCCCTTATTGGAAAATGATGTTGACCAAGTAATTTACTCTTAGTGATCAATATCATTTACATGGATGATGATTTTTCAAATGCAAACACAAGGACAAAAGGACCCCTTTTGGGGGAAGGAAAAAGGACTTTGTGATACTTGACATCACTGCTAAAAAGAAAGCTATAGAGTTTTTATTTATTATTTATTTTTATAGTTTAAAAGCAAGCTATTGAATTTATTTAAATTGGGTTTGACTTACCTCCAGCACTTTTAGCTGGAATTTCCTTTTATTTTAATGAGAAATTGCCATATCATCCACTAACTAAATAAATGGTAGAGATTAAAACCCACTACTATTTGCCATTGTATATTTAAAACAAAAGGACATGTCCAATTAAAAAAGTATTGGAGGTAAGTCAAACCTATTTAAATTATATCCTGCTCTTTCCTGTCTTAAAATCTCTACATTTTTAATATTGTTAATTTTTTTTTTCCTAAATAGTTACTTTTTTCCTATGGGAACTCTTTGATTTTAAGCTTTGAAGGTCAAACAGTGATGTCAAAGATTTCTCAGGGGTAATTACTAATAATTTAGCTTTACTTGTTGCTTTTTCAGATTACTCAGCACAGATGGGCTTGGCCCTTTTTGAAACCTGTAGATGTTGAAGGCCTTGGTTTGCATGACTATTATGAAGTAAAGCTTCACTATCTGTCAAAACAATCTGATATTATTTCTATATGGTTATTGATTTGTATATATATCTGTTATATTTTCTTCTTTCCATGTATGTATGGTTTTGTACCTTAAAAGATTTCAGGTGTTTGTTTCTTAAGCTATAGAAATAAGTTGCTTGTTAACTATCATAAATTAATTTATGAAAAAAATGGGTTAAATTTGTATAAATTTTTTGATGATGATCATGATAATAATAATAAAATAAAAAAGAAGAAATTTGTTGTCGTTCTTTTTATTTTGCATCTTATGATGATGATGGCAGTAATATAATAAAAGAAGCTTGTCATCGTTGTTCTTCTTAATTTTGCATCTTCTCTTCTTGTTGAATTTGGCTTGGTCCTGGCTTTTCTACTGGTATGATGGGCTTTCATCAATTCTTCAGCCATGCTTAGCATTGCATTCTCTTTCTGCTTTTGCCTTCAAATAATATGTTTTAGGTTTTTCATTCTAGGTTATTGAAAAACCCATGGATTTCAGTACCATAGAAAAGAAAATGGAAGCTAAGGATGGTACTGGCTATAAGAATGTGCGGGAGATTTATGCGGATGTGAGGTTGGTGTTTAAGAATGCAATGAGATACAATGAAGAAAAGGATGATGTGCATGTGATGGCCAAAACTTTGTTGGAAAAATTTGAGGAAAAATGGCTTCAACTTTTGCCTAAAGTTGCTGAAGAGGTAAGTTTCTCTCCCAATATGGTACCTTTATGTAGGACATGGTAAATCTTATAACCCGCACTTTTCTATGACTTCTATAGTGTCTCTCTTATAATTGATATTCTATACCTAAATAATTTTAGGAAAAAAGACGAACAGAGGAGGATGTAGAGGCAAAATTAAATATGCAGCGTGCTCAGGATGCTGCCTATGCCAAAATGGCTAGGGATTTAAGCAGTCAGGTTTGTTGAAATTTCAGAACCTCTTTATGAAGTACAACATATAATTGAGAGCAATTTTCTTAAACTTTAAAAGTTTTTGTATGTTTAATTTGACATATACTTGCACTCTAATGGATTGATATTATATGGTACATGATTTGAACTAATTAATTGAAATTATTTTCAGCTATATGAGTTTGATATGCATTTGAAGAAACTCAGAGAAATGGTGGTCCAGAAATGCAGGTGTGTTTAAGAATCCACCTCTCTGCTTTAGTACATTAAACGAATGTTGGTTTATATAATCATGTGTTGCATATATATTTTTGTGTCTAGTCATCACTAATTTGGTTTTCTTTTCGTCTGTAAAATTCTTAAAATACCATAAGAAACCTTGCAATTGAGGTCAAGAATGCAATACGGGGGAAGCACTTGAGTTGGCATTGTAGCAGATGGGAGTTGGTGGTGCATGGAGGCAGTGCAATCAGGATGGTTTTTTCTTAAATATCGGTTGATATCAATTTTAATTTTCCTCTAAATTTAATTCCTGATGCAGAACCATGCACCTCTGGAAAAATTTTGAGTTTATTTTCAACTGTCGTTTACCGACTTAAAGATGTGTGAAGAGGGTTGTTCAACATAAATATAAATATAAATATATATTTTTATATCTTGGGTATTATTAGACGGTTCAGCATATGCATTTGTGTACCTTTGCATGGGTGATCGAATTGAGTTGGCAATTTTATTTCAATTTTTTGCCATCCTTAAGCGATAATCGCTGATTGTATGTACATAATTTTAGGAAAATGTCCTCGGAAGAGAAAAGAAGTCTTGGGACAGCTCTTACCCAATTGAGTCCTGAAGATCTCAGCAAGGCACTAGAGATAGTTGCTGAGACTAACCCAAGCTTCCAAGCAACTGCCCAAGAAGTGGACCTTGATATCGATGCTCAGGTCATCATTTATTTTTTTGTCGGCTCTTTGTGGTTGGGGTTATCTTTTTTTGTTCTAGTTGCTCAAAAAGGTTATTCTTCCCCCAATGCAGAGTGCATATACATTATGGAGGTTGAAGGCTTTTGTGAAAGATTCCCTAAAAGGTCAAGCAAGGAATCCTGGAGGCATCAGCGGCAGTGGCAACAACAATGATAACAATGACGATAACAAGAAGAGCAGCTCCAAAAGAAAAAGAGAGATGTGTGATGCTCTTGCCAAGACTGCTGTTAAAAGGACTAAAAAGCTCTCTAGTTTGTGACCTGCCATTGCAGCATGTAGCTCACTTATGCTATTTGGTTGCATTGCTTGTGAATTTGAATAGGTACTCACTATTCCAAAGAAACAAACTTATAGAGCTAAATATGAAATTCTTGTGTCAATTTTTGTAGATCCCCTTGTAGCTGAGATCATGAACAGTCTGTACAGCTGTATTAGGTAGAATGGCATATTTCATCTTTTCTTTGACCTTGGCTTAAAGGCAAAGACAGAAACACAATACTCCATTTCCTCAGTATGTACAGGTTTTTTTTGAGTCTTATATTTTTAATAAATGACAGTTACTTTGAGAACCAAAAGACCACTTTGACCCCCAATCCATCTTCCTCTTCCCCTTTTAACATTTTTGTGCCTAACACCTCTTTTATTGTGTATCAATCACAGTCACAATAGGTTACTTTAATAATTTTGATTAATGTGCAATAAAAATAATGTTGTACGAGTCATGACTTATCACCAATAATTTAGTTGTGAAAAAAAGAAGAAAAGAAATTGTCTGAAGCATCCTTTTAACTCCCCCTTTGTTCTTTGGGTGGAGCTGATGGGAAAACAGGAGTGAAATTTGGTCATTTTGGACATGTTTCATGTTTGTGTTGTGCCCTGGACTCAATGTAAGTCTTTATTCTCTTGCTCAACATTGGAGTTTTGAGCTCAGTCCGGTCCTTGGATTGTCCTGTGCCATTGAAAAAATGAATGCAAAACAAAGGTTTTAGAGATTGATTTCTCAACCACAATATTTCGGGTACGAACAAGTATATGAAAATCCAAATTGAAGTGGAAGTTGGGAAATCACTGCAACTTGGATTCTAATAATTATCCAATGTACTGGATATATGCACAATCTATTTCATATTATTCACATGCTTTGAGAGGGAGATACCTTTCTTGATATCAAAGACCCCAACACCAATAATGCAATGATTACGTTTGTTAAAAAATTAGGTGACAAAACCACTTCAAAGCCGTCCACATCCAGGAACCTAACCAAATCCCAGTTGACAATCCATGCTACCCAATTAACCTCCATTCTTGTCCTGAAACCCAATTTGAATTGAAAAGCCAACCACACTTTTATCAATCCCAAACGCTAGCTAGTAGACAGAATCCAAACCCTTCACTATTCCTGCAGATAAGGACTTGGGGGTTGACAATGAAACCCAAACCATGTGGGCTTCTCCAAAAGATAATGTCATGGTTGCTATAAAATATAAACCACAAGTCTATAAGCATAGTGAATCCAGTTCATGCATTCTTTAGTGAAGATAATCCAGGTGGGAATACACCCAAACCCATCAATTCTAGCACTCCTCAAACTGGAGTGCATAAAGTTAACCCCTCTGCTTCCAACACTGGGAGCATGGGAGGTATCCCATCTTAAGACATATTTTTCGAGTTCAATCCAATGCAATGATTCAATAGTAACATGGGGATTCAAATTTATTCACTTGTAGTAATCAAAGGAAGTTCAAGAAAGAGTAGCACATTGGAAGGAAAAGAAAGCTCTAGAAACTACTAGACCCTCTCAATTTCAAGTGAAATGGTGAAGTCAGTGAGTGTTATTCACTCCTGTCAAACCTTATCTCATACAAATCCAAAATGGTTAATGAGGCGGTGTAAAAGTTGTTACCTAAGATGTCCAAGATTATTTGGATCCCCTAATAGTGAATCTAATGGTAGATATTCTACTATAGACTTGTCTTCCTACATTAAACGACTTGCAATGGAGTTACCACTTAATTTATTACAAGAAAATTAAAAAAAAAAAATTCAACTTTATTGAATTGAAAATAAATTACATTGGTCCAAAATGAGAATGTATATGACATCGAATCCTAGTTACAATCCAAAAAAATAAAATTACATCTCTATCATCCTAGTCACAATCTAACCAAATAAAATTATTAAAATGAGAATCATGATTGTGGTTGTTTGGAGTGTGAGTCCTTGACCCTAATCTAGTAGGATTAGGCTTTAGGAGAATCAATTTGATTTAGAGTATCTTTTTAACTTATAGAGATATTGTTCTTAGTGGGCTCGACACTTGTGCTTCTAGGTTTCGAGATACTTGGTGATGAAACCTAGTAACTCGTTTGACTTGCTTATAATGTGGGGCTTACTGAAAGTAAATTTAGTTGACTTTATGAGGTAAGTAGAATTTAATCTGGGATTTTTCTAACGACATACTAGTTTTCTCAAATTTATTGTTTTGTAAGAAAATAAGAGCGCTGCTGGTATTTAAATATTTTGCTTAGTATCTTGTTATGACATTGAGAAAGATTTGAGCAATTATACATTTTACAAAGAAATTTAATGGGACAAGCTAAATTCTAATGTGTTCAATGAAGCATCTCAATTGTATAGATGTTTCTATAATCTATGATTTGCTTTGAGAAATTTATTGCTCAATTTACTCACAGTGTTAGAAAAATTGTAATTAGTGATTATGAATTCTTGCGAAATTGTTAAGGTTGAGACGTTTCCCTTTTTGAGAAATAACTATTTAATTAATTATTCACCATGTTGTATAAGTTAATTGATAATTGTTCGTTTAAACTTGTAATAATTGAGAAGTACCATAATATTGATAGTATATATTTTGGAAATATTTTACTGAACATATCAAAATGATTAGCTTTGAAACACACTAATTATTAGCACCTTAAAACATAATTTTAAAACCTCAAGATAAGTCATCAGTAGTGGCATGATACTGTATTTTAGTCCTAGAGAGGGGACAGTCTCAAATAAGGGGTGGTGCACTAATTGTGACTCCAGAGAGGGAGCATTCTCGGTGATAGTTCCAAAGAGGGAGCCATAAAAAGTCATAGGTTCTAAAGAGAGTCGCCCTAAAGAAGGGGTCCTCAGTCCTAAGGGGGGACCGTACAACTCAGTAAACTGGGTATAAACGTTTACCATGAGTGGAAGGACCAAGGGATATTTGGATGTGATTTATTAAATAATGTGATGTTGTTGCTCATAGAGAGCTATATTGTTCTATGAAATGTATCTGTATCCATGCTGAAGTTTTGAGATTTTTTTGTATACTGGTGTGTAGTCTTATGCATATGCACGAGTACAATTAAAAATAATCACATTTCTACCGTTCAAATTATATCTTTTTGTTTTTTTTAAAAGGTTTATATTATACATAGTATTAGCTTAAACTTTTTTTTTTTTAAAACCATAAATTTCTAAAACATGTAATGACTTCTCATTTTATATATACTAGCCGCAAACCCATGCGTTGCGCGTGGTAATTATTTTATGGTGGTTTTATTAATATTTTTTTTACAATTTAAACTAATTTAATAAAGAGTAATGTATTTCGTAATCATATTTTTATTTATTATAGGAACAATCATAAATTATAAATATAAATTTTTTCCTATCAAAATGAAAACAATTCAATTTTTCTCAAAAATTCAAAAGGCAGTTTGACGAAAATATTCATTTTTTAATAAAATTTATTTATAACATTTTGTGAATCATTAAAAATAATATAAAATTTGGAAATTATTCTTTTAGTTTTAAACAAACTTTCTCAAACTATATTTTTTCTGCCTACAATCCAAAACACCGAAAAATGTAACTGATTAAGAAAATTAATAAAACTTAACAATGATTAATTGGACCAATTAGAAAAACAATTTGTAGTAATTTCATCCACCCAAAAAATATTATCAAATAAAAAATTATTAGCAAAATCTAAGAATTAAATTTCTATATATGCATTGTTATAAAATAATAATAATAGAAATAAAAATAAAATTGCAAAAGCTAAAATTTGTCACCCATCCGATTATTTTGTTTGGTTAACCTGTGCTTTTCTCTAAATAAATGACTTTATAGTGTATTTCTAATACAAAGATTAAGAGTATGTCCACCATAAAGGATTAGAGAATAACAGTAAAATCTCATAGTTTAACATCTAAATTGAGTACTATAAAAAATCATGCTATGTAATAGAAGAAATATCAATTTACAATAAATACCAAATTATCCAAATCATGCTATGTAATATAATAATATTATATTTTATATAGTATATTTAATTCTTTCTAACGTAATAGGATAACATTTAATAATCAAATAGAACCAAACAAAAAAAAAAAAAAAAACAATTTAGAAAACAAAACTAAATCGCATTAACTCAAAATAGAGTTTTAAAAAATTATCAACCTAAAGCAAATTTGCAAGAAAAATAAAAAAATCCACCAAAAATTTGAGAGAGAGAGAGAGAGAGAGAGAGAGAGAGAGAGAGAGAGAGAGAGAGAGAGAGAGAGAGAGAGAACCTTTTTGTTGCAAGGGAAAATTATACATAGAATGAAAGAGATAACAACAACTTTATAGTAAGAGGGTGTGAATAAGAAAGGACAAAAATAAAGGAAGATGAAGGGAAAGAGGAAAATGATATTAATTTAGAGGGTAGTGGGGAGGTAAAAAGGTAAGGAAAAGAGAAATGTTGGAGAAGTAGTGTGGAGATAAAAAGTTAAGGGAGGAAGAAAGGTTGAAGAAGTGTAAATATTAAAAAAATAAATGTTAAAAACAATTATAGGAAAATTGGAAAAAAGAAGAAGAAAATGACGTGGACACTGACGTGACTTAACTGGAGCGTAGTAACAATAAATGCTACGTTTTAACTTTTAGAAATATATAGATATGATTTAGAATTTAATTAGATTTAGACGCTTCAATTTTTATACTTAATAATTCAATTTTCATAAAATTAAAAAACTTAGATGGACACGTGGCAAAAAATTGGATTCTAATTGAAATCCAATTTAGAATCTAATCGGATTTGGACTTTTCAATTTTTACATTTAATAATTCACTTGGCACAAAGTTAAAAATCTAATATATATATATATATATATATATATATAAAATTTAGAATTTAATTGGATTTAGACTAGCTCTTTGATTTTTGCACCCAATAATTCACTTGCTGCAAAAATTAAAAGTTGACACGTGACAAAAAATTAGACTCCCATTGAAATCTAATTGGATTTATACTTTTCGATTTTTACTCTTAATAATTTACTTTACACAAAATTTAAAAATTAAATAGGATACGTGGTGCAAAATTGAGAATCTAATTAAAATCTAATTGATTTTTCTCTGAGTTTTGGGCCTTTTGGCTATTAATAGAGAGAGAGAGAGAGAGTAAACGCACACAAATAAAAGAGAATGAGGTTTTAACTATGGTTTTAAAAACTAAAACGGTCAAAGAACTAGGAAAGGGTTTTGGTTCCCAATTTTTCATAGAATTTAGAGTCCGATTCCCAATTAAACCAGCCACTCAGTTAAAATCATGGGGTATTAGAACTCCATTCTCTCTCCCTTGTCTCATTTGATTTGGTGTGGATGTGGCGTCTGTTCTTTTTTATTAAATGTGATATGTTATTATTGTAGGTATCATTGATAATGTAACATTTTTTTTACAAGTCTTCACTTATATTTACGTACAACCTTTGTGTAGCCACCTCTATGTGTAACCTAACAATATTTGTCTTTTCGTGCATGTGGTTGTATGACCCGCGCAACACATAAAATCCAACATGATTAATTGATTACTTTTTTTAACAAATTTTTTTATTTGTAGTTCCTTTTCCAATTTATGCTTCATTTTAATATGTTGTGACTTGCGGATAATAGCCCTCTTCACATGTTAATCCGAATCTAATTAAACGGTTATATGTTCAGATGCATTATTATTTATTAAGCTAAGAAAATACTTTTTTTTTTTTTTTTGAGAATGAGCTAAGAAAATACTTAATTATATACTAAGTTACTAACTCTCTTAGAATCTCAAAATTCAAGCCAAGACATATTAGTTTGGGGAAAAAAAGCCACTTAACTTATAATGATCTATCTTATTTTATCAAAGTCACAATTTAAAAAAAAAAATCAATTAAATAGAATTGTTTAGGAAAATATTTACCATAGAGCATTTTGCCTTGCTTAAAACATTAACTCTATTCGAAATCTTATAAAAAAAAAAATTGTTGGTTTGACTTATTCTACTGGTGTCAAATTAAATGTCTCATCAAGTTTTCAAGAATTGTAATTTGTAAGCATATATGTTTTTCTTTCCTAACAGAATAGTATGCTTTTAGAACTCAATATGCTCTATCATGACTTGTTATTCATGCCTTTCAAACCTTTAAAATTGTCACTATTGGAACATCCCTAGTTAAATGTTCATTTGAAGTCAATTGCACTCTTACAACTCACAAGTATGCTTGACTTTTGTGAAGAATCAAGAATCAAGAATCACATTTACATAAAATAAAAAAAAAAAAAATAAAATAAAATTATTGTGAGCGGCTTGTGACCCAAGCCAGAGGACATTAATTTTACATAAAAAAAATTATAATGAAATCTTGTCACCGAAGAAAAATGAAATTACTTAAACGGTAAGCCACATTATTATTAACTAGGTTGTATCCTCATGCATATGCATGAATACACTTAAAGATATACAATAAGATGCATAACATAATTTCTATATATATAATTTAAATATACTATTGATAGTAATTTTTAATTTTGTTAACTCTTTAAAAAATTTTGTATGGATATTATTAGATATAAAATGTAAATTGTGCATTTATTATTATTATTATTATTATGAAACACTTTTTTTCTTTTTATGATTAATTTATTCTAGACTATTTGGTTTTTATACTTAATAACTCACTTGGATGAATATTTATGATGAGGTCCTATATTTGATTCTAAAATTAAGAACTAAAACTCTTTAAGAATAAATAATTTGGAACACATGGTGTAAAATTAGAATTCTAATTTGGAATTCTAAGAGCATTCTCTAAAAAATGTCATTTTAACACATCAAAAACCACCACCGCATACCCTTGGTGCGATGGTCACTCTAAAAAAATGCTTGTCATTTTAACACATATACACTTAGTTAGGCAAAAACTATCTTGTATTCAAAAAAAAAAAAAAAAAAAAACACATCAAAAACCTACTTTATTATTTTAACACACTATTTTACAATTCACCATTTATCACATCTTCTATTATTTGATTCTAAACATTAAAATAATATATACCACACATTAAATAATATATTTTCTCAAAACCTAGCAAATATACAAATGTACAGCCAGTGGCAGTCGCCACCACCCAAAAACTAACAACTACCGATACAACCACCGCCCCAACAACAACCACAGCTACAACCACCGCCACAAACTACAACTACAATCACCGGATCCTCCAACAAATTTTCAAACCCAAAAATCTCAACAAAATTAAAAAAAATTAAAAATTAAAAAAAAAAACTCAAAATCTTCAACAAAACCAACCTAACAGATCAATCAATGACCAAACTCAACCAACCATCAGCAGTGAGAGCTGTAGAGGACGATGAGCAACAATCGGTGACTGCCACTGGGCGAGCAGAGTTTCAGATCGGTGAGCTTCAATCGGTGAGCTGAGCTTCAGATTCTTGACAACCCCGCCGCCGGAGTCCCTCCAGCGCATCTACGAATATCGAATCGGAATCGCCTTCATCTTCGTGACAGGAAAAGAAAGAGAGAGCAAGAGATAGTGACAGGGAAAAAAAATAGAGAAAGAAACACAGAGAAAGGGAACAGAAAAAAGAAAAAAGGAAGGAAAAAAAAAAAAGAACCCAAAGCCAGTGAAGATGCTGGAGAAGAAAGAAGAAGAAAAAGGGAAGAGGGAGTGACTGAACATGAGGAACAGGCAGAAGAAGAAAGAAGGAAAAAGTAAGAGAAAGAAGAAAGAAAAGTAATAAAAGAAGAGAGAGAAATGAAAAAAAAAAAAATTTTAACACATCTGTCCGTACCATTCTATTTTTGGAATGGTACTGTAGCATGTCTCAAAATTTTAAGACATTTGACACACCTCATGATACTCTGTTTTGGTGTTTGGTGTGTCAAATGCCAAATATTTGGCATTTGACATACCCGATGAGAGTGCTCTAATTTGAGTTTCTCTCAACTTCACCTATTTTATATATATATATATATATATATATATATATATATATATTCTTAAACCATACTTATTAGAAATTTTTTTTAAAGGTTCAATAAATTTAAATATTAAATTATATGTATAGTAAATGATGTAATAATTCAATTATTGTGACTTGTGTATAGTCTCATTATTGTTTTAAATTCAACTTCAACACAAGAAAATTCTAAGGTAGGAGAAAATTGATGGCTAGTAGATTTATGATAAAACTTACGGTGGCAATAATGGGGTCGATTATCTTTTTGCTGTTAAAGTGCAAGCTAATGACTTTACCACTACCCGTTATCATTCCTCCTCACTTCCTATCCCTATTTCTCGTTCCTCTAAACTTGACACTATTGAAATACAATTTATTAACTGCGTTTTAATAGAGTTGGAGATTTGTGAAAATGGATATAAAGAAGATCGAGAAAAATATGTTGAATGTGCTCTTAAGCATTTTGCAAATTGCATTGTGAGGATGTTGGATCTAAAACACCCAGTGCTTGACGTTGCAGTAAATTGTTTAATATTTTGCATATAAGTATGAGTTTTGCAAAACCTTTTCGTTTGGAAGCTTGTTTCATAAATTGTTACGATGAACATAATAAAAAGCATTGGCATTTCCTTTCGACACAAAATCTAAGAGCCAGCTCTGACTTTGGATTTGGTGAGCTAGTGAAAATCTCTCTTTCGCTCTCTAAAAAACATGTAGATATTCATGAACAATATTTATGAGAGCAACCATTACCTTTCAAATTTCCAAGTCATTCAAATTAAACTAATCCCAAGCTAGGCCTAGGATTACAATATTTACATTAAAATTTAGTGAGTGAGAAAACATTTCCCAATTGATAGTAAGATTTTTGATAGATTCTGTCTCACCTAATTAAAGTAAGTATACCTCTGATATCTTCTTATCTCAAGTTGGCCTTCTGGTAGAAGGATTATTGATACTCTTATCGAAGTTAATGCTTGTCTGATTCTCTCCAGTGGAGAACCATTGCCTGATTCCCCCTTCTATTAATATATAATTGGTTAGCATACTAGCTTATCTTACTATCGTTTGTCCAGACATCTTTTATGTAGTACACCAAATGAGCTAGTCTGTTGTGCTCCTTTCTAATATCCTTATGAATAAGCATAAATCAGTTTGTTGTGGCCCATCGCTTTCTTTCTCTTCTCAAGATCAGCTTGCTAACATCTTTACGAGGCCACTCTCTACAGCTCACTTTTATGCTTTATTTGACAAACTCAAGTTGGTCACTCACCCCCGAGTGTAAGGGGGGCTATTAGTGTACAAGCTCGTTGAGCTAGGCCTGCTATAGTTTTCTTGCCCATCACATTTTTCTTGTACTACACACATACATAATCAACCATATTTCTTATATTGCACTCATATGCTTGCCTATATAAAGACAATCCCTTATACAATTTTTTGCGTAGAATACATAAGAATTATTTTCTAACTCTAAACACTAAATAAACTCTCAAATATAATGTTCAGGTTTTCTTGGGTTTATGAACGTGTGTTATATAATCTATAGATTCCATGCATCCTCAATTCTCATGTTATGGTCAAATGTTGTTGTCGGAAAATCTAGTCAAAATGCACTTTTTGATGTATTTGAGTCTTAGGTTTTAGTGTGTAGAATAAGGTTGAAAAACTATGTTGGCAACAAACACACACAAAAAAAAAAAAAAAAAAAACTGATGTAGTTTTTGCTCAAAATGGTGAAGATTCAATAGTCTTGATTCCCATTCGACTCTACTCAGTTGATCAAGCTTTAATGAAGCTTGACTCCTAGCTTGATTCTTCTCAATCGACCGAGTAGCAGAAATATTGAAAATGAATTTTTAGTTTCAGCCCATGATAACCTAGCTCACTTAGGATCCATTCACTAGGGTTTCTAAAGGTATAAAAACATATTTATAGAGTTGTCATCATATAAAAACACACATATATCGTGAGAAGTTGCTACAACCTTGTGTACCTTGGGTTTCTTATACCAAGCTACTTCTGGTTCACCATTGGAGCATGTTTGCTACGAAGATATTTGCACCAACAACTTCTACAATTAAGAAGATTGATTGTGAAGTTAGTCAAGAATTAAATATTCATGTACAATGAAGAAAGTCACTAAGAAAAGTAGTTCAACCAGATTGGAACTGCGCTTGGATAGTTTAGTAGGCTTTATTGTAGGTGGGTACTTCAAGATTATGTATATTCTTTGTATTTGTAAACTCAATTTTTGTTAGTGAATTCTTCAAAGAGTGGTGACATACACACACACACACATATATATACATATAGGTAACTCGTTGAGGTTTTTCTTGTTAGGGTTTTCCCAAATCGTGACCATATCATAGTGTCTTAAAACTTACTTTTTTATTGCATGGAATTTTATTTATGTTAGTTTAATTAGACCATTGCATAAATTGAATTATTAATCAATTTGGGTAATTGATTAATTTAACCGGGTTCAATAAAATAACCCAACATCTCATTTCAATGCTTGATGCAACGAAAGCATTCGCGTGGTTTACCTTTAAAGTAATAAAAGTGAGCTTCAGACATAATCTACTGGTTGATAATACTTTATTGTTGGGAAGCAATTAATTTTTAAATCCTCAAAACAAAGAAATACTAAAAATTATTCCCAATCTAAAAAAGGAGAAAACTACTCTAATGTCTGTAACTTGGCGGAAATCTTTTGAATAGACAAAAGTCTACTTACACAATAATTTTCAAATTTTTACTTTTATTTATAACCTCTGAATTAGCGAATTGTGATTTATATATTGCAAAAACAATATTATTAATAAGTCCATATAAAAATGATATTATCATGCATGATTATAATTATCATTTTAATAAGTTGATAAATTTATTGTATTTTTAGCGTTACTTTAAAAGAGAACTTAATTGGCTCTACTCTTATTTATGAATATAGAATTGTATGATTAAATTGAAAATCATTCTATCATTAGATGAGAGAAGGAAACAAAAAAATGGAAGGAAATAGTACTCCCATTCCATTATTATTTTCATCCAATGTAATGGAAATGGTTACACCAGGCCTGAGAAATTTTTTCCTGCCTTGTCTCATGCATCGAGCATCCTTTAGATACAGAAATAAGTACAGAATCTATGTAATAAAAGCAACCTCACATCCTTTGGTGATTCCATCTAAATGATGACACAATAATACAGCCAAACTATTACAATTACAGAATTACTTTTTCAGTACCTCTCCCTGTTCACGTTTACTTGCACTCAATTGACCACAAAACCCCTCAAATCTAACTACATGAAGCAACAATATAGAGCATATATGCTACCAAAACACCCCCCCCCCCACAAAAAAAAAAAAAACCAAAAAAGAAAGCACTATATATTGCCTGCAATTATATCTCTGGACTAGTGCATTTAACAAGTCATATATATATCCATCATATTTGACATTGTTTTTTTGGATCATTGTTTGTGTTTCTCATTGCATTTGAAATGTATTAGGTTGTTTTGCTTCTGCAAGCATTTGAACAACATCTCTCATGGTGGGGCGTTCCACACTGTGCTCTTGAACACATAACATTGCAACAAAGTAGACCTGCATTGCTTCATCAAGGGGAATATCACCCAACCTTTCATCCAGGATTTTCACCACTCTTTCTTTGCTTGAATTAGTTTGTATCTTGGTCCATTGAACAATGTCTATCCCTTCTTCCCCAAAGTTACCAACTGGCCTTCGCCCGGTTATGAGCTCCAGCAGTACTACTCCAAAGCTATAAACATCACTTTTCTCATCTACTTTCAATGTGTATGCATACTCTGAAACAAAAGGCAAACACACAAAGCAAAAAAGATTTATTGCTGAATTCCACCATAATATGTAGAAGGGAAGAAAGGAAAGTACTTAAAAGTAATTTTTTGAGGCAGAAATAGATTAAATAAAGTCAAGTACTGGACAGTATGAGATAACACGTCCCACAAATGAGCCTCAAGCACTACCATCCGACTCTTTATAATATATATTTTTAGCTAAATTGAAGAGCATTGTTATCAAGAATCACATTAAAAAACCAAAAAAAAAAAAGGTCCTACATCCGAATCTCCATTATTTAAATTTTTGCAAAACTCGAGACAGCATTAAAGCCTTTTGCATAACTTTTCTTTCTATGTTTTTTAAACTCTCTCCATTAAAAAAAAAATTAAAAAAATTCCGAACATTTCAATTGAATGAAAAATAAGAGAATATAGAGTCAGATATAGTACGTACTTAAAAAATTGGTTATTATTATTATTTTTTACTTTAAAATTTGATTAAACTTTACCAAACTAAAATCAATTTATAATATAACAGGAAAATATATCTTATGCATCAAATATATAAATTCTTCTTCTTCTTGGGTGTGAGTTTCACAGCTGTAAGACACATGTAAAATGGAGTATACATGCATGCATGATGCATGGAAGAGTTGTGAGACTATCACACATGCATATTCATGAGACAATTATTGAGATGAGGTACTTGAAGCCTTTTAGGTTTTTATTTTTATTTTTTTTATATTTATTTATCATGGGTACTTCAAAGAGGACGGTAAAGGGTAAATGGGTCTCTTCAATACTGTGAAGTACGAGTGGAATTTTCATGCATGAGTCAGCCGCACTAATCTTTTACAGAGAAAGTATAGGTGAGGCTCGTCTCCCCAAGTAAAGTAGCAAACTCTAATGTGAAAAAAGAAAAGGTATTTGGGGTTTATGTGTCTGTATTCCATACAAATGTTTCTTTATAGGGTTCAGGGAAAGGCAAAGTAAAAAAAAACTTGGATCCCAATCTGGATTCTTAAAGGGGTATTCTTTCTTTGGTAGACGTGCATTTAGTTAAGGTTTTGGTTTTGGGTTTTGGTCAAAAGGATGGTTGTAAGAAGAGTGAGCCAACATTTGGTGTAAGGTTTCAACTTTCAAGGCATGCAAGGCTCATCACCCATTAGTATGAAATTTTGTAAAAGAAAAAGCAAAAGGTAGAATTTTCCATTGGGTTAGTGGAACCTTTAGGCTTTGCCCTTCTTGGAATGCACAGGAATCTGCTTTCAATACATTGGTTGGACACAAGGAAAGTATTTGGTAAATTTGTTATGGACAGTGGGGCTGAGATGTATATACTATATATTGATCTAGCTGTTATTTGAAACCTAAAGTTGAAGAGAATGAATGAGTTTTTGAATGAAAGCAACCTCTTTCCTAGAACCCCGGGTGACCAACTCATTTCTCCAAGTCAAATTGACTTTGGTTTATGCTTTATTTAACTACTCAATCTTAGTGATTAGATCTCCTGAGCAGGAAATTGGATCGAAAGAAACTCATGTTAGAATAACGAGTAAAATGATCAAATTCACTATTTTTTAATAGTTTTTAAGCTTTTAGTATAAATGATAATTTATCATGATATAAAAAAAAAATGGTCTTAAACTATTAATTTCACGTTTCTTAACAGGTTAAGCTAGTAATTTATTTACTAAAAACTATGAATAATGTTTTAAACTGATATGGTAATGATTAACTGCACCATTTGTTACCAGTTTAATTTTTTTGATATAAACAGTAATATATCATGATCACTTGTTTTAATTGATATCATGATATCAATTAAAACAAGTGATCTTAACTCTTATATATAATTAGATTCACGGTTTCTTAATATGTTAAGCTAGGAATTTATTAGCTAAAACTATGAACAATGTTTGAAACTGATATAGCCGTAAGATATTAAAAAGTACCTGGAGCTATATAGCCGTAAGATCCTGCAATTGCAGACATGCACTCAGATGTTCCTGTATCTTGTAAGAACTTGGCAAGTCCAAAATCTGCTACATGAGCCTCGAAATCAGAGTTAAGTAAAATGTTATTGGACTTGACATCACGATGAAGTATTAGAGGTGAACAATCATGGTGCAAGTAACAAAGGCCTCTAGCTGCTTCAATGGCAATTTTGAGCCTGGTATCCCACTTGAGAAAACCACCTCTCTTCCCATGTAGAACTTCACCAAGACTACCATTTGGCATGTACTCATAAACAAGAAAATTGGTCTCTTTATTTGAACAAAATGCCAGCAACCTCACAATGTTTCTGTGACGAATTTTGCCAAGTGTGCGTATTTCTGCAGAAAGGCCATTATCATGGGAAGAGCCTTTGTTTATTCCCAACAGCTTCTTCACAGCTACTTGCTCCCCATTTGGCATTGTTCCTCTATATACAATCCCAGCTCCACCTCTTCCTATAATGTTGTTCTCCTTTATGCATTCTAATATGTCTTCACTTCCAAACTCTAGCTTCTGGAATGCTGTGAGCTTCCACAGATTTGAATTCCTTCTTACCTTTCTGGTCTTGATGATTGCTAGAACAACAAATACTAATGAGCACAATAAGAGTGCCAAAGCAAATATAAGCTTGAACTTGCCTGAAACTTGAGCCTTGATGCCATTATGGTTGTATGATTCTAATGGTGAGTTTGATGAATAGTTGCATGGACTCAAGTAAGAACCACAGAGTTGAGGGTTACCCGAAAAGGATGTAGAGTTGAAGAGTGAATATTGGCCAGTTACAGGTATTGGACCAGAGAAGTTATTGTGGGAGAAATCTGCAGAAGTTAAGCTCTTCATGGACCCCATTTCCTTTGGGAGGCTCTGGTTAAGTTGGTTCCATGAGACATTGAGATAATTAAGCATGTGAATTTGAGAAGTTTGGACTGGGATTGGGCCTGAGAGTTGGTTTTGACTCAAATCTAAATAAGTGAGCAAGATACAATTACCAATCTCAGGAGGGATACTACCTGAAAAGTTGTTTCTACTCATATCCAAATTTAGGACTTTTTTCAACTGGTCTATGTCTGATGGAATTTCTCCTGTGAATTGGTTTCCATTTAGTAGGAGAATCTGCAAGCTGGGGAAATTTGCAATAGAAGTAGGAAGAGACCCTGACAAACGGTTATTTGAAAGATTAAGCTGGACTAGTTTTGAGGGTACCTTGCTTGTGTCTTGAGGAAGTTGCCCGGTAAGATAGTTGTTTTGTAACTCCATGAGTGATAGCTCAGGCAAGTGAAGAAATCCACTTGGTATTGACCCAGTCAAATAATTATGCCCTAGTCTAACTTTGTTGAGTGTGTCACATTGACCGAGATCTTTAGGCAGAGGCCCAAACAGAAAATTATATTGTAAAATCAAGGTCTTCAAATTCCTTCCAAAGCATAGAGACTTGGGGACCAATCCAGTGAGCTTGTTAGTGGACAAATCAAGATCAATTAGTCTACCATTCTGACCAAGCTTCGAAGGAATGGCTCCGGTGAAGTTATTCTGCCAGAGCTTTAGAACTTCTAACTTGGGTAACTCTGCAATGAACTGAGGGATCTCCCCATGCAATTTGTTGATGAACAGGTTCAAGAGGGTAAGCTCTTTGAGTCCTGACAGCTCAACTGGGATAGCTCCTGTTAGCACATTATTTGAAAGATCAAGAGTTTTGAGACTACTCAAATTGCCGAGTTGAGGAGGAAGCCAACCGCTAAGCTGATTTGTTTGCATGAAGATTGTGTCCAACTTGTTTAGATTGCCTAACTCTGCAGGAATTGGACCTTCCAAGCCACAACTTGCAAGGTCTAAATGAGAAAGATTGATAAGCTTACCAATCTCTGGAGGGATACCGCCATCAAATTCGTTGTAGTATCCTAAGCGAAGCTGCTTGAGATTAGTAAGATTACCAAGTTCACTTGGTATAAAACCAGCCAATGAGTTTCCTGCAAGTGAAAGATAGTTGAGCTCCTTCATATCTCCATAGCTTGAAGGGATATTCCCAGTGAAGAAATTCCCGCCAAAGTCCAAGTACTGGAGCTTGGGAAGTTCACTGACACCCAAAGGAAGTGAGCAATTAAAATTGTTATCATAAGCATCTAGCACTACAAGCTCTTTCAACTGAGAGAACGCCCAGCTTAAGTTTCCACTGAACATATTAATGGATATGTTGAGGAATTGAAGTCTTTCTAGCTTGTGAATATCTGGTGGAAGAGAACCTGCAAAATTATTAGCTGCAACTGAAAGATTAACAAGGCTTGGAAGTTCTGTGATTGCAGGTGAGAGAGTGCCAGTGATGTTGTAATTGGATATGTCAAGTGAAACCACTAATCTGTTCGTGCTGTCACAAAGGACACCAGCCCAAGTACAAAGAGACAAGTAGTTTGACACATTCCAGGTATTGAGAGAAGAATTGTAGGTCTCAAAAGCTTGTTTGAGAGAAACTAGGATTGAAGCTTGCCTTTTGAGAGATACATTATGTGAAAAAACAGGATGAGAAGATGTAAGGAACACAAGAAGCAGAATAGAGAGGAAGACAGACCTCATATCAAAAGCAGCCATGGAAATAGAAGTATAGAGCAGGTGGGTTTTAGTGAAACAAATTCAAGAAAAGCAATATCACATTTCACACATTGTTTCTATTGAGCTAATACAAGCATAGACATGGACACATACACATACAAAGTACAAACACACAAGAAGAAGGGATAGAGCTAATGAAGTGATTCAAATGTGACTTGGCTGGCTAATGAATTGCAAGGCAATTTAGGCTACATTAGTAGTATCCAAGGTTCTCCACTGCCACTCTCAAATAGAGTGTCTTTTAGTTTCATCTTTAACTTTATAAAAAGAAAAAGCAAAAGCAATGTTACATAAAGATGAATATAACAACAGACCGTTTGATCAAACCAATATTTAGAATTCCGTTACTTTTCATGACGAAATTACAAACATGGCCCTGCTTTTCCTATCTTAATTATTGAATCCAAATGGGCAGAGAGGTCATATTTTGAATCTCCAATACATGAGGTTTTTGACCCCAAATGAAAATCTAAAGTAGCAATGATAAGCAAGTAATGCAAAATTAATTTACCCTGTGATTATGGACTGTTCTAGAGCTCCACTATAATCAATACTGAACTAGATTAGTAAAGCAGGTCTATCTTGACCTTGACCAACACTATTTTGATTATATATAATGTTCTGCATCAATGATAATAGTTTTGAACTATAATATGTAAGAGTTCGTTTGTTATAATTGCTTGGCCAAGGGCGCTTCACCTCTTATAATTATGACATAGAGCTTGAGTATATTTGGTTTTTAAAATGACCAATAAGTAAAACTATATTTAACAATAGATAACATAGTTTATACAGTAACATCACTTTGACATGAGCTTACCATTGATTTTTATTTATTTATGCATAAATTACAAATTACAATAGATATTAACACCACTTTTATCATGCACAAATGACAACTAACAAGTCATGTTAGTGGTTATGAAAAAAGTTGTAAAAAATGTTATTTCTCTATATTTAAAAAATGTTATTTCTCTAATGTAACTCTAAGTAATGTCATAACACTCAGTAATTTGTTATTAAATTCATATTATAAAAATTGCACTGTTGGATTACATGCTTTATATTTTTTTAATACGCATGCCACTTTTCATGCCAATCGAATACTATTTACTATTCGATCCATAAACTCATCTTTTATGCATTATTTTAATTACAATAACTTGAATTTAAAGAATTGATTGCTAACATGGACATTGATCTTTGATCATCTTGAAATTTTGTAGTATGAAAAATATACGAAGATAATGAAATTTAACGATAGATTTGTCAAAATTCGCATTCAATTGAAAAATATTAGGTGATGTAACATTACTTAAAATTACACCAAGTGTAATCTATAGTCTATACTACTAATAATAGGATCTCTATTTAGATTTTATCATTTTGTGTACTAAAACATCGTCGCACAAATTCCTAAACTCTTTAAAATACCTCTATTTTTTAGTTAAATAATTTTAAATTTAAAAACAGATAAAGGATGAAAAAGTAATTTACTATTTTTAAAAAGTTCATAAGTTTTAGGCATTATCTTTGTCTTATTTTTAAATATTATGACACTACACTCAAAATAAATAAATAAATAAATAAATAAGAGCTATGAGGTGCGCACGCGCGCGTGTGTGTGTGTGTGATATAGTTAAAATAATGGAGACGGAGATTCAAATCCAAGTTCTCCTCAGTAAGTAAGAGCGTATAATGTCACTAAATTACAAGACTCTTATCATTATACCTCATTTTTAAATATTACGATACTACACTCAAAATAAATAAATAAAAAATAGCAAAGAGGCGCGCACTTGTGTGTGTGTGTATATATATATTATATAATTACAATAATAGAGATGGAGATTCGGATCTTAATTCTCCTCATAAGTAAGGCATATAATATCACTGAATTACAAGACTCTTATCATTATGTCTCTAGACTTATTGTTTAAGAATATACATCTCTCTCTCTCTCTCTCTCCCCCTTTTGTTATATCTATGTTGATTATAAAAGTAGCTTAATTAACAAGGCCAATCACACCTTCATTAACATTATGTCTCTAGACTTATTGTTTAAAAATACACAATTCTATTGTTGCCTCTCTTTTTAATTTTTTTTTTTTTTTTTTTTTTGGGTATATCTATATTGCTAATTAAAATAGCTTGGATCACAAGGACAATCACACCTTAATTATCATAATCAATTACGGTGCACCTTTGGGGGGTCTATACCAGGTATTTTTTTTTTTTGGTGAAATATACCAGGTATATTTGAATATAGAGTGGTAGCCTAATCAGCCACGTTGTTGTTAATGTACCCAGACTGGTAAGAATTATCAAGTTGTCAGTCTCTTTTTAATTTAAAATAATGGAGATCATGCTTCATATCAACTTTGTGCATGCAGATAAACACTCCACTATATTTTTTGTCTTTTCAGGTGGCCGCAGTGGACACATTGGGCCTTGGGGCCCATCTTACTTTTGTTATTAGCATAGGTATATAAGTAGGAATCACTGATCACCTAGGAGGCCCGCCCTTCTCACTTTAAAGGGTTTTATGCAAATGTGAAAAGAGAAAAAAAATAAAGCATCTAACTTTGATTTTAGAGCATGTTTGGGATTTTATCACTTTAATTTTCTTTCTCTCTCTTTTGTGAGAACCCGCATGAACCTTTTTTTCCTTTTCTGGTCAATGGGTTAGGATCATTGGGAAGCAAAATTGCAGTATAACAAGGCTTGTTTTGTGCATGAATAAAATGGTACCAACATATATATATTTTGGTTGTTGCTAATCACATTAGCTTTTGTTTTTTGGGGAACTCTACCTTGTACCATTTAATTTGAGCCTGAAAACAAGGAGTCTAGATTATTGGTTGATGCATCAAAGCTTTCTCTGACTCTAATTGAAAATTCTTCAGAAGAGTGTTTTCTTTTCTAGGGGAGCACAATAATGGGCCAGCCTGCAGCCATGGAGCCTTTGAGCAATGAATAAGGATAGAGGTGAAATGATATCCATAACGGTTGCATGAATACTTATTTTGATTTTAAAAACATAAGCACTCAATTCATCTTCCATAAATAGTACATTTTGAACTCATATGTAGGGCTGACTGTTTCCATAGCTCTTAACATTTGATGATGTTGTCTTATGGGAGCATGGTCCTTCATCATCAATGTCATCACTCATGGAATCTTCCTTGCTCCCTTTTAGCCATATCACCTGGATCATTTGATTGAATAATGACCCATTCTCCACTAGTTTAAAAGTCACATTTACTTGACTCATAATTCAAAAAAAAATAAAAGGACAATGTTCGGCTGATATCACATGGTCATGGAAGTGCTTTGATCAAATAAAATATTATGACATTTTGTGAAAATTAAGTTTAGGAGCACAACTTGGTTCATAATTGTTAACATGATTTATTGTGATTGGTACATAATAAAAATTATATTAGTGATGGGCTCATGTATATAAATTATTATTATTAAAAATAAATATAAAAAAGGGTAAAAAGTAAAAAGTCGTGCACTCTTATTACTTTTTTGAAGCATAATTCATTTACAAATACCGGATCAAACTTAAGGGTAGTGCTAATGGTGCAAAGTTGCATACTGCATGGTCAGGAATAAGTGTTGGTAATCGTGATGGTGGGTATTCAGGCAAGCAAGTGAAGAATTCAAGGCATCAACCTAAGGTGCAATACACTAGAGACAAGCAAACAAAGCAATAATTTCCAATTAGAAACAAGCAAATAGCAATAATGGCCAAAAGAGTGAGGCAAAAAAAAGTTTGTCCAAGAGCTAAATTTAAGGCTTAAGATAAATTATAATAAGTTAGGGACAAAGGAGGGAGAGAAGCATATTTATAAATTTTCTGGGAGAAGAAAAATTAAAATATGAGACTTGAATTATGTCCGAGATCATTAAAATAAATATCAAAGTGTGTTAGTGAAAAGAGAGCATATTCAAGAGAGATGTAAAAGTTATTTTGATAAAAATTTTAATGGAAACGATATATAATATTGGAGCGATTTGGGTAACCCAACGAAGGATAGAAACCATAGATTTGTTCAAAGAATTAGGTTGATCAAAGTAAAAGATGCATTAAGAATAATGAATGTGGGAAAGGCCGTAGGACTAGATGAAATTCTTATTAAAGTTTGGAAGTATTTGGGTGATGTAAGCATATGCTGGTTTACAAACATTTTCAATAAGATCTTAAGTGTTAATTAAATGCCTAGTGAGTGGAAGAAAAGTGCTTTAATACTTATTTACACAAAAAAGAGCTATTAGGGAATTTAGGCCCAAGTTGTGCCAAATTACCAATTTTAAGCCAAGTTATTAATTAATCTAATTATGCTCGGGTCTTGATTGGTATGAACATACACCAGGATTTTAGGGTTTAGGGCAAAAACAAATCCACCATGTAGAGTTGAAGTCTTACAAATATAATAACCCTATTTTAATTTGTTACTCCGAATAATGAATAAATATTCAGAGGAGAGTAGTTAATACATAGATAAGAAAGTGTGAGTTGATCCAAGTTGAAAAGATGAAAAAAGGTTAAAAAAGACCCAAAATAACACTAGTAAAAGTAGTAAAAAAAGACTTGTCGATTAAGGAAGTAATGGAGAATATGATTTTAGGTAGAATAGATAGAGGAAAAGAATATATGTGGCCAACCCTCACCAATTATTGATGCATAGTCAATCCCAAAATATTGGAATTAAGGTTTATTATTGTTGTTGTTGATACTACTACCAATGGCAAAAACAAAGATATAACGAGGATATAGTAAAACTATAAAAGGGTTATACTTCAAAAATAAAAAAGATGAATGTAAATTAAATAAAAAATGAAATAAATAATACAAAATAATAATTAGCAAAGATGACACTTGTTGTCAAATTTAGACCCAGTTGTTATTAAGGAATCAATTTTAATCCCAAGCTGATTGATTATCCAACTATACTTGAAAATTTATTTTGAGGAATCATGCATACAACCATATCGAAAATAATAAAGAGCAAAAACTAAATAACATAGGCTATATGGTTACGAAGAGAAAACTCTACTAGGGAAAAACTTTCTTGTAGATCCATTATGTAAAATTGAAGTGTTTACAATAGACTTGACCATCAATCTATTGCTAACTAGTGAAGTAATGAAGTATTTACCATCATGACCTCACACAACTCTAAGACCATGGACTCTTCTACAACCACAATGGACTCTACTCAACACAAAAGCTTTGCTTGTGACTTGAAGAACCATCTTGAAGATTCTAAATAGTAGCTTGACTGTGATTGCAGCAACTTCATACAAAATCTTGAATCTTGAATCACCAAGTGATGCTTTGAGAGAACTTGGTTAACCTAACCTTGGTGTACAGAACACAGCTCTCCAAAACTCTATTTTCAAGTCCCATATGTTTGCCTTTATACATTGGATTTGGAGTCACAAAACCCTAGAAGTTTGGACAACTGATTGGTTGAATCAAGATTTTGGTTGCATGATTCTTGATCGATCGACTTAAGTGATCTTGCAGATCTTCTTCAATACCTGAGGGCACATGTCTTGAACTTCATATGCACAGTAAAGATGCTTATAAGCCGCAAATTTGATTAAGGTTTGCCAACCTAAAACTATGGACTCGTAATACTTATTTGAAAATAAAATGTAACTTTAGGCTAATTTGAACAGTGGCAGTGTAAGAATTCTACCTATAGTCATGAAGAGTCATTCTCATATATTTAAGAAGTCCATTTACTTGGATAGCATAAAATATCTTATAGTTTCAGAACATATTCTAAGCACTAAGATACAATATAATATCCTAGATTCTTGTCAAGGATGAGAATTTCAAGAGTCAGATAAGAGTAAAATATACGTAAAGAGAGGAATACAAACAAGTTCTGTTGACTTATAAAGATAATTATTAAGAAACTTTTAGTTTATGATGTTTTGACATGTCAATTTAATCACAGTGAACGAGCATAACTTATATAATGCGTATAATGCTATTAAAAATAAAAATTCTTGAAGAAGTTGGGTCCTCCACTAGTCATTCATGGAAGAGGAACAAACAAAATTGTCTCTCAAAAAAAGATGTCTTATCTATATGGGCGGTCTATCTTCGGTATTGCATCACCAGATTTTCCTTGAAATCATTCAAATCTTTATTAAAGTAGCTTTGATTTTCTTTTACTTTAATTTACAAACCAATGTGGTACCTTTAAAGTGCAAATGTGAAATGTGATTATACGCTAAAGATGTTACATCGGAATAGGGTGTGCTAAATTGAATCGCTAATAATGGATTTTGAAGTTTCAGCATTTTTGGAAGCTCTCCCATACACACTACTTTTTTTACTTAGTCCATTTGATGTCACCTTAGCTCCAATACTGAGCTTATTTCCTCATATGAACAGCATTGAAAACCTATTATTACTACAGATGAGATGACAGGTTCATATCTTAGGGGTCCACATGTCCATTTTTTAGGATAATCGTGTACATGATTAGTATATACATCTTTGACTAAGTAGTGATAACCATGTCACAGAGTTATAAAAATTATCATTGAGAAACAGAGTAAAAATGAAACAAAAAAAAAAAAATCCAGGATCCATTTGAAATCAAATAAAGTTTGTGAATCAAAAGGAATCACCACCCAACTAAAAGTGTTGTCCTAAATAATGGAAAAATGTATCTCATGTATAAGATACATGCCCTCTCACCGGCACCGCGTGTGCGGTGCATAAATTGTAAAAGTCAGAATTCATATATTTGATATATGAGATAATTATTAGACCTGATGTCTTAGAGGCGTGAACTCCTGCTGCTGCAGTGGGAACTGTTACTAGTGCTGGTCTGCTGGACAAGAAGACAATGACCCTATCAGTTTTTTCTTCTGATCCCTCAATATAGTCAGACCCATCTCTTCTGAACCAATTCAGTCACTGCTAATGACAATGTGGATGAGGAGGAAGAGGATAACAACTAGCATGTCCGATCGTGACCTCAATAAAATGGCCAATAGAACATTGTTTTAATTCTCCAACTACAGAAACCTCAATGTTGTTGTCATGCTGTTGTTGTTTGTTATACTTTAACGATATTTCTTTAATATGATTTGATGCAAACTTCAACTTTATGTTGGAGCTAACTTTAAGAATCTTCCTGCTGTATTTCACAAGCTAGGTGAAACAAAGGCCATCCCCACATCTGTGAGATTTAATAGCTCTAAAGCATCAGAATTCTGTTTAAAAAGTGATGGATCAAAAGTGAGTTCTGAAGGTTGCTTTGCTACAGATTTGAGAGACATTAATTGAGCCCTTTTGCATTGTTCATTCTTATAGATTACATATCAATAATAAAGTTATTGATATGCAATCAGATTGTTATGAGGTGCACCAATCAGATTGTTTAATTATCTTATCTTAATCTCTATGGATAGCTTGAGCAATGTTAGGCTAAGATTACGCTTAACTTGATTGGTTAGGATTTTAGTATGAGATTCTGAGCCTCAAACATGCAGATATGACATTGATTCTTAGTTTCTTTTTTGAGCTGTTATATTCGGAGTAAAATTTGTTAAAAACATAAAGTTGGAGATTTTAGACAATTACAAGAAGAAGAAAAAATAGTATTTTTTTTCACTTCAATTTCTAGTGCTTGAGAATGCAACTAGCAATGTTATCTTTTATTGAATTTTCTACTGTAAGAGGAACTATACAAGATATTAGAATTTTCACATGTGAGAAGGAAATATCAGCTATGGTATCGCAATTGCAACCACCATATTGCCTTAATGAATCACACCCATGTGTTACTAAAGCGGCTCTCGAACATTTTTACAATTAACTCTTTTTTTCTCTTTGATACAAGACAATGTTTCTCATGCTAACTCATCGGTTAGAATTTTTAAATTCCTTCTCCCTATTGCAAGAGTGTTATAATTCAGTGGCATCCCCCAATTCTCCCAATTAAAAGAGTATGAGTTCATATTCCTTTATTGTCTATATATAAGTTTTCAAATCCTATTCCTTGGCTTATCTATGAAGCACGGATGCGTTTTGGGACTCGGGTGCAGGTGCAGGTGCGGGTGCGAAACTCGGCAATTTTTTAAAAAGGTGGGTGCGGGTGTGGCGGGACTCGGCAATTAAAAAATTATTAAAAATATTTTTATTTATATTTTCTATATATTTTTACTATTAAAATATTCTTAAAAAACATATTACTATGCCTTGATTCACAAAACAAAGAAAGAAGAAGGCAAGAAACACAAAACAAAACACAAAACCAAAAAGAAAATACAAAAGAAGCAACAAATATTCAAAATAAAATTGAGGAATGGCAGATTTAGGGTGTTTGGGTCTCATTCAAAACAGATTTCGGCTGTTCTGCCATTATTTAAGGCCGATTTCGGCCGTTTTGGTCGCCAGCTGATATGGCACGATTCTGGCCGAATTTGCTCGGTTCGGCGTGAATCGAGTCAAGTTGGCTCGAATTCATGAAAAAAAAAAAAAAAAAGCTCAAATGCGGCGCTGACACGCGGGCAACCTCGTCGGGCACCGCGTCCCATGTCAGACTCGGGTGCGGCACCCTCCCAGCCGTGTCCGCGCTTTCTAGTAGATAAGAAATATTACTTTTTTGACGAATAATAAATTGTCCTTCTACACAAAGGGGAAAAAGTAACCAAATCAACTTTCCTTAAACACCAAAACATGTCAAATATGTAACCAAATTCAAATAGAAATTTAAGACAATTTTCAACAAATCTCCACTTCAACTCAACAGAAATACATATAAATATATTGCAGAAATTAGAAAGAATCTAAGAGTTTTTTTTTTTTTTTTTTTTTTTCATTCTTAGAATGGATGGCTTTCGTGGTATCCTTCTCAAAACACATGTATTCTTTTTTCTTTTTCTTTTTGGTTGGAAAAAAAAAACATTTATATATTCAACTTGTCTAAATTGAGTTCTTTTGAGTCACGGTTGTTTTGTGCTCAAAAGTCAAAAGGAGTGATTTTCCTGTTCCAAAAATAGTAAAAGATTTCATCATTGGAAACAAAGGCCTAAGTTGTTGGTGGTACACAATAGGGTGTTTACAACGCACTATCATTAATACTTATGTAAGGACACAAATTGAGCCTTAGGCCCTGATCCGTGGCTGGGCCGGCCCAAGTGGCCTTTACAATAGAATTTGTAGAGGATGGGCTTAAAACCTAGACTTCTTGGGGTTCTAGAAAGCTATGGAGTGCGGGTAAGGTCCGTAGCTGTTGTGCCAGAGATTGGAGGAACACCTGTGCCTCTCCTCGGAAGTGATCCGAGAGCGTATGTCTGGGCCCTTCCCTTACTTGTCCTCGCAGTGGAGTTAGAAAGAGTCTTTTTTCTCCCCCTCCTCCCCAAAACCCAAAAAATCCCCCTTCCTCGTGGTCCTCCCTTCTTCATTTATACTTCCCATGCCTGGTTCCCATCTGTCTTTTCCCTGAAAACGCTTCCCAATGCCCTTAAGGCTGTTCACCGTCCTCTCAATAGTCATTTCCCCATTAATGCGGCCAGGCAGGTAGGTGAGGAGTCATTAATGCGGTGGCAGGAGCTTCATGCAATGCACGTCTCCCTTGTCTCCCACCTCGGCATCTCGTTTGAGAAGTAGGATGACTCGCCGAGCCTCAGGGGCCCTCCCCTGGGCGTTTGCCACCATGTTCTATTCCCGACCTACGTCCGAGGAGACTCTATCCTCGGCTCATCTCCGACAGGCTGGCAACTTGGTCGGCTGCCCTTGGGCCCTAGTGTTAGATGGTCTTGCTCCTGACACACGACCCCTTTAGTGGAACTCACGTCCTCGGACTAGGCCCAAGGCCCATATGGTGTTTTGGCGTTTTTATCCCCCCACAACTTACATTTTATTTTATGTGAAAATTATATTTTTGTTTAGTTTTTTATTTGTTTTGTTGCTTAGACTATTTAAGATTTTTAATTAAATTTAACCTTAACTTTATCTTTTAATTTTCCCCACGAAGTAAAATCATGGCTCTAGCTACCATTGCTCATTTCTCTTCTTAAGTATTCTCTTCATCCCATGTAGGAGCAACTACAATTATTTCGAATCTATCTATGTATAAACTTTCAAATTTTATTTCGTAGTGAATAAGAAATATTAATTATTTATTGGACTAGGAATATATTTCATTTTCACACAGAAAACCCAATAGTAGTATCCAATATTTATTTATTAATTTTTTTAAAATCCCCAATAAATAACAAGGTCTATATAAGAATTATAAACAATTTATAACAATTATGCTACCTCTAAACAGCAACTTTTTAGACATATGGGCAAGTAAGTTGAAGAGATAACATACTTACATTATAGATTGGAAACTCTAGTTAGGAATTGATAAACATTTAACTAGGGACACATTTATTGATTTATATTGAATTAATTATAGGTTTGTTTGCTTGTAAATAAATAAATGATTGGTTTGCTACTAGAGTGTATGTTGGTTGGAATGAGCTCCCCCACACTTCAGAAGTTTTTGCTTTGTACTTGCAGCTTGCTCAATATATATCTTTCAATGAAATTCAGTCAACCCAAAACATAATGGCAGCCCTTCCCCACATTTTCACTTTTGGCAATACCCACCGGACCCTGGTATCACTTTGCTCAAAACATAAGCCATTATTATGGAATCAAGCATATTTGAGACTGGTCACCAAAGATGGAGGTGACAATTTTATATCTTAGGGTCCACTTGTTCGCGGTATCATCATGTTAGCTGACTATTTGGGGGTGCTTTGCTTGCTTTTATTGAATGACATTCTTTAATGGAAGGTCCAATCCTTTTTCTTAATTTATAATTTGTATTTGAAGTTACCTAATCCAAAAAATTAAAAGGAATCTTGTTTGTTTTTTATTTTTTTTTTATGTGAGTATTTTGGCCAAACTGAGGGGAAGGAAATGGGATTAGTAACCTCCACTCCGCAATTTTGTTGATGATCTTTCAAATGAAATATAATGTATTAAGTATTGTTTAGAACAGCCAAAAGTTTTGTAGTTCAACAGATTGACACTTCTTGATGTTTCCAACTGTAATTATCAAAAACCTATCTAGTGGTCCATTGCAAAAGAAAATTCTCACTTAACAAAAGCTTGGACTATGCTCTTCCACTAAATCCTAATAAGAAATGCTATTGACTATGTTGAATCAAATAGTGGGCACCAAGAAGTTGTTTTTCCTATTGTGACCATAGGGCACACAATTCAGAGAAATCGAACTTAATAAATTTTGAGAGTATCAAACTACCCTAGATTGAAACATCTCTACATCATTTGGTGAGATAAAAGGCCTAGAGTGTTTGTCTAAACTCATAAGATCCTTATTATTGTTAGTCTTATCTGCTACAAGTGAACCAACATCTCTTTCACAATCTCTTAGCAGAACAAAGTTCATATTTGAGAGGACAAGAGTCAAAAGAATGCGCCTCTATTGCCTGAGAATGCCCACCAGAGTTATGGGCACTTACTATTCTTTTTTTTTTTTAAATGAATTTTTTAATGTTAGAAATTTTATAAATAAATAATTTTAAAAAAAAAAAAAAAAAAACCACCAAAGCTTCATCATTTTTGGGCATTTAACCACAAATCACCTAACTTTTTATGGTGATGATATCATTAGTGAACTTTGAATTGTGTAAATTTAAGAATCAAGATACTATTTAACTTTTAATTTTTTTTTTTTTTTAGTATTTGTTATTTTTGACATTTAGTATTTTTCTTTCATTAATTAAAATTTTTTTGTATGTGAAAAAAATTACAAATCAACCTATAACTCAATCGACGTAGTTTGATTTCATCCCATTTAAGATTACCCATTTTTATCTAAATCTATCTTTGACTTAATTCAACCCGGCCCATTAGCTCAGCCAAGATTATTTCAACCCTACAATTAATGAGCAGACAGTTGAATATTTTTTTTATTTTTAAGTGCTAGTATTTTAACGGAAAGTTATTAAATATTTCGGTAGTACTATAAATGTATATTCTGAGAGTATCTAATAATTTTTCTCCTTCTCACATGAATTGTAAGTCTTACCATAAATTTAATTAGTAAGACTCATAATTAGATGAGAGGAGAAAATACGTATTTATAGTACTCTGTGAGTACCCAATATTTATCATAATTTAACACATACATAAGGAAAGAGGAAAAAGTTTTAAAAAAACTGACAATAATACATATTCACAAGGACCTAACTATTGGTTATAAGCAGAGACACCTGAACTTGAAGTGCTAAACACTTAAACTGGGCAACACGGTCCAAAACTGATAATCCTAAACGACAAACCGTAATAGGTGAAAACGGCAGAGCGTATAATAAAGTTTGGCTGAGTCCAAAGTCCACCAGACAAGACAAAGTAGACAAACAACAATTGTTGTACTGTTCTTCTTTTGTTGTTGTTGTTGAGAACCCAATTCCGAAATCTAAAGAGAGAGAGAGAGATAGAGAAACAGTAGTGTGTGACTGTTAGAGAGACAGAAAAAAAAGAGGAAAAGAAATTAAAAAATGAAACAGGTATCAAAGGATCCATTCGAAGCGGCGACGTTTGAGGAGGAACAACAAGAATCACCACCAGAGTCTCCTTCACCTTCCCCTTCTCATTCATCTGCTGCTGCTGCTGCTGCTGTTGCTGTTGATGATGATGGAGTACAAGACGACACCATCGTTGATGCACTCGATGCCACTGCTAATAATATTATTAATAATAATAATATTATTATTATTGGTGACCCTTCTTCTTCTTCCACATCAAACACTACCACTACTGCTGCTGCTGCTGCTGCTGCTCCAATAATACCACCACACTCTTCTTCTTCAGCCTCTACTAGTCGTGGCGGTGGTGGTGGTGGTGGTGGGTCCCACCCATCAAAGAGTAAAGAGGAGGAGGAAGAAGAAGAGGAGGAGAACATGGATGTTGAGCTCTCCAAGCTCCCCTCTTCTGCTGACCCTGCTAAAATGGCCAAGATGCAGTAATTTTTTTTTTTTTTCACTTTCTACTTTTTTCTTTTTTTACTTTTTGCTATTTACTGTTTCCTCCTCTCTTTTTTACTGTTACTTTAATAAAATTATTATTAGTTTTTAAAAAAAAAGGTAAAATTCGATTTCAAAATGCCTATTTTTATTAATTTTTGTTATTTTGCCAAAATGCAAGTAGGAGTGTAGGACCCTTTTGAAATCTCCAAACATTTTTGTGTTACAACTATAAGTAATTGTTTCATGTTTAAGTGATTGTCTTGCACTTACAGTTAACTTCAACAAGTTGTGCAAATGCTGTGGTGCTAGAACTGCTTAACTATCATATATAGGCCTTATAGGGTAACCTTAAAGCCAATACCATGGTAACATAGTATTCTAGCATTAAAGTTTTTTATTTTATATAATTCAATTGTTACGGTAAGTGGGAAAAGGAAGATTTGAACTTTGGTTCCCTTGTAAGGAGATCATATTATGCAACTGAAATAAGGCTCTTTGCTATTCTAGCATTAATTAAAATACCCCTTTGTCTAATAAATCCTATTTTGTAATAATTGGTTGCGTTATATACTCTACTTTATAATGGAATTCAGCTGTTGATTTTTTATGTTGAAGGAGTACTAATCACATTCATTGACATGTCAATTTGTAAAAATTTTTGTTATAAACTTGATGTAGCTTTAGCATTTTCCCTACATTAAGATTTGCATCTTTCAATTAATTGATTTGTGTGAAAAAGAGTAATTTGACAACCTCTTTTACCATTTGGAGATAATTCTAAAGTGTTCTGCCCCAAGTAAGTCAAGGAAAAATATAAAAACATGAGCTTTATCTGTAGAAAGCAGAAACCTTTTGATTGTGTTAAACTTGTCTGTAAGATAAGCTATAGAACAAAAGAGAACAATTTATGATAGAATGATCTCTGGACACATGTATTGGAATGTAACATAGAAATGGTTTTGCTTAGTATGTTATCATCGATAACAGTGGATATTTACCAAATTGAGTTTTGGATGTACTAGAAAAACTTGCTTTTATTGTAGTCCATGTCATATAAACCATGTTTCTGGCAATTCTTCAGTTTATAGTTTGATTTTTGTGTGGCTCTTATAATAAAAGAAGACTCTTTATTACCTAGACTTGAACTCAAATAATTCCTGCCTCAAACGAACCTTATTTCTATTTTAGCTTGCTATTGCTTAAGACTACTGTAATCTGCATCAGTGCCTCATGCATTGGACTATACAATTAGACATGTCTGCTAAGCTGTTACATCTTGATAACTTTGCCAGGGCTATTTTATCGCAATTCACAGAGGAACAAATGAGTAGGTATGAGTCCTTTAGGAGAGCTGGATTTCAGAAAGCTAACATGAAAAGGGTATGCTTCTTCTTTGATTATTGTTCTCCCTTTCTTCTTCTATTATTGAAAAGAAAAAAAAAGGGGGCTTTATTTATTAGATAGAATTTTGAGCATTGGTTAAGTTCTGCATAATGTTAATTTAGAGTTGGAGTAGAGGATCCAGCCATATTCAAAATGTTCAGCATAATGCGCATTCTTCAAGCTTTTTGGGGTGGCTGTGTGTGTGTGTGTGTGTGTGTGTTCAGGATGAGAGAGAAAAGAGGGGGGAAGGGGATGGGGGGTTTAAAAATATGACATATTACACAATAGGATTTTTTTTTTCCCGCATGGATGGCATTTGTTCTGCTAAATGTTGAATTTGTCAAAACGTTCTTTGTGTCTCATTTACTTGTTTCTAAGCTAATCTTTGCCAAATGATTTTGATGTAACCTTATCAAGATTCGTATTGCATTTGCATTAATGTTACTAATTGTTTGCATATTTATCCAATGGTGTGAATGCAGTTGCTAGCAAGCATCACAGGAACCCAGAAAATTTCTGTGCCAATGACAATTGTAGTGTCAGGGATAGCAAAAATGTTTGTTGGTGAACTTGTGGAAACAGGTGTGCATACTGTCCAATTTTGAATTTGTGTTGAGATCTCAATTCCAAAATGGGAGAAATTATAATTTTGGATTATACAAAGAATGAGTGAACACTGAAATACTTGTGATTGCAAATATGAAATGCTTTGTCAATCACATCTACAGCACTACGCAACTAAAAGCTAAAATCTAGTGAATGGCTAAGTCCAGAGATGTGTGTTGTTGAAATTTGACTAGCGTGGGGTTTAGTAATGAGGCTCTTTACTTTGCAGCTAGAATGGTTATGACGGAGAGGAAAGAATCTGGACCCATCAGACCTTGCCACATCAGAGAAGCATATAGAAGATTAAAGCTTGAAGGCAAAGTGCCAAAGAGATCAGTTCCGAGGCTCTTTCGTTAAATAGACCAGATACAGTTTATGTGGCTGAATGCACAGGTTTGGATAATCTACCTTGTTCTCACATATGGCATTATAATCTTGTATTGGCATTCTTATACTACTCATGTCATCTATATGTTAGACCATTAGATTAAGAACACGTAATCCAGTAAAAAGTAATTGAATGTAGAACAGTAAGCCTAGCTTTAGGCTGACCTTTTACGTCACCTATGTGAGCTGAACTTGAGGACTCAATTCTTTCATCTTCCCATATGAAGAGGGATTTGGATACTGCTGAGCCACAAGACTTGTTATGGTCAGGCAGATACTTCTTGTTTGGCATTTAAGTCTTGGCAGTTGCTTGGTTTAATTTCTGTATTAACCATTAAACAGAGACAACAGCAAGGATTGGACTATATGGAGAATGAAGATGTCTATGGTTGCAGCTGAGGTTCTCTAATGTACTGCTTTGTAGTCAGAAACAAAAGCAAGAGCAAGACTACTCAAAAAACAAAAGGCAGAACCGAAACTGATGCATAGAAAACAGTTGAATAGGGAAAGGAAAAAAAAAAGAATGGGTAATGTGTATGCCTAATGAAAACGATGAACTTTGTCTATTTATGCTGCTAAAGGGATTGAGGTCAGAATAGTCTGTACAAAGCTGATGCCACAAATAATTCTACTTCCATGCTATGTGATTGAGAAGCTTCACACTATGATGTTGAGAAGTACAAAGCTCCCTAAATTTTACTGTTATGATCCCCATTTTCCTCTTTATCTGGTCTTTGGTTTGACCCACTCAAGTCTATTTTGAACGTGTAAGATCATAGTTGGCCTTCATTTCTTGGCTAGGTTGATCTTTGTGATGATAAGTCCGTAGAAGTTTGGCAAATTGAAATGATTGGAATTAGCTTGATTGGATGCTTAACCCTGTTGCAACTTAAGTCTGTTAGCTTGGCTAATTGAAATGATTGGAACTAGTGGAGACTTGATGTGGATGTTACAGCATGTAATATAACAGTTTCTACTTTATGTATGTGCATTTTAGATTCACTATTGCAAGCTTAATGATCTTCCTGGCTTACTGCCTATAAATTTGATATTATGAGGGGTAAGTTGATGTTAAGAGAGAATAAGATAATAAATTAAGACAGAATAACCACCCCATTATACTTTTTCGGTTATGCCTTATAGTTGACAGGACATTGATATTTTTCCACCCTTGGTCCATTCTATATAATATTGAAAAAGCAAAGCATCTATGTTCTTTATATTAAAGGGTGAACAGTTGCTTCTCATTTTGTTTGAATAAGAAGGCTCTAACTACTTATAGACTTTAGTTTGTTATGACTTCAAAGCTCAGCTCTTTTCGCTTCTCCTTTTTGGTTTGATTGGTGACAACCTTATGGTTAAAAGATTTGGTGGCACATTGCTTTCAGGAGTGCTTGATCCTCATGCTGCTCAGATCATGATATATCCCCAAGTCTTCCACTGTGCTAACACTTTTTTTTAATTAATTTTGTCAAAATTCTTGGTTGACTAATCTTACAATTAGTTTGCTATTGTTTTCATATATTGCTTTCTTTTGCAGTCTATTATTAGGTCAATTCGACTACAGGGTTGGATGCAATACATTGGTTGTATGAATTAGAGGCCTGAACCTACACTTAATCAGCAGTAAGCACTGGGGGCATCTCCCTCCCAAAATGGACACCATGCACAGGTCATATTGACAGTCTCCTATCTACTTCCTGCTTCATTGTTGTATTGAAAGCTATGGCATAAATGCTAGAACTGTCCTTTTGGGCTATGACTCTCTCTCTCTCTCTCTCTCTCTCTCTCTCTCTCTCTGTTGTTGGATTGGAAGAAAGTTAAGTAACTATCCTTGATTACTTTTCATTGTTTACCACCCATGGATGGCATGATACCAATGGATGTCATTTTGCCATGTCTTTTTCTTTTCTTTGGCCATAATATTGCCATAAAACCCATTAATTTCATATACCTGAGTTATTTATTAGTTTTTTGTTTTGAAGGGCAACTTCATTGCATTTTCCCTACTTCCGTTTCAATTTTTAATGGTAAGTTACACACTAGAAGTCTTGAATCTTCGACCCTACTCTCCATCTTGCTCTTAAGTGTTTCCTAATTCCTATTCTTTGCATAATTCTGATATAACAGTTCGTAAATGAGGGGTGCATATTGATGGCCTAAAAGTTGAATTGGCTTGGTTTAATACTAGCACTCGGGTACATGTGCAATGTCATTATTAATGCAAGTTATGCATATTTTATAAGATTCAACAACGTGAGAGATAAATTGAGTGAGAGAGATCTAATCTTTCAAAAGAAAAGGAAAAAAGAAAAACAGTTTTTTTAATCATTCATCATTGATTGGAATTCTATCTCCCATGGACGTGGAGTTGTTGAGATTGTTTGGATCTCTGAAAAAAAATAAAAATATTAGTATAAAATGGAAATGTATAGTATGATTCTTTACACGTTAGAACAATGTAGAGTATGAAAAAATTTCAACTGTTCGCCAATGGTGTATGGACACACCCATTCTCACACTTAAGTGGTAGGTCCGAATAATTTAACACAAATTTTATATTCCACTTTATATTTCACAAATTATAGTATGTTTTATGTTTGATATTTTTGCCATTTTAAACTTTGATTATTTTATAAAGAAAGTCAAGTGAATATATGGCAAATTGTAATTGATAGAACATAAAGTGAGACAGAAAATTTGTATTTCACATGACAACTCACTATATCATCAATTTGTAAAATAATTTTTGGCTTTAGCATTTTCTTAGCAAATCATATAACTGAGATGTATGCCTATCGTAGTTCCAGAGCAAAACACAACTAGCACACGTCTTTTTAGGGGGGATGAACATAAGCCCCAAGTACAAACTAGTAGGTGTTAAATAGAGATTGAATATTTATTATGGAAGTGGGCCTCTGTTAACACCAATAAATTATAACCTAATCTGGTTGTAACTATGAGGTCCAGAGGCCTAGATAGTAGATACAATGTATCAGACAATTTCACTTCAACTTTGGACCCAAGCAATGACTGAAATTGGACAATATATATGGTTGTAGTGTTGTGTACATTACGACACAGGCAAGAATATTAGGATTGAAAAGGACCTCGCATCAATGTAACCTTGTAAGCATAAAATGTTGATGATTCGGGCTTTTGACCATTCTGGTAACAGTATATTAAGATAGGTCTTGACAAATTTCGTATCAGGCTTACTGTTAAAAGCATTCGTTTTTAACTTTTCGGGTGGTATTTTTTATGGAAATTTTTTTTAAATAATAATAAAAAAAATTAAAAATTAAAAATTAAAAAAAAAATTATCAGTAGCTCTTTCGCTGTCTCAGTATCCATGTGCGGGTCTATCAAGCAAATGGAATCCGCACATTATTAATATGATGCTGTATATAGCGGAAATATAATATGCATTTTTTTATCGGATTCACCTCGTACATCCTAACAATTGATTCACAATTTTAAGCTTCCTTTTTGAAAAGAAAGGATAGCAATTCAAATGCTTTTTCTTCTTTTTTTGTTAGAGAAGGTAGGAGGAAAATAGGACAGTCCTCCCAAAACTGTGTGGGGCATCTCAGTAAAAGCTTCTTTTGGCCAAAACATGAAAAAAGTGGTTACAATTAGCATTAGTATAACTTCTCTTATAATCAAGACGCCAATGACAAACTGAGACAGCTTCCAGGTTGATTTAGAGTAGTAAAAAGATCAGCACAGTTCCCTTCTATCATTATGTGATACAGGCCTAAGTCTCTTGCAAAACACAACTCTCGTAGAACAGCATTTACACATAATTTTGAAGTGCATCTTTGTAGAACATAGCTGCAATAACTTATCCTTCCATGTTAGTATAGTCTGATTAAGATCTGTTTATTTTGTTGAAATTGAAAATTTTTTACTGAATACTGTAGACAAAGGTAAAAGTTAACTGAAATAGTACAGTGGAACTCATGAATAGTACCAAAAAATACAGTGAGACTTATAAATAGTAACAAAAATAAGTTAAATAGTAAAATAAGTTAGCTTTTTAATTTTTGCCCAACACATACTACATATTATCAGCCCCAATCCCCAACAATTCTCTCATTTCCTCAAAACTCAAACCCTGCTACATTGATTTTAAAACTTAACCTTATCCCAAATTAGTTCATTTCTTACTGCCCAAATTTAGGAGAGCCTAAATAGTAAACTTTCAATCAAGGTAATCAATACCTTACCAACACCAGCTGGTATGTATGGTTAACTAAGATAACTATCTATCTATCTATGAATCTATCTATCTATCTATCTATATATATACATACACAAATAAGAATTTTATATAAGAAAATCAATATATAGTTATCCATAGATGAAGTTAGAAGATTAACTTCAATTTAAGATATTCAAACTAGTTATTTGATTATTTTAAAAAAAAATTGATAAGTATTATTTTAAAATAAACTAACTCAGAACTTTGAAGTATTAAAAGTATGACAATATATTTGATAATACTTCTATTTTTAAATTAAGTAAAAATTCTATGAGTAAGTGATCCCATCACCTAATGACCAGATTTATCAACGCACTTACCTCGGCATCTTCAGGTAGGACTCTTCTTTGATGTTGGTTTTTTTTTTTCTTTTTTGATAAGCTAATAAGCCAATGTGTATTTTTTTTTTTTTTTTTTTGAAACTCCAATGTGTATTTATTAGTATACATAACATGGTTGAAGTTTATAATTATTTGTTTTAATCTCATCAAAAATAACATTTGGGTTATACTCCAGTAATGTTTATTGTTCAAAGTCTTAACTATTACAATGATTTTTCTGACAGCCATTATATTATTATATGCACCTTACAAATATATATATATATATATATATATATATATGGTTGCTAGTTGCTACGAACATTCACATTGAAATATTTTGTATATATATACACACACAACATTGTTGATAATTACATATCTACTATTTGCTGATTTGATAACATTCGAGTCTAGATGGATCGGTGAATACACCTTCTTCATGATCCTTAACTCTCCTCCATGATTTCATGTTTTGTTGTTATTCTTTTAGTCTTTACCATAATTTTTATTTGTTCTATTTGTCAATGTTTTACAGTTAATGTCTTGCATTATTTGATACGTTTGTACTTCAAAATAAGTTTATGACAGATGTGGCGTTTCCCTAAAATGATAGGCGTGCGTTTCTTTGAGAGTCACGTACGCCAGATTACAATGGTGTATGCTGGTTCAAGGCGGATCAGATTGTTGGAATGTTTTTGTTTGGAATCCGAGGTCGGTAAGGATTTGGCGTAAAATTTATGATTTACAAGATCTTATCACATCAGTTTCTTATTTAAAACTTGATGCATCTCATCACACTTAATAACATTTTAATAAACTCTCAATTAGGTTGAATTTTTAAATAGGTAATAGAATTAATTAGGTGTGGCTGTTTTTATTTTATAATATATGATAAGATGATGTGATATGCTTGAATTAAAGAATATACAACTTTTACAACACAACCTTATAAGATATAATCTCTTTTGTTTTTATATATTGTTCATATTTTTGGGAAATGCATCAATGTCATTCGCCCTTTTTGAGTGGCATACACCACCTTAAGCAAAAGACTAAAGGTATGTTTAGTAGACTGTAATAGGTATTGTAATATAATAGTTATTTCTATGTTTTATCTATTCTTTAATTTAGTTATGTTTTTATTATAGGGAAAAGTCATTCTTTATGAATACTTATTCTTCAAAATGAGGAATAATTATTCATCTCTAAAAGAATTATAATAATTATTCCTTAGTATGTGCAATAATTTCTAAACTTAATATGTTTCCAACTAAACAAACTTTCCACATACACATAACAATTATAAAAATTAAAAAAATCATAAAAAATAATTCATCTCTCTCTCAAAAAAAAAGTAAAGAAATATAATTGTATAGTAAGATACTTCCTAAAATAAATCTTAAGTTTTATTCTAATGTTACAACTTACAAGAAATTATTAGCTCCACCGAGATGACTATTGAAATGGCCCTCCCAACCAATGAAATAATTTTACTTATGTAAATGTGTGAGTTGGATTCTTAATCAACACAAAAATTAAAAATTTATTAAAAAAAAAAAAAAACTCACTAGGTGATGTTACATTTGCATAAATGACAATATTTTGTTGGTTAGAAGGACCACTTTAGCAATCCTCCTCATGGACCTAATAATTTCTCCAACTCACATCCAAACTTATAAATATGTTAAGTTATTCCATCACAACACATTTTATTCCTAATAATAAATATTATAACTCTTTTTTGTAATCTCCATTCAGTGTACTAAATGTACCATAAATGTTGCTACTCCATTTTAAATTTGCAATAAATATTGTATAGTTTTCTTGAATTAAATTGTAATTATGTTATTTCTTGTATTTTTGCTTGTCTTACTTTATTTAAATTAACAAAATAAATTAAAATAAAAATATTACCTCATTAAATGAAATTTTATTTTCTTCCTTTTATAATTAGGATATTCATTAATTTGAGGGTTAATTAATAGGGGCAATAAATTAGAATAGTCAGTTAAGGAAGGAGAAAGGCATTAAATGATAAAAGATTTTTATGAAAAGGTAAATGTCATAAATATTTGAATTTAAAATTCAAATTTGACAACTAAACAATGGAAGTCTTTAATAAGATAAAATCCTTCCAAAATTGTGTTTAATTAAGTCTTGAGAGATTAATTTTGAAAAATATAATTTTTTAAGTAAAAGACTATTTTGGTTCTTAAATTTTATCAAAAGTTTTTTTTCTTGCCCCTAAGCTTTAAAAAAAATCTTTTTTATCCCTAAACTTTGTAACAAGTTTTTTCAATAGTTTAGAGACAAAAATAGGGATGAAAAAAGAACATTTTTCAATAGTTTAGGGATGCAAAACAAACTTGTGGTGAAACTTGTTTAGGGATGAAAGATGAACTTTGTAAAGTTTAGGAATGAAAAACAAACATTTGGTAAAGTTTAGAGACTAAAATATTATTTTACCCTAATATTTTTCTCAACGATGATCATGTAAGACTAGAGAAGGTATCTTGTGAGATGGGCGCATGCACCTGTCTCACCCAAGATTTTTTCATAAGACTAAATGGTGGGAATATTTTCAAGATATAATCAATTAAGTTTAATTATACTTCTCAAAATGCAATCAATTAAGCATAATGATTATATTAATGGTGAACCGTTCTCATAATGTGATCTAATTTAATGATTGAATTAAATCATATTTGAATTCAAGATTAAAAGTCAATTGATTTAAAAAAAAAAAAAAGTAATGTTACAGCCACAAAATATTTTACAATATTTTTACAAAATCTTTATGCGGCCAACATCTTATTAGTTTTCATCTAAACCTACCATTAATATCACTTTTTTATTCACCAATAAGCACTTACTACATCAACAATTTGTTAAATATTTTGTAAAATAGTTTATATCTTTAGCATTATTTAAAAAAAAAAAAAAGATTAAAAGTCGAATAAGAAACCATTAGAGATCATTCCCTTCCTAAAACTATGAAGTTCGAATTTAAACGAGATTATAATTAAAGAATATTGACCATCTTTACTAAATCAGTAGCACAATCAAAAAATAATATTGAGTTTAACATGGGAGGATATTTGAGACTAGATGAAGATATCTGTTCAATTAAGCATTCCCTTGGATAAGACTTAATAATTAATTTAGATTAAAGAGCCAACTCTTTGATTGATACTCACATGGTAGGACGTTCGCATGCTTGGATGTCATTTACATATTTGATTGTGAGCGTGCTTGGCAACTCATATGGCTCTTGTCTTAACATGTTGGATGGTTTATTTTCAGAATTGCCTTAGATTGACTATTAAGTATTAATTTACTATATGCTATAGTCGGACCCTAGGATTAGAATGTGATTGGGTGTTTATTAAGGCCTGTTAGGTAAAGTCATTTGTCCACAGCCCAATAACATCAATGAGGGATAGCTATGGTGGAGCAGTCTGGGATGCCTAACCTCTTTCCAAGACTGTACCCTAGTTCATGACTAGTTAACCCTTCAACAACGGTCAGGAGCAGAGCCAGAAATTTTGGTTTGGGGGGGCCAAGATGCGATGCTAATATATTAGTTAAGATAAACCTCTACACACACACACACACACACACACACACACACACAAATTAATTTACTAATAGGATTTATCATCTTCTAAATTTTAATGAGTATATAAAATTCATGTATTTCTTTTATTAGACATGTATAAAAATTTATCATTTTCTACATAGTTTAATTTGTTAAACTTCTTAAATATATGATTTTAATATAATTTCTCTTTCTTTTAAGAGCACCATTGAAATGGCTCAAAATTTTGGGGGGGGGGGGGGGGGGAACTTCAATTTTTACATGCTACATTTTTTAAAATGTAAATAATATATATATATATATATAAAAAATAATTTTTTAAAAATTTGGGGAGGTCTTTGCCCCCCCCCCCCACTATTGTGTGCGGCTCCGCCACTGACAATGGAGTAAAAATGATTCCTAAAACTATAATCAGGTTGCAACTCGTAGACACCTCATTCTATACCCATTAATAACCTTTGGTCCCAAGCCCTAACGATGAGATTGACATATGTCAACCAAAGGTAATTATAGAGTTCACAAAAGTTTGGAAGTAATCACAATTCAAAAATGCTCAAATTGCTTTGAAAACAATGTGGAAAAATGACATTTGCTCAAAGTTTGGCCATAACTTTTGATTCATAAAAAATTTTTTAGTGAGATCTGTTTCATTGGAAAGTAAACATTTTGTGCTTTAATTTAAACATAAATTTGCATGTTTTGTATTTTTATTGAATGGGTTATGACTGTTTAAAGTCAATTCAATAATGTAGTAGAAATTAGGGTTTTGAAGAAGCATGCATATGCATGGGTTTTGCGTGCATACACATGCCTCGAACCTACGTATGCAGGCTTGTTCCTAGACCTTTAAAACTTGATTTTTGGGCCACCAAAATCTCATTCTTTGATGGAGTCAGCCCTTAAACCCTTGGAAACATCCAAAAACCTCTAAAAGGCCCCAAAAACCCTAGTTTTAATGTATAAATACTCACATTATGTTTTCAATATAATTTGTTATGGAGTTGTGATTAACCGAAACTATTGTGTTTTTTTAATTCCTTTATTTCCTCAATATAATATTTGTGTTGTAAGCACTGAAGGGTTAGTTAAATAGACTCTAATTCTGTGATCCTAAAGTAAGGTGAGTCTTCTTTTTATGATTTCTCAATTTGCTAACTAGGAATTGCATGAATCTCTTGTTTTAGTTTATATATAAGATTGTTCTTGTTTAAGTTTAATGATTATGATGTTTTCTTGATGCTGTTAAATCTAACATTGTGATTTAATTTGCTTTGTGTTTAGTATTTTATTTTGTTCATACCTCTAGTTTTCAAGTTAATATGTTCTTAACATATAGAATTATTCACATATTCTTTGTTGGGTTGTTGTTATATTTATTTGATGCATGTTAATCTAACCATGATGTAATTATTTACTTATTCTAGAGTTTATCTTGTTAATCTCTTTGATTTAAACTCAAGTATGCATATATTTGATTCAATAAAAATGTGATTTAACAGTTTCCATGCTAAGGATACATACGCATACTTGAGTATACGTGTGCATGTTTTAATTCAAACATGTGTATGCATCTTTAAGTATGCATATGCACCCTAAACCCAAATTCGTGCAAAATCTTGTTTTTATTTATTTTAATTGTTTTCTATGTGTTCGTTGATTCTGTTTGACTCTATTTAGGTTAATAGGGTAATTACACCAAACCCACCAGTGGTTTGGCCCGAAATCACTTTGCCTACCCATGGTTTAAAAAGTATCACTTTATCCACTTGATATATGTTTCATTTGTTTTCCATAACCCACTTTTGTTAAAATTAAGGGTAAATAGGTATTTTTGCTCAAATTTTATGTCTCTCTCCTCCCAAAACAAAAAATAGCACAAAAATGCAAGAGAAACAGGATCAAAAAGTGGTATTTTTCTCTCTCTCCATTCACACAAATCTTAAACATGAAGATCATACCCAAAAAAAAAACCAAATCAACCTACACATGATCACTGACTTAATGACTCAGATTGTCCAATTTCTAATCTAGAATAATGCACCTTTCATAGTTAGCATTTACCCTTTCCTAAGTTTATATGGTAATGAAAATTTCCCCATTGACTATGCCTTCTTTGATGGAGTAAGCCAGCCTGTTGTTGATATTAATAGGTTCCAATACACCAATGTGTTTGATGCTAACTTTGATACCTTGGTTTCTATTCTGAAAGCTATTGGAATTTCTAAGATGACCATAATTGTAGGGAAGGTTGGGTGGTTTATAGATGGGGACAAGAATGCTATTATGCTAATGTAGGTAACGCTTATTGATTTTATAGGGGGCTTATAGAAAAACTTGTAGCCAATATGGGTACCCCACTACACCCTGGATATATAGAAGTTACTTGTTTGGTCTTATAGATGAGGATGCAAAGAGCGTTGCTCCTGGAGATTTTGAACGTCATTGGGGAATATATAGGTATGATGGGCAGCCAAAATATGTGATAGATGTTTCTGGTTAGAGTCAAAATAAATTTCTTGAGCCTGCATAGAATATGGAATATCTTCCCAACAAATGGTGTGTGTTCAATCCAATATGCCAAAGATCTGAGCAAACTAGCAGACAACATAAATTTTGCTTGCACCTTCGCAGATTGCACCACACTTGAATATGGGTCATCTTGTAATAATTTGGATGCTAATGGGAATGCCTCATATGCATTTAATATGTATTTCCAGATACAGAATCAGGATACAATGGCCTATAATTTTCAAGGGTTGGCCCTAGTGACCATTTTTTTGGGTATGTTCTTCATGATCTGGGTTTTATTTTTTTAGGTATGTTCTTCGTGTTCAAAATTTGTGTGAATGGAGAGAGAGAGAGAGAGAGAGAGAGAGAGAGAGAGAGAGAGAGAGAAATACCACTTTTTGATCTTGTTTCTTTTGCATTTTTGTGCTTTTTTTTTGGGGGGGGGGAGGAGAGAGACATAAAATTTGAGCAAAAATACCTATTTACCCCTGATTTTAGCAAGGTGGATTACGAAAAACAAACAGAACATATCTCAGGTGGGTAAAGTGACACTTTTTAAACTACAGGTAGGTAAAGTGATTTTAGGCCAAATCATAGGTGAGTTTAGTGTAATTATGCTTAGGTTTTTTTTTTTTTTTTTTTTTTTTTTTTTTTTTTTTTAAACACACACAAACACATAGGGGAAGGGGGATGAGATAAAGGAATACACTAGGTTAATTATTCATGAGATAAGGAAAGGGGGATGGGTTTAGTGTAATTACCCCTAGGTTAATTATTCATGTTTGTTTGTTTTACATGTTTGTTTTTGTCTTCTTTCCATGTTAGGTTTATTTTGTAGTCTTTCCCTGCATATGTTGATTTGATGTTATCTTTTCATTTTTATAATAATCTTTTTGATTTGTTTGAATGTGTTTCCTTTTATATTGTGATGCAATACCTAACATGTTGTGTGTGCCATTTTATTTAAGTGTATAATGTATGTTTAGGTTACAGATTAAGGTTCTCTTAATAAACCCTTTGATTATATATGATCTACCAACACATAATGGAGGCCTACAAGTTGAGTGGTCTTGGGTTCCGAATATCTTCTCAAGTCGTACCCAAACTTTGGACCCATAGTTTGAAATGCAGACCTATGCATGTAAGTAAGTGGCCTAAAAGGCCCAATTTGGTTTCTGGGCCTTAACTAGGTGACGACTCCCAGATCCTAGGCCTTCTGTCCATTCAGCTGAGCCATACTTCCCAAACAAGGACGAACCATGCAATGTGAACTAGTGCGCGAGACGATGTGCTCACACAACTCATTTCCTGCCTCTATTTTAAAGGCATCAGTGTACATTTAGATTGTTGATAATGAGTTCAGATCACAGAGAGGGAGATTGAGCAATTTGGACACCTAGCCTAAGTGATAGGCAACATTCGCAATGCTAACCCCCATGATAGAGGTGATTTGAACTTCCACGTCCCTATCCGAATTACTACTAAAGAAAAGTGTTGTTTAGTCAAAATTCTGTCCAACAGCTTCTTCATAAAGTTGCATAATGTTTTGAAGAACTTAACATTCAACATGATGCTTAATGAATCTACCCCCTAAAAAAAAAAAACCCACTAATGTGAAATTATTTCCCACCGCTACTAGTAGCAAACCCCATGAGAGATCGTGCTCTTGGCTTAAACCTCTCAATAGGTTTTGGCATAACCCACGCGAATGTTTAAAGACATGCCATTGCTTCTCAAGAGATAGTGGAGGTTCTACTGATGTTATTATCCCTCTTAGATCAAGGGTTTTATAATGAATCACCATTTATTTAATTGGAAAAATAAGAAATTCAAATTGAAAAGTACATCATTCTTATTGATGAATTGAAATTGTACATCTCTTTGATAATAACCAAAAATTACATTGCTTTGATCCTAAATACAATTTAAAACAAAAGTACAAAGCTTTGATTCGTAGTTACAATCTAGAAAAAGAATATTTCATGGAAAAGCATAATCTATTAACCTCTAATCTAAGTTCAAAGTCTAGGTAACAGAATTAGGAAGATGTTAGGCATCCAACTTGCCTGAAGAAACCAGTCTTCTAGACTATGATGACCGATGATCATATCATATCATTCAAGAGTTTAAAACATCCAAGAACATATGATTGCAAATATTGAAACAAGCATTCAAGAGTATGATGAAGTCTATTCTAGGCACGCATAGATAGATATTCAAGACATCATGATGAATATGTGTGTGATTGGATAAACCCTAATCTAAGAGAACATGTTATTTGAATTGAAAAATCCTAATCTTAGAGCATGTGAACATGTTATATGATTTTTTTTTTTTTTCAAAAACCCTAATATAAGAGCATACAAACATGTTATATGAATTGAAAAACCCTAATCTAAGAGCATGTGAACATGTTAAATGAATTAAAAATCTTTAATAATGCAAAGATTAATAACAACCTAGATTTTCTGAAGAAAAAACATAGGAATTAAGGTCAAACTAAGTGGGGAGCAAGTTGAATAAAAAATGAAGGAAATCTGGAGGGTTCTAACCCAAGTGCTTATCAACATTAACCCTCTTGTATATTTTCCTTTTTCGTTTCACATGTTTTCATTTCAGTTTTAATATGATTTTCTTTGTATTTTGACTTCATTTTCTAATTACCTTGATCCTCAAAGTTAGCAAATTAATTTATCAATCAATCAATTCTGCCAATTATGTTTGGAATTAATCAATGCTTTGATTTTGGATTAAATTGGGTTCATGCAACCAAACCATAAGCTCTATCCTCAATCAATAGCATTATGACACCTCATTAAATTTAATTTGGACCAAAAATAAAATAATGAAAATTAAGAGATCATAATTATGTATATTTGAGACTTGATTCATGTAAGTGCATTTTACTGTTAAAACTTGTTTTCTTGATATCTTTTATTCCAGTTGTCCAATTAAAGCTCGTGAATTGTCATTTTGATTGTTTTGACCTCAATATTCATTTCATAAAATGTATATGGAGATCAAATGGCCAAAATTATATTTTTGCTTTGGAGACATGAGATGGTGATGGTGATAATATGCAATGCAATGTAAATGAGATTAAATGAGAGTTTCAAAATGGGGTGTTTACACATCCTGTAGCCTATTTGTACTTTTTGCATGTTGAATCAAAGCTGTGAGACCTTCAACACATATTGGGAATGAATATAGAGAAATATGATCACATTGCCTTAAACCCCAACTATGTTTAATATATCCCTTAGGATCTCCATTCAACAAATAGAAATAAGTAACCAATGTGATGCATTTTTTCAAGTCCACCCATCTAGGAGCAAACCCAACTTCCAGTCTTCAATACCATTTTGCCTCAATACTCCTACTCCACATGGTTATAAGCCTTATTCATATCACTTTTGATAGCCAAATGTGCATATTTCCTCCATCTATTGTTAAACATAAAATCTAATACCTCAAAAACCAAAAGTACATCATTTGTAATCAAAAGCCTATGAACAAATGCACTTTAACGATCAAAGATGACTTGAAGCAACACAAAACTTAATCTGTTTGCCAACACATTAGAAACAGTTTTATACACTATGTTACACATGCTAATAGGCTGAATTGAATAATATATTTAGGTGATTAAACTTTGGGAATTAAAGCAATATAAGTAAAGTTTATGCTTCAAAGCACCTTCCCTAAATTTCGGAAATCTAAAAACTACTCTTGGTAGTCCAAACACATTAGAACCTACCATTGCAAAATAATTCTTAGGCCTCATCAATAAGTGGTATGCACAATGTAGGAGCCCCAATTTACAAACAATAAACAATCAATTGAAAAACCATAATTAATCATGGAAGGGTAAAAATGTCATTTGTACCATTAGATGGTCAAAAAATAAATTCAAAAATATATCAAAGTTCATAATGATAATATTGACTTGCTAAAATGCAACATTTGGAACACCATATCAAAATATCAAACCAAACCAAAATTTAATATTTAAAATGCATTCTTGCAAGTTAAGGTTTAATCCATGTTATTATGATAAATTAATTTTTCTTGGTTCTTAAATTAATTAATTTAAATTAATTACATGTTAAAATCCCTTTAAAAAAAATTAAATTCATCACAAAAGTGTAATAAAAATAAATAATATAGATTTTTTTTTTTGAAATTTTAATAAATTATCTCATAAAAGTGATGACTAATTAAAATTTAAAAACTTTAAATGTCTTAAGAGGTTATCGTGATAAAATATTGTGAAATACTATTAAAACCTCATAATTATTCTCAAATTGATTAGAAGATTGAGCTAAAATCACGCAAATTTCGAAATTGGAACCAAAATATGAGCTCTAGAGGCAATGACCACAAATGTGTATAAATTGAACCAAAGTCTATGCAGACCTTGAGTGTGTATGCAAATTCAAGGCTCCGAACACACCCCAAAGGGATAAACCATTTCTAGGCTATATCTCTACCCTAGGTTTGTTATTACTTTACTTTGAAGGAAAGACAACAAGAGAGAAAATAAAGAAACTTAAACACAAAAAATAAAAAGGCAAGAAATTGAAAAAATAAAACAATTAAAGACAATATTTAAGAATAGGAGATAAAAGAACATGAAAAAAAAAAATGAAAAAAAAAAGAAGAAGAGAAAACACCTCACTTGGTGGTGAGTAGATTGACCAATCTTTTCGATGGAGAGAATTTCTATGCGAAGTAGAGCATAAGTGTGCTAATGACAAATTTAACTCAAAGGATCAAAGCCACTCAAGAAGAAAGTGCCAAAAGCCTGTTGGAATCCTTAAGCATATCTCGTATTCACTGGGGATGGCAATTCGTGTTCGCGTGTCAGGTTTGTATTGTGTCAACTCATAAGTATTTGACTTTATAAGTCAACACTAGCCCGACATGTTTATTAAATGGGTCAAGATTCCTCAACCCTAACACTATCCATTTATTAAACGGGTTAGTCGTGTCAATCTGTTTATTAGATTTTATCAATATGAAAAAAAAAAATCATGAAAAACAAACAAAAAAATATTTTTAATACAAAATTTAGAACTAATGAGTAACTAGATCACAAATAATCACTCAAAACTAAATCATATCTCAATATCACAAATAACCAATCACAATATGTCAAAGAAAATAAACCACAACAACTAATAAGATTATATACCTAGAGTTTAAATGGTATATTGGTAAAATGTCATTTAATTAAACAAGTCAAACGGGTTTTATATGTTCAACACTAACCCAACTTGATTATTAAACGGGTCAGCTGTGACAACCTGAATATGACACTAACTCATTAAGTCTCAATCTATAACTTGCTAATTTCGTGTCGTATCGTGTTGAGTTTGCATATTGTGTCCAATTTTTTCAGCTCTAGTATTTACCCTCTTTAAAGTATCTTTAATGATTTTTTTTCTCCCTATGTGTGTTTAGCCTCAGGACCAAAGCCCCTTTTCTATAGTTGAGAAATGGGTGCAAAATCCACTCCGCAATAGTGTGGGACTAGGGTTTTGCACATATTCCCGTTTTTCATCAGAAACTTCCTTTATAAGGTTTGCTAATACGTATGCAAGGATTAACCCTGTGTGCAAGACCTTGAGGCTATGTATGTAGGGATGAGGCAGGAGTACGCAGGAGTAGGGTTTTTTGAAATATTTTGTGCAACCTTACATGTTACTTTCTTGATACTTACCCCCTTCAATGTTATCATTCAGGACTAGGGGCTTTAGTTGTAGAAGTTAAAATGAGATATTTACAATAAATACCTTTTCTATGGTGTAATAGTGGCGGCGAAGAGACATGCATTGTAACTTGGTTAGGAATCAAGTGCAACCAGCGACCCACCACCGCTCACAGCAATGTAACTGCACATTGTTCTTTTATATCTAAACAATGACATTAATAATTCAGACTTTATATATTGTGGGTTTTAAGCAAATACCAATATCTTAAACCAAATACAACTAAAAAATTACAGGAAAATTATTCCGTCAATGTTCATGAAATCTATCAACATGACACTTTCTCCGGTCACATAAACGGTGAAATTCTACTATACTTTAAATTAGCAGGACCACCTTCTCATAAAAAAAAAAAAATAGTAGGACCTACTATGAGAACCAACGTATGGGTTGGGGTTGAATATGGATGTTGTTGTAACCCTAAGAGCAATCTTATCAGTTTGTGTAAAAATTTTGTCTATTTTACACAAAAAATCTACCTTTTTAATTTTACACGTTCATTTTTACACAAACCTCACATCAGTTTGTCTATTATACACATCTTTCAATTAAATAATAAATTTCCTCACATTTTTTTATTATTTTCCTACCTGCCTCTGTATATTACCCGCGTCTCTCTCTCTCTCCACCCATTTCCGTTTGTTCTCTCTCTCTCTACCCATCTCTCCCCTGAAAAGCTCTCCCTCTCCCCTCAAAAAATCTCGAGCTCCGATCAACCGTCCCTGGCTCCGATCGGCTCCGATCAACGAGCTCCGATCCGCTCCGATCAACGAGCTCCGATCCAAGAGCTCCGATCCGCTCCGAGCTTCGAGCTCCGATCCAAGAGCTCCGATCCGCTCCGAGCTTCGAGCTCCGATCTGCTCCGATGCAAGAGCTCCGATCCGCTCCGAGCTTCGAGCTCCGATCCAAGAGCTCCGATCCGCTCCGAGCTTCGAGCTCCGATCTGCTCCGATGCAAGAGCTCCGATCCGCTCCGATGCAAGAGCTCCGATCCGCTCCGAGCTTCGAGCTCCGATTCGCTCTGAGCTCCGATCCGCTCCGATCCACGCATTTCAAGCTCCGATCCGCTCCAATCACAAGCTCCGATCCGCTCCGGTCCACGCATTTCAAGCTCCGATCCGCTCCAATCACAAGCTCCGATCCACGATCCACGAACCACGATCTCTGATCCGAGCTCCGATCCACTATCCACGAGCCACGACTTCCGATCCGAGCTCCGATCCACGACCTCCGATCTGCGTTTGTGTATCTCTGCTTTTTTTTTTTTTTTTTTTTTTTTTTTTTTTTAAGCAAGTGTTGATTCTCTGTGTTGATTTATCTGTTTGTGTGTGGGTGTGTTTTTGTGCTTCCGAGTGAAAAAAAAAAGAAGAAGATGAACAGTTATTGGTTTGTTGAAGCACAGAGATGAGAGAGAAAAAAACGAGCGAACTGAAAAATAATAAAATAATCTTTACACGAGCTACAGTACCCGTGTAAATATACACGGGTACTGTAGCTTGTGTATTGATATTCACATGTTTGCATATTTATACACCCACTGATGTGGGTGGTTTTTGGATTAAAATGTGTAAAATTAATAATTTTTTATCATTTTACACATTTATACACTTTTATACCTTCACTGATGGGAATGCTCTAATGTTGGGAAGTTGCAAGATTAAAAAGAGGGAAGACGTGGGCATAACACAGTCAACATACACCAGACCAAGTAAGTGGCAAACTGGGTAGATAAGGGAGACAATAGGGGGGTGTTTGTGTAAATTCAGTTTTGATTAATAAACAAAGAAAAAACCTCGCAGAGTCCCACTCACTTCCACATCCCTACTTAATATTTTATGTCTCGTCTCATTGCCCCTCATCTCTCACTGTTGGTCTTCTTCTCCTTCTCCTTCTCCTTCTTCTTCTTCTTCTTCTTCTCTATTTTGCTGTTTTCTCTTCTGGGTGTACTCTCTGTATTCCTCTATCTCTGCCATTGCTTCATAAATATAGTGAGCGAACAAGTACATCATTATCTGTTTGATGATTTTCATTGTCAATAACTTACAAACATACATGTCCCAGACAGCTGATTCAGTGAGTTGGTGAAGGATCAATCAAGAAACTTGTCTCAGCAATATTCATTCTCTGTGTTACATATATTACACATATAATGATGAGGTCTGCCTCCAGATTTTCCCTTCCTCTTCCTCTTTCTCTGTTTCTCTCTGTTCATATAACAACAAGTACCACAATATGTGGCCATTGCTTGAGGCTTTTTGAGATGAATTAAAGTTTCTTTCTTTCCTTTTTTGTTTTTTTTTTTGGGTTTTTGGTTCTTGTTTTTCCTTTTCCTTTTGTATCTTTTATCTGAGGGTGAAATGGATTCGTGGATCCTTTTGTTCCTGACAATTGACTGAGGTGTATTTTGCTGCTTTTGTTTTGTTGGTTTGAATGTTGTCTGAGATCGGCCTGTTTTTTTTTTATGAAAATGGTTGCCCAAGGATCAATGCCTCAGATTCTATGGAAAAGAAATCATGGGTCAGAATCGAAGTTGATTCTTTTTTTGATTTTCTTCAATGAATTCAAAGATTTTCACTTGCATAAAGCATAAGGAAGACCCTCTCAATCTCTCTCACAGTCTGTGTGAGTGTGGATTGGATTCACGGAGATGCCAATCAGATTGAGACTGAGAGTCATAGCTGATCCAAGAAGGTCTCTTTGTTGGATTTTGTTGCAAGAGGATTCATTGTGGCCTTTTCTCCCCATATGAATTTCCATCCCAAGATGTTATTATTAGTTTTAAGTCTGGAAATTTCTTATGCAAATTAGTGTTGGGTGCTTTCTTTACCTTAATTTTCTTCTTAAGCCGAATGTTGAATTGAATGGTTGCCAAAATACAGTTTACAGCAATTGAGTAATAGTTGGGAATGGCAAATTTGCTGTCTTTGTTATTTCCAAACACTATGTCATCAGATCTTGTTATAAACATTTGTTTTTGTGATGAATTGGAATGTGTCTGTTCTATTTGGGTTTGATTTTAGTACATTTCTGTAATATTCTGATGCTATTTTATTTGTTTGGTTTGACAGATATCAGAGAGTAAGCCCAGATTGTCTTCCTTTGAGCAATGGAAAAAAGACCAACATCAATGGCAGAATTCTACAAACTAATAATGGTACTAGTACAAAAGCAGCAATTGTGAGTAGCAGCACTACTAGTTGTTCAACTCTGGAAGGCAAAGGATTTAGATTCAGATCCCCATCAAGAACCCAAGACCATCCTAGCCATCATATTGAGGCTTCAACTGCAACACCCACTTCTCCCCAATCAGAGAACAACCATGATTCTCCACCACCACCAAAGAACCAACAGACCCCAAGTCCCAGTGCTAGCCCCAGCAACTGTGGAGGTACTGGTGCTTGTGGAGGTGATATGCTATTGCAGTGGGGGCAAAGAAAGAAAGCAAGGGTCTCAAGGGCTGAGATCCGAGCTCTCACTGATGACTCATCATCGTCATCCTCAGCTGCTATCAAGGCTCAGAGAAAATCTTCCTCCACAAGTATGCCACCACCTCCACCTCCTCTTCCTTCCACTTCTGCTTCTAATGCCAGCAGACCCAGAAGGGAAGCTTCTGCCTTTCTTTCGAACAGGTATTAGTATTACCTTTCTTCTGGACTTTCTTCTTCTTCTTGTTTGTTCCTCTCTCTTTTTTCTTTTATCTCTTATTGTTTTCTTTTTCCAATATGTATATAATGCATATTTATTAGTTAAGATTATTTGTGGATCTTGTCAAATTTGAAGTCTTTTCCTCTAATATTGCCAGTCTTGGTGTTTGTAGTTCTTTATTTATTTATTTATTTAAATAGTCCATTATTCATGCTATGCTTTTATTTAGGATTATTCATTAGTTTGATTTAAAAGATTGAGTCTCTTTTTTGGGGTGCTTTATGTGAGAAATTTTGAATTTTGATGGAATCATATGTTTGCTTGCTTTGTTCATTTTGCTCCAGGATCTGAGAAACTATGTTGCTGTTGTTAATGTTATTGTTATGTTTTCTGCTTCTATTCAATCTTATTCTTTACTAGTAGTTGAAAAGAACACACTTTAGCTAATTTACCTTTGTACCCCTCAAAAGATGGGGCTTGGAGAAATCTCTAACATCATTTATCAGCTTTCTTTCTTTAGTGGGTATCCAAGAAGTCCAATCCTTAGTCCTCCCCCTTCCCCTGTAGTTTTTCTTTGCTTTCCAATATATATATATTTGTTTTGACTAAATGTTCATGGGGTTTTAGGGTATCACCCATTAATCCCCTTTTATGTTCTACCTGGCTCTTGTGATTATTAAGACAGATCATTGCTTTGAGCCCCATCATGGTCCTCCCAGTCCTCATCTTTAAACTTGAAAGGACACCATCTCTTTGAAAATCGTTTTCCTTGCTTTTTCTCTATTGGAATTTGTACTGTTTAAAAAAAAAATTATCTGAACTTTTTTTATTTTTTGGCAATTACCATGATATGGAGTAGTCTTTAGTCTTTAGTTTAGCATGATTATATGCACTTCTGTCTTTTCTGTTGTCTTCCTTTCCATTTATCTGGTCTTGTAAAGTTCCACAACTTGATCTACTCTCCAAGTCTAAGCCAAAAAAGTTTTAGACTTCATCATCATTTTTTGGCCATGCTCAGGAACTTAGATGAGAGATCTGGTTGTGGTGGAAATGGATCACCATCAAGAAACGGTACTAGCAATAGCAGCAGGGTCATCTCTAGATCTATGGTAGCTGGGAAACGATCTCCTCCTCCTGAAAAACTTGATAGAAAGATGTCTTCAGCAAAAGATGATAATAAGCCAAATGGGTCCTCTTTACTAGCCACTGATCGAATGAACCATGTTGATTCTGCTTCTGCTCGTCAAGCATCACAACCAGAACAGGAAGCTGCTGGGGCCACCAACACTGCTGCTCCACTGGCTGGAGGAGCAGGAGAAAAGTTGAATGCTGAAGTGATTGAGTGGCCTAGAATTTACATTGCTCTCTCAAGAAAGGAAAAAGAAGATGATTTCCTTGCAATGAAAGGCACAAAGCTCCCTCAAAGACCCAAGAAAAGAGCCAAGAACATTGATAAAGCTCTACAGGTATACATAGAAACATACATACAAACAAACAATAATAATAATAATCTAATCTAATCTCTTTTTATTTTGAGTGGCTATCCTTTGTTTGTTGCTTACCATTCCAAAATTTATTTTATCCATATATTGTTTATATATATAATCTTGTTTATTGGTTAGATAAGAAAAATAATTTGTGGGTTACTGTGCTTTTTGGCAGTATTGTTTTCCAGGGATGTGGTTATCGGACTTGACAAGGAATCGATATGAGGTTAGGGAGAAGAAAAATGTGAAGAAGGTATAGATGCTCTTTCCTGGTTGTATTCCTCTTCTTTGCTTTTGATTGGCCCATAGTTATTTACCAAAAGTTCTTTTAGAAATTCTAAAAAAAAATTGTTTAAAATTTTCAACTTTATTAGGGGTATTTTAGTTACTATGCAATTACTGCTTTAAACTTTAGATGCATAGACCTTGAGGGGTAATTTAGTTACAATTGTTCTTGGATTCTCATTTAGGCATTAAAGTCCTTACAAATAGGAGGGGTATTAGATACCATTCCTCCCTCTGGTCATAAACTCAATTCTAATTACAATTTGTGCTGATTGATTTTCATTGACCTATTCTGCACAATCATTTACTTTGAATAATAAAAGAAAATAAATTTCTCATTCATGACAATCATGTGCTTGACTTTTTGTGTTTCTTTCCATCTACTTTCCTTGATGGAAATTTCATTTACTTTTATTTATTTGTTTACTTCATTTCAAAATGCTTTAGCAAATCAACCCTTTATAGTTTATTAACTGAAAAAAAAAAAAAAAAAAAAACCTAACCCTTTATTGAAGAGAAGTGATATGGGCAAAGTGGTGGTACAGTTAGCTAAGTGTTTAAGAATTGTGGTGCTGTTTTCAAGGCATAATTTTAATATGATTTTGTTTTTAAAGACCAGAATGTGGGGGAGCATAATGGGAAAAGTGTGTCTTGGATTAATTGTCTTTATATTATTATAATTTTTTTTTTTTTTTAAATGTAGCAAAGACTAAGACAATTTTATGTGTTTGTTGCTTGTTGTGGATGGAAAATGCAGCAAAAGCGAAGGGGTTTGAAAGGAATGGAGAGCTTGGATAGTGAATCTGAGTAGTAGTGAAATTTTTTATTCAATTCTGCTTGAGAAAAAGTTTTGGGGGCCTTCTCAAGTCTCAACAAAGCTGTTGCCTGTTTGTTGGTTTATAGTTGGTGGGGTAGGGTCCACCAACCACTTTTTTGCAATTCACCTGCCCCCATACTTATGTATCACTGAGTTACTGTTAATGATATCATCCCAGAGGTTGAGGAACAGGAAAGAATGAATGAGAAAAAAAAAAAAAAAAAAAAAGGTGACATCTTAATTTTATGGGAGATCAGATGTCATAATATTTTGATCCTGGTTGCCTATAAAAAGACAGTAATTTCATGAGTAATTCTTAGACCACAGCTTTTACTACATTTTTGTCTAAAACTATTTTATGTAATAGATTGGCTGTCATTTTCATATAAACAAACTTGCTTTCCATTAGAACTCGACTAAAACTATTACACATAAGTGTGGTCTAGATTTTTTTTTTTTTTCTTCCAATTTTATAAGGATACATGTATGAATAGAAATCATGGATTTCCCTTTTTTGTCTTCCATGGCATGTGTGGTCCTTTTTTTTTTCATTTTCTTTTTAATTATTTTATTAAAAAAGATAATGTTATGTTTGGAAGTAAAGAAGGGAGAGGAGAGTAAAGGGGAATAATTATTATTCTTGTTTAAATGCTTTTAAAGTTAAATAAGGGAGAGGAGAATAATTAGCTTTTTTATAGTTTGTAATTTTGTTAAGGACATAACTTAAGTATAGTATGTTAAGTGCTGTTCTTTGGGTTCCTTTCTTAAGATTTAGTAATATGGCTATTTAATTAAAAAATACACTTTCATCCACTAAGAAAAAAATTTACATGGTAGAATCATAAAAAGAGAATTTAAGAAACAGTTCTTAAGTACTGTATTTAAGTCTTACTTTTTTGTTAAAATGGTAACGGTAAATTTGGCAATTCATTTGGTTAAGTATTTTTATGCTTTATTCTTCCTCCAAATCTTTCCAATTTGGGAAAATTGAAAATAAGAGGTTAGAAGTAGTTAAAACCCCTTCCAACCTCTCCAAATTTCTCATCCTCCTTTAAAAAAATTTATTATTATTATATGGGTAATAAAAATAAATAAAAGTTAGGACTTTAACTTACCGGAGTGGAACATAAAATGTAAGAGCACTAGTCTTAGGTATGCTAAATGTCATTTGGCACACCAAATGCCATTTAGCATACCTAAGACTAGTGCTCTTACATTTTATGTTCCACTCCGGTAAGTTAAAGTCCTAACTTTTATTTATTTTTATTACCCATATAATAATAATAAATTTTTTTTAAAAATACATAATATAGTATAATTGATAAAATATAAAATAAGATATGAAGAGTTGGATGGACATTTAATTATTTATAATAGTAACATGGAATTTATTGTGTATTTAAGGTTCATGAATGTGAATTTTTTTTGAGAAAGAATGTGAATTTTATATGCATAGAAATGGGGGAAAAAAAAAAGTACAAAGAGAAAAAAAATTGTTGGGAACAAATTATAAAGAAATTAAAATATATAGGGAGCGCATTGTTTATGAAATAAATAAATTAACTTTTTGGTTTAAGAAAATTTAATTTTTTATAGATAAAATCTAGCTTTTGAGTTAGCTAGAGAAAGCATCTAGGGACAGATGGAGCGGTGACTCGAGGTTCTAGTCTTTCTTTGTCTGACACGTCACAGAAGAGCTTAACTCAGAACGTGTGATGTGGGTTCTAAAAGTACTAACTCACGTGCGGAACCCAAAAAAAAAAAAAACTCACGTGCGGACACACCAGCAGCAGTTGTTTTCAAAATTCAAAAATCTTTTTTTTTTTTTTGTCATTTGTTTTGTGTTAAATTCTTTCACGCTCATCTCGCGTACAAAACTGCCCCAGTTCTGTTTTTTCTTCTTTCTTTTCTTTTTTTTCTTTTTTTTTTTTTTCTCATCAATGACAGTGACAAACAGATGTTTAACTTTTTTATTTTTGAATTCTCTAACATTAGCATTCATTATTTTTGTGCTATGTCAAATGCTAAATATTACACATAAAAATTTACTATCTTTACTTTTTATACTTAATATAGCTCTTGATAATACATTATATATCAAATGTTCTTGTAAGGGCACAAATTGTGCTGGAATCAAGCTGCGCTTTTTGACTAGCCCAATAAGCCTTAAACAATGAATTTGTAGAGAATGAGTTTCTATTCTAGGTTTTTTGAGTGACAGATAGCGTGAGAGTTGAATTAAATTACAAGACTTATGCCTTTTTCCCTTACATGGACGAAAATATTCTTGTATATATTAATGGCGAGGACAATATTTGATACTTTCTTCCAAGTTTTTTCCCTCCTTTCGCTCCTTCTTCTTCTTTTTCCTTTAATAGGCCTGTCTCTGTTTTTTCTTTCTTCCACGTGTAGTCCAGGTGTTTCCTTTTTGGATACTTGTCCCATCATTCCCCCTTACTCAAATCTCTAGCGGTGAGGGCAAGGTTGAATTTTAGTGTTCAGGCGTCACTTCCTCATTAATGCGGCCAGAGAGGTAGATATGATGCTTTCAATGCGGTGGTAGCAGCCTTTTCTCTGATATTTGTTTATCAATTTCCTTCATCTCTTCTCCACGTTCTTTTAGTTATTGTACATAAGGTCCTTAGTATGAGAGTCCTTGAACTGCCAGATCACTAATATTGTCCTCGGCCGCATGCTGCCGAGGACAAAATCATCCTCGGACGTCATGTCTTGTGGTGCTCTGCTCGTGTATAGCACTTTCCTTTGTCACGTGACATTGTAGGTTAGAGTTATTATGTCCTCGGACCACTTCATGTTACTAGTTTGGGCCTTCCTCTTTGCGGGAGCCTTTGGGCTGGCCCAATACATGCTTTGGGCCCATGGGCACTACAGTTCTATTTTAATGTTAGAACACATTAAAATAATATAAACCATCAATAAAAAAAATTATTTATTTTTTTTAAAACCAAAACCCCTCTCTCTCTCTTGTATTAAAAGAAGAAGAAATTTTGTTTACAACATGTTATAGTCCTTTCTACTAGTAGGAAGGTACTATAGCCAGTTCTTAAAAAAATTAGGATTTAGCACATCTCATAAAATATGGTTTTTTGTGTGCTAAATACTACAAATTTAGCATTTGATACACTAAATGGTATTGCTTAGAATTTGGAGTTTCAATAAAATACTCTTTTTATACTCTAAAAAATGACTTATTAATTTTAACAACTCATTTAACAATATACGTTTCTTATTTTAACATATAACGCAAAAAAAAAATATATAAATTACCCAATCAAATAATATGTACAACTTATCTCTTTCTTCCTTCTCTTCCTCTCTGTCTCTCTCTCCACAGCAAACCTACCACTGCCAAGGACGGAACCACATACAAGCTGAGGGCGGCTGTGGGCCCCTTTCCCTCCCAATTTTTTTTAAAATATTAAATAGTAGGTATATATTTAAGATTTTAGAAAATAAGCTCAAGAAAAATTTGCCTCCCTCAAGAAAATTATATTTGCCCCCCCTTGACTTTAAATCCTAATTCTGTCCTTGACCACCACTAGCAACCACCTACCATCAAAACTCAGCCACCATTGAAAACACTATTGCAACCATATGAGAAAAAAAAAAAAAAAAAAAAAAAAAAAAAAAACAGCAAGAAACACCCCAACAGAGATACAGAAATTGCATAATTTGCTCATAATCACACACTTAGGCTTTGATTTGTACAATAATTTTTTGTGCACTCAAACAACAAATATACACAATCACAGGAATGAATACAAACACAAACCCATCTTAAATTCTTGTAGATCCGCATGACACAAAAATGCACATCAATTGCAATTCATAATTACATAAATACTCTATCTCTCTCTCTCTCTCATGAAATACAAAAATCTCAATAGAGTTCTCGAAACCACATTCACCATCACCTACAATAGTTTGCAGAGCTTGAACCTTCAACCATGGAGAAACAGAGAAGGGAGAGTTTGGTTTGGGTTCAAAGAGAGAAACCATCACCATGGTGGTGGTGAAGAAGCTCCTTAGCTTCGGCCATGAAGCCTTGGTGAAGAGAAACTAAACGACTCTTGAGAGAAGAGAGGAGAAGAAGGCGGGAATGAAATCAAAATTTTGAGTTTTACATGAGCTACAGTAACTTCTTAAATTTAGAAGCTATTGTAGCAAAATTCTAAAATTTTTTAGGAATACATACCCCAATGTTGCTAGAATAGTTAGAATTTTGGTGTATAGGGATGTAAAATAGCATGTTGGGGGGTTTTACACTCTTAAATACTAAGAGCAATCACACCAAATGGTGTAAAGTCTTCTAAAATAAAAATAAGTACAACTTTTACACATTTTATGCAAAAAAACACCCACATCAGTGGGTGTAAAAACGTGCATAAATGTGAAAAGCTATAAATGAGCTACAGTGCCCGTGTAAACTTACACAGGCACTGTAGCATGTGGATTTAGTTTTTTAATGGTTTTTTCTCTCTCCTCTCTGTACTGACTCTCACCCTTCCTCTCTTTCTCATTTCACTTAGGCGCACAGCTCTCCCTTTCTCTCATCTCATCAATCTGGCCTGCTCTAGCTTCCACCGATCGCCGAGGAGCAAGTCGAGTCCGTCGCCTACAAGATCGAGCAAGCCGAATCGCCGGACGAGTTCGCTACCTACAACGCGAACGGAGTTCTCCGACGGAGAAACCTGCGGCTTTATTCTGAGCATCAAGGAGTAGAAATTAGGCCACCACGTTGACAAAGACGAAGATTTAGACGCCGAAGAGCAGCTCTCACATTCTCTCATCTCATCAATCTTTGGATTTTTTTGGTTTTTTTTTTTTTTTTTGGGTTTGTTTCTTTTTTTTTTTTTTTACTGGTTTTCTTTGGGATTTCGATGTGATTGGAGGTCGGAGGCGTCGCCTAGAATCTCGTGGGTTTTGATCCATTTTTGGTTGAGTTTGAGGTCGGCGGCCATCGCGAGGAGGTGGTTTTTTTTTTTTTTCCTGGTTTTGTGTGGGTGTGGGTCAGTGATGATCTTGCCGCCGATTGGGTGGGTGATGATCCTGGTTGGGTGGTGATGATGGTGGCTAGGTGGTGATGATGGTGGTGATAGTGGCTGGGTGGTGATGATGGTGGCTGGAGTGATCATTGATTGTAACGGAGGGATGATAAAAAATTGTAAAAAAATAAATATTTTATTGAATAAATGTGTAAAATAGATAAATTGATGTTGGTGTATTGTAAAAGTGAGTGTGTAAAATAGAAAAAATAGGTTTTTTCGTGTGAAATAGATGGAAATTTTGAACGAGCTGATGTGAATGCTCTAATGCTCTGAACGGTTTCTTCTTTTCATCCCAATTGTAAAATTTAGTGCGGCCTGTGTGGGTAATTTTTTGATTCTCACTATGTGAAAAGACACAAGGAATAAATTATATGAAAACCACCTAAATTTATTTGGGATGAAAGAGTCTTATATCTTTATTAGTATTTCATAGTATTATTAACGAAGACATTTAGAATTCAAATTTTATATCTCTCACTATTGAAGAATAATAAACAAATAAATAACTCTAGTAATATAAGTTATGCAAATTAAAATGGGCTAAATGTTGTTATTACCTTACATCATTACTTACCAAAAATAGAAATGATTTTACATAATCTTTTGAAAGAAATATGTTAATGTGACTTGAATTTAATGAGGTGGTGCATGCTTAACCAATACACCCACCATAGGTTATCATATTTCATAGTAGGCCAATTGCATTTATTAGATGAATGACAGCCGAAAAAAGATTAAAGTATATTTTTTTGGCTTTTAAAATTTATAAGCATTTTGCCATTTGGCATTATATGGGCGGCGTGTATTAATGGATGACACTAATCTCATCCTTAACAGTTTGATTACAAACATAAATAGACTTATATGGTTGATGTGACTTAACGGAATACATTCATTTTACATTTAACAAATCAAATTACTAATGAGAATGGACAGCATGGTTAATATGAAAACACAACCAAATATGAAGGGTCAAAATAAAAATAATGAAATGTAAAAGGTCAAAATGAGAACATCTCCAAACTTTATTCTCTCCGTACATTAATAGGTTGTCGCTCAAACCCCTTACCCCCTCTTGAAACCCCTAAGCACTTTGTGTATGAAAATGCATCATCCACCTATGCAGGGGCGTAGCTATGTGTAGGGGGGGGGGGGGGCATCCCTAAATTGAAATTTTTTTAAATATGTATAATGTAAGGACTACGAGATCTATTAGTCTGAGCCCACTTAGAACAGTAAATTTGTACAATTCAACTTAGGTCTAAATCAATAAATTTGTAAGAAAGGGAAACAAACAACAAGAGGAGGCTCAGCCCAAGGATGAGAATAAGGAAGGAAGACTTCGTATTATAGAGTATGTAGGTAAATGGCTTTATACAAGTTTGCCCGAGGAGGCCAATATTACATAGAAAAATACAATGTTCACGCTCTTTTCTCAATGTTCTTGTTTTTTACTCTTTTCTCTCTGATATTTCTGTCTAGATTCCTTTTCTATGGAAACTTTCTTTCTCTTATATACTTTCCCCTACTTCACATATTGACCCCTCATTTTTACCTAACAAAATTCTCATCGTGACACCTACCCCTTTAAACATCTTATGAAGGTGGTAGAAGGAGCTGTTTAGCTGTGAACCGCACTATTCAGGTCACTTACTCATCAATGCAGCTAATAAAACTGTTGCCCACCATTTAATGCAGAGGCAACAGGCTACCCCAAACTAGAAACTTCCCCTATGATCTTTTATTCTCTCTCATTAGATCCCTCCTCCCACTTGGAACGCTTGAGAGTCTTTTTGACTCATCTCTTCCTCTTCCCGGGAAACCTTCCTCCTCGGGCCCATGGCCTATGAAATCCCCCTACTTATACTACAACTCTTCAACTTCATCATCAGTCCTCAGGCACCCACATATAATTATTTTAATATTTTCAAAATTTTGTCTACAAAAATAAGAGTTGGCCTCCAAAATATGTGATTTAGTCCAATGATGCTTTTTAAAAAAAAAATTTGGTCTAATAGTCATAGAGACATAACATTATTTTCTGCAATTCTATTTTTTGTTATAAAATGTGCTCTTATCTATACTACTATTTAAGGGGTTTTTCCTGTTTGGATTCCATATTTTTTAGTTCAAAAATACCCATACACTCCTATATTTAAGTAGAAATAAAATTAAAGGACAATCTAGTAAAAATGCAACTCTAATTTCCACTAAAACACACTAAAACATTACCTAAAAAATAGGATTACTCTCTTGTTAAGTTTTAAATTACTTTATCCACTTTTAAATTACTTTTTCTAAATAAAAATTATATATATTAGTTTTTATTTATTTATTATTTATTTTGTCTTTTTATGTGATATGCGGCAATTTTTTTTTTAAGGAAACCGTGGGTAGGTTTTTTTTTTTCTAAAGAAGGTGGGGTAGTTTTATTTTTTTACGGAGCTTGGTATAGGTGTTTTTAATAGAAAACCGTACGGTAGTTTTTTTAGAAGGTGGGATGGGTTTTTTTAGGAGAAAGTGGGGATTGTGGACAATTTTTATTTTTTCACTTTTTTGTTATTAATTTTTGTTGATTTATAGTTTTAACTTTATTTTTTATTTTTTAAGAATAAGAATAAGTTAATTAAATTTGGAGTATTTTTTGTAAATAACTAACTTTTTGAATCCTCTTAATATATAGAGATAGAAAAATATAGAGAAGATAAAACAAAAAATATAGTTTTTTCTACAAAATAGGATCACTAACAAAAAAAAAAAAAAAAAACCTCATCACAACGCGCAGGTTTTTTTAGAAGGTGGGATGGGTTTTTTTAGGAGAAAGTGGGGTTTGTGGACAATTTTTATTTTTTCACTTTTTTGTTATTAATTTTTGTTGATTTACAGTTTTAACTTTATTTTTTATTTTTTAAGAATAAGAATAAGTTAATTAAATTTGGAGTATTTTTGTAAATAACTAACTTTTTGAATCCTCTTAATATATAGAGTAGATAAAATAAAAAATATAGTTTTTTCTACAAAATAGGATCACTAACAAAAAAAAAAAAAGCCTCATCACACGCGCGAAGCACGTGTGATGAGGCTAGTATTTGTTAAATATTTGATAAATTTTGATACCAAACATGTTTGAATCTATATCTTTTTCAACCCATTATATGGGTTAGAGCAAGATAGCTTCAAATATGTTTGGAGTCTAACTTTTTTCTCCAAGTTTTGGATCTTTCATATTTTTGAAAATTTCATTAGTTCAATTGAAATTTTTTTTACTTACTTTAATATAAAATTTGATAATTTGTATTGAAAATAAAAATTTTTAAGAAATTCACTATAAAAATGGTAAAAAAATGATTTTATATTATGAAAGATCGCCATCAAACATAATTTTGATTGAAAATACTAAGTTCTTTTTTTTTTTTTTTTTTTTGGGTGGTGTATGTATATATATAACTTATCAAAAAAAAAAGTGTGTATATAATTTAAAAAAAAAATTGTATATATGTATGTGTGTATGAGGTTTTCTTGATAAATATATTAATGTTGCAACTTGACCCCTCCAAACAAAAATTTCTTACTTCACCCCTACACCTATGAGGGCAGGTGGTAAAACATATATTCCCCTGTATCTAAAATCTTATTTGGTTTGCCCCACAATCAAAGACTAAAAGCTAAATTAGAGTTGAAATAGGAGTGAGAGTATTAGTGGGAGTTGTGCTTTTTTTTGGGGGGAGCGGGGGTAGGGGGGTGTTGTTGAAGGGTTCGTTTGTTTGGGTGAAAAGAGGGAGGATGAAAAATAGATGAAGGAAAATAGGGTGAAAAATATTGTTTTTCACTGTTCGTTTGGAGAAGGAAAATAGGAAGGAGAGAAAACTGGGGAGAAAGTTTTCTCTCCGGGCCTACATTTTTTTTTCCTTCCAAATCAGAAGGAAAATCTAGAGAGAAAAGTGTTATGGTAGTACTTTTACAAAAATACCCTCTTCCCACCTATTTTTTTTCAACGTTCTCTTTTTTTTTTTTTTTTTTCAACGTTCTGAACACCTGAACATTCTTTCTTTCTTTCTTTTTTTTTTTCAATGTGACCTAATCTAATTTTTACATTATAATAATAAAAATAATAATATAAATTTATATATATGATGTGACAAATTTTATATTATGTAACAAGTACAAATAATTCTATTTCTTACCTATTATGTAACAAGGGTATAATAGTCAATTTATATAAATTATATTTTCCTTCATTCTCCAACCGAACAAAAGAGTTTTTCACCCCTCTAACTGAACACACAAGTAGGAAAACTATAAATATTTTTCATCCTCCCACAATTTATCATCCCTTCACTTTTCCACTCCTCCAACCGAAGGAACCTTAAGTTACCTTAAGTTACCTTATTAGAAGTGAGAGTATCTTATAGAAGTATTTTAATTACACAAATAGAAGGATGGAAACTGAAATCCTCTTCTCCTAATAGTAATAGATGACAAATAAATAACAAAACATTTTAGCGGAATTGATGATGTAATTGATTAGGGATTGGACTCGGTCCGCGTATTCCTGTAAGATTTAGAGTGTATTTGAAGAAAGCCATGTTCGTACCTTTAGGTGTTGGTGACAGTGACAACGCTATTTTTGTTGCGATTGAGATTGAAGATTGAATTATTTTGATTCTTGGATTTGATTGCACCCATTCTCTTCCCTTCAATTTAGGATCATTTTCCTCTAATTGAGGAATTATCCCTCAGCAGTTAGCAGGGATTGAGAGACACAAAACTTGGAGGTGAAAAAGGGTCTATGCAAATCTTTCATTTCTGAAGAAACTTTGACTTTAGTGAAAATGACAGGGCTTTAAGAAGTTGTGGCCAAACTGAGGTTAATCGGTCCAAACTCCAACTGCCAAGTCAGCCCCCATGTCTGAGACCAAGGTGACCCTACCAAGCCATAAATACTCTCTTTCAAGAACCAACTAAACAACACTTACATACACTGCTTAATTGGCACTTCTATGTCCAAAGTGTTTGAGAATTTAAGAGAAAAGAGATTTTAAATTGCAAGATTAGTAGTATATTGCAACTATTTAAATAAATATTAAAAAAAAAAAATAACAACAACAACAATCAGTTTTGTGTAGGGGTCAATAACCAAAGAAAAAAAAATTAATATAAAAGGTTAGAAATATATATATTATTAAGGCTAAATGGTAGTGCACACTTGGTTCTTATACACACTTTACATTGAAGTTATAATTTAGTGCAAAATGTGCGTGTATGATTGTGTGCAACAACTAGTGTGAAATAAACAGTGTGTACGAATGCGTGCAATAGCTGATGTGAAACGAATATTGCTCCAATATTTATACAAGGACATTACAAAGTTACAACTTACAACATAGTATATTACTCCATGCAAAAATTGACCTGGCAAAGGTTCTCACCAAAACACGATCTATCTTCTTCTTCAAATGTTGGAGAAGTTGACTGCAGAGCTCGAATAAGTTGAACTTCATCAGTTTCAAAAGTAGCATCAAAGGCTCCCACTTTAGATGCATATTTTATCATAGTAAATGCAGGAAAGAATCAAACACCTTAAAAACCAAATCCCACAATAATCTGACTTTGGTTATCCCTAATCATAACAATTCCCTTACCTAAGCGACCTTGCAAATTCTGCCTACTTTACTTCCAAAGAAGAGCCAAGCCAACTCCGAAATCCACTCTCTATCCACAGCAAAAGCATTGGTAAATTGGAGTCTCTAAAACATATATGGTTTTTCAATACGCTTCCTAGTTACAATCAAGTCTTGTTTTAATATAAAACATGACTTGGGAGCGTAGATATAAATGATCGTAACCAACAGAACAACAATCAGTTTGTTTCTTGTTTGGGTCAATAATGAAGATTTTCCATATTCCGAAAATAATAGGGTTGTATTTATTACACAAAATGTTACACATTTTTACACGTCTTATTTTTTAACTGAAACCATGATTTGGAGTCATGATTTTGAACTTAAAAATCGTGACTTCAAATCATATTTTTAGTTCAAAAATAAGGTACACGTAACAGCTTGTGTGCAACAAATATTATCCTAATAATAACAATAATAATAATAATTTGAGAAGGTGTTATCTAAGAAGTATAGAACTGAACCAACCTGAGAGAAGAAACAAAACCCCTGGTTCTTCTCTTCACTCCGCTCACAGTTAATTTTGGTATGTGTTTGTTTTGATCGGAAAATATTGAACAACCAAGAACATAAAAAAATATGCCATAAAATCAGGGCTGGCCTTAGGCCTAGGCCAATTAGGCGATTGTCTAGGGCCCACCCTAGTAGAGTAAGGCTCCAAATTTGGGAGAATTTTTTTAATAAATACTTTTGGCTTTTGGGATACATTAAAAAAAAAAATTAGTGATCGGTGATATATCTTTGTAATTCTAATATTGTAAATTTTATAATATCTCTAACATATTTGTAAGCCTTATATCATTGATCACATTTATTACAACATTAGTTTGTAGTAAAATTTGTTATAACTTTATCATTTTTTCAAAAAAAAAAGTCATATTAAAAAGTTAAAAGAATGAATTTTTTTTATATAAAAATTATTATATAAAATATTAATTAAATATTATTTAAATGATAACACAAATACCTCATTTGAAGTTTTCACTTAGCCTCCAAAACTTTTGAACTCGCCTGCATAAAATCTAGAAATAGTTAGCAACATAAGTCTAGTTGTCTACTCGGATCAATTCATTATCCGAAATTCTCAAAAGAATAATTTCTTTGGCTGCTAGCATTGTTGAGTGTTTTGGACTTGGGTTGACGCTGGTTTGGCACAGCCTTTAAGTATCTTTTAACTACTTTTATCTTTTGTTAAGTAAGTAAGCTAGTCCTCATTTCTTCCTCTTTTTTCTGCTATGCCCAGTAGAAGAGGCTGCCAGTCTTGCTGTATCTCCAATGGCTTTATGCAGTGATTATGAGTCTCTGAGTGATTACTTTGTTTTATATCCTTGAAAGCTCTCTCGTACCTATCAATCAAAATGTTACAAGTATCAGCACTCCAATAGAATTTGGGACCTTGCCTTGAAATAAGAGTTTGTTTGTTATGAATAATTTTGAGTCTGCACAGAAGTTATTTTCTTTTGATTAGCAGAAGATAGTGACCACTGATCACAAAGTGATATTTCAAATTTTCAACAATATTTTTGAGATATTTCACTTATCCAACACAACACAATTCAGAGGTTGTTGCGACTGAATTCAGTTTATGAAAACAATTTTTTTGGGAAACTCTAAAGACAGTTGACAAAGTGAGATTTAAAGAATCTATGCAAACATAAGTTAAAATTTCTATTTGTCATTGATTTTTCTTTTTGACAAAATCGATGTAAACTAAATAGTAGGGATAGTGTTGGAATTAGGAAAAAGTGGACATTGAAAGTTCTGTTCCTTAATGGAAGATGTGATCCAAAGTAAAAAAAGGCATGAATAAAATCAAAGCTCAAAGGTTGTGCTCTTGATGCCTAACAAAATGGAATTTAGCGTTGTCCTCCAATTCTAATTTTGTTCACACGCTATAGTCAATTCTAATTTAGCGTTTCTTTTCCCTGGTTTCTTTTTTTTTGGTAAACTGTTTTCCCTGATTTCATTCTATATGACTTGTACTTCTTCTATTTTCAAAATTTTGATAGTTTAGAATACTTGGCTTTCAAGCTTCTGGTTTTCTTAGCAGTACTAAAGCGAAACTTGGAAACAAGTCAATCAACTACATCATTGATCACAACGTTGTAGGTTTCACATCTTTTCCTCTAAATTTTTATGCCAATTTTAAGATATAATAATCTTCAGGATTTACTATTTCCCCCCTTTTGGATAATTTTTCTTAGTGTGAACATAGAAACTATTGCCTACATGGTCACATATGATCGCAGTGCTATTACAGGCTTAATTACCATTTCTATATTTGCCACCCTCTATCCTTCCTTATTGCAGTGCTACATGCCTAAACATCAATATACTTGTCTGCATAGGCCAAAGAAATAAAAAATTTCATATTTTCTTCATAGCAATTTGAGAAGCAACCGCCTTTAAATTTGGTTTTGTTATCTAAAATGTGGGCCATGTGGCTGCCATGAATTGTTTTGTACAGGGTTTGCAGATTGGCTCAATCTGCGGTCCATCCTGCCAAGCAACACCCTCTAATTGGTTACACACTTGCAATGCGTACGCCCAATATGGGCTAAACTGGATCTCTCTAAGAACTACAAAAATGAAAACCCAGTTTTATTCTAGCTGTGTACCAAACTGGATCTCTCCATCATTTTAGATTCTCAGCTAAATATCAATTTGTTCGTCCATACACAATGTAATGAACCAAAAAGCTTTGTTTGGATGTTGGACTGGATCAAGCTGAGGATTGCATGAAGAGGGAAGTGATAGGATTTTAGGAGTTTCTAAGAGAATAGGCATGAGCGTTTGGGTAATTTTAAGTGTGTGTGTTATTGTCAGATTATATTTTCAATTTAGCCATATTGTATTTAAGTAAGGGAATGCAGAATTTCAACTCTAAACTCTATTACAGCTCAGTTCATATCACACCCTGTTAGTAGTTGTTAGGAATCATCACTAACATCACATGTTACAAAAATGGAATAATGCCAATTTCATTTGGCTCAAATCCATATACATGAAAGAAAGTACTCAAGACTAGAGAGCTCTTGGGTTTTGCCCTATTGGACCAATGACTGACCGAAACACAAATAAGGCAAATTCAATCCCATCTCTATAGCATGATCCCAGCTTGACATAAGATTTGTTGTGAAAATATTATGTCACTAGCTTCTTTCTCTACTTTTTACTCAGCTTATTGACAAGCTAACAACAATGGCATCTCCTCCTTTTCGCTGCAATAGTTGTGAAAAAGTTTTAGGTTCTATCAAGGCCCTTTGTGGCCACACGCCATGGAACTAATCCTTGCAATTATTCATTGTTGAAGAATGATGTAGAGTTACGTTTATGAATGAGGTGCAAAGTCTAAGGTCTTCCATTTCCACACGTAACAACAATTAAATTAACTGGTCATGTTCCCGCACAATGCGCGGATAATGCTTTAAGTGTTATGTGAAAAACTTATATAGAGTATTCAAAATATTTTAAAGCAATAACAAGAAATAATGTAATAACATATAACATGAAGAGATTTTTGTTAAATTAATGATGTAATACAAAACTAAGGGGATGGAGAATTTAAACTATAGAGAAAAAGTTACATAAATTAGAAATTAGTTATTATGTGGTGCAATATCTTCTCAAAAAAAAAAATGTGGTGTAATAAGTTGATTGTTTGTTTAATCATTTATTTTTTTGCTAAAGTTTTTAATCATAATTTTTGTTTCTACATTGGCTTCGAGTCAGCATAAAAAAATTTGTAATTTCATGTAACTGTTTAGTTTTTTTTTTTTTTTTTGAGAAAAATGTAAATGTTTAGTTGGCTTATGGAAATATTATCTAAAATTTATGATGTCACCTTTATGTTATTGAAGTACGATAGTGGTAAGTTAAACACTCAGTGAAATTAATGATATCCTATCAATAGAATTTTATTATAATCCAAATATGTAAAGAAGTTGAGATGTAAAGTTAAATGAAAAATTACTCTTACAAAGCGCCACATGACAGAATTGCATGGTCTCTCATGTGATGTTTTTTCTTTTATATATATATATATTAAAAAAAACATATGAAATTCTTATATTTGTGCACGCATATATATATATATATAATTAGTGCATAGTTACAGATAATTAATGTGTATTAACTTTATTGACACATTCAATGAATTAAAAGTTTTACATAAATGTAAACTTTGATGAGATATAAGCCTAAATGAGAAAAGGTCAACAAATATGCCACTTGACAGAACATCATGTTTTTTCACATGAGATCTCTGCTTTTTTATATATATATATATATATATATATATATATATATTGATTGATTGATTGATATTGATGAATGATGATTACCTAAAAACTGAAAAGACAAGAAGAAATTTAAATGGTATAGAAAATAGAGTTCCTCAACCAGAACTGCACAATGTGCAAGGTTCCTTGTCAAGGCTATATCTCTATCTTTAGGTTAGGGACCTCACAGTTATTGAACTAAATTTGTCATTTGACCTGAAATTAGAGTTAACGAGATGGCAAAATCTATATTTGAAAGAGAGGTGCTACGTCCACAACATTTTTACAACATTTTCACAACAAACCAGAGTTGGTTAGATGTTATTGGTTTAAATTTGAACTTATCGCTGAAATTACTTTTCTACCCCACCATTAATAACCTATAACAACTTGCCACATAGGATTTGTTGTAAAAATGTTGTGAAAATGTTGTGGACATAGCATTTTCCTATTTGAAATGAGATCCAAATCCTAATGAACCATGGATCCTCTTGAGATCTTGGGCCCATTTTTACCACTTTGCAATTTTTATATATTTATTTTATTTTATTTTTTAGATATAACCTCTGCAACTTCACTAACAATTTTCTCATCAGCATAGAGATTGCCAAAGTGAATCTGCAAAATAATAAATTCCATCAAAAGGCACAATAGCTAATCCTTTTACATGCCAGATCAAGATTAGCTCCCAATTACAATATAGGATAGGATTTAGCATTGAATTACTTTTTGCTTTCAATTTAGTTTATTTTCATTTAACAAAATGATACCTAAATTTAACAAATTGATACCTGAGCTACCTTTGCGTTGGTGGTTTATGAAAGTGCTTGAATCTTGTTAATGTATTCGTCCTTAAATTCGGGAAAAAAGTTAAATAAAAATAAAGAAATAGTAGTAATAATTCAACAATTAGCATGTGTGCTTAAAAACTTTTCTATTTTTTAAAATGTTACAAATTTTCACTCATCCCAATTTGGGTTTATGCGTTTTTTCTGTGATTGGCAAATGCATAAACCTCGTTGGATAAACACATAAATCCTAAATTTAGATGAATGAAAAATTGTAATATTAGAAAAAAAAAATTAAAATAAAAAAGGCTTTAATCATGTGCATAGAAAACCCAATAATGATGGTTTACAAATATATATTAGCCTTAGAGGGTGATGGCAATGTGTTAAGCACAAAATCAAAAGAGAAAATTAATAGCTTTAACTTGAGAGAAACTGAGAGAAGGCTTTTCACTTAAGACAAAGCCAGAGAAAAATAGGAGTGGTGTTTTCTACTGTTTTTGTGAAGTGCATGCATCATGGAAGATTGGTAACATTTGAGAAATGCTAGTCTCACACTCAAAACCACAACTCTGCCCACAACTTGCCCATATACAAGTCCCCACATGGGCTCACCATCACCCCTCCACCAACCACGACTCACCACATGGGTGAGTTGTGGGCAAAATTGTGGTTTTGCGTATAGCACTAGAATTTTTCGTAACATTTAGGTTAGGAATTTCCCTCGTATTATAGAATTATTTAGATATCAAGACTTCATTGAATATTTTGGTGTGAAAATAGCATTGTAATTCCTAAAGATAACTTTAGGAATTGCTATTCTCTTCCCTTAAACCTATTGATGGTGAAATTGAATTCTCACATTTTTATTATTGAATTTACCTCACTATTCAACCCGTATCTAACAAATAATATAGAATTGATTCAAACCGTAGAAACCGTTTAGAGTTGACTCAGCCACATTTAAAAAGGAACCGACCATCCGATGGAGCCGAGACTAGCAAGTAGAGACCGATGCTTTTTCTGATGTGAAATTGAAGGTGAACTAAATTGGCCTATATATACATATAGTAACCTTACGTCGTCATTTTATGCATAGATTTAGGTTTACAAATACACTTATAAATAATACTTTTAGAGCATTTATATCAAGAATGTTAAAAATTATAACTTTTAACAACTCAAAACACTACTTTATCTATTTTAACATCTCACTTTATAATACACCCAATATCAAAGGATTTTTTTTTTTACCACTTCATTAAAACATTATTTTTTTATCTGCGTCTTTTCCTCTCTTTATATATATATATATCTCTCTCTCTCTCTCTCTCTCTCTCTCTTCTCCGGTTTTGAGGATGAATTCACCTAATCAGTCTACAAATAAATATGTTGCCCATCATGCAATTTATCAACTAATTCGGCAATTGACTGAGAACAATCAGAACCTGCTTGAGTTATCAAAAATTGAGGATTAAAAAATTATCAGATTTTGACAAACGATTCAACTCTACTTGCTCCCAAGGAAGTCACTCAAGATGAAAAACGGGTACTATGGTTGATTCATAGTTAAAGTCAGCTAGATAAAACCTTGCCCAAAGGGCCAAAATCAAACTGATAACCACCACAATCAAACCCCCCTTTCAAACCCAAACCCAAATCAAACACACATTACAACTAGAGACCTATTAGCCACAAGTGAAACCACTGAGAGCCACAATTACAACTGGAACCACCGCAACCCAGACCCACACTCGCTAAACCACTACAGCCCATAAGCCAAAATCACACCAATAACCACCACAATAAGAGGGGGAGAAGGAGAAGATGAGAAAGAGAGAGAAGCAAACCTGACAAAAAAGAAAGAGACAATGAGTTTAAAATGTTATTATTTTATTATGGCACGCAGCTACAATGAGCTGCTTGAGATGGCAACTCACTATATTTGAGTGTCAAAATATTTAGCATTTGAGAGCTTTGATGTAGTAGATATTTTTGTGTGTTGGTTGTTAAATTGGATTTATGGCATTTTCAGACTTCTTAATTTGAATACTCTTACATGATTATAGACCTCATAGACCATAACTCAAAAATAATACAACAATGTAGTAAAAGATGATCTACACTTTTGCAAAATGGCATCACTGCAAATGGGAAAGCTGAGGTCTGCAATGGTTTCAGTTATAGGGAAATGGACCCACTGGTTTGGTAAAAAATTTGAGAAATTACCAAACTATTCGAAGACAACCCTAACACAACATTACTCATTAATATATTTGGTTTCCTCCACTATTTCAAGAAATAAAGTAGCAATAATAGGGGGAAAATTGCGTTTATGTTGTTAATTGAGAAAGACGTTATGAATAAATTTTGAATAAAATACCAATTATCTGTTAGTATAAATAATCCTCTTCTAATTGCTTGAATCATGTGAAGTAACACACAATTGTCATTAACACTCACACGTAACATAAGAATTTTTCTTGTTAGCCAAATTCCATTTCATAACATAGGCGAGTATGTTATTCTTGGAGCACTCGTATAGCAGGTGGTAGTTACTTTACTTTTGAATGATATTCAAATTTCTTGGATGATGAAACTTTCTACTTAATTTAATCCTAAATCATATTATAAACCTAGAATTACGAAAAAATTGAAAAAATTTGTACTAAAAGAGTATAAGATAAATGAAGTGAAAAAAAAAAAAAAAAAAAAAAAGACCCTAAGAGGTTTGTTTGGTTGGGAGGATGGAAAAGTATGAGGATAGAAAATGGAGAGAGAATGGAAAAGTGGGAGGATAGAAAATATTTTAGTTTCTCTCATTTTGTGTTTGGTAGGAAGAGTGGAAAAGTTGAGAGATGGAAAATTTTTTTGTTTGGTTGAAAATAAAATTTGTATAAATTTACTATCATGTCCTTATTAAATAACACAAAAAGAAACACATTATACTTTTTTAAAAAATTGTGTACATTATACTTTTTAAAATAAAAAATAAAAAACAGCATAAAAATTAATGAGAAAATAAACAAATGAGCAGCCAAAAAAAAAGAAGAAGAAAGCTACACGTCCAAAAATCTAAAAAAAGCCAACAAGTCCAGACATTTAAAAAAAAAATGCCAACACGTTAGTACCAGAGAAAGAAAAAACAAAAACAAAAAAAAAAAAAAAAAAAAAAAAAAAAAAGAAAAAGAAAGAAAGAAAGAAGAAGCCAACACACATTAGTAATGAAAAAAAAAAAAAAAAGAGCTAACACATTGGAGACTTGGAGGTCAATTTCAAGGGTATTTTTGGAAGCTCATTTCATGAGTTTTTCCTTCCAGATTTCTCTCTATTTTGGGTTGAAAACTTTTTGGTAGACCCAAGAGAAAACATTTAAACTCCACCATTTATTTTCTTTCCTCCCCACCCAACCAAACATACTCTATTAAAAAAAAATTCTTCCTATTTTCTGTTCAAAGTTTTCCATCCATTCTATTTCGCCTCCAAACAAGCACACTCTAACTATATGACAAAATGGTGATGAAGGTACTGAATTGGCACCTAGATTCTTAAATGGCCCACGGTTTTATCCTCGACAATTACCTAAAAATAAGGTACCTTTCAATTAATTTTCTTCAAAATGTAGATAACATTGACATTTCATCTCCATTTCATTAAAGAAATAAGCATTACCCTCACTTTCAGTCGAATGCTTACGAGAAATAAAATGAAATGGAATGGACATTTCCTTCTAATTATTTCTTACCACCTAACATCCATTTAAGAGCACATAAAATAATGAAAATAAATGAAAATGAACAAAAAAAAAATGTTACATACTCCTCTTATCTTTATATCATGATGGGCCAAAGTGAGGTGAAGGTGGCAACTCAGTGTGAAGTTTTTGGAGCAATTTTTCCGTGTTGTAGCAAGGCTCAATTTAATAATATAATACTTCTTTAAAAAAATCTATTGTTTTTACTAGAATTGATTTAATTTAATAGTAATCAGTAATCCAAGCAATGCACAATAAAGTTCAAAATAATATGATTTTTTCTTTGGGTCTAAATATGAAATTTGATCGTTATGATAATTATTAATAATCATTTATTATAATTATATATATATATATATATATTATATTAGGCAAATTTGTAACAATGACATTCCTAGCTGTGTTTTGTCACATATGTTGCTCTGGTAAGACAACAAAGCTTCACATGGACCCCGAGCCCGAGTACTAGAAAATGTATTTTGTATTAAATGATATCACGTCATTCGTATGACCTAAGAGCATTCTTATCAAATATTGTAAAAAATTTAGCATTTACTCTCTCAAAACTTATATTTATAACATATACAATACCACTTTCCAATCCAACCTATATCAAAACTTCTATTTTTTTTACAATTTCACTTAAATATTGTTTCTTTATTATTTTTCATTAATTTTTTATTTTTTCTCTCTCTCCTTTGTGGGCCCCATAGAATAAAAAATCATTTAAAGTTTTGCAATTGGTGAATAATGCCATTTCAAAAATGAGATGGCACTATTCATCAATTGCAAAAATTTTGCAATATGAAATGTTTGATGGAGGGGCTTAAACCTTTCAAATGCTAAAAAAATAAGATTTTTAGCATTTGAAAGGTTTGATAAGAACGCTCTAATAAATTAGAGACGTGTGTAAAAATAACAAACCATTAACACGTCTTTCATTTGTTGGTAGAGTAGTTATTTTTTACTGATATGTCTCACATTTATTGGATTTTGATATCGCTGACATGATATTATTTGATACTAAATACCTTCTCAGATTACTAGGCAGACAACTTTTAGTAAACATTCATAAGCTCGGTATTGTGAATTGTGTTTTGGTTTATACATGGAATTATATATTCAACTATTTATATAAAATATGATACGTTAAGATTCTAATTGGGTTTAAATAGAACATAAATTTTAAATACAACTACATAATATATATTAAAATAATTACGTGTAAAATTGTGAAGTCTCAAAACTTTATATAACACAATATTATGAGGTTAACTAAAAACGAAACAATTTCAGTCTTATAAAGAGTATAAATAATATTGTCTTATTATATTTATTTTATTTGGTATAATATAATATTTGTCAACTTTTAATGCAATATTGTTTAAAATAAAAATAAAATGCCTTGTAACTGAGTAGCTCAATTAGTTGGCATATTTTTGCGATTTCATCAGAAACATTCAAAGTTTAAATCTTTTCAGGCTCAGCTATCAAATTATCAATAACAACAATAATAAGAGAAAGAATGTGCCAAATATGTAAGAGAGTATTATAGGGAGTATGTATGTTTTGTACAAGCTATTAAGATAACATTGGAAAAGATTAAATTCTATAAAAATGAAGGGTAGAACTGAAGTTTTATACCCTCCAAAGTCCAGTCCCTACACGCCACATCATTTAATTACTTATTAAAGAATAAGCACAACTACACTTAATCAATTCTAATATTCATTTAAAAATCCAACTAAACTGGAACAAAGAATTTATTAAGATGTTATTAAGTATAATAGTATGTATTGAGTTTTAAGTAAAAAATTGATGTGACAATATCTTATTGAATTGTGAAAAATATGAGTTTTACATTCATTCTTACCAAATTCAGACTCATTGGAATTTTGGTTAAAGTTCCTTATCGGCAATTCCATTCCCTTTCTATCAGTCCAATTTGACTTTTTATTAGTGTTTTGAGAGAATAAACTGGAACAAGCATTCCAGTCTACCGTTGCAACCTCTTATAAATCTCTGAAACACGTAAATAAACGGAATTCATCTTTTAAAAAAACTTTCTTTTGCATTCATTTCCCATTCCCAAAGAAACTATAAACTCCCAAACTGGAGAATGGATAATAAAATAAAACATACCTGAAGGGAGAGCCTCACATTATAAATTACATGAGCATCAAATTCCACTCAAGAATCTACAGGAGCGTCAGACCTTGCATGCAGTGCAGAGAGTGAACATCGGAGCAAGAGAGCATGTCACCCAAGTAACTCAGTTCCATACATAGCTCCATTGAATGTTAACAACAGATTAATGTGGGGATAATTAGATTAATTTTTCAAACTAGGAATGAAAATACTACCATAACACTTGAGCAAAATAACAAATTCTGGTTCAAAAGCAGTCAACTTCAAACAAAATTGTAGTATATTAGCAACTGAATAAATAGGCACTTCTCTTTCTTTCTTTTTTTTCTTTTTTTCATTAGATAATAAAATACAAGCACTTGCAGCAATCTTCTCTGAATATTGCAAGCAATGTCTTGGACAATGAGCCTCTTAGGTTCCAAATGGGAGCATCTCCTCTTCTACCCAGTGATCCCTTATGACTTTGAATTGGTCCTTGCTTCATTGAGGCTCTACAATCCAGTTTATGGAATTTGTTTGTTAATATCAGTGTAAAAAAATTTCGAAAGGACAAAAAAAAGAAAAAGCAAGGTAAGTCAAAAATCATGACAATAAATTGCTAAAGCATATTAAAATAAGTATCCTCACAACATACCAGTCGTTTGAAGGATCTGCTCTGTGCCGTTTTCTTTGAATTCTCCACATTGGGTTTCGCACGATCTAGAGCCTACAGATTAACAAATTCATGCTTGTTTATAAGCCTCTACAAAGAAAATTACTTAGAAAAAAAAAAAATTAAGTGTAAAAGTAAATGCTCTGCTTGTGTGTGCATGCATGTGAATGTCTCTATTTTTGTTTTTTTTGTTAGTAATGGAAATTCTATTCAAACATTTAAAAAAAGAGTCACCTAAGCATACATGACGTATGACGTATGCATTTAGGGCTCAATGCAATCAAGAACACAAATTACAAGCATCAATCAAATCATAAATCAAAAAAATTGAATGGCTTCGTACGATAGACATTCAATCTGATAACGTTTTAAAAAAGAAAAGTTTTATATCGATTATTGTCCTTTAAGTATCCCCAAAACACCGGTTTTTTCTCTCCCGTCAAATGCACCTTATCAAACAAGGAGGGACAGCCATCCAGGTAATATTGTTGTGATGCCGACCAAACTTCCCTTGCCAACATGCTAAAAGGTCAACCGCAGACTTCTACTTATATATTCTTTATCTTGAAATTGAGTCACAATTTATTAAGTAAAAAACAGTAACAACAGCAATTCAGTGACCAAAACATATAAAACTCAAAACAAAGAGAAGGCTTTTGGTCCAGTGCAATGGACAGGCCATGAGACCAATATGTGGCCAATTCTGCTACATGTCATGTCCAAAATCTGTCCAGTGCAGCACTGGACGGAAGCCAGACCCCTAACCCAGAGAAACTTCACAAGGAAAAGTAAAGCTTAACATGTAAATGAGAATATATGTACCAAAGACTCTTTTAAAACGGTACCATGCAAATACAATATAAATTCTGTCTAGCTTACTAGAGTATCACAACTCCATAAGCAAATAGAACATATGTATGTATGGGTTCCCATGCATTATAGTATCAAACAGTATACTCTTCAGACCAGGGGAAAAAACAAAAACTTCTAATGACAAGGTCAAAGGCAGAAAAATTAGTCATAAACGTAGCATCATGCAATCATGCAAATTGACATTTCAAAACCTGTGACTGACATCTGTCACTCTTCATTGCACATACATAATAAATCAAGCTTGGTGGTAGGAAAGCCCAACTAAAACACAAAAATCAAGCAATCACACGTCACATCTAATCAAACTAATTTTATTTGAACCCAATAATCGCAAACCAAAATTGATTTTATAATGTTCAACAACCTAGGTAGTAAAAAAATGAATTGGTGAGAAAAGAAAAGATGAGAATAGAATTGGCAATAAGTAGAGGCCTTATAGGATTGATTCTAAAAAAGAAAAAAAAATTATATATATATATATATATTGTGTGTGTGTGTGTGTGTGTGTGTGTGTGTGTGTGTGTGTGTGTTTAGGTGTTTTCTGTGTTCAGTTCGAAATTGAAAAAATTGGGAAACTATTGTTTTCTCATTAATGGTGAATGGTGAGTTTGTAAATATGCGGATTTTTTTTTTTGATAAGGAAACAATTTATTGATTGAAAAAAAAAAAAAGGTGCCAAGTGCACAGGCAGAATACATAAGAGTACAACACAATCATAAAAGAGAATGGGAAGGCAACAATTGAAAAACAGAAAAATACAAAACTAGTGAAGGCTCAAGGAATCCAAAATTTCTAGGAACCCACAATTGGGAATGAAGAAGACGATGAAGACCAATCATATAAGGATTTCAGAATCTAACACTTCCAGCTTCCCATGCTCCATTATAAGGATTTCAGACAATGAAGACAAATTATAATTCTTATACATGAAACACCACTCCATTATAACAATGCCTGTTCTCCTTAAGTTGTTGGCGGTCAAGATCTTCCACAAAGCCACACACCATAAAAAGAAAGCCATCCTTGGTGGGACCCTAAATTTCCATATACTTCTCCAAGGAAAATGTAGGTCACCCCTCCTTAGACTCTATAGTAGCTCTTCAGCTGGAAACCTTTGGTTCGGCAAAGGACTCCACACTAATATCTGTCTCCTCATACGGTCATACCTGATCTTAACATTGAGCGGTCATACCTGATCTTAACATTGGGCACTCTCTCCCATTATTTGTTAACTCCTCATCCTTCCGAATCTTCTTCTCCCTCTTCATTTTCACCTTCACATCCTTTACTCCCTCTTCTCTTGATTGCCCAACAAAACGCAAAAAGAGTTTGGGTTGCTGAGTTGTTCCTTGATTTAGGGTCCATGGCCTATTCAAAGCTTCAACCCTTCCTTGGTACGGGGTTGTCAATTGGAAATTGTGAATAATTTGTGTTCTTGGTGATGTTTTGGGACAATTTAGGGTGCTTCGGATGCCAATCAGTGATAGCACAATGCTTGGGTACAAGGGCCTGGTTAACCCTATTGAGTAAAATCCAGACAAATGAACTCAGCCCTAGCAGGGTCTGTTCACATCACAACCCACTGGAAAAGGTGGCTTCTCAAAATAGGATGCTTTGTAAAACTAGGAATCTATTCTTTTTATTTATTTAGTGTGCATCAATTCTTTTTTTATATTGGTAAAACAACACATCAATTTTATCTAAAGAAGGATTGGATTCAAAACTTTTCTCTTTTGACTGAGCACTTTGTTGAATCACAGTTCAAGATATTCACTATCATCTCCTTAAAAAAGAGTACTTCAACAAAATCAAGCATAATATATCACAATAATACATAATAAAACTAAGAGGGACACTTCATAAAACAAAAAAAACAAAAAAAATAGAGACTGATCAAACAGGAAAGAACCTGAATCAAAGATTCCACACGACGCCGCATCCGTGTATGCATGAAACCCTCGGAGCACTGCAGGAATATGCATGGAAAAGATTTAAATCAATCAAGAAAGGAATAAGTAAAAAAGCATGCTAAAATGAAGCATGGTACAAGCTGGAAACACCAGGAGGTGCCAGTTGAGATACAAAAACAATAGATTTCAAGATAAATGAGAGCATATTATCAAGATATGTTGTAGCTCTTGTACTTATGATGCCAAATTTCTACCATTATCTATTCAACTGAGAGCATGGTGAACATATACATGATCAACTATAGTAAACACAATAAAAGTGCTGCATGAATCCTCCTATCACCTTCCCTAGCTAGAGCACTCACTGGGCGGCAATGACAAGTAGAGTGAACATAGTAACGTGTACCCTAATGGTCATAGTGACATATACTCATGCTAAAAATATGACAGATCTACAGTGGTGTTCATACACAATAAATGCACCTCACTAGAACATAATATAGCCAAAAAACCACAATATAAATAGATTTAAACTGAATTGTGTGAATATATCCAAGAGCAAATGGTGAATTTTGTCTGATGTAATAAAGCACATCAAATTATCAAATAGTTTTAACCACAAACCAAATGTTTTTCATATAGGTACCATTTCCAGCCAAAACTAATAATTTTGTGTACATTTACCTAAATGATACTTAAGAAATTTTTGACATGCAATATGGAATCTCTGTGTAAGAAGGTGCATTGCTTTCTTTGTCATAAATATTGAGACTAGCATATGCACATGTATTAATTTTATTTTTATTTTTCTGTAATTCACATTTCCCCAAGCATGTGAAAAAATTTCAGATAAAAGAACGACGAATTCAGGCAATTTAGGTAAAAGAAATCTCACTTTAACATGATAACTAACATAAGCGTGAAATGTTGATAAACTCCAAACAGCATGGTCCAGCTTTTTGCCTTCTACATGACGAGGGAAGATAACTGCATTGGTTGAACACATGGCAATCTGTTACATTGAGAAAAGGGAGAGAGGAAAATAAAATAAAATAAAACAACTCTATTTTTCTACATTACCAAATGTCACAAATCCTGCATTGGCCGATAATGCTTCAGCAGGAGCTCCCTCCAGTTCTGGAGGAGGAGAAGGAGACCACAAACAAGAAGGGGCACTGTTAAGTCCAGCTGTACGTCTTGCTTCCACAAACTCCTAAATGATAAACAAACCTTGAATGTGAGAAACTAGAAATAACCAAGAACAGATTAAAGAACACGTACCAGAAAGGTATGCTTGGAAGTGACAACAATAGAATTACCATAAATATGGTAAAATTGTAATATTCAATATTTGAAAGGCCTGCCTAGGTTGCCCAACAGGCTCCAATTTAAATGGTCCTTCCTCCTTCCATAATAATAGGATGGAGGGTAAGCTTGTGGGTTCAAGGCCCACTTGGTGCGTATGTAGCTTACCAATAAAGTAAATTTAAAAAGGCCTTCCTAGGACCATCAACAAAATGTGAAAGTCCAGCCATATCTTTCCCAGATAAAAAATCCACATCTGCATTTTATTTCGAATGTACTCTTTGATCAGTAAATTTAGATCATATATTTATTGTACCTGCAGGAAGGAAGTTGCAAGAACAATATCTATGGAGTCCGTGAATCTCATAGGATATACAACAGTCACCTTTTCAACCTGGCAGAAACCATTTCAGAATTTTGTCAGCATAATTTCAAGCACCTTTCTTCTATAGCTAATTGCGGGCATGAAAACCTTATATAGCTAAAAAAAAATTTTGATAAATAACGTAAGAGTATTATTAATAATAAAAAGAATGCCAAGCCGAGTACATTAGGGATGTACTATTGGGGCACAAATCAAGAAACAAAAGAACAACGGTCAAGAAAAGTAGAAAAGGAAGAACAAGAAAAATGAGAAAAAACCACACTCCATTCAAATAGAGTGTGTAAGAAAAAAGACTTAATCTCCAGCAAAGAGCGTTCGCAACCCTCAAAGCTTCTAGCATTCCTTTCTCGCCAAATGCACCAAATCAAACAGTGAGGCACTAATTTCCAAACATCAATGTGACGATGTCGCGCAAACTTTCCTTGCCAAGCCTCAAACAACTCAAGAACAGTACGAGGCATAGCCCATTGAATACCAAACAAGCAGAAAACCAAAGACCACAACTCCCAAGCTATGGAGCAATGAAGTAGAAGATGATCCACTGACTCCCCACACCTCTTACACATATAGCACCAGTCAAGCACTATCGCTCGTCTTTTATGAAAGTTGTTTGTTGTTAAGATCTTGCCTAAGGAAGCAGACCAAGAAAAGAAGGCTACCCTTGGAAGAGCCTTCGATTGCCATATCATTTTCCATGGAAAGGAAACAAGATTATGAGGGTAGAAGGAATTGTAATAACCTTTGACCTTAAAACCTCTATTCCTTGCAGGCTTCCAACAAACCTTATCTGGGCCAACCCTCCGCACTGACGAGGAATAGACTTGCCCCATAAACCAATCAAATGCTTCTTCTTCCCAATCTTGAGGTGGACGACGAAATTGCACATTCCAGTGAAACCTCCCAGCAGACCAACCCATAACTTCAGCCACCAGGAATCCTTTGACCTACTAAGACAAAAAAGCTCTGGAAAGGCCTCTTGGAGAGTACAATCCCCACACCACACATGCTTCCAAAATTTCACTCTAGTACCATCTCCCACATCATAAACAAGAAATTTAGAGAAGTTCAACCAACCACTTCTAATGTATCTCCACAAGCTAACCCCATAAGGACTTGTCACCTTCTTCGTACACCAACCACCCCAAATGTTCCCATATTTTGCCTCTATAACCCTCCTCCATAAAGCATCAATCTCCGTGCCATACCTCCACAACCATTTACCTAGTAAGGCAGAGTTAAAATTACCCAACCATCTTATACCCAATCCCTCAACCTGCAAAGGCCTACAAACCTTGGTCCAATTAACTAAATGAATTTTAGATTCCCCATCAATCCCATTCCACAAAAAATCTCTCTGTAATTTCTCCATACGCTTAGCCACCTTACCCGGTAAAGGAAGAAGGGAAAGAAAGTATGTAGGTAAGGACGACAGTGAGCTCTTAATGAGTGTCACCTTACCCCCCTTTAGATAAATACATTCTCTTCCAACCTGCTAATCTCCTCTCCATTCTCTCTAGGATAGGAGTCCAAACAGATAAGTCCTTAAAATTTGCCCCTAATGGTAGGCCCAAATATTTCAAGGGCAGAGAAAACTACCCACACCCCAACAAACCCACCAAAGCCTCCAAATTGGGTACCCCACCAACAAGAACCAACTCAGACTTCTCCAAATTAATATGAAGCCCTGACACCTGCTCAAATCTAGACAGAATCGCCCTCAAATTAGCAATCTGAGAAGGTTCAGCATCACAAAAAATCAGTGTCATCTGCAAATAAAAGGTGAGACACCATCACTGATGGACCAGCCGTTCTACCCACAGAAAAGCCTGAGAATTGCCCAGCAGAGGCAACCACATCCAACATACGACTTAATGCCTCCATCACAATATCAAACAACAATGGAGATAAAGGATCCCCTTGCCGAAGCCTCCTAGAACTTCCAAAGAAATCAGTTGGGCTACCATTGATCAGAATGGAAAACTTTACAGTTGAAATGCAATACCTTATCCACTTTCTCCATTTCTCTGAAAAACCACAACGCTGCAGCATATTCATTAAAAAATCCCAACTCACATGATGATACGCCTTCTCCACATCCAATTTACACAGCACACCTAGAACTCCTGACTTCAATCTACTATCAATACATTCAGAAGCAATCAAGATGGAATCCAAAATCTGCTTGCCCTTCACAAAAGCATTTTGTGAATCCAAAATAAGCCCATGCACCACCCTACGAAGCCAATTAGCCAACATCTTAGAAATAATCTTATAAATCCCACCAACTAAGCTGATAGGCCAAAAATCCTTTACCTCCACAGCATCCACTTTCTTAGGAATAAAGGCAAGGAATGAAGCATTAAGACTCTTCTCAAACACTGCCTGAGTATGGAAATTGCGGAATACAGCCATAATTTCTGTTTTCAAAACACCCCAACAAGACTGGAAGAATGCCATGAAAAAGCCATCCGGGCCAAGTGCCTTATCACCATTACAATCATGGATCACCTCAAACACCTCTTCTTCCTCAAAAGGCCTATCTAGCCAACTCGCATCTTCCAACGAGATGCTAGAAAAATTCACATCATCTAAAACAGGTCTGTGAGCCACCTCCTCAAAACAAAGCTAACTATAAAACTGAGAGATACAGTCTGCTATAGCAGCTGGGTCCGAGGACAACACCCCATCCACCATAAGCCTATCAACAGAATTAACCCTCCTGTGAGAGTTAGCTATACGGTGGAAAAATTTTGTATTCCTATCTCCTTCCCTAACACAGAGAACTCTAGATTTCTACCTCCAACATATTTCTTCCAACAGAGTAGCTTTTTCTAACTCATCACGAATTCTTCCCATCTCCACCCTTTCCTCCGCTGATAATCCCCGTCTCTCCTCCAAATTCTCTAGAACACCAAGGTCCTTCCACAATTTTTTAATCCGAACATCAACATGACCAAATACCTCCACATTCCATCTTTTCAAATCATTTTTAAGGAACTTTAATTTATTGGCCAAAATAAAACTCGGTGCACCGTAAACCTGGTAAGAATCCCACCAAGACTGAACCCTATCCACAAAACCTTCATCCTTAAGCCACATATTCTCGAATCTAAACGGCATACTCCCTCTCTGAAAAGATCCACCCTCAAGGACAATTGGAAAATGATCTGAGCACAACCTAGACATCCGTCTTTGAGAAACTGTTGGAAACTTATCCTCCCAATCTGCAGAAAACAAAAATCTGTCTAGCCTAGCCTTCGAAACAACTTCTCTAGAATTTGACCAAGTAAAAGTACCCCCTTGCAATGGCAGATCAATGAGACCCTAATCTGAAATAAAGTTGGAAAACTCCCTCATAGCAGTAGTGAAAGAATTAGACCCCAAACGTTCGGAAGGGAACCTAACCACATTAAAATCACCACCCACACACCATGGGACACTCCACCAGCTATTCAAGCCACAGAGTTCCTCCCATAACAATCTCCTATCTCGGAGCAAATTAGGACCATAAACACCAGTAAACGCCCAAACAAACTGATCTGACACATTTGTAAACTTACAAGAAACCGAAAACCTCCCCACTACTTCGTCCATTTTATTCACTACCCGATTATCCCACATCACTAACACCCCACCAGAAGCACCACAAGAACCTAAGTAAGACCAGTCAACATGTTGGCCACCCCACAAACTACGGATCACCGCTCTATTAATCAGCCCCATTTTGGTTTCTTGAAGACAAACCACATCCGGCCCCCATCTCCTAATCAAGTTTCTGACCCTGAGCTTTTTCTCCTGCTCATTCAACCCTCTAATATTCCAAGAAATAATCTTCACATTCATTGATAAGACACAACCGCCCACTCAAAACTTGCACTCCTTGCCTTATTTGTATCAAGCTCAACATTCAAAGATGACAACAAATTCTTCAAATGAAATCATACACAAATGATTTGCAGATTACTAGAGGCTCTGTAGAGCAAAGACATTTTTAACTGAATTTTTTATATATATTCATTCAAAAATATGATATTGATGCGGCAAAAGATCAGCCTATTCCTTCTCAGGTACTCCCAGTTTTGTACTTGCCAAGAAACTGAAGGCTTTGAAGGAAGATATTATTCAGTGCAATCGTAGGGAGTTTGGAAATGTAGAGTGTCAGAAAAAAGCATTGTTGGAAGCCCTGAAATTATTGGATGCTAAGGAAGGGGAGTATGGCCTTTCTAAAGTCGAGATAGGTGAGAGGGCAGTGTTGAGATCTCAAATTCAGAACCTTCTCTCTTTGGAAGAAGTCTAGTCGAGACAGAAGTCGCGGATGCTTTGCATTAAAGAAGGAGACAACAATACCAACTTCTTCCACAAGGTGGCCAATTCTCGGAGAAGGTTTAATCATATTAGTATGTTGGAGGTGAATGGGGGTTATTTATGAGAACAAATCCGAGATGGCAGACCAAGCTGTACAATTTTATAAAAACTTGTACAAGGAGACTGCGGAGTGGAGGCATTTTGTGGAAGGTTTGGAGTTTAATCAGATAGAGGGGTTGGAGAGGGATTGGCTGGAACAGAGGTTTGAAAAGGAGGAGGTTCTTCGAGTTGTCAAAGAGTTGGAAGGAGATAAAGCTCCAAGTCCTGATGGTTTTTCTATGGCCTTCTATCACTATTGTTGGGGAGTTGTGGAAAGAGATGTCTTAGCTGTACTTGAAGAGTTTTATCAACACAGTAAGTTTGAAAAATCTCTCAATGCAACTTTAGCCTTAATCCCTAAGAAGAATGATGCCTCCAACATTCGAGACTTTAGACCTATTAGCTTGGTGAAGAGTGTTTACAAGATTTTAGCTAAGGTCTTGGCAAATCACCTGAGAGAGGTTTTGGATTAGCTGATATCTGAGTATCAGAACAGTTTTGTGGGTGGTAGACAAATACTTGATTCAATTCTTATTGCTAATGAATGTGTTGATAGCAGGGTAAAGAGTAAGATTTTGGGGATTATTTGTAAATTAGATATTGAGAAAGCCTATGATCATGTGAACTGGAAGGCTCTCCTAGATTTGTTGAAGAGAATGGGATTTGGAGTGAGGTGGTGTAGATGGATCCGTACTTGCATATCCACAGTCCAATTCTCTATCCTGTTTAATGGGTCTCCAGCCGATTTTTTTGGGAGTTCGAGGGGTCTGCGACAAGGGGACCCTCTATCTCCTATGTTGTTACTGGTTATGATGGAGGTCTTCAGTAAGATGATGAAAAGCGATTTAGAGCGGATGGTAGACGAAGTGGAGGGGTATGTGTCTCGCATCTTTTGTTTGCGGATGATACGATTTTGTTTTGTGATGAAGATGAGGAGCAAATTCTACATGTCTAGATGTTTCTTCTTTGTTTTCAGGCAATGACAGGTTTAAAGGTTAATACGCTAAAGAGTGAGATGGTTCCCATTGGGGAGGTTCCTAATGTCCATGTTTTGACAGCGATTTTGGGTTGCCGGATTGGGTCTTTGCCTATGACCTATCTTGGTATGCCATTGGGGGTGTCACACAAGTCCCCTGTTGTTTGGAATCCTATTTTGGAGAAAATTGAGCGTAAGTTGGTTCGATGAAAGAAGATGTATCTGTCAAAAGGTGGAACACTAACGTTGGTTAAAAGCACATTATCTAGTCTTCTTACATATTATTTATCTCTTTTTACCATCCCTACGCATGTGGCCAATAAAATTGAGAGGTTGCAAAGGGATTTCTTGCGGGGGGATTCCAAGACACATTTGGTGGGATGGGACAAGTGCGTGCACCCTTGGAAAATGGTGGATTAGGAGTAAAGAAATTAACTACTTTTAATAAAGCCTTATTAGGAAAGTGGTTATGGCAATTTGGGATTGAGGAGACAAGGCTATGGAGAAGGGTTGTTACTCTAAAGTTTGGGGAAGAATGGGGGGGATGGACATCTAAGCGAGGAAGAGTGGTACATGGGTGTGGCTTGTGGAGAAGTATTCGAATGGGTTGGGAGGAATTTACCAAAAATATTCGGTTTGAGGTAGGGGTGGGAAATAGAGTTAAGCTTTGGACAGATCAATGGTGTGGGAATTCTCCACTTCAATCGACTTTTCTGATTGTGTATGGGATTGCCTCCAATAAAGAGGCATCTCTGGCCTCTTCTCTTGAAAGGTTGGGGATAGAGGAAATAAGAAGTTGGAATGGTCATTTTATTCGAAGACCAAATGATTGGGAAACGAGTGGTGTGGATGATTTTCTCCACACCTTGGGTTCAAATCTACCTTCCACTAACAATGGAGATCACATGCGATGGAAGTTGACAAAGAATGAGGATTTTGATATCCGATCGTTTTATAATAAGTTAAGAAGACCTTTGCCCATTATTTTTCCCTGGAAAGGTGTGTGGAAAGTTAAGGCTCCTAGACGTGTCTCACTCTTTGTGTACACTGTTGTATGGGATAAGATCCTTACGGGTGATAATTTGAGGGGTAGAGGGATGATTTTTGTTGACTGGTGCATTATGTGCCATTGTAATGGAGAGACGGTGGATCATCTGCTAATTCATTGTGGTAAGGCCTATAGGTTGTAGAGTTTGGTGTTTAGATCTTTTGGGATTTCTTGGGTCTTACCAAGAACGGTTGCGGATACTCTCTTTGGGAGGTGGAATTGGCTTGGAAAAAATTCGTCTAGTATTTGGAATTTAGTTCCTTTGTGCTTAATGTAGAACATTTGGAGGGAGCGAAATTGGAGGACATTTGAGGATATGGAAAGTACGGATGATGAACTATTGGCCTCTTTCAGTGGCTCTTTGTTTGATTGGTCTAAGGCTTGGAGACTCACCTCTAGTGACTCTATCCCTATGTTCCTTAGCACTCTCCTTTGTAATTAGTATCTTTTCTTTCCTTTTTCTTTCTTCATCTTTTCTCTCTGCCTTATGTTTTTCTGCATAAGGTAGTGTTCTTGAATATATATATCATTTTTACTTAACAAAAAAAAAAAAAAAAAAGATCAGCCTACACTTATTATTATTATTATGTTGTCATTTGTTAGCTTTATTAAATGAAGAGGCTGTCAGAAAGTATAGAGCATTGTACGAAGTCCAGAATTATTTTGAAACAAACATGCAGATGAGAGGGGGGGGGGGGGGGAGAGAGGGGAATCAGTTTAAGCTTTTTGAGTTATTGAAATCTTTGTGAGAAACATGAAGGAAGTTAACTCATTTTATTGCTTTCTGACTTGTTTTTTTTTTAATAATTGAAGTAGAAGCTGTTCTATCTCTGCTATAAACTAAATGCTAAAATATTGAAGCTGAAGAATTATTTCAAGGAGAGAGGGAGAATACTACATGTAAAACTATTTCACACAAAAAACTTTCAAGTGAATACTACTACTTTCTACAAATAAACCCATGAATATTTAAACAAAGTTGTTCAAAGTTATAAAGAAGAAAGAAATGCAATAAAATGTGTCGAACTGTTGAGATGATATTTTTACCTGAGGAACCAGGAAAAAAGACTCATTTGGTCGATGTACAATGGCAACCAGTCGATCCTTATTAGAAGCAACAACTCTTGAACCAAGTTTTTTTAGAATTACTCTCAATGGAGCTCCAAGTACCACTTCCCTTACAGATGCAATCTTTACCAAAAGAGCATGTCTGTACTCTACACAACATCAACAAAACAAAAGTGCCAAAGAGCATCAACAAACTCAGCCACCAATTACATAAAAAAAATAGATAAGTGAATACATGAAAAGTGTGTTTTAATACTATATGATAGAAAACAATCTTAAACAAAGGTAGACTTCACTGCATTTATATCAAACAAACTGTTCTAGGTTTTTATATGTTAGGTGAAAAAACACTCAATTGTTAATCACAATGATTTGCGTCAATCATGATGCATTTTTAAGAACATCATTCAGCATTCTTGCCTGCACAGAAGCACTGAACTGCATGGTAAAAGGGGGATAATGATCCAAATACTAAGGCTTCAGAACAGTAGGTGCAGCAAATATAAGTCAGGTTGGGAAATGGGAAGAATGATCCTGACCTCGAGGAGGTGGTACCTCATGTGATGCTTGTGAAGGTTATCAACTGTTAGAATTCTCCCAAGGACCAGAGTCCACGCGAAAAAAGTCACATTTCTTGGCACCTTAGCCATGTAGATGCTCTTCCAAGGGAAAGAAACTTGTAGGACCTCTAAGAGCATTATTAATATTTCTTTTATGACATGGAACCTACCAAGGCAGGGACCTTTGGACCCAGCTCTGAGGAGTAAACCATGGATACATGACCCCACTCACCAAAACCGCGTATCAGGTAATCTAGGTGAACTCCTGTTAGGGATCAACCCCAAGATGTCTGGGTCAATAGCTAATCCCAAGCCTCCAACCACTAGGCTGCATAGGTCTCTAAGAGCATATTATAATATGATTTCAGCTCAAACACTCCTTTCTTTGATGACAACCACATCACTTTGTCTTGACTGAATGAGGCAAGAAGATTAAGCTCTCTAGCTTTAAGGCAATGCAATGCAACAAGTGCATAACTTTTTAACTACTGCACTTATACATTATACATCTATTAACAATCCCTAGCTCCCATTTAACAAGGTCATCTATGGTGATTCACGTTGCTTTTAGTTCAACTCTAATTTCTTTTCTTTTTTTCTCCAAAAAAAAAAAATCTACTTTCTTTTATACAGGTTTTTCTTTTTGTTAACCAAAGGAAAGTGCTTAGGGGAAAAACCTATGATCAAAGAAAGAATATATCCTAGTGTCTTATTTTAAAAGCTTATCTTGTACATGGTACTCCACTTTCTTTCTTGATATCTCTATTCTCTATTAAGACATTTTTTTAATTTAGTACCATTTTCTATTGAGAGATAAAATGAGAATTTCTTATAACCACTTAGCAACAACAGGGAGGAAAATTCAAATAAGCACTTGAGTGCAAGCATCTAACTTTGAACCTGAGAAATTGGCTTGAAGCCCGGAGAATAGTTACAATCAGTTACCAGCCTAAAAAATTTTGGAACTTCAAAAATGAATTGAAATGTTGGTTTACTTATTCACTAGTTAATGCAATACAGTTAAAACAGAGTTACAGGTTATACACAGATCTTTTTATATTCTCCTAGTCTTAGAGTTTGTTGCGCCCTAAATTTGAATTAGAGCATAATAGCCCAAAAAGATTCCGCTTGAAGCATGAGTTCATGAATATGATAAGGAAATTATTGAAATAAAATGTTTTTTTTTTAAGTAATGAAAATTTTATTTAATGAAATATACCCAAGTACATGGGGGTTTTACTCAGTTAAGCACAATTAAATTCTCAAATTATAATGCTCGAACATATCTAACAAAGTAAAATAGGGCACAGAATGAAAAGCAACACTCCAATCCAACAAAGTGTGAAGGAAAAAAGATTTAATTTGAAGAATAGATAGTTCACATCCCTCAAAGCTTTCTGTTCCCACCAAAGAAACTGCATTAATGCGGCAATGCCCTCCAAAAAGCTAATTATGATGCCTACCGAAAGTACCCTGCCATGAGGCTAACATATAGAGAACCCTGTGTGGCATAACCCATTGAAATCCAAACAAACAACACCCCATTGTATGCAGCTCATAAGCCATAGGCCAATAAAGAAGGAGATGATTCACCAACTGGAATGTTACCTAAACTGAGAAAGGAACTGCTACTGGCAGATGATCACCTAAGCATAGTCTAACCTTTAGCCACACATCCATGCCTAGAATCCCTTTTAGGTGCTTCTGCTGGGCAAGTTATTGATTGCATAACTATTTACTAATTTCTATTAGCTTTGCACAAAACCTTCTCAGAAGGTCAGGCAGCATCTACTGGGACGGAATTTAAGTCTATTTCAAGATGTAGTATAAGCATCAATTAAACCATCACAAAGAAAATCAAAAGAGGTCAATAGATGAATATTAGAGCCCAAAAGAAGCACATCCCTGAATTGTTTAATCAAAAAGAATTGAATAATACAACTAATTGAACCTAAGTTAGGATAATACAGGGGACTCAAGTTCTTTAAGTTCTATACAACACATATGGTCAAACTAGCAGTAATCTCTTCAGTTCATAAATTGATTTCTTTGAACTTCATAAATATTAAAATACGTGCAGCTACACTTATAAGAGTGGCAAATATGTGTATAAAATGAGAAATCATTGAAGTTCCAACATTTTTAAATTCTTCCAGAACGCCACACCATCTCAGGTACAACTTCTAAGCATTTCACTTATTAGTTCATCAGAACTGATCCTTGAAACAAACTTTACCTATGTTACGTATGAATGGTGAAAAGTTGTTAAAAGAAAACCCTTTTCATAAAGTGAAAGAAATATTTCAAGCAGTCTTAAAAATTATACGCGAAGATGGACTTGTTTAACAAGTGATCCTAGATATTTCAGCATATCTACTACAGCAAGCTTATAATGACCTTAGAAAAGGAACTCGTTGAACCTTCATCTGGAGGAAGTTTTGACAGATTCAGTTTCAATGTGAGATTAAAGCCATCCTTTGGAGGGTCGAGAATTTGCACAACCACGCCATATGCAGCTTTTATAGCTTCAATGGCTCCAAATGGAAGCCCATTAAAGAAAATGGCTTCTGCAGGAGGAGAAGGTAACGATACTGATAACAGCAAGACGTGGGAATTCTTCAACGACACCTGCAATATAATTTTGGCGCTTAGTTAAAGGAACCCAAAACTCATACTCTACATGACAAAACTACCATATTCAAATAAACAATTACTAGCCTCTTCACATGCATTATGTTCAAAGGCTCTATCTAATTACTATAAAGTACACATATTTAATCAAATTAGTTATATAAGCAGTTATTCTAGTGCAAAAAGTGGGGTTGCAGGGAATCTATTTTAAAGTTTAAGCCAAGTGCCTTGTAACTCGACTGACACTTATGGTGTTTTTAACGGAGACATCAGGGTTAAAGTCCCCAATCCCCCAACTTATTATAAAAAAAAAAGTTTAAAAGTCCATTTGGAAACAATTTATTAAACTGAAACTGAAAACTTTTTGTTGAAAGGGCTGTAGATAAAACTAAAAAGTACTATGAAACTTATAAATAGTACCAAAAATAAGCTACATAGTAAAAAAAGATGACTTTTTAAGCCAATGCCGAACGCAATCTAAATGTGACCTAAATTTTAGGTAAGTGGAATTTAATTATTTTCCTTACTAGACCCTATTAATTGAAGTTGTTAGAACTTATTTTCCATTTTTTCAACCACTTTATTCTATCAAAAATTCAAACAAATTATGAAAGTTTATAAAAACAAATCGATTCAAGATACAACTTCATTGAATAAAGAAAATCAATACAGCAAAAAAGAAGGTGAAAATGACCTGAATGTGGAAACGAACATCGTCAAACTCAACCCAGTTGTAATCCAATTCCACTGCTTTATCAAGACTGCACAATCGAATCAAAAATGTAAACATAAAATATATGAACGAATTTCGAAAGCAAGAAAGAGAGAGAGAAATGGAACGAACTTGTGAACGCGATTCAGCAAGGTCTGGAGGAGAAATCTGGAATGAGATTGCAACAGTATCATCGCTTTCTCTCTCTCTCTCTTCTCTCTCTCTGTCTTTGAATTTGAGAGAGTGAAGTAAAGACAAGCTGTTTGGGGGATCAAAACAACATCGAGTGTTTGTTATTATTGTTGTTTTGCTTACAACTTTGGGTCTTTGGAGATGCTTTCATTTCTTTTCTTTTATTTTCTTCAACTCTCGTCGGCAACGGGTCGGTTTTACTCCTTTTTTAAAAAAATTAATTGGGTCGGGTTTGCCCACATCTACACTTAAAATAATGAATTTTATTTAATCTACGGCTAGGCTTTTTTTTTTTTTTTTTCCTTTTCTCTTTTTTTTTTTTTAATATAAAAGACTAAAATTCAATTTATTCCTTAATTTTTGTCCAAGTAGATCCTAAAATTTTTGCCCCAGTCGATCCTAAAATTTTTGCTTTTATAAATTTTGTCCAAAATAAAATTATAAAAGTGAATTAATGTGATCATTTTGTATTGATAAGTTATGTGGGAGGGGCAAGATCCAAACATAGAATAGTGTCACATGGGTTTAACCTGAGAAGAAGGAAGGTCAATTCTCTCATTAGTTCTAATCCAATACATTGATAAGAACCCAAGTATTAAAACCGAAGTAGCCAACCGCCTAAAAAGCTCAAAGAATGAACATCCCTCAGAAGGCTTTAGGCAAGCCACCTAGACCAAAAGACAAAATACCAAGGAAGGAGGTGGAGACGTACAAATAAATAAGAAAAGAAATATCTAGGTAAAGTACTCATCACATTTGCATTCAATGCACTACACTAACTTAGCTGGTCACATTGATGACAAAATGACAATTTAATAATACACTTACAGCTTGTAACACAATTTTTCACCTCCAACAAAACCCTGATTGGACAAACATCCAAATGAAGATCAGTGACTATACATGTAGATGGTTGGGATGCACTTCTAATAATTATATAAGGAAAGAGAACTACTCTAGAATTGGGGGATGAAAAAGTAGAGGAAAAACATTCATTGTGTGATGATAAGCTTTGTAACCAAGACTTGAATACTATATGAACTAGTGATTATCGGATTAACTCGAAAAGAGTTAATACAAAAAATTCTTTCTTTCTTTATGGTGATCTGATGTATTCCTACTAACTTTAAACGAAACCATAAAGGCTTACAAAAGTTGACCTCGTAAACCCATTTTTTACAAATTAAATGTATTGGGCTGTCACATTTTAACTCTCCATCCAATTTGAGTATTTTTTTTTTCTTTTTTTTTGAGAAAGAGTTTCAATTTATGACGTCTACTTCTAATGATAACTCTTTATCATCAAACTAATCAATTTTTGGTGTAAGTGGAGATTGAATCTCAAATATCTTATTTAACTATCAGAAATTTTATCAATTGAGCTAGCTAGAATCCACTTCATTCAATTTGGGTTGGTAATTGATTTTTGCCCACTTACAAGTTATTAAAAGAAAAGTACTCTAATAGTCTCATTTGCTCTTGAATTTAGCATTTTTTTTTTTAAAGTGCTCATTTTTGATAGCCCATTTGCATAATATAAAATAAAAAGTTAAAAAGCTAGTTTAATTTCCAAAAGTTTGCGGGAGGGTTTGATAGAGTAGTTTGAGATGGGATTTTTGTAGTTTTTTGAAATTTGTGTGAATGAAAAAGTGTGTAGAAATGTGTGTAAAATTGTTTAAAATGTAAAAATGTGAGATTAGAAGTGAGTACCAAACGGACCAAATTGAAGGGTCTGTTCGGTTGGAAGAGTGGAAAAGTGAGAGGATGAAAAATATTTAGTTTTCCCTCTTGTGTGTTCAGTTGGAGGGGTGGAAAAGTGGGAGGGTATAAATTGACTATTATACCCTTGTTAATAGTAACATTGAAATGGAAGGAAAAAAAAAAAAAAAAAAAGGTTCAACGTTCAGTAACATTGAAATGAAAAAAAAAAAAAAAGTTCAACGTTCAATAACATTGAAATGAAAAAAAAAACAAAAAACCTTCAACATTAGGTGGGATGGGGGCATTTTAATAAATGCCTCAATCCCATTATTTTCTTCTCATCATTTTCCTCCCAATTTGGGAGGAAAATTTTTGTGGGCCCGAGAGGAAAATTTTCCTCCAATTTTTCATCATTTATTTCTTTTTTCTCCAAACAAACAGTGAAAAATGTCTATTTTCCTCTCTTAACTTTCCATCCTCTTTATTTTCTCTCCAAATAGACGTACCCTAAGATAAAAGTAAGACTTCTCATAAAAAAGAATAGAAAAAGAGAGATAAAACTAAGTGTGCGTTTCAGATTTTTTTTTTAATTTTTTTTTAATTTTCTGAGCCAATAGATTTGACTTTTTTTGTGAACAGTGCACACCGTGCACTGTTTATGGACTCATAAATTTCACTTTTTAGCAATTTTTTATTAAAAATGGGTCTCATGATATTATTCACACATTAAAAAATTATTTTGTTACAGTATTTTTTAATTTTTAATTTTCAACTCAATCCAAATGGACCCTAAGACTTTAGTAATGTCACGTGGGATCCCCAAACAGAAGACAGTACATAAAATAAAAGTAAAAAGCTCACTTATATAATCACATCCCCTAAACTCACACTTAGACAAAATAAACGTATTGACTTCTTTTCAGAAAGTGAAAGATTTAATTATTTTTTATTTTTAGAAGAGACACATTGAAGGTCTTAATTTACAAAAATGAAAATTTAAATATATTTTTTTTATAAAATAAAACTTTAATAGTAAAAACTAGATTAGTTTCTTTAGGTTCTAGTTACTTTAACTGGTAAAATCTTGGTCTGATAATAAAGAGTATTATTAGTAGCAGATGTCATAAGTTGGAATTTTTTTTTTTTTTTTAATATGAGAAAGTGGTGTTTCAATTTTTAGTACTTTTTCCCTACCAAACACTTTGAAAATCCCATCATAAACCAATTTCTCTAAATCTAGAGCAGACCATTCAGGTTTCCCAAACAGGCAGACTTTTTCTTCGTTTAAATTTTTTTTTTAAAATTTTTAAATTTTAATTTATTTTTATAGCACTATATATATATTTTTATTTAATGTGCGTTTAGAATGCAAATTCAACTCAAATTATTCAAGTGTTTACGGTTTTTGGCTGGGTTTTATAATAGACCCAGTCAAAAACGTAAAAACATGCATAATAATTCATAATTTTTTTTTTTTGGTCTAAAATAAATTGATCTTTAGCATTTAATTCCATACATACTATAATTCGACATTTAAACCGAAAGAATCTGAGAGTGAGTCAGAGTCAGAGTCAGGAAGAGAAGAAGAGGGAGTGAGTGATGGAAGGAAGGCGAATGAGAAGGTTTGGAAGGGGTCGATCTCACTCTCCCTCTCTTCTTCCCTTACACACCACACCCAATCCCAACAACATCTCCAACTCCATTTCTTGTTGGTCAGTCTCTCTCTCTTTCTCTCTCTATTTTGCTTCAAAATTTATTAACATCAAAATCTTAACAGGTATTGTGACTATAAAATCACTGCTCTCAATCAACCCCTTTTCCGTTTTGGTCGAAGATACGCCAGGTTTTCCATCTCTCATCTCAAATTTGTTTTGGTTTTGGTTTTGTTTTTAATAAGGAAAAAAAAAGATTAACTGGGTGTCAGTTATTTATCAAATGCAGGGCTTTGAGGGTGTGGTTTTCCATTGGGGTTGGTTTTAGCCTAACTGCACTGTTTGGTGTTACTATGGTATGCTCTCTCTCTCTCTCTTGCACAAGTTGGTGTGGAATGTTATGTAATGGGTTTATGCAACATCATTTTCATGTGGGTTTGAGTTTAATTTATGAGTTTCACATTCATATGATAGAGGAGTGTTGCATACAACAATGTTCTAAGATTACCCTTTGCTCAAATTATAGTTTTTTTTACACAAACAAGGGCGTCTAGAGGGTATGTGTAGTTCCTTGAGAGTGGCCCCACGATATTGGCTAGAGTTTTCGAACCCGGGGCTTAATGAGACCTTAGGAATCACTAGGCCAATCTCTTAGGATTTTAAATTAATGTTCTTTTCTGACGATAAGTTTTGTTGCCATTCACTAGATTCTCCTATGGGAATTAGGCAAAGCCCTTCATCTTATCCACCAAGACACACAACTTGGCAATCTTTCTACTGCCTTACTGTTCGGGTTTTCCCCCACTGCGGTTAGTTCCTTTTATTCCTTTATTATGATGATGATGTTTATTGTTATTACTGTTAAGGATAAAATTTTCCTCCAAGTGGGTTTTTGCATATATTTTTTTGGCCATTATCATCGCCATCAACAACTGCTTTAGTCACATGACCCTTTAAGTTATTTAAACAAGTTAAAATGACTATCAAATAGGATGTGTGACTGAAAACATACATGGATAATCATTTGATTTTCCACGTACTGGGCTGGAGGGATTGGAGGAAAATTCTGTCATTATTATTATTATAATTATGGTATTCTTACTTATCAAAAAAATTATAATGTTATGCTTATTTATCAAAATGACTCTTAACTATCTACTGCCATTTGTACGTAGGTCTCTGGTTTTAGCATGTCACTTGCTGATGCTGGATATATCTTTATTTCTACTGTGATTTCTGTATCCGTGCATGAATTTGGGCATGCCCTTGCTGCTGCATGGTCAGCTTCTTTCTGTTTTTTTTTTTTTTTTTTTTGAATTTTTGTTAAAGATTGTTTATATGTTTTTTTTTTTTTATTTAGTTTTTTTTATTATGGTATTATTCAAATATGCTGTTGTAATAATTGTAAAGAGTTAAAATAGAAGATTGATACTCTATAAAAAGAATATTAGTTAGCATTATTTTCTGACAATCTAATGCATAAGGGACATGTCTTAGGAATGACACAATCTCAAGATATAGATTTTTTGTGAATCTTATATGTTATATATTTGTGTTGCACAATACTTGGGGGATTTGAACTCCTAAAATGTGACTGTGAGCTGATTTCCTTCAACCTCGCAATTTTTTAAGTTGTAAGTTGCACATGCACTTGTTGGGTCATGAACCCATGACCTCTCCCTCCATATTGCTCTTGCAAGGGAGGAGGGGCCAGTTGAGCATTAGGCTAAGGTTAGTTTCTCGATCCATCTTATGACTTACGTCCAAATAAATTTGTGTCATGGATGTCTTTTATTGATTTTGATATATGCTAAATAACTAATGTATTTGCATTAGTTTATAGATATGGTTGATTTTCAAAAAGATAAAAAGATAAGTTTATGGATTAATTATTTTTAAAGAACATTGTTGAACCAACCTATAAGAGTGACTATATTGAATGACCAATACCATTCATGGTCAATGAATCAGATGCTTAAGCTTATTAGGAGAATAGCCCTTTATAAGAAATAGATTTTAAATAATATAGAAGCTTGAATAAAATGTATATCCAATACTAGTAGAACCTCCTTGTCAATTTTCATTCAACCAAGTCAACCCTAATTAATCTGTTGAGGATCCATAGCTTATATCAAGATTTTGGAATTAAGGCGTTGTTGTTGTTATATTAACAATTTTCATATAATATATGATAGGATGTTCACATTAATTCCAAGATTACAATCAATGAGTTGTCAATTTAAATTGATCGAGCAATTATTATTCTAGCAAAACCTACCCAACTTAGTGGCATTAGGAGAATGGAGGATGGCAGGGTGGGATTCAGGGGTTTATAATTCCAATCACATGATGCAGTGCTAAGTTATGTGAATGTTATAATGTTTTGATCTGCAAAACTGCTTGTTTTGTTTATGTTTTCACTTCGAAGAACAAGAATTGGCTGGCTGCAGAGTCTATTGGGAGCTGGCAGGTGGTTGTTTGCATTGAAAATTCTAATTTGTTAATGACTGAAATTATTTGCTAAAAAGAAAATGTCAATGACTAATTTTTTTTGATAAATAAAAATTAAATCATTAATCTACAAAGCCTTAGTCCCAAAATTTGGGGTCGGCTGTAGATCACTAACAGATTAGATTGAGTCTGCAATTCAAGTAAACTTGGGATAATCTTAAGGTCTAATATACATACATACATACATATATATGTATTAAATATTTGTTGATGTACATGATGCACCTATGATGAAGTATAATATGGCTGGTTGATTAACCACAAAACATTTTATCTTAATATGTGGAATGCTAGATTCTCATTCATTGTACTGTAGGCACCTTTTCATTGGAAAGCAGTGAGGGCATACAGATGGAGTACATTGCGATTTTTATTGCAGCTTTATTTCCTGGTGCTCTGGTAGCTTTTAATTATGAGTTTCTGCAAGCATTACCACAGCTTACTGCCCTTCGTGTATTTTGTGCTGGTGTGTGGCACAATGCAATGGTAAGATCATAATGATATTTTGTAGGCTTCTATACATTTTAACATGTAATATGTGTTACGTGCCAAATACATCACTACATTTCTAATCTAAGCAGTCAAGTCCCTAGGTTTGCTTGAATTCTAAAAATCTAGTCCAATCAAAGATGCATGTAATGAAATTGAAGCAATCTGATGATGTGGCTCTCGACAATGGCTTTTAATCTGTTAATAGGTGCTGTGACAATGCTGTTAACACACTCTGAAGGTGAAATCAGATGGTTGACACTGGAAGTTACTGTTGCTTGTAATTATGCGAAACTCACTGGCAGTTGCAGTGAAGGTTGGAATGGGACCCCTTGCATTCTCACATTTTCTATTATCAGTTACAATACGCACTTTTGAGAGAAACACCATCCAGATTTGCCAATGTCATTAGTCTTTGATTGGATTTGATTGCCACTATTAGAAAAATTGTCTTGATTCTTTTAGTTAAGCCAAATTTATCTCTCCTAATTTGCTGAAAGCATTCCGAAATCTTTTGCTAGAAAAAAAAGGTTAGGTTTATGAATTTAACTGGTATCTAAAATACTTACTTCTTTTCTTGACTCAGTGTGATTTTTCATCTTTAGGTAGTTCATATGCTGCCAAATCTGATGTTGATTGTGTTTATTTATTTATTTTTCCCCTAGTGTTGCGTAGCTTGTGGATTGGTGCTATTCCTCTTGCCCTTGATCCTGTTTCCCTTCTACATATATGGTGAAAGCCCTATGGTACTACATCACAAGCATTTGATTGTAACATATTTTTTTATACATACATACATACTTACGTACACACATGCACATATACATATGTGTGTGTGTGTGTGCGCGCGCGTGTGTATAGCATGTGTATATTTGGATTTGACACATTTTTCCAAATGCTTTTCGGAAATGGTTTCCTGGAATAGGTTTTGGATGTATCTTCTACGTCGCCTTTGTCTAGGCATTTGTCTCCTGGGGATCTAATTATGTCACTAGATGGCGTTCACATCCATAATTCACAAGAGTGGATGGAGATGACTTCTTTGATAGATAAAATGGCACTTCAAAGTACAAATCATTCCAAATATGCTGAAAGCTTTGGGAGAGTCAATGGCATAAAAGGGTATTGTGTCCCCAATATAATGATAGAAGATAACCAGAATATTCAATCAGTAGGCAACCATGCTGCTTGTGCTGAGTATCTTACTGCCTTTGAAACCATTCCCTGTCATGATATGAGAATGTCAAATATTGGTGGTAGTGAAGATGGTCATCCAAAGAGAAGAGAGAGTGCTTACTGCTTGGATGCTAAGGACATTGTTAAGCTTAATAAATGTGGCGATGGATGGGAAATAATAACTAATGGAAGCAGCTGTATATGTTCACTGGTAAGAGATGTTTGAAAGTTTGTAGGAATTTTAGTATTTTTAGCAAATTCTCCTGCTTTTAAGTCTTTTGTGTGTCAAACGTGATTGAAAGTGGTTCATACACTGCTCACTGCAGCTGAATACATTTTTTATTGGTGTTTTTAGGATGAGTCTTGCTTGAGTCCACTTCAGATGCCAGGTTTGAGCTGGGTTGAGATCACATTCTCAAGATCCCTTTCTGCAGAATGCTTGCAACTTGGAAGAAATTCATTTTCAGATTCCAAGACTTCCGATCTAATAGAATCCAAGTGTCGTGGGAGTTTTGTTTTTGTTGGTGATGTAATATCCATGGCTCGTTCAGTTCGTTTAACTGCTTATCAACCTCGTTGGGCATTTCATATTGGTAGATATCTTCCAGATGTGCTGGAAAGGGGTCTGATGTGCACATTCCATGTCTCTCTAACACTAGCTCTTCTCAATAGCTTGCCAGTAAGTTCCTATAACTATCAGTTTGCATTTTTTTGAACAGATGTAAATTTTTTCCATAGAATATTTGTATAGTCAGGTCTGGGAGCTAAATAGTAAATACATTAGGCTTTAAGACCTTATAACTAATTAGTTGTTAAATTAATAAATTATGAATTGAAACGTCAATATTTCCCTTTTGACTTTACCCCACACATCAACTACAAGGCTTATTATCCTGCTGATTTTGAACTTTTGTTACATAAGTCACTTTGACAAAAATGTGACTAAATTTTGGAATGGACCATCTAAATGTTACATGATGGTTATATGGTCTGAAGCAGTTAAAGCAATAAGGATGGAGGTATGTTTGTCATGAGTTTATCTGTTGACTGAACATGATAAGAAATTATTACATATGTTGGTAAGCTTGTTGATGTAACTCCTACAATTTATAAAATTGAAGTGATGAAGTCAAAGATGGGATAGTCTATTTTTATGAGAGTTTGTACAAAGAACTCTTTGTCTGGCACCAGAAGTTGGATGGTCTTGACCTTGCTACTCCTTGGGAGGAAAAGAGAAAAAACCTTGAAAGGAAATTGGTGAGGGACAAATTTTAGCTACATATTTGGTTATAGGTTCATTGCTTCAGGTTACAACCTTACTCAATATCTTTTTATTACAGGTGAATTTTTGACAAATTCACTAGTGGATTACTTTTTTTTTTTTTTTTTTTAAATATCCTCCATACTTGCAAAATTTCGAGAAAATTAAAAATCAATAGTTATATTATCAATAAATTATTTAAATTGCAAGTTTTTGTAGTTTAAAATTATGTATAAAATATTAACTTTTAAATCATATAATAAATAATATTTGATTGGCACAAAATTTAACATTGTATTAAGAGAATAAAGAACATGTAATTCAATGGTTAGATTTTCAAAATATATAGTAATGTTTATTTTATTGAATAAAGTTGTATCCTAAAGTTACAAATAATTTTGTAGCTAAACTTTGTTCTTTGGAGAAGAGGAAGTACTCTTAGCTATTTCAATGAGTGGTGATAAGGCTCCGGGGCCTAGTGGATTCTAAATAACTTTCTTTCAATGTTGTTGGAGTGAGATAAAAGATGTTGTGGTTCTTCAATCTTCAGTGAGTTTCATATGGATGGCTCCTTTGGGAAAGGCTTGGATGCTTCTTTTAAAGCCCTTGTCCCAAAGAAGCCAGGTGCCTCATTAGAGACTTCTACCCCATTAGTTTAGTGAGAGGCCTATTCAAGATTTCAGTGAGTGTTAGCTAGTAGGCTGAGGGGTATTCTTGAAAATCTGGTCTCTTACTTTTAGAATGCGTTTGTTTGGTGTGTGTGGGGGGGGGGGGGGGGGGTAGACAGAACCTAAACTCTGTTTTGATAGCAAATGAATGCCTAAATAGTAGAGTTAGAAGTAAAAAGCCAGGTTCGAAATGCAAGCTTGACATCGAAAAAGTATAAGACCCACCTGAATTAGGAGTATTTTGTTTATATGTTGGAGAGATATGGGTTTGGGAAGAGGTGAAGAAGATGGATTAGAATGTGTATAACCTTGGTTAGATTCTCCATACTAGTTAGTGGGAGTTTATTGGCTTCTTTCCAAGTTTGAGGGGAATGAGGTAGTGAGACCCTTTGAGGTGGAGGAAATTAGTGAAAAGGAGGGCTGTTTTAGAAAGCTAAGTTGTTTAGAGAAAGAGAGAATATTTATATAAATAAAAAAAAGAAAAAAGAAAAAAAGAATGAACTAGCTCTTCAGAGACAAACAAAAATTGACCCCTTGTTATGCTCCTCATTTGCATAAAAAAAACAGCCGTGATCAATAAATTTTTTTGATGCAAATGAGGAGCATCTTAGAGCATTGCATTGTACCTTCTTATGCTTTGAGGGAGTATTAGGCTTAAGGGTTAACCTTAGCAAAAGTAAGATGGGGTATTAGTGCTAGGAGTTGAAGATTTTGTTGCGGGGTTGTGTAAGGTGAACTTAATCTAGTTATTTAGATTTATCATTGGGTTGATTTTTAAGGCTTGGAATATTTGGAGTGATATTTTGAGAGAATGAAGAAGAGATTGCAGGGTGGAAGGAAATTTATCTACCCAAAGGGGGTTAGCATTACTCTCATAATGAGTACTTTGTTGAATCTACCTAACTTAGGGATGGGAAAAAATTTCCATTGTTTCCTAACTCACCCTACCCTTTGTGGAATTTCCCGCTCCAAAGAGGCGGTGATGGGACAAGGACAGGTTTTTCTTGCCCCACATCATCTTCAAAATACTTTTATTCTCTTTCTTTTAGCACTCTCTAGACTATTCCTTCCTGATCCCCGTCATTTCCATCTTATTAATGTCAAAGCCAACTAATTAAGGATGGTTGATGGTTCCCCATTGCTTATTGTGGTGCCTTTGGAGGGAAAGAAATAGTCGGTGCTTTGAAGATAAGGAAAGATCCATATTAGACTTGAAACTATTTTTCTTTAGAACTTTAATGGATTGGTTGGCTGCATTGTGGAACTAATCATTTTTATCTTTTCTTGATTTCTTAGATTCTTGTAATTTTTGTTCTTGATTGTTTGACTCCGTGTACTAGGGTGTTCCCCCTTTTTTTGACACCAATAAACTTATTACTTATCAAAAAAAAAAATTAAGGATGGCAAAATAACTCCAAACCACCTTGCTCCAACTGTCCTCCTCCCACACCACTTGGGTTTTCCCCACCTCAAAGGGAGGACAGAGCATCCATAATCTGATCCAGCCCAGCTCGTTTCCATCCCTATTGTTAGTGAATGGGACTTACATTTGGAAAAATTACAATAAGATTTTTATGGGCTAGAGATGGGGAGGAGAAAAATTCATTTGGCAAATAGAAAATTTATTTTACATCACTTCGAGTTCAAATTGGAGACTTTGTACTGGAGGGAAAGGAACGGTTAATTCTTGAGATTAAATTTCTCCTCCTCCACTCTTTGTTTGATTGGAGTTTTGCTTTTACTTCTTTTTCTTGTTCTAATCTCTTTGTTATGTTTGATCATTGTAATTTATGATCTTGATGTGCCCCTATCCATGTACACTCTCGACGTACCTGGGTATTTTGATTGATGAATTTTTGTTACTTATCAAAAATAGAAGAAGGAGATTTTGGAAATAATAAATTTAAGTACATTTAGTGAGGCATTGCTTGGGAAGTGGTTATGGAAATTCACACATCATTTATAGGGATGTTTGGTGGTATCTAAGCGGTAGATAGTGGAAGATTAGGCCTCAAACCTAGTTAGTTCAACCTATGGAGTAGGCGTTTTGAAGGCCATTAAAGTGGGTTTAGACTCCATTTGTAGATTTATAAGTTTTAGAGTTGGAGATGGCAAGAGTATTAGAGCTTGTTTGGCTGTTGCTTTTAAATGTGTTTCAAGCACTTAAAAGCAAAATCATGTCCACAAACACTATGCAGATGATTTTTTAGAGAAAACCTTTTTGGTGTTTTCAGTATCAAATTTATGTTTTCTAAATGAGTCGGGAGCAAACTTGTCATATAAACCCAAAAATGAAAATGCATTGTCAACAATTTTTTAGGGGGAAAAGTGCTATAAAACAATATTGAGAATAAGTTCATAAAACAATTTTGAAAATAACCTCAGATTCTGGAATGATAACTGGTGGTGCCTTGAAACTAATATGGCATCCCTATTCTTGGATTGATAACAAGTTGCTATAAATAAAAATGCTATGGTGCCTGAGTGTATGGAGTGGTCAAATGGCGAAGTGCATTGCATTCCTACTCTTTTTAGGGCTGCTTAGGACTAGGAGGAGCCTTTTACTAATTTCTTTGAGGTGTTATACGTGAGTCAAGTTCAAGGTAGAGCCATGAATTCTTGTTTGAGGGGCAAAATTGTAGCATCAAGACAAGCTTAAAGTTTATGCAAAGAACACTACAAATATATACGCTAAGAGAGCGCATATATTGTGAAATGTTTATTTTGATGACATAATTATTACTAGTGATCAATAAATTTGATTTGAATCACTTAAGGGGGAGTTTAGGGGCCCACATATGGGGGTAAGTCTTAGAATAATCGATGATGGTTAAATGATTTAATTTAGGCTTTCCTAATAGCTTAAGCTTTTGGGACAAGCAGTATCAATAAGGAAAAAGGGTAGACTCAAGAAAGTTAACATCAGCATTGTTCAAATGATGATGAAGCATACTGCATACATGGCATAGGAAAAATTCCTTTTTTTTTTATTATTACGTGTGGTTGTGGTAGATTTAGGGTTAGGAGGATTTGTGGATCTAGGGTTTAGAATTGTTAAAGAAAGGGTTTTGGGGTTGTGTTAGGAATTAAAATGTGGTTTAATGAGATATTTGATGACTATTTGGTAGAAGAAAATATGTGGGAGGTTTTAGGGGTTTTATAGATGAATGAAAAGACTAGATCTAGGGGTCTAGGGATGAAGGAAATGAGATGGTTTTTTGTTGTTTAGGACTTTAGGGGTTGAATGAATAGTACCTGTGAACAATATCTCAAAAAAAGTGACGAATAAAAGAGGAGAAAGAAAAAAAACACAAAAGCCGACATGCTTCAATGCTTAAAATACTCAATACAACAACAATGTTAAACCTAAGTCTCAAATTTTTGGGGTGAGCTATGGATGCTCAACAAATTAGTCAAGGTTGGCTAGATGTATTCTTTTCCTAGGGGACACCCAACGAGTATCTGTGGCGCATCCGTTTATTTGTGGAGTGACTAAATTTTATGTTAGCTATCAATCTATTGCAACCCTCATCTTCCTAAGCTTGAGACTGGTTGTGAACAAAATATATGACACTAAGCACAAACACAAGCAAAGTTGCTCAAATCGCTAAATTTGTTTATGAATCAACTTCATCTCTCCTAGTACATATACATATAAGAGACTCTGGTACTAGTATTAAGATTGTTGGTTTCACTAGTAAACTAAGAGCGTCTCTCTTTTATTAATCAACTCAATATATAAGAGACTCTTGTTCTATTAGTATTTAGCTAAAAACTTAATAAAAGACTAACTTAAACTTTAAAAAAATAGAACCTATATACTTAGGATTTCCTAGAAAATTCTAAGACTCAACTTTACTATTACCAATATATGCTTAATTTGCAGAAATGGCAAAAATTATTGATTTTTGTGAATATAAAATTGACCATAACTTATTAATCAAAAACCCAAATAAAAAATTGTTTTACTTTAATTGGATTTTTCACCAAATCTTGAATGGACAAATTTACAAATCAATCTTCCATATTGTTGCATCACATGGGATTTAATCCAAATGGTGGATAAAAGCATTGTTGTCATGGTCATTCTTGTAATGCTGGTGTAGATGTGCCTGTTGGGGACATCAAAAAGGTCATACTCAGTGCACAAAGCTCTTATTTTTACAAGGTTTGGGAGAGGTCATGGTAGGCATCCTTGCCTATATTTTAAAAAAAAAAAAAAAAAAAAATTCAGAAAGGTTGATTCCCAAAATTAAACCTGCAACTGATCACTTTTGATTGAAGGCACTTGCCATCATGCACCCAGACCCGGCCTCTAACACCTTCTAACAGACATCAGGGCAGGTTGCTGTCATTGTTCAACCAAAGTCGATGACTATACAATATCACCAAAAAAGAAGGGGATATAAGAGGACAAATTGGAGATTTTATCTATGTGTGCTCTTGGTATGTTTAAGGTTAGGAGGATTTATAAATTTAGGGTTTAGAACTTTTAGAAGAAATAGTTAGTGTTCAAAATTGACTAAAAAAAGACTGGTAGTGGGATTTTCATATGCACTCTGCATGCATAAAGTATCACCTTCCTTTCACTAAAATGATTATTACTTATATTAAACAAAAATATTGATAACATGGGAAAAAGGACAAGAAAACTATTTTTTGAAGCAAAGAGGTTGCTAGAAACTTATGGACAGTGGTTTTGTATAGGAATAAAAGGGTGGTTTGATGAATTATTTGATGGCTATTTGGGAGAGAAATCATGTATGGTTTTATGGTTTGATGCGTAAGAGGAAGGGCTTGATTAATGGCTATAAGGAAGAATGAAAAGAGAGATATCAATGGTGTTCATATGTTGCATGAACAATATTGGTGAACAGTACCACAAAATAGAAAAGATAGAATAGAGGGAGGAAATTGGGAACTGAGGAAACACTGTTCTGTCTATTTGGAGTCGCTTGGGTGATGCCCAATATCGTACTTGCCAAGTTGGCATATCTTGGAAAGGAAATCGGACAATCTTAGGATTGAGAATGACACCTTGCCTCATGCAGTGTATATGGAAAGAGTGAAACCACTGTACTTTCAATGGAAAAGAGTTACCTTTGCTACACCTCAAATTTCTCTTTTTGAAGACATTATACAAGTGGACTACCAATTCCTACACTCTTTCCAAGACTGCTTTCACGAACTTCTTAGATGATTTACATTTCAGTTGTTAAGTTTGTATTGCTTCTTTTGTTCTTCCGTTCTTATATTTTATTTTACTGCCCATGTACTAAGATAGCACTCGATTTTGTGCCTCTTTAATGAAATGCTATTGCTTATCCAAAAAATGACTCCTAGTTTGACTGGTAAGCTAAAAACCTCATAAGGCAATTGCTAATAAAAGACTAACTTGGACTCGAAGAAAATAAATCTTAAAATACTTAGGATCTTCTAGATAGTATAGACTCAACTCAATTACCAAAATATCCTTGATATGCAGGGGTTGTGGAAATTACAGTTTTGCTGCTATATAAAAAATTGACCACAACCTGTAAAATAAAAATTGCTTAAATCTAGAACATTTATAACTGTATCTTTTAGACCACACAGTGTTTTTAAGGGGTAGGTGAAGGAGTATTTTTTTAGGCTTCTTGTGATGTTTTGGTTTCTAAGAACTAGTTGTCCTTTTCTGCTTGTCCCGAGTAAGGTGGCCTTTTTCCTTTGGGTGGCTGCTTTGGGGAATATTCTCACTGCAGAAAATGAAAAAAATCTGAGGAAGTGTAACATCACTTTGGTGAGCAGGTGTTGTATGTGTAAGAGGGACGAAGAGACTTTAGACCATTTGTTGTTGCATTACCCTATTGCTATTGAATTATGGGGTTTGGTCTTAGCTCTTTTTGGGGTGAAATGGGTGATGCCTAGAAAGGTTGTCGATTTTCTAGCTTGTTGGCAAGGTAGTTTTGGGTGTCATCGAAGTTGTAAATCTTGTGATATATGGAGATTCATTCTTCACTGCTTGATGTGGTGCATTTGGAGGGAAAGAAATACAAGGAGCTTTGAAGGATGTGGGTGGACTTATTTAGAGTTAAAAGTTAGCTTGCATGGATACTTTATTTAGAGTACCGCACCCATGTTGTGCCTGTGTCGTAATGGTGTCCAATCTGTCATATCATGTTATAATTTTACAAAAATTGTTGTGTCGCTGTATTGTACCCCGTACCTGTTCCTGTACCCATGTCCGTGCATCCCAGGTTAAAAGCAATTTTTGTTGAATGCCTTGCTTGAGTGGGTGGTAGTAGCTTCAGGGAAGTTTTCTTTTTCAAATTTATTTGATTTTATTGTTCATTGTAATTTTAGATCTCCTGTATAATCACAACTAGTATACTTCCTGTGTACTTGTTGATTCTTTTTGAATAAATATTGTTACTTATAAAAATACAAATAAAAAGAACTAGTTCTTCTTTTGGTTTTGGGACTTTTGTCTTTTTAAACGGTTCCTGGAATTTCAAAACCAATCTGAACATGTGCAGGGACACACTTTCGAAAAGTGGTTCCTTGAAATATCCCTAAAAAAATCTTATTTCAAGGAATTCCAAAGTGTTCTCAACTTTGAAATTTTACAATCATAAAGTTTGTTCTTCTCTTATCATAATAATTTTATCAGGCCTACTTTCTGGATGGAGAATCTCTTCTTGAAGTGACCCTGTGCCATTTCACTTCACTCAGCACAAGGAGGAGAGAAAAGGTTCTTAAAGTATGTCTTTTGGGAGGGACTCTGATTTCTATCCTTGTCTTTGTGAGAATCTTCTTCAGTTTTGTGTAAGCCGTAGGTAAAATGTATTTTTTGCTTTTTTTTTTCTCAAAATTAAATGTCACCTCATTAGCTTTACTGTTGACTTTGCTTTGGCATGCATCTTCTTAGAACTTAGAAGAATGCCATAATATGGTTTAAGTGCTTACACGATGAAAGTTATACTAAAATCTGTTAACCAACTTACAGAAGAAACAGTGCTCTTTCCTTTGGATTCTTAAAAGTTTTGAATGACGCATAGCATCAATCAAGGACTTTAATAATGGATATTGACAAGGGTTTAAAATAATGATTTTTTCGTTGTCAACGTTCATCCTTTTCAATGCACAATCTCTGCGAGATCTTTTGACGTCTAGCAAATGCTACACAATGAGAGGAAGAAGCACTCCTCTAACACCTCAACTTTATGATGTAATTTATCACATCCTTTTGGACTTTCTAGTGATGTGAACAGTTAGGCTACTAGCTTCAGAGGTCAGATTTGGTGCAATGGTAAGTACCTTCTATCCAAGCAATGTGTCATGGGTTCAAGCCAGGAATCAACCCATCCAAACTTAGGGTAATGCTGCCTACCAATTATTTCTGTCAGACCACAAAAATCTGAGACATTTTTTATTCGACTTGAAATTGTATTAATCTACTATTAGCTAAAAATAATTTAATCAACAGTTTACCATTAATCAATTTTCTTAAAAGATTAAGAGTCTAATTTGTTAATGCCAATTAGGAGGACTTTCTACACAGAAAAGGCTAAGGATAAGAAAGGGAAAAACATCAAGACTTGCATTAAGGTAACTGAACTGATCAAATCTCCCTCAAATTTAAGTACAATCAAATATCTTCAAAAATTACAATTTATTATTATTTCACAAACTACAGTCTGTGTCTAATGAAGAGGTTGTTTGAAGCCTTTTGTCTGGGAGACTCCTCTTTTTTTGTTTTGTTTTAAAGCTTTTGATCTCGAATGTTACTATGAGTTATCCTCTTCTGGCAGTTCTTTTTCTCTTTGATTTCTTGTACATGTCACCTTGAGGTTGCTATAGTTTCCTGAGGTTAACCATGTGGTAACTCCTGACTGGCTCATATTTTCATTGTGACTGTTTATTTACCCTCCCCCCCTTCTCCCCCACCAACCAAAAAAAAAAAAAAAAAAAACTTTGCAACTGTAACTCTGTAATTATTACATATGTTATGAGGGAAACAAGCACCAAACAATACATTTGTTTATCCACCAAACAATACATTTGTTTATACATCTTACATGCACTTGAATCTTTACCTCCTAGGTAATATGAAATAGTGTTGAGGAAAAAGGCCAAGGAATGTAATATGCTTTTAAACACTTCGCTCGCTAAACATTTTTGAGCATTTGCTTTACCTATCTCCATTCAATATCCCAACAGCGATATACAACTGTACGATGTATAGCAATCCATTTATTATTTGACTGTTATATAATGAGTTGTATGGTTGTGGCTTTGTTAATTATAATATGGATTCGAGAAAGGAAAAAAAAAAAAAAAATCTCACTGGGCCTGGAAAAATCCTTGGCAACTTGAAATGGAATGGCTCATTGGACATTCTTCTACCTTCACATTACAAGGGATATTTTCAGCAATAATTCTTGCAATGTAACAGAGAAAATCTCTCATGAGTATGCTTTTCCTTTATTGAACAATGAATTATATAATGGTTACAGGTCTGCTCATTGTCTATGGTCTTCACTGTTTAGCTTGACTCCATCTTTCTCAAAACTAATGACACTGGGCAGGCTCTTTTCCATTTAGTCGGAATCTATCATGTTTTGTTGTAGTCATTTGGTGTTTGAATGGTCTATGAGGTGATTGCACATAGTGTTTAGCTAGGTCCCCATCATTTTTATCACTAACCCAGTAATGATGACATGCATTCCTTGTAGTCTATAAGTCTAGCATGGTTTGTTGTTGCTGTCTGGTATTACCTTATCTTTTTGATGAAGTGTAAAAAGTTTAAAGGCAATAATAGCTTGAATAAGCAAACTTAGAACAAGGTGGAACCCTGCAAGGTGCCTACTGCCTAGTCAAAGGAGAGACTTGAAGGCATACTGGCAAGTGATACCTAGCAAGGCCGCTGATGAAAGAGGTAGCATTGCAGAAAACGCCTAATTGTGTCATGCATTGGCGAACGTCACAGGACATACCCAAACAGCAGAGATTTGACAAAGGATTAAACCTCAAGTACACAACAAATCTATGCATTGAGACACTATGGTGCCAGGCCTCATTTAAGCAATGTGCCTGTTTTATGGGTAGGAAGTAGGAACCTATCCATTATGTCATTAGTTGCTGTGTATGAATTATTCATTTGTTTTTTGATTGATAAATTAGTTGGCGTAGTGCTAGAAAAATTGTGTTGAAGGGGTTTTGTTCATTATCTGCAGAACCCGCATATATTGTTTTGTCGTACATTCTTATGGCTGTACTGTTGTCAGTGGGCTCATTAAGCAGGCAGCATTTGCATGTGTTACTTATGGTGGCACTGTTACCACTGTCATGTAAACAGACTGGCTATGAGAAATAATATATTAGCATAGGGCAGAAGCAACTCTCATTGACCATAATATTGGACCTTACCACTAGCCGAGATGAAATTTTAACGTCTGTTAACCTGATGGGTACCTAAAGTTTAACGTATGTTAACATTCATCTAATTAGGAAGGGTAAATTACAAATTACATTCTTAAAGTGTGGGGGTGTTTAAATTTTACATCCTAAAGTTTAGAATTTGGATTTTACCTCCTGAAGTTTGAAGGTGTTTAGATTTTATACCTTGATATTTCAGAATTTAGATTTTATCTTCTAGGAGTGTTAAGATTTTACGCCCTTAAATTCTGATACTTTAAGATATAAAATCCAATTATCCCCAAACTTAAAAAGTAAAATCTAAACAGTTCTAACATTTAGAAGGTAAAATCTAAATTTTGAAACGTTAGGGTGTAAAATTCAAATACTCCCAAATTTCAGGGGTGTAATTACCCAATTAAGAACCACAACGGCAAAAGTATTCCATGGATGTGCTTTCATATCAAAAAAACTTTTCATCTAATCCATTGCGGCAATTATACGATCATCTATGTGTATTTAATAACATTACTTGTTAAGTAGTTGAAAAATGTCGCATACTTCTTAAAAGGTTCATATGATTAAAAAAATAGGTGAACGACTCTTTAAATCGTCATATAATAGATTGAAGGAATTTTTTCTATTATACTTCATTTTTAAGCAGACTATGATCTCTTCATTTTGTAATGATAATTGAGAAAAATGAGATTTGATAATTGAGAAAAATGAGATTTCTACGTGGTATTGACAAAATTATCTATCATCATTGATATCAAATGATGGGATACACTATAATGATTAGTTTGGTGGAAAATAATGTCCTTTCATATTGCTTGCATGGGGCAGCTTGTGAGCTTATATATTTGTTATTATAATAAAGAAAAATGATATTCTTCATGATATTGAAAGATTATCTTTCTTACTGAAATTGAGTGATAGAATATACCATCATGATTAGTTTAGAGGAAAACTATGTCCTTGCATTCTTGAGACTACTAGTAAGCTCATATATTTATCTATTTTTTACTGTAATGGAGAAAATTGATGATATTAAAAAATTATCTTCCTCATTAAAATTGAATGATAGCATATACTATCATGATTAGTCTAGAGGAAAATTATGTCCTTTCATATTGCATTTTTGAGGCAGTTTGTGACCTCATATTTTTGTTATTATAATGGGAGAAAACGAGACCCTTCGTGATATTGAAAAATTATCTTCCTTATTAAAATTGAATGATAAGATAGACCATCATGATTAGTTTGGAGGAAAATCATGTCCTTTCATATTGCATTCGAGAGGTAGCTTGTAAGCTCATATTTTTGCTACTCTAATGGAGAAAAATGAAACTCTTTGTAATATTTAAAAATTATATTCCTCGTTGAAATTGAATGAAGGCATACACCATCATGATTAGGTTGTAGGAAAATTATGTCCATTCATGTTACATTCATGAGGCAGCCCGTGAGCTCTACTTTTTGGAAGCAAAATGGAGGAAAATGAGACTTTTCAAGATATTCAAAAGTTATCTTCTTGAATTTATATTGAATGATGGGTTACTTATTTCTTAATGATTCTAGATTCATCTTTTCAAAGTTAAAAAGTATTTGTGAGCTCCACATTTTTGTAAGTATAATGGACAAAAATGAGGAAGACATTGAAAAATTATCTTCTTGAATTTATGTTGAACGATGGGATACGAATTCCTTAATGATCTCATATTTATCTTTTCAATGTTAAAAGTAACTGGTCAAATTATTGGACTTACTCAGCTAGTCACTCTTGCCTTTGTTTTTTTCTCTTTTGGATATTTTAATCTAGTGTTATTAGTTCTAGAAACGTTGGTTTAGCCAATTTTGAAGTTGGACTTGTCAATGTTGTACACTCTCTCTAAATGTTTTTCCTTCTAGTTTGTGACATCGCTTTGTCAAGATTCTAAATCCATATGAATTGGAGCATATTGTGGAAATTGTCTTTGAATGTAACTAATGAATCTCTGGAACAAAGCATTCTTTTTGGTTAAAATATTTCATTTTCTCTTCTTTTCCTGTGCATAATGTACAAATATTCAAACCTTCTAGATTCTCACTTTAAATTTATTTGCGTGTAACATGCAAAAAGTAGCCATTTAGTGATTTTTTATTAATGAGTTTTCGATTTTTTTGGTCAGCATTTTAAAACAGTTAACATAAAACTGTAGTCAATGCCTTTTCTCTCTTGATGCACCTTTTGGTGTAGTAAAATTTATAGTTAAACTTACCAATGCTTTTTGGATTAATTCAACTTATATATTGGTCTAAGTCTTGGATTTGATTAGTACTAGTCTTCCACTATACAAAAAAAAGAAAAAAAGAAAAAAAAAAAAGACTTATTTGAGTTTAGTACCCTCTCACTAGATTAACAATTTTATATATATGTTAACTTTTCACTCTTGATGCACCTTTTGGTGTAGTAAAATTTATAGTTAAACTTGCCAATGCCTTTTGGATTAATTCAACTTATATATTGGTATAAGTCTTGGATTTGTTTAGTACTAGTCTTCCAGTATACAAAAAAAAAAAAAAGAAAAAAAGAAAAAAGAAAAAAAGGACTTATTTGAGTTTAGTATGCTTTCGCTAAATTAACAATTTAAATGTTTACTTTTCTCTCTTGAATCTTGATGCACCTTTCGGTGTAGTAAAATTTATAGTTAAACTTACCAATGCTTTTTGGATTAATTCAACTTATATATTGGTCTAAGGCTTGGATTTGATTAGTACTAGTCTTCCACCATACCCAAAAAAAAAAGACTTATTTGAGTTTAGTATCTTCTCACTAGATTAACAATTTAAATGTTTACCTCAGCACCCCAAGCAAATTTTTTTAATTAAAGATTTAATAAGTTGCTTAACAACTGTAAACATGTTTCTAATATAGAGATTATAATTCTACATGATGTAAAAAAAAAAAAAAAAAAAGTTCTTTTTGTTCATGTTCCAAGTTTCCAACTTCTGCATTAATGGGTCTGTTTGATTGGGCCTCTCACAAAATACTTCAGCCCTGTGGACTTGCTTAAAAAATTAAGGAACCAATTAAGCAAATTTGACTGTTGCGTCCTCTATTGTCTTCAAGTACAATGCAATAGGCAAGGTTTTATCATAGTTTTTTTTTTTTTTGTGTGACTTATTTAGTTTGGATTGGGTGGTTAGAAAATGATTTTTTGATGGTTTTTGACAGGTAGTAACTGTTGTCTGCATTGCTACCAAAAAAAGTGTTGCAATCTTTTTTTTTATATGAAGTAATTATTTGTACGAAACCAATCATGATTCACCCTCTCATTTCATGCCAAGTTTTTCAATAAAACTTTCTTTCTTGTATTTATAATCAAAACTAGGGGAAAATAAATAAATAAAGGAAGGTAAGTTTGCCATATAAAATATTGGTTAGTCTTTGAAACTTGCCTGAACCTGGCCTCCACTTAATTTGAAGTCATTTTCAAAGAAGAAAAGATATTATTTAGAAAAGGAAAAGGCAAAAGAACAATTGAAAATTTTGAGACTATGTGCCAAAGTTGTCTTATTTTAATGTATTTTACAATATAAGATGGCTTATCGAGTTTTCAGACTTTTCACCGGATCTTTCTTTCTAAAATGATTTGTTTATCTACATTCTGTTCAAGCTTGGTTTTCTTGACCAGCCATACCCTTTACCATATATACATTTTCATGACTGGTTGTTGTTGTTGTCTTTTTTTCTTTTTTCTTTTTTTTTTTTTATATTAAAAGTCAAAAGGGTCACTTTCTATCAAATGTGTATAATGGTAACGATATGGATATGATATTTATTTCCACTACTTGCATCCCTTGAATTCTTTACATATACGAGGGGTTTATTGTATGCAAAGCATTTCTATTTTGTTATTGAGGAAAATATTTTTTTTCCCATCTTTAAAATATAATTTAAGTTCTATTTTGTCCTTAAATTATTATGATTTTTTACATGTTATCTTTTTGTCCCCTTTTGTTAAATATTATTATTTTTATCCTTAAATTATAGTGGGTTATATTTTTGTCCCTGAAAATGGTATTTAGTTAGACATGTTGACAAAAGGAAAAAAAGTTAATGAAAGTAGATGGAAAGGTGAAAATATAACCTTTTCAATATACAATAAATTTTGAGGACAAAAAGAATACTTTTGATTTGATTATTCATCTCATGTGAGGAAAACAAGAACTCCTTAAAAATAAAATTAAAAGGCTTAATGTTTACCTATTTTATAACCCTAGTGGCAGAGCGAAAATTTTTCCAACGGGGTTAAGGATAAATAATGCTATATTGGAAAACTTTAATTTTAGTCAAAAGGCTAAGAAAAAGGTAGCTTATATTAACAATCCACTTTTGACAATTTATGAATTAGTCTCAAGAGTCTTGTAATTCAGTTGGCCAATACTTTTTGATATTTTTAATGGAAACATCCAAGTTTCAAATTCCTCTCACTCCCAACTATCAAATTATGAAAATAATCATAATAATAATAATAATAATAATAATAATAATAATAATAATAATAATAATAGTGTCAAGGAAACAAATAAAAAATTATTGTGTCATTCCCATAAAACAATAAGGAAATTAATGCCTGGATACTATGTTTATAAAATAGATATTATACTCGATAGCAATTGGCTATTACTTCAAAATAAAATCATCAAGAGCGTTTAGCTTTACTAGTTGGTTGATGGAAATATGTAGAGTTCAAATTTTTCCACCTCCAACTATCAAATTATAAGAAATAAATAACAAAAATAGAAAATTAAAATAATCTTATTTGAGTTTTCAAAATCTCTCTCAAAAAAAAAAAAAAAAAAGCTCAAAATCAAAGTTTATAAAAGACGTTTGTGAGACTACCATTATTATTCACATTAAGCGATGTGCTAAGAATTATAATGAAATTTGTAATCCATAATTAGAGATCATTAATTATTAATTGAAGGAGAATATCACAAAAGCTATAATTAACTTAAGATATAGTCTATATATGTGTGTATTAATAGGTAAAGTTTAGAGAACGTTCAATTACAATTTAATTTTGCGCCATACAATTCTTAAAAAAAAAAATTGTGTCATGTGTCAAAATTTATGTGGGAACCATTTCATAATTATCTACTTAATTCTGTGCTATATGTCCATTTAATATTTTTAATCTTTGTGCCAATTGAGTTCATGAGTGTAAAATACTAAGAATATAATATTAATGAACTATAAAATTAAAAAAAAAAAATCACATACACTCAATAAAAATCACCACATGTTCTATCTTTTTAAAATTTAGAAAAAAAATTATCATAAGCAATATTAAATTTAGGTAAGAAATTTACTATGTGACTATTTATGTTTACTTTTTTATAAAATAATTTGATTAATTATTTTTATTTTTAAGATAAAAATTGTGTTTAATTTTGTATGTATTTATACCTATGCATGTGTTACATGATATTTTTTTAATAATTTGACTAATTATTTATATTTTTATAATAAAAATTGTGTTTGATTTTAAATGTATCCATGTGTTTACATGAGTTACATGCTTGTTATTATAATATAAAAAAAGTTATTTCTAAATTAGAACTAACTAGTACAAATATAGGAGGGGAAAAAATAAGAAAGGGGCCAATAACAATGAAGACTGTAATATTTATCAATCTCAATATAATTTAAAAATGTAGGGATACATATAGCCAGGGAGCCACCATAGAATAACATTTTTACATTTTTTTTTTGTGTGTGTTATATTTATTCAAAATTGTTCAAATTATTATGTTGATGTAGTCTATTCTTTTCTTTCCTTTTCTTTGAGGGTGGGTGGGGGCTAAGTTAGTCGATTTTTTTTAATGGAGTTTGGTTTTTAGAAAAAAATTTATCGGTATGTTTAATTATTGTGAATAAAAATTGCTTTCCACTTGTCCATATTGAGAATTTTTTATAAGAACTAGATAAACTATGGGTAGTGGAAATGGTTTAGGTAGCAATAGTAGATGAATTTGAGTGAACAAAGTACCTTTAAGGCCTTAACATTTTGTTAATGGTATACTTAAAGGTTAAGTTGGTGTTTGATTTGCCTTTCCCCTCCATCAAGATCTTGTGATCATGTATTCTTGTCCTGCTTAGCTTATCTTTTACTTCCTAATAACCTGCCTGCATAATGCCTAGCCAAGATACACTACTCTTGGATTGATAACTTTCATTGCAAGTTTGACAAGTATTGTTACTTTTTTTGTTCTATTTTTTTCTTCATATCTTTTCAAGGTCTAACAAGTTTAAACAAAGATGATAATGTAAACTACTTCAGTACTTTGGGACTTTTTTAGATGGATTTGCTTAACCAGTCTCACTCCTCACATTATTCAAATTTATAGAAAGAAAAGAGTGTGTGTGTGTGTGTGAGAGAGAGAGAGAGAGAGAGAGAGAATATGTTTTCTTTTGTTGACATCCTTGCCATTTTTTAAGTTTTTAATTAACTGCCATAACTACCGGAACTTTTCACATTACATGCACTGCCTTTATTGACTCCTAATCTTCTTCTTCTTCTTCTTTTTCTTCTTCTTCTTCTTCTTCTTCTTCTTCCTTTTATATCCTCTCTCTCTCTCACTCTCTTTCCCTATCTCTCTCAATGAACATAATTAACCTAATCTAAATTAAATATAAAAATAAAAAAGTTGTTATAAACTTATAATGAAGTGCAATGCCATGACCACAAAAATGTTGACATTTCAAATGATTAAGTTTTTATTAAAGCAATATTACTTTTACATGACCCACCACTAACTTAAAATGCGAATACAAATCTTCTATTCCATTTTTTGTTTTCCACTTCATATTTCATTGATCACAACAATTAAAAAAAAAAACTTAAAGAAATTAGACGATTTAACAAAAAAATAATCTTATCATCTATCATGTCAATAATTATGAAAAATTGTGTAACTAGATTTATTGTATTCTCGTCACGTTTGCTGTCGGCCTATATTACCTATTTGATCAGACAGCAGATTGTGACACTCACATGGCCCTCCAGTTAGAGCGCCATGAATAAGCACATGTATTTACAAAATACATGTAGAAGAAGAAAAGAATTACCATCACCATCAATTCCTTACCCTTTAGGTACAGATTTCTTGCTCTTTTTCTCTCACCATCATCATTATGATGGAAAATGTCTTTTAGGTAGGTCTCAAAATGCATTCCCATTTTTTTATTTTTAAATTATGATTCCAAGAAAGCAAAGCATGCAAGAAGAGCAATAAAAGCATTCTAACTACTCAATTGAAAATAGCAGAGGGAATCATTCTTGGTCTTCACTTTTTTTCAGCTCTCCTTTTGATTCTGTATCCTTCATGATTTTAAGCCGTGTCTGTAGCAATGGGAACCATGTTCTAGATTGAGTTTCCATTGCTTGATATGTATCCAACATATATAGTGACATACTAGAGTACTTTAATTTTCTTTTGGGCAGAAAAATGGTGCCAATTAGTTAAGTAAAAGTTTTCTAACTTGGGAAAACTATTAGAAAATAGATAATGTTATCTCTGTTAATTGATAATTTTGAAGAAGAAAAAAATCCCCCCCCCCCCCTTTACCCACAAAAGTAAGGCCTATTTGTTGTGAGAAAGGATGTCCATCTAATTTTTTTCATTCCGGAATTAAGATACAATGCATTTAAATAATCCAATAGTCTTCACATATCAAGGTAAAAGAAACAAAATTTAAATAAAATGACTTTATTAAGATTAAAATTAGAGGGAATTAAATTGGAGGGTTTATATGGGAGGGTTTATATGGGAGGACAAAACTTGGGTTTAATGTGCAGCTGCATTGGACTCGTTAAGATGCTAACACATGTCTATACTTGAGCACATATCATCATTCCAATGAATCTAATGCATTGAACCCAAGTCTAAGTCTAAATATGAGAAAAAATCTTATCCCCTTTTTTTAAGTTTAAAATGCTATCTTAGTTTCATTTTTTTTTTTCTTATTTTCACACTTAGTGTATATGCATCTTATAATATATACAATTTTTTCTCTGGCTACAGTTGCACATTTATAGAGTTTATTTTTCAAAATAAAATAAATCAATAAATCATCTGAAACATTCTTAGATAATGGGACAAAGTTTTGAGCCAACTCTTCACTTTTAAAAAAAAATATGTTTAGTACTAACAAATCTGCTGAGGAACCATGTTTCTCTGCCATCACGTGAACTAAATTTAAAGCTGCTGCAATGTACAAAAGGGATTGTATTACCAATATTAGTTTTTTTTTTTTGTTAGGAAGACCTGTTGAACACTATTATGGGCCTACTGTGTGTGTGAGGAAAATCTAATTCAAATTGTCTTTTCCAATTCACTTTGCAGTTTACAATGGTGGACTATCCGATCCTTATTATTTTACTCCAAAACCCCAATTGGGTGGGATTAAGAAGAAACATTGTTTGTTAATGATTCGGTTATGTTTATCTAATATGATCCTTGTTTTTTGGTTTATGTTTTCTTTTTCATTTTTTTTAGTTTATCGTTCATTTTGGTCAAGCATGGATTCCTATATTCTGGTCCTCGGGCTTCACAATTCAAAAGGTTAACTGAATCAATTTGTATGAAAAGGATAAGTTGTGGGGTATCACTATCCACATGGCCTGTCTACATAGAGCACAAGGCCATGTTCGGTCCCTACTTTTAAAATCAGTTTTCTGTTTTTAAATTCGTAAACATAGACATACAATGCAAAATGGTGCTATCAAATATGTTTTTTTAAAGCTTATGGACATGATATTTTTCACACTATTGAATTGGTTTATTGGGATTGGTGTATAATAAAATGAGAGTTAATGATAAATTTTTGTTAAAATGATTTTACTCTAATTGCAATTTACTATTTTAATAAATTGTGGAAAAAAAATTATGAAAAGAGTTGTCCCTAATGATGATGAAAAAGAATCTCGATAAGCCACTCGACCAAATTGAAGATCTGGAAGACTTGCAAAAGGAAATCACTCAATCAAAAGACTAAGGTGTGGTACCAATATAAGTTTCTCTAATTAATACTCACAAATCTAATATACTTAAAAATAAAACAATGCAATTTCTAAGATTTTTCTCTTATACCTTGGAGTGGGTGTGGCTTAGTGTTTATATGGTCATTTCTAACCCCTCCAATTATTGAAGTTAGGGCATAATTCGGGGCTATAACATTGATGGAAGGCGAGAATCTCAAGACTTATGCTCATAATTAGAGATTGTATGTTAGTTATCATGAATCACACACCTTAAGAAACCACATATTTTCACACAAGGGTTCTCGTCCTTCCATCTTTGTCATTTTTTTAGTTGAACGATTATGGTTAGACAGCTATGAGGTGGAAGTGTCCTTTGTAAATAGACGAGTGTCGTTGAATAAACGATATTCATCATATTTAACATTACTTTTTTTATTAAAAAAAAACTATTTTGAATGAAATGTCTTTGAAAACTATCTGTTTAAGGGAAGATTGAAATGATGTTTTTAACTTAAGAAAAGCAGTACTATTATTTTAGATACTGAGTTTGTAAGTTTTCCTTTTGGTTTTCTACAGGCAACTAAAAGAAACAACCAAACACACCTTCTCTTTTTCTAGTTATGAGATAAGGTTAGGTAAGATAGTTAGAAAGTCCAACATCACTCTCTTGTAAGTAGTAATAGACCAACCAACAGATACTTTTTAAATTGCTTTCACCTTCTCCCACGCCCACACTCACTCTCTCTCTCTCTCTCTCTCTCTCTCTCTTTTTATGGCATGCATATTTTCTTCGTACAAGGTTAGGCTTAGCCATAGAGAAACAAATATATATATACAACAAAGCAAGAAAATTCAAACTAGAACACGTTGAGCAAAACCATTCGTTTCCTTTCAAATTAAAACGCTCAGCGTGGCGTACGTACAATGATGAATCCTCAAAGCTCTGCGTTGTCAATGACAAGGCATACCTGGCCGCCCTTATCTCTTTCATTTCATCCTCATGGGAAATGTACATAACCTTCTATAGGGAAAGTCGGAAAGATGACTAGTTCAATTCTATCTATTCCAGTTTCTTTAGAAACATTAATATATACAAGTACTATATAGTTTTTATACACATCATTCATGGGCCCATTACTACATGTTTAGTCATTTTGGTCTTGTTCAAATTTTAGACTTTCAAAACACTTTGGGAGATCCTTCTATTTCTAAAAGGAACTGGTATAGTCTTTAGCACATTTTTATTTGTTTGTCAACTGAATAGACTTATGAATGTTAGTTAAAGTTTTCCTTTGAAACTCTATTATACATATACTGTGTGAGTGTGTGTTTAAACAATTTTAGGGGATGGATCTTTTAATTATTATTATTATTATTATTATTATTATTATATATAAAGGGTAAATAGTAGAGTATACCAATAGAATATTTTGGCCAGCTTGGAAAGAAGCAAGCTCTGCTTGTGATTCATGCATATATCTTACGTCAACCTATGAGAAAAGCACTTGTGTTGTGCCCTATCAACTCATGGAGAGCCACATGTAACCAAACCATCTGTGAAATTTCAACTCTGATAAGTGATAACCCCTCAACCTTTGCTTCAAGTGCAAATTAAAAGGCATTATTGAACAATTCTATTGCCAGATTTGGCAAAGCGAAAAAGACAAGAGAGCTTTGTAGCTGAGTTATAGCCATATCAGCTATAGCCAGATTTATATTTTCAATTGAGATGTAAAGGGTTAACATTATCTCTCCTGAATATTAAAAAAAAAATTAAATTAAACAAAATATTATAAAAGAAAAGATGGTTAGAAAAAACTATATGTTAAGAAATTTATTTATTTATTTATTTTTGGGGGGATAGATAAATAGGGGAGAGAACGTAGGAGATGAGATTCGAACCACAAATATGAGGCGATATATATGAAAGATGTGTTTGCTGATGGGCTGTCATTTAAACCTCTTGATTTGATAGGATTTGAATCTATAATATGTGTTCCATGTTAATTACTTTTTATTATCAAAATAAAGCACTAATGGAATTAGTAAATTGTTGTGAATCAAATATTTGGTATGAGATGCTAATAAACAAATTGAATCTGGCTCCCAAACATGCATATATGATCAATTGGTTTTGACTTGTGCTGGCCCTCATTATTCACGACCTTGGCTTTCTAATCAGCAATCAGGTATCTATTGGTTTTGAAAAATGAAAGATAGATCAATATTATTGGTCCTTATAAAGTTTTCCAAATTTCTTCAATTTAATCATGGAAAAAATGAAGCTATCCGAAATAAATAGTGTAGAGATTATGAATTGGGGGAAAATTTTTCAAATTAGTTTAAATTATTGGTTATTAGTGGAGGTAGTCTTCCAAACAAAAATTCTCTCACACTTCGAATATTCCATTTTATGTTTCACAAACCGCAATTTCTCAACTTTATTCTCCTATTTAACCTTAAAAACATTCAAAATAGACATATAACTTAATGTAGCTAGTAGCGTATAAAGTGGATCATTGATGGTGAAGTATACATTTTTAATTTTGTTTATCTTTAGTGTTGACTCTTAAAACTCTTTTCAACCCAATTAACGTTGCCTGGACTTGAAAGTTCGAATCAAAAGACTTTGAGATACCTCCTCAAATTTAGTGCAAGTGCCACAAGACCAAATGGTCATTAGTGGTATGAAAAATGTGGGAAAAAAAAAAAAACCATGATCAGTTCTGTCTTTTGGGCTTTCATTATCCTTAATTTAAGGGCATGTTACCTTTATTTAAGTATTGGGCGCCCAAATAAGTGGCCCAATATTTTATATTATAATGTTTATATTTGATTTTGGAACACTTGACGGACTTGAAGGAATCGAAAATCACATGAGAGATGTAGTCAAAAGTCGGTCATGTGATGAAGTTGACCATTCGACATACAAAATCTCATCGCATCAATTTGTGGCGCTTTCCATGGATTATTAAGCAACATCATCCTATTCCTACTACCTGCCTAGTAAATTCAGTTGGTGAACTGACACATCGAGTAATGCACCTGATGCAATAGTTTTAGATGGTCGAGATTGAGAATTAAAAAAATCAACTTTCAATTTTAACAACTGAGTAGAAATAATAACAAATTTTTTAAAAATGGGTGTTGTAAAAAAAAAATTTTTTTTTTTTGAGAAAGTAGTAAAAATAATTTATGAGAGCAAAATAGGATAATTGTACTAGATCCAGGTCAAATTCATGGATATATATTTTTATCTTAGAAAGTAAATAGAGTTAACTTCATTAATCAAAAAAGACCCCAAAAAAAAAAAGAGGTTTTTTTTTTTTTTCTTCTGTAATTTAGAAAGTAGTGTTCCAAATTTTAGATAAATATTTCATTCTCTCCTCATCAAATACCTCATAAACAATAAAAACCTATATGAGACATCCTATAAATACTATAAACCGATAATGCAGTAGATAGAACTTAAACCTCAAAATCTACCACATCTTTCAAATCTCAAATCTATTAAATTCATCAATCAAGTGTCTTTAAATGAACTCTTAGAATCTAACCATTGTAGTAGTTGGCCTGAGTGGTGTCAATTAATTGCATGTGTTATCAATTTTTATAATATAGTTCTGAATCTTCTGAAATTTTTTTAGGTCCATCATAAATTGGGAATATTTACGTATCATAAATTCATAATAAGATATTAATCAGAAAAGATTTGACGTCATTCGAATATTGGAGTGGAAACAACAATCCACACTGTACGAATTGCTGGTTTGAAGTGGACAATGATTTTGAGTCCCACTATTGATGATACGAGCCTGTTGAACCGAACCCACTCTGCGAATGCGCATGTGCGCATGTGCAGTTCCTTCGCAAGAGCAAAAGGGAGAGAGGAATAGAAAAAAAAAAAACGAAAAGAAGTACTTATTATTCTATTATCATCATTTTTCTTTTTGCATAAACTCATGATTTTTTTTTAATATAGGGTCGAAAAGAAAAACTGTACTTATTATTCTATTATCATCATTTTTCTTTTTGCATAAACTCATGATTTTTTTTTAATATAATGTCATTAGAAAAAGCCAATGCTCTTTTTTTTTTTTGGTAAGCATGGAGAAAACTTTATTAACTAAGAAACCAAAACAGAGGAGCAAAAACGCTCATACAAAGTGCCCATAGCATCAAAGCTAACCAACAACACCACATTAGTGGGTGGGGATTGATATAAAACAAAATCTTGAGAAAGTAAAGCACTTCTCTTAACAAAAGCGTCAGCGCACTTGTTTGCCTCCCTAAAACAATGTTGGACTTGAACTCTTAGAATTTTCTGCAACTCCTCTTTGCAGTCAGCCAAAATAATATTCTCAACCCACTCGCTTCCAAAGATTCTAATTCAAAATCCAATGCTCTTTTTCATAGAATTGTTGCACAAGTCTTTTACGGCACCAGCTGGTCCAATTGTTAAAAGAGTCCTAATATATAAATATATATAAAATATTAGGCCTTTGAATTAGAATCTTATTAGTTACTATAATTTATTTTTTCTTCATATAGGTAGGTAGAGGATAAGGAGAGAGATAAGGCTATTGCTTATACGCCTAATTATTATATTTAACTATCTTTAAACAAAACGATTTGGCTTGAATTTGGTACGCTGATGAACTTTTCAAAATGATGACACATATATATCCTGACATATGCCATTATTTTGGTGAATTTAATGCACTCGAACACTTAATCCAAATTGATTAATATACATATTTTTAAGCAAAACGATTTCGCTAAAATTTAAGTTCACTAAACTTATCATAATGTTGACACATGCCACCATTTTAAAGAATTTATTGCACTCACTTGACCTAAGCTTTACCCCAAACAAAATTGGCATGACTCATCTCTCCCACTTGTTAGGTATTTACTACACCATTATACTTCCTTATTTATTTTTTTTTTTTTATTTTTATGATCGATAAGTACTCTTCTTTTGTTGTTGTTGTTGTTTTTTTTTTTTTTTTTGATGAGATCATCTTCTTCTTTTCTTCTTCTTTTGTTGTTTGGCATAGAATCAATGTACTCTTTGAATGTATGAAGATTCGGTGGCGGTTGCTACTGTCTTTTACGGTTGCTACTGTTGTTGGTATTGTATCTGTACAAAACTAGAACATAACCAATTCCTTTGACCAATACCACGTGTAATTCATATCCTGTGCAAGAATTGACATTATTTATTATGATATTGGTCTGACATAAAGGGACGTGGCACATGTCGGTACCACCATGTAGATATCAAAGTCTTGTCCTATGGATTTAATTTTAATAAAAACTTATGGGCATATCATAACGTGTGATGAGCCCCTCTTAACTTTATGTGATTCGATCAGACTATTCAGCAAACAAAAGATTTTATCACAGTGGAGAAGCATGATCTTTGCTTGTGGAGTAGCACGATCTTATGACTGACACAAATTGGAGTGTGCGGATTAAAAATTGGAAATAATTTTAGAGACACAATCAATCGCACATCTAATTATGCAATTTACTTATTATGGGACTGTTAGTGGTGGCCCTTGCTGGCATTTTATGCCTTTTGTGTCCCGTCATTTTAAATTGATTACTCACAATCAAACAAATCAGTAACTTATAAAATTGAATATGAGAATAGTTGTGTGACTTGAAAAATAGGTGGCGTTTGCATTAAAAAGTAATGAAAGTTAATAAGCAAAAGAATATTTCTATGGATGTTGGATTGCACTCATTAAAAAAGAGTTGAGTTGGGAAGAAACAAAAATTAATAAAGAAATACTCTTTTAAATAAAAGTTGCTCGACCTCCTAAAAAAAAAGTCAATTGCAATAAAAAAAAAACTCACCTTAATCAATGGACTCTGATATTCATTAACCAAACCTCTAAACAAATACTCTTTAAACTGAAAGTAACATTTAAAAAAAAAAAAACTAAACTAAAAATGACTTGATTCCCTCCAAAATGTCAATTATTTACATTATAAAATTCAGCGTGGCAAATTCCTTAAGGCACTCATTAACCAACTCATTAAAAAATTTGATCAAGGCACATGTAACGGTTATGTTGTTGGTTTATATTTTTATTTTTTCCTTTGAAATGGAGCACTCATAGTGTTTTTAAAAAGTTTTAACTTATGATGTCCGCTTTTGATAATATCTATTTATTATCAGATCAAAACATCAATCGATATTTGGTATAAGCGATGATTGAATCTCAGATATTTTATTCAACCATAAAATTTTTTACCAATTGAGCTAATTGGAACCTACAAAGCACTCATAGTTAATTACATGTATGTATAAGGTTTTGATGTTCCAAAATGAAAATTATAGTAAAAAATTTTGTACTTTTGTGTTTTTTTAATTAAAAGAATTGTGATTTATCCCACATTCTCTTGCTATTGTAACTATCAAAATTAAGAAAGAAATAATGAATATTTTTAAGTGCATTTGTAAGCTGAGAGTTGCGATACATAAGCATGGCAAAAATACCCCGCCTTGCATGACCCACCCTACTTCGCACAGCCTTTCACATCCCACCTTGAATGTGTGAATTTATTATTATTTTTATATATAAATTAATCTTTTTTATACTTATCTTATTTATAATATTTTTTATACATATTTTATTACTCTCTCTTAAAACATTTTATTTCTCTCTTAACATTTCCACAATTGTCTCTCACATTTTTATTTTATCTCTGTCTTATTAATTTTTTGAAACCAACTCATTAGGGATGAAAAATACCTCACTCCATCCCAAACTTGACCTACTCCGCTTGAGTTTTTCTTAATCCAAAAAAGGGATAAGACACAGTGGTGGCTCTAGAAATTTTTTTCAGGTTGGTCATTAAAAAAATTTTAATAAAAATAAAACTTGAATATATTAACATCACAAAAAAAAAAAAAACAAATACATAAATTTTTAAAATTTCCTTTCACAAGTTTTCTTATTTTGAAATTGCTGTGTGATTTGGTAGTTTTACTATCAATGTTATCAGCTACATTTTTTTTAATATACACAACCAATAAGTCATTAAGCTACTGATCTCCAATTCAATTACCAACATATTGCCTAAAATGGTAGCAATATAAACAAAATCCATTATCTTTTTGAAAAAATGTAAATCAACAAATTCGGCTAAAAACTAAATCAAGCACTAACGGACTAGCTATTTGAAAAGTGTGCATTTTTTTTTATTAAAAAAATAGTGATTTTAAAATATGTCATTTGAAATTAAACAAAATTTAAAAAAAAAATCACAATTAAATGTTTGATTTGGGCTTTTAGGCTAATTTGTGTGTTTAGGGAATTTTTAAGAAGTACTATGTCTATAATATTTTTGTAATATTTTCACAACAAAATTTAGGTGGTAAATTTTTATTGGTTCTAATTTGAACCTAACACTGAAATTTTTTTTTATCCATTAGCAACAACTTACTTCTTAGAATTTTTTGTAAAAATGTTATGAACATAGCATTTCTTATAAGTTTTTGGCTTAACATTCAACATACCAAAATTTTGGAAAGGTTAAATTTTATTTTTAATGGGCTCAAATTGTTATTCAAGGTGTTCAAGTTTTTTTTAGGGTGGTAAAATGTTTTTTTTAGGGTGGTCAAAGATATTAATTTAAAATTTAATTTTTTAAGATATATAAAAAAAAAAATTAGGTGATCATGTTACCATCTGTTTAATACTTGCCATTACTACTTGGTTAAAACTTGTCGTTACTACTGCACATTTTTGGTACGATAGTTACTCTACAAGTATAAATGCTTGTAAGGTGTGGGGATAAGAGTTAGAGTTCAAAGTTTTCAAGAGAGAGTTTTATATACATATATATACTTAGATTAGATTAGAGTAAAATTTATATCTTGTATTTAAAAAAAAAAAAAAAACGCTGCCCTAACGAGACACCCCAAATCGGACGTTGGCCATCATCCCTCCTGTGGTCTATATAGGTTATGGCATGAGCCCACCCTCATCATAACAATTCTCCTAAATTCAAGTATGATAATAATAATAAAACTAATAATAAACAAAGGAAAAAAAAAAGAAAAAAAAAAAAAGAAGAAGGAAAGATAATATGATTAAAGTGATGTTGTCGGCAGAGTTGGGATTGACAGGGCAAAGCAGCCGTACGTATGAACGGTCAACCGTCAGTGAGGGACCCACTGTAACCAACAAAGATGGAAGAAGCACGTGTCTCTAACGTGGCAAACTGTCATAACCGACAATAACCGTGACCTCGTCCTCTCTGCCTCCAGTCATGTGTTGCTCTACTCTAAGCTACTACCTGATACGACAAAACTTAGACACGGACTTATGTTTGTTGTTTTGTAATTTTGTATGAAACCAAACCTAATTTATTTCAAAACTCCGGCGACTTTTGTTTTTTACTTTTTTTTTTTTTTTTTTTAATGCTCCTTACGAATGATTTTTTGGCATACATTACTAAACCATTTTATAGCATGTATAATTTTATGAAAAAAAAATAAGAAATTGACTAACTTTTTTTAATAATTTTTTTAAATTTTTCATAATTTTTTTTGAATAAATGATTAATATATGCTATACATTAATCGGATTCTTCAATATTTAATTTATTGGTGCTATACAAAAATTAAATTTGCCTAGGAAATTGGGGTTGTTAAAGATTTAACCCTTGCGAACAAACCAAACAAACAATCGGTGGAGAAAATACTTTTTTAATTTTTTATTGGCTGTTGAGAAAAAGATATTAGACATTTCACATGTGAATCAATAGATAACTCCAATAAAAGAGGCTAATATTTGAAACACCTTATTATAATATTTTATAGGAATATTGAACTTTTATTGATTCAAATGAAAAGATAATACACTATTTGAGAGAACATGTTTTAAGAAATAAGAGCTTTCTTCAGTCAAAGTAAAATAGTGCTGAATATTCTAACCATTTTTTGCTAGTAGCCAAGTAAGCCGGTTGGTTACCCTTCCTTCTCGCATGTGAAACTTGAAAACTGCAAATCTCGGGGGCTAAAGAAGAAGGACCATGAACTACCGATGCTATAGAAGATGGAGCAGGAGACTTTCCAACAACTGCATCTGAGACCACTAGAGAACTATTATTAGACAGTTCAGTTATTTTGTGCATTGAACATTTGAACCTATTCAGGGGCGGAACTAAGATTTTTTGTTTGGGGAGCCAAATTTTGGTACTAATATAGGAGTCACGAGTCAAGATAAATCATCACATACATGTGCACATACACATATATAAACAATTATATTTTGATACTAGAGCTGGTCATAGTTTATAAAATATATTGTGTATATAAAATTAACAACTTTTGCATATGTATCTTTACAAGATAATTTTTAAGGGAACTTATCATATTTTTAACTCCAATGAGAATACAAAAGCTGTTTAGTTTGATATTAAAAATGTAAAAAAATAAAAAAAAATAAAAGCTACATTGTTTCTATAATTACTAGATTGATTGACAAATTCTATTAGTTTTTATGAGTATCATTGGACTAACTCAAACATTTGGGGGGGCCAAATTCTATTACTGTAGCTAAATATTTAAAGTTTTTAGTACAGACACATAATATAAAAGTATTTTTTAAAATTTTGGGGGGGGTGGGCCAAGCATTGCTATAGCTCCGCCCCTGAACCTGTTGGAATGCAAACATGCATCAAACAGTTTTTAATCCCAATTGTCTCAACTCTCAAGTTCCCTGATACTACGTTCTCTCCCTTTCTTTCCCAGTTTCAACTTTTAAGTTCAGTGAGTATGAAACCTAAGCCCCTGCAAGAAAATTCATCACATAGGATAGGCGTAAATGCACTTTTGGTCCCTATATTTTGGCTTTTTTCCATTTTGGTCTCTACTTTTTAATTTCACAACTTTTAGTCCCTAAATTAATTAACGCGTGTTATTTTGGTCCTTTTCGTCAGTCAACAATCGGAAATATCTGAGGTCGCTAACGGAGTGCATTGTTTGCATAGTAAATGCTGATGTGTCTATTAAAATAATATTAAAAAATGCAACTTCAACATTCGCGTTAGCATCCACATTAGCATCTAAATTAAAAAATTATATCTACCAATTTAAAAATTATAGAAATTATAAAAAAACATAATTAAAAACAAAAAAATGGTGGAATTTAGATCTGTTTTGTTTGTACTTAGTTTTTTCTTCTTCTTCTTCTTCTTTACTAGATCTTTCTGCACCTGCCATTCTTTCTTTTGTCTTCTTTCTTTTCCTTTTTCTTCTTTCTCCCTCTATCTTGGTGCTTAGCCTTCTTGAACTCTTTAAGCAAGTTCCTCCACTTGTCGGTGCACATAGTGGGTGATTGATTTCTCTCATCCCTAATAAAATCTGCTCCCACAAGTGCTTGTTCAACTTTGGCTTGGACCCACGTCTTGGCTCTCGTCTTGGACCCATGTCTCGGCTCGCTTCTGGGAGCCTTGACTTCAACTTCGATTTTGTGGTCGTCGTCACTACCACTGCTATCGCCGAGAATCATTTGCTAGTGCTAGTGGTGAGAGTGGGCGTGAGTATGAGGGTGAGGTTGAGAAGTGTGATGAGGTGGCAAGACGCCGGCGCCGGCGCCATCATATGGGTTTCTAGGTAGATCTGAAACCCCTCTCCCTCCTTACTTTCTCATCTCACTCTCTCTTTATCTGGGTTGAGTCTGCTGTATTTCTTTTGCATTTTTGATAAATTTGAATAGGGATAATATGGGTTTGTGAAAGGAAATTTTTTAGACCTAGGTGGCGGTGGTCAATTGGGCTCACAAGTGGTGGGTAGATCTGGATTTTTTGGCCATTGGTGGGGTTTGAAGGTGGTGGCTTAGAGGAGGATTTTCTTGGTCTATTGTTGTGTTTGGTTGAGTTTTGGTGTTTGGTGATTGGTTGCTTGGGTCCGGTAGAGATGTTTTAGTGTTTTGGTTGAGATATGTTTTGGTATTTTTGTGATTGTTGGGTTTTGGTCTCATGTGAAAATTGCTGTGTGTTTTGCATGTTTGGTTGTTAAGAAAATGTAAGAAGAGAAACAAAAAAAAATATTGATTTTTATAATTTTCTGGGCATTAAGTTATTTGAGGGAGAACATGAACCATTATGGGAAAGTGAGGAAGAACATGGACAATTCTGAGGAAGTGGGGAATAACACAAAGAACATAACAAAGGCATGATCTTCCAACAAAATAATAAAAAGGAAAAATAATGATGAAAAGAATGGAAGAAACTTTTAGATCTGGGTTGGTATTCTTGTTCAAGAAACTTTTAAATTTTAATTCATGTGAATTTTGGTTTTTAATTTTGATTTTAATTTTTTTATTTAGTTAAAATTAATAAATTAATTTTTTAAATTTATATGTTGATGTGTCATGGGTGATGTGGATATTTAAGTCTTTTGTTAGCCACCTCAAATATTTCCGATTGTTGACTAATGGAAAGGACCATAATAACACACGTTAATTAATTAAGGGATTAAAAGTAGTGAAATTAAAATGTAGGGATCAAAATGGAAAAAAAGCCAAAATGTAATGACTAAAAGTGCATTTACGCCCATAAGATAATTAAGTTGGTTATTTTTTGTATTGTTAATGTAAAAGTATTGTCCTCAAATGCTCTTGTGATAATAAAGAACTTTGTTTTTCCCGATCGTCTCCTCCTTTGTTTTCCTAATTGTCTCCTCCTTTGTTTTTGGTTCCCAATTCGTTGTTAATTTGATTTTTTTTTTCTTTCTTGCCACATGGAAGAAATGATCATATGAATATCTCATAACCTATAAAAATGACATCAAAGGATGAAAACCTATCCCCCCTATCTTTAGGTTTGTGTTTGGTCTAAGATGCTAGTGACTTTACAATTCATTCAATTAGGAGATTTTACAAACGGATAGGATTAGTGGGTTGCTATATAATTACACCAAGGAGGAAAACCTAAGTACCAATTTTTAGGTTTGTTTTGACTTTTCTAAATTGTGAATGTTTCCTTACATTGTCACTAAGCTACTTTGAGTTAGAATTTCATTTAAAATTCTTATGAATTTTTTTACTAATTAATATCATTTATCTTAAAATTTGTGTCCAAATTACAAATAAGTACAAACCTAATTATATAAAGAGAGCTCATCTACAACCACGTGAAGGCTCCCCTCATTTTAGCATTTCTCTAGTCATTGTTTGATAAATATTTCCCCGAAATCACGGATTTTGAAATCTGTACCCCTACCAAACCAATGGGCCAACCATGTAAAGAGAGATGATAAAAAAGAAAACAAAGGTAAATGGAAAAATATTTTCCTAATCCTTGTGGGAAGAGCAGGTAAAAGGAATTATTAGTGTAAGGTGCAGTAATCAATAATTTTTTTTTTCAAGGCATTAATCAATTAGTTTAGTATTATACAATTTTCATTTTTTTTTAACCTCAAGTTTTGTTGTGTTATATTGTTTTTGATAATTTTATATATAATAAAAGGAATAAGTAAATTATTGGTGAGTTGGGATTTGGTAGAAAAGTGCACGGGCATTTGATATAAGTGCTTTTAGAGTTGGTAAGGAAAAGGAGTAGGTAAATTATATAAGAAAAACAAAAACAAAAACGAAATGAAATTAACATAAATATAATTTATTTTCACATGTTATAAAAGAAAAAACAAAGAACTATTTTTCCATAATATCTTTCATCACATATATATTTTTTTTCAAATTAAAATCATTATATTCATTTCCTTATAAGAATTACAGTGGTTGTCCTCATTTTTAGAACAATGTTTTTTTTTTTGAAAGCATTTGTGGAAGAATGATTAGTAAAGAACGGATTTTTTATTTATTTATTTTTTAAGGGTCGTAAAGAATGGAATTGATTGAGAGGGAATGCTAAAAAATGACTTAGTTATACTCAGTTTTTTTTTTTTTTTTTTGGCATCATTACATGTAGCTAGTCGATAGTAGAATGAGAATAAAACATGTAACTAAGTATAATCAAAGGGAAAGTTTAAAAATACAATAAAGAGAAATTTAATGCTACATTCACAACATTTTTAATAAAAAATTCTAGATGGTATGCTGTTTTTAGCTAGTCATAATTTAAGCCAACCACTAAAATTACTTTAGCATTTCTCATACAACACAACCTCACAATATATATTATTATTATTTTATGGGAAAAGTTAATAAATACCCAGAGGACATTGATTTAGAAATTTTTTATGCAGAAAAAAAAATATTTTAATAGTTTTTATTTTATTTTATATTTTTCATGAAAGTTGTATTAAATTTTTTTTAAAATAATTTATTAACAAATGTTTTAAGGACAAATATATGTCCTTATAGTGAGTTGACATATCACTTCTTATGAAAATATTGTGACATGTTATGTCAGTACGTAAAAGAACTTATAATTGAATTGAACTGAGAGGGTCTTCTCGTTTTGTCGGCAAGATTATACAGGAAAATGCCCAATGATATAACTTTAGTTTGACATATCACTTCTTATGAAAATATTATGAAATTTTTCGTCGGTAGAAAAAATCTTAATTGAATAGAAATAAATGGGCCTTCATATATATCTCGTCGGCCAGATTACAAAGGGAAGTTGCCAAATGACATAACTAACTCATTATGTTTCAAACATCCTCGAAAGTTCTATGATTAATCAAGTGCTGCTATGTCTTCTAGGCTATTCGAATGAAGTAAAGGGCACCAAAAGATTTAATGCATTAATTAATTGTCAAAGAATATGATGAAGTCTGACTTAAAAAGGTCAGAGGCTTATGTGGTGACATGCAAAGCTGACGTGGTTACCTCTGAGCTTATTAAACTCTCTCTCTCTGTATAGAGTGGTGGCCACAAACCACAGCAACAACAACAGCGACAAGAAGAGTGGTTTTGGATATTGAAATAGCTGTATTTCCCTTTCAATTCAAATCTCTTAAATATAAAAAAAAAAAAAAAAAAAAAAAAAAAAAAAAAAAAAAACCAAATGAAACCCGAATATATATATAAAGAAATGAAGTTTTTACATGCCCACCTAATTTTGCATAATCATAATCGACGCTGACGATTACGTCGAGAAGACATGGAGTCAGAACCACGTGTGATAGCTAAAGAGCTTGAGTCATACCTTTGATCCACCTCTAGGAATTCAGTCACACCACAAATGCTTGACTCATTTTAATTTGTTGGTGGTTAATTAATTTGTTGGTTTTTTCAATGGTTTTGTACAACTAATTTTTCTCTGTTCTTTATTTGTTTCTTCCAATCAATGTTTCTCGTTGGTCTTCTTCTCTGGCCAGATGGGGACTACTTTTGAAGTAAAAGGCTCAATTGGGCAATCCACATGCATTTTGTTTTTGTTTGTGTTTTTGTTTAAACAAAGGGTCTTGTTAGCTAGGGTTAAAAAACAGTTAATAGAATATTAAGAATATTCAATCATTAGGATTGAAAAACAATTAAAGAATATCAAATGTTCAATTATTAGTTCTTATGCACATTTTTTTATTAAAAAAAATTGTCATTGATTCAATTATTTCCACCCATAATTTTGCTATTGTTGCATTTTGTTTTTAGTATTTATTTATTGTTTGCCTTAATTTTTTAAAATAAAAGGTAAAAAAATAAAAATAAAAAATAAATATTAAATGTATCTTAAGTATTAACTTAATTTAATATAAAACATGAACGAAATCTAATGATAAACACATTAATTTAATTTTCATCTTTTATTATATTTCTTTATGTCAAAAAGAAGACAACATCTAATGTAATCCATATGTAGGTGAAAATCCCATTTTCAATTTATGTTGCATTTAATTTGGCGTAAACTATTTTCTAAAGAATTTAACAATTTATTTTTTGGTATTTGATTGTATTTTTGAAAATATTCCAAAAAGAATTTACATTGTGTGTAACCATCATATGAGTTTTCAAAATTCAAATGTGTTTTGGGTGTATTTTGAGATTCAAAATTGTTTTTCAAAAAAAAAAAAAAAGATTCAAAATTGGACAAATCAAATATCATTGGAAAGTACGTATGTGAATTATCTTTCCAATGACACTAAGTTTGGGTAAATTAAAGGTCGATGTAAAAAGTTATGACTCCCTTAAATTGATGAGTATAAATTTTTTTTGGTTTATCATAGCGTAAATGCGTGAATTTGCATGGAGGTCTTACCGAACTAAAAATTAAATGAGTCATATATCGTTGGAAAGCTTATAATATCTACTTTAAGGTATTTCTTTGGTTGGAGCATTTTGTACGTAGGATTCAAAAGTTATGGGCCCCCGAAGTGTTTTCTAGGGTTTCTTTATGCCCTCCTGCATTTTATATGATTTTTTTTTTAATTTGGTTGTCCAGGTTTGATCATGGCTAATTTATTGCACAATATTTCCAACTATATGTGGTTCATGAAATTCATAAAGATCATTTCATTTGGTTGAGTTTCAATCAAAACTAATTTCGACTTAGCTTAACAGTGATTTCTCGTTTTTACAATATTTCATTTGTTTTGCACATGATTTTTGTGATCAAATTTTCATTGTAAAATCAATTGATTCTTTTACCATTAAGAAAAGAATTGCTTCTATCAAACGGTTGGATTTTCGGGGAAGGTGGAGTATGCCCATTGCAAGATGCCCTTGATTTGGAAACGCACCTTTAGATTTAAAGGAAATTAAAAAAAAAAAAAAAAATTCACATTGGTTTCACAATCGCTTTAATTAATTAGATTGAATCTTATGATCAAGGTATTTGAAGTTGGTTAAAGATGCTCAAACTCTTTCAAACTTTATAGTTTGCTCCAAAAGTCTTGAATTTGTCATGATTCGACTATATTTAGCCAAGTTGAGGAGTTTGAGTGAGTTTTGTGGTGTTAGTTTACATTTTTGGTGAAATTAGGGTTTTTCTTCATTTTCATAATTTTTTCGGTTTTGGTTTCCAAAATGGCAAAACAAGGTAGCAACAACAATGGCCAATATAACTAATTCACCCATCTAACACACAATTAATATAAAATAATGAAAAGCTTAGGAAAAAAAAAAAAAACATCAATGTGCATTCACCATTCACAATAAAAGATTAAAATTAACTAGAGAAAGAAATACAAGTGAACATAATGACACATTACATGAAGAATAAGGGGAAAATGAATACATAATGCATCCTACCCTAAGATGTATAAAGTTGCTGGAATGCATGAAAATATGTGAATATGCGAAGAGATTGAAATTCATATTCCAATTGAAATTCCTAGATGATGAATGAGGATATTTCATAATTATTCTTTAAAAGATATATTTCATGTCAAATTTGGAATTTTGACCCTTTAACAGACGTTTCATCATTTCATTCAACTTCTCTTATACCATATTTGAGGAAAATGCAAAAACCTAATTTATATTAAATGTGGGTAATGTGCACGTAACAATATCATATTATGTTTTTGGTTTTTTCATTATTTTATGTGATGCGTGGTTAAATTAATGCATAGGGCATGAAAATTTCCTGATCATGAATGAATACATAATGCAACCTACCCTAAGATGCATGAAATTGCCAGAACGCATGAAATTCATGATAGTTGAAATTCCTAGATGATGAATGAGGATATTTCAAGATTATTCTTTAAAAGAAATATTTCTTGTCAAATTTGGAATTTTGACCCTTTAACAAACATTTCATCATTTCATACGACTTATCTTATACCACATTTGAGAAAAATGCAAAAAACCTAATCTATACTAAATGTGGATGACATGCAAGAAACAATATTATATTATATTTTTGGTTTTTTCATTATTTTATGCGATGCAAGGTTAAATTAACATGTTAGAAATTGCTATACAATGCATGAACAACATTATTTCATACAACTAATTCAAGATTTTAATGAAATAAAATTGTATTTCTACCGTAAACACATGGATTCACAAATCTATGAGAATTAAAAAAGTCAAATTCCTAATCTAATATAAGGAAATCATGGCAAGAGCATCTTGATTCATCCAACAAAACGTAATCTAACATTTAAAAAGATGTTATAATTTCATATCGAACATGATGTTTGCATACGATGAAAGGGTATATCAAAATGCATGATCAATATGAGTATGAGATGACATGTAAAAACTAATTTACCAACATAGGGGCAATCCATAATAATCATGTTTTCACGTCTAAGAAATTTTTTCTATCCAAGAAAACGTCCTAACACTCAACATATATGAAAGGAATCTTTTGCACTTTTCTAAAATTTAATTAAAAAAAAAATCAATTTTGACTAATTTAAACCAGAATGAGTCTTTTTTTTTAATGAAAAGAATAAGTCTAACTCTAAGATTGGAGTTTATTTGCATGCAGGCGTCCTAAGCGACAACAGATTCCATAGATCCTATAATGATTAATTACGATGTATATAGTTATTTCCTATTTAGATTAATTATGATGCATCCCATATTTGCATGTATTTGATTATTTACTATATAGATTAACGGTAATTGAGGATGTAGTTGTCTTTTAATTAATTTTGTTTTAGGAAAAATCAAAATTAACTAAATTTAATCACTTGCACACATGCCTATGGTAAGACCATTCTTTGACCAATGAAAACTATGCCTTTGTCATATTAGTCTGAACCTTGATTTCAAATTAGGAAAAAGACTTTTATACCCTTAAATCCTATGATGATTAATTATGATGTGAATTTTAATCCTAGGTCAATCATGGAATTTTCAAAACATGTAAAATGACCATTTTGATGGTTGTCAAATAGGGTTTCTATAACAACTCATAAGTGAATAAATAAAGAAAAGAAGAAATGATTGAGAACCAATTATTTTTGTTTTTTTTTTTTTTAATTTATTTATTTGAGGGGGTGCCTCCGAAAAAGTAAATGGTATTCTTTTTATGGGGGTTATTGGGTGAGCTCAAATTTTATGGAGTATGGAAACCAAAATTTTAAAGGTCAAAATATTAAAAAAAATAATAAATATATTATTGAAAAATCCGAGGGTTGGGGGAGAAGGGAGATAGACAAAGGGCACAAGCTTCTCATTTGGTATACATATATACATTTTTAATCATTAATTAAATTTTTTTCCCCGTTGATTAAATATATCTCGTTTTATCAAATATATAAAAAAAAGATTTTATTAGTATTTTCTAGAAATATTTTACATTAAAATAAATGGGACAATAGGACTAAATTTGAATGTATAGTACTAGTATAGTATTAGAGTTTATAATATTTTGTATTCATCACGCTATAATTTACTATATTTTCTCTCAAATAGTATTTTTTTGGGATATACAGAGGGTTAATTTATTTTCACAAAAAAAGAGGGATAATTTAATCTAGAAGATATATATATATATATATATATATGTATATATTCAAAATCTAAAGCTATTTATGGTCACGCATCATTTTGAAATGATTTTTTATTTATTAAAAATGATTTTTTTTGAGAATAACTAAAAATGAAATTTAAAATTTAAAAATGAAGTGACACCAAATATTTGATTAAAATATATATTAAAATTAAATCTTTGCTGAAATAAATCCCTTATATTTCAAAATATGTAGAGGTCCACATTGGTAAGCCCTCGACAAATATTAAAAAAAAGTATACGACTCATTGAGTCATTGACTGTTCCATTGGTCGTTGGTTGGTTGTTAGGTGGCTTTCTTGGAACTTAAGGATTCTTGTTCCTGCTTTTCTTTCGGTTGGTTAATTTATCCTTTGAAGATTTCTAAAGTCTTTATCCTTCTCAGTTTTGACCACATTTTCTGTCCTTGTTTTCTCAAAATTTTTTTTTTCTTTTTTAGAGAGAACTTTCGGAAAGTGGCAGTAAGGTGGATAAGAAAAGAAAAACCTCATCTCTGAAAAATTTGTTGTTAGAATATCCTTTCCTTCTACAATGGACAAAGACTGATTCTGACCCCACTAATATGAAGGTTTATGGCTTAATAGTTTTATTCATATTTATTGTTCCAAACCGAAAATGGAAAACATTGAAATTTATAAGTTTGTGTAATTAATACACTTTTTTCATGTTTGAAAGTTTAAGGGAAGAAGAGAGGATAGATGTCGATAAAGAGAGTAGAGAGAAGTGGGGTGAAAACTAAGGTAGAAGTGAAACCACGCATTCTTTATTTAGATGTTTTAAAAATTAAAAGCGTGTGCTATTTCTTTCTACAAAATTTACGTAAAAATAATGCTACAAACACCACAGTAATTGACAAACTCCATAATTACCGAACATAAAGGCATTAATTGTTTTTGATAATGTTGCTCTAGATTTGTTGTTTGAGGATCAAGAGAGAAGCTTTTTAGAGAAACCAATAATTTCAAAGAAGAAAGGAGTAGGAGGCAAACATAAAGGCATAACCGCTGTGGTGTAGGCCAATAGGACCGACGTTGGGATGGTAATAAATGATGGGTTAGAGGACTACAGGGTGAGGTCCACTGGTATTGGGGTCCAATCGACAAGATAACCTTGTTCACAGGTGGTTGAGTAGGGACAGATTTCATTACACATTCATAAAAAAAAAATATTGAGAGAGAGACAACAAGATTGCAGGAGTAAATAGGATCTGTTTGTTAACACTTTTAAGAGATTTTATTCTAGTGGAGTAGTCGCTCTTGTCTAAACCGACTTTATGCACTTGAAAGAAGAATATAATGTTCTACCAATAAAATGAAAGAAGAATATAATGGATAAACTATAAAATAATGAAATAGAATAAAGCATAATGTGATTTTTTTTTTTGAAGTATGTTTATGGATTTATAAAATAAAAAAGAAGAAGAAGAAGATATATACTTTCCCTTAGCCAGTGTGCATCCCACATTTGGGAATTAGCGAAGAAAGAAGAAGCTTCATGATCAAAATGGAATGGACTTTCCCTTCTAAATCTAATTATTTCATTTTGTTGGAAAAAAACTCCCAAACACGAAAAATATAGAAAAATTTAGACCACCTTAGGGGTGTTTGATTTGTGTTTCTAAACAACTATTTTCAGTTTTTAAACAACATTATATGTATTTCTATACATTTTTTCACCTATTCGTATTTCTATAAATAATTTTAAATAACAATTTTCAACTTTTAAATAAATGTACCAAACGGGCTTTTTTATTTTCTTCAACTTTTAAATAAATGTACCAAACGGGCTTTTTTATTTTCTTTCTCTTATTTTGCTTTTCATTTTTTTTCTCCTCCTCATTAAATATGATTACCCCCGTGGTCCACTAGATACTCTAGTGGTGGCTCATTAATATCGACGTAATGTAGATTTGGAGTTCTCCCCTTCAATCTATCCTACTACCGGTTTATGAAGCTTCTAGAATGTCTTCTAGGTAAAGAATAAAATGGTTTAGTAAAAAACTGAAACACTACTTCTTTATATATATATATATAAATAAAGTATGATATAATTTTAATCCTTTAAAAGAGTTAGAGGTATTTATAGAACATGCAACCTATTCATACGATTTCATAAAAGGAAGTAGATAAAGTAATAATGGAATATGGGAGAGTTATCTTCAGTGCCCTCTAAGTAATGGAAAAATCATGAAGGAGGAAGAATCATCTAGCAAAGAGAAAAAAAATAGACGTGTAAAACTTTTAAATAATATATATTTATGAGAGTAATATATATGTGGCTGCAAGCACCCTGCAAGGCTTTAAGCCTGTAACCCCACTTCCCTTCATATTTATTGGTACTTATTATTGCTATTATCATGTAATTACTGATTTTACCTAATTGCCAAACTAAAACTAAACCCAAAATGAAAAAAGAACAAATAGAACCGAAAAAAACAAGTGGCTCCCACCCCAAGGCTCCCAAAGATAAGGTAAAGCATAATTAGTTGCACTAAGTATATCAATTAAAAATTTATCATAAAAAATTCGGAAGATGAAACTTAAGTAATGTGGGATAACGTAGTTTTTAAGTACATCTTCTGTCGTTAGCTCTAATAAAATAGATACAGCCATTAAAGACATCTAACAAAGATAATAATATAATAAATATGGTAAATGTTACGTGACAAAATCTCTCATCTCTAAATAAAGAGTTTAGATTTAAGTCTAATCTACACAATGACAAATTAGTATCTTAGTATAAAGGTAAAGGTTAGTAATAATTATAGAGTGGATATCATAGGTTCAAATTTTACTGTACTTATTAAAAAATGTTGGTAAAAATTTCAAACTCATTTGTTTGAGACAAGTTTTGAAAGTTAAGGGGGGGATGAATTCTACTTCAGACGACATTTTGACCGGTTTAAAACCTTGGGTCTAAAGAAGGTAAAAAAGTGAAAAGAAAAAGAAAAGAAAAGAAAAAGGGAAAGGGTGTCTCGTATTGTGTTATCATACCCCCTAAAAGTACTTAAAAGGACTTTAAAGCACCTTTGTAAAAAGACGATGTGTTTTCGGTAAATTTCCAACATCTTTAGGGTTGTGTCCGGTGGGGTGTCTGTAGTTTATTTGTAAAGTGAAATATATAATTTCTAGTTGTTATGTTAAATATGTGACCAAAAAAATTAAAACTTCATTTACTTTTTAAAAATATATTTTTGTTAAATTAAAAAAAATTGAGACGAAAAGAAAAAACTAAAAACTAAAAGTTTGTGCCAAACATACACGAAATTTATACCCAAAAAAAAAAAAAAATCAGTTTTTAATTTCGAATTTCACCCATAAAAAAATGTTGAATTTCAAATCACTATATTGTTAAACACTCAAAAACACAAAACATTAAAGAGTTTTTAATCTTACAATTTTATATAAGAAAAATTCCACTTCTAAGGTTCATGGTAAAAAAAAAAAAGTGAGTTCCAGTTAACTTAACTAGTAAAGTCTCTAATGGTTGTATAAGAAGTTTGAGGTTCAGTCTTTGGCTACACTAAAAATTAATTAGTGTCTTAGTCTGATGAATAATGAGTTATTATTTGGAGCCGACGCCATACGTTGGAACCCTTTTAAAAAAAAAAAAAAAAAAAAAAAACCTCTACTTTGTAACAAAAGGAAACGTGCAGAAAGTTGACTGCGGCACTCTGCACCGAAATTGCCCTGTTCCAAGCACTCGCATAGACAAAAGACAAAAAGCAACGGCCACGGCCTTCCATTCGAGGTCTTATTTTATATATATTTATTTATTTGTATTACTAATTAATACTTTACATACAAATAAATAAATAAATAAATAAATATATATATATATATATATAAAATATTTGTATGTAAAGTCTGAATATTTTACATATATATTTATTTGTGTTACTAATTAATACTTTACATTCAGCAAAAAAAAATTAATATGTTACATATTTATTTAGAGTCGGAATGGGTGTAAAATCTATGTTTTACATTGGGTTTCAAGTAGCTCAACTGGTAAAGGTTTTGATGGTTGAATAAGAGATTTGGGGCCCTGCCTACAGCAAAAATCAATTGGTGTTTTGGTTTGATGATAAAGAGTATTATCAGGAGCGGAAGCTATAGGTTGAAACTTTCTAAAAAAAATCCATGTTTTACGCAATCTAATAAGAGATTGTCGTAGCAACATTTTACTTAAAATTCAATACATCATACCACATATAATAGTATCTCAATAAACTCCTAATTTGGTTGGATTTATATATGGGTATTAGAATTCTATGGGTGTGGTTGTGCTTTATTCTTAAATATGTATTAAAATGATGTGACATGTCGGGATTAAAAGGGTAAAGTATGAGTTTTACACTATATCTTACAGAATTTAATCTCATTTATTTATATCTTAAGATTAAAAAAAAAACTTTATATGGTTATTATAAAATAGTTCAATTAATGGGTGCTCTTTAAACATTTGTTAATAAACTATTTTAGGAATGCCTTAATACAATTTTTATGAAAATATAAAAAGTTGTCTTCTCTTATAAAAAGTTTTTAAAAATATTACCTAAACTAATACTAAGATATATGTTAACTTTTTTCATTATAAAAACAATTAATATTTGTTGCAAACTTATTACACACATTTAAATACACACTTTTGGAAATAGTGTGATGAAGATAAAATGTCAGTTATAATTTTGAAAAAGTAAGAGAAAACACGATTTCACAATTTAACATAAATCATGTTTTGAAAGCACATTTTTCAGCGGATGTATCTCACACGTACCGTACTCGGTGTGTAATTAAGTAATTAACCACTAAAGAGAGAGAGAGAGAGAGAGAGAGAAGAGAGAGAGCGACCTTATGGGGAAGCAAAAAAGTAAAAAAGAAAAGAAAAGGGCAAAACCCTTTTTACATTAGCCTCTAAAACATATTTCTATTGGAGGGGTTTATGCGTTTTGGGCTTGGAGTGTTTTATTAATAACTATATAAAGCCGCCAATGCTGAGAAATCTCAAACTCATATCCTCTCCTTCTGCCTAGTTTTCTCTCCCATTTTCTCTTTCTTTTCTACATATTTGTACTAGAAGTGTATGAGTGTGTGACTGTGGGTTTGTTTCTCATGCTCTTTGTGCCTTTGCCACCTTCTTGTTATAACGTCTGAACTCCCAAACCAAACTACAGCTGCTTTGCTTTCCTCCACAAACAAAACCCACTTCAGCTTTTGGGTACTGTGTCTGGTTTTTCAGTTTACCACCAATATTTGTTGTTGATGATCATAGGAAATGCCTGTTCTGTTCTGTTTTCTGATGTAATGTTCTGTTTATATGTGTAGGTGTTATCTAAAACTGAGGTAAAGAAAAACAAAGAAAAAAAAGAAGCATAAAAATGAAGTATGTGTTGGTGACTGGTGGAGTGGTTAGTGGCCTTGGAAAAGGAGTCACCGCCAGTAGTATTGGCCTGCTTCTCAAGGCCTGCGGCCTTCGTGTGACCTCCATCAAAATTGGTCTCTGCTGCTTCTTCTTCTTCTTCTTTGGTTTTTGTTTTTTTTTTTAGCTGCTTGCTTGTCTGTATATTTCCTTTTTCTTGACAAAAATAGCTTTTTTTTGGGCCCCTAATGAATTTTTTTGAAGCTTTATTGCTACATTATTAGCTTTTGGAATATGGGCAATCTCTTTTTTTCCTAAAATGAGCACCAGAGTTTTAAGTTGTTTCTCAGTTAAGAATGTGTATATGTTATTTATATAAATGTGTCTTATAAGTTGGTTAAACTTCCATTTAGTATACCTTATCTAATTTATTAACCTCTTTTTTTTTTTTTAATAAAAATATATTAACTTGTGTGCCTTTTTTGGGCTCCTCTAATTGGAGCAGAAATTGACAATATCACAACCACATCAGTTTTATGATTCATTACTGGGCATCTTTTTGTTTTATAAACTCTTGACACATGATTGCCTTGTCTTGTTCTTGTTTTCTTCTTTTTCAACGTTTTGACATGTGTTATGGCCCCATTTTTTGTTTTGTAATTCAGATCCTTACTTGAACACTGATGCTGGAACAATGTCCCCTTTTGAGCATGGAGAAGTTTTTGTGTTAGATGATGGCGGTGAGGTATAAAAACAGTTCCTTTTCTGTGTTATTTGTTTGTTAATTTTATTGTATAAATGATATGTAAACATTATTTTCCTACTGCTTTAACTCTCTTTGATGGGGTTTATAAAATTAAATTCTTGAAAGGTTGGCCCCTTCTATGCTCTAAATGGATTCTATTTCGACAAAAAGTTTTTGAAATGTTTAAGTAGGCCTATTGGTATGGGATTTGGTTGTTTCAGTATACTGTAGTGCACCTCACTGGATCAATTTCATGTTTTGTTTTTGAGAAAAGAAATGAATTTTAAAATGATCACTATCAAATTTGTACGCTATCCTATTTCTTCTGTACAGATACTAGTTGAAAGTTCTAGTTAAGCATGTTACTTTTAACAAAAATTAAAGCAAAAATGTAAACATCAGGACTAATTTGTCAAGGTTTTGACAAATATGGATGATTTGATCAAAACTGCGCATGACAGTATGAAACATGACTTTATTTTGTATTCAAAGGTGGACCTGGACCTTGGAAATTATGAAAGGTTTCTAGATATCAAGTTGACACGCGATCATAATATCACTACCGGAAAGATTTACCAGGCAAGTTGGTTCATTTCCATACCTGTATTAAATATTTACTTGTAGAGTTGGTAAAGATTATTATATTCTCTACCAAACTCTAATGGCTTAAGTTTTTCTTCTTGTATGGCAGTCTGTTATTGACAAGGAGAGAAGGGGAGATTATCTGGGGAAAACTGTACAGGTTTATTTTCATTTTCCCCCCTGTCCCCCTAATAAATCCATTTTGTTTTCTTGTATCATTCTTAACCTTGACATACATGTATGGCCAACAAGTCTTTTTACATTCTTTGGTTCTGTAGGTTGTCCCTCACATCACAGATGCCATTCAAGAGTGGATTGAGCGGGTAGCAATGATACCAGTGGATGGAAAGTCAGGTTCACCTGATGTTTGTGTCATAGAATTGGGTGGAACTATAGGTACACTAACAACAGTGTACTTGAAATGTGGAAGTGCGAGTTGTTTCTCTGTTTTTTAAGATTTTAATAAGCTTCCTTGGTGCAGGAGATATTGAATCCATGCCGTTTATTGAAGCATTAGGTCAATTCTCGTACCGTGTAGGTAAGGATATTATCTATGCAACTTCACAAGACACAAGTATTAAGCCTGATCTTTTATTAATTCTAATTAAATGTATTCTTTTCTTGTCTTGAATACTTCTTGTTTTAGGGACCGAAAACTTTTGCTTGATTCATGTCAGCCTTGTGCCTGTTTTAAATGTTGTTGGTGAACAGGTAAACTTCTTAGGAATTGCAAGTTTCTGTACATCCCATATGGCGGATGATATAGTGGCTGCGTCTTTTTTATTTATCCGAACAAATTTCTTGGTCGGTTTAATAATTGTGGTGAATTTTGTCATTATTGTTCAGAAAACAAAACCAACCCAGCACAGTGTTCGGCAACTAAGAGGCCTGGGTTTGACACCACATATCTTAACTTGTCGTAGTACAACGGTATCCCACTATCCCTTTGTTTCTCTCTTACACGCGTGCACATGCGCGCACACTTTTTTAAGTTGCTACTTTATTGGGTGGACTTAATGCATTAAATTGAATTCGTTGACAGGCACTTGAGGAGAACGTAAAAGTCAAAGTCTCTCAGTTTTGCCATGTCCGGGTATTTTGATATGGACAAAAGTTTATGTGCATATAAGTTGAAATTTATATTTATCTGCTTTGTAAGATTCTATCTTATTAAAAGCACTTGTTTTCCAGGCAGAAAACATCATCACTCTCTATGATGTACCCAACATCTGGCACATTCCTTTGCTTTTAAGAGTAAGTAGTACTTTAGCACTCCTTGGAATGTAAATCTTGAATATTTAATTAAGATCTCTTACAGCTGGATATGTTTTTTCTTCTGAATTAGGATCAGAAGGCCCATGAAGCAATCTTGAAAGTGCTGAACCTTCTGGGGTTTGTCTGATTAGCTCAGTTCTTAATTATTATGTTAATTTTGAGCTTGAATGTACAGGCTCGTGACATCATTTAAGTTTTCAGCATCCTTATGCAATGCTTTCTGTAATGGCAGTAAAGCTGGCAAGCCTGCATTAGATGAATGGATTTCAAGGGCTGAAAAATGTGACAAGTTGCATGAGCCGGTGGGTCTAAAAATTGATTCTCAAATTCAGAATCTATTTTTCTTTCTATTTGTTGTCAGAAGTTTATCTCTGTGTGTCAACTAATTGACAGGTCCACATTGCCATGGTTGGGAAGTATACGGGCCTTTCAGATTCCTACCTCTCTGTACTAAAGGTGCACTTAGTTATCACTTCTTACTCTAAATCATTATTTCAGCTGGAATTATTATGCATTCTTATAATGGAAATATCAAAGATTGTTGCTAAATTCAGTTGACTTTGGGGTCCTTATACCAAAAATACTTGACTATATTCATTAGTAGATAATATGATATAATTTTTCAACATATGACGCCAATTAAATATTAAATTTCTGTTTCTATTTCTCTAAAGATACTTTCATCTGCTCTTACATGTGATGCCATTCAAATTTTTAATTGTGTATTAGAATCTATATAGTCTTTAGTAGATGATATGATTTGATTTATCAGCCTATAAATCATGTCTCATGTACTTTTATAGTGGTAGATAAAATGACATGGTCTTGCGATCTATGCTGGCCTTGTTTTTTGTTTATCCAGGGATTTAGGATAGCTGGAGCATCTTCAGCATCTTAGTCAATATATTGTCTTATAAGAGTATAAGTCACTTGTTTTAGCAATTCTGAATCCATTTTGAGCATTCATGATGTGTCTCAGTTCGTTAAGAGGCCAGTCATTGAGATCTGACTACTGATTGAATCTAGTTATAGAAATCTGATGATTCTTTATTATCTTCATAAGCTCAAAGAATCACAAAGCACACACGTCCTCTATGTAATGATGCTTTTGAAGATTCTATAAGTAGTGCCCTTCCTCAGATAATGGGCAAGTTAGAAATATTATTAAGTTTGTGTCCATTTACTTTTTGAAGTACTTATTATTTTGGGACATTCTAAAATGGAATGAAGGACCAAAAATGTGGGATGAAGGGAATGAAAATGTTATTTTAAGTTCAGTATCTTAATATATCACGTGCATATTGGTATGGCTTGAGTGTGCAGAAGTATAATGTTTCCTGGCTATATACAATGTACTATCTTTACAGGCTCTTGTGCATGCTTCTGTTAGCCACGGCAAGAAACTCTTTGTAGATTGGGTTCCAGCTAGTGATCTTGAAGTTGCAACTGCAAAAGAGGTTGTTATTTATTTTGTGTTTCTCACATTGTATGTAATCTTAATTTTTACCTTATTTCACAACATGAAAAAAATTTCTTGTTGCAGAATCCAGATGCTTATAAAGCTGCTTGGAAGTTGTTGAAGGTTGGTTTATCTGATGTCATTGGATTATCAAGCTGATAATGCTATTTTAATTTATTTTGGAGGTGTCTACCCTCTTTAAGTTGTAGTAATTTTTTTGATTTTGTCTCTGACTAGCCTTTATCTTCAGGATGCAGATGGTATTCTTGTTCCTGGAGGGTTTGGTGACAGAGGAGTGCAAGGGAAAATTCTTGCAGCAAAGTATGCCCGAGAAAATAGAGTTCCATTTCTTGGCATTTGTCTAGGAATGCAAATTGCTGTCATCGATTTTGCACGATCTGTTCTTGGTCTGAAAGATGCTAACAGCACTGAATTTGATCCCAATACCAAGAATCCCTGTGTTATATTTATGCCTGAGGTTTGTATTTTGTGCCTTTTGAGTTTAAACAATGATAGAAAATTGTTTTTGCACTTATAAAGAAAAAGTAGAAATGGGGTTTAATTCTTATTCCTCTTTTATTTTGAGCTAAGAAGAGAACGTTGCTAAATAAGAGGCACAGAGAGATGGAAGCCTTTAAATTTAACCTTCATTTATTTTTTGATTAAACTAAGAACCTGACATGAGATCTATGTATATATTTAATCATTTCTGATCTTCCACTATAATCAGGGCTCAAAAACACGTATGGGAGGCACCATGCGCCTTGGATCAAGGAGGACATATTTCCAGGTTTTGGACTGCAAATCTGCAAAACTGTAAGTATTGATTTTAAACAAGATATTTACATACAATATACATGAGTCAACTGATAATTGAACATTGGGGCCGAGTAGAAATTCAAAAGAAAAATGTATTTTTAGGGGTTAGATTATAATGTATTTTAATTGTATACAAAAAAAAAAATCAACAGTAGGGTTCTGACTTAAAAAGAAAAAAAAGGGAAAAAAAAAAAAAACAAAAAGAAAAGAAAAGAAAAAACTAGGGGGCAATAATGAAACAATATCAATATGACAAGACATGCTAGAATCAGATTTATATTTTAGTTTGTACACACACACACAATGTTAATTAGTGTGAATTTAGAAGATTTAAAGTTCTGAATTTAATTTTAGATGGGTACTAGTCTGCTAAATTGGATGCATCAGCTGGTTGGCTAAACCTTTGTGCTTTGATTTGTGTTAGATATGGAACTAGAAACTTCATTGATGAGAGACATCGGCATAGATATGAGGTTTGTGGGATTGACATGCATAGAATTTTCTTTTATCCAGCTATTTTGGAAGGGGGAATAATTTTTTATCATGCAGGTGAATCCTGATATGGTTGCACGCCTTGAAAAAGCTGGCCTCTCTTTCACTGGCAAAGATGAAACTGGTCGACGTATGGAGGTATAATTATAAGCCACAATGTTAATGACCTTGTGACCTTTCAATGTAGTTATTTTACATCTGTAGTGGCTCTGTGTTAATATTTGGTTTGCTGATGTTACAGATTGTCGAACTACCTAGTCATCCATATTTTGTTGGTGTTCAATTTCATCCTGAATTTAAATCAAGGCCAGGAAAACCTTCTCCTTTGTTTTTAGGTACCTCTCTTGCTCTTTCTTAAGTATCCATTCAACTTGATGTTATTCAATCATAAAATTGTTACATGAAACAAAGAGCTGTTTCAATCATCTGACACATATACTGGAATTACACGTGGTTAGTTTTTGGTTGGGATTATTGACAGTTTCTATTATGTATTACTAATAATGTGTAAGATGCAATAGAATATACTAGGGGCCATAAAGATAAAGAGATTAGAGCTTTAGTAATAGGTAGTTTTCTTTTACATAAAAAGTATTCTTTCTTCATATCTTATGAGTTCTTTTAAGCAAAACATTTTTTGGTGCATATACCTTATGATAAACCTAGATTCCTTCCCTTGCATAACTTTTAGCAAGAAAAAGTTAAAAGCGTTGCACTTTAGGTAATCAGAAACAAATATGGATCTTGCATTAGAAGGAACAAAAATGTTCAAATCCCTTCATCCAAGTAAGTAAACAGACATGAGTTTGGTATATAAGAGGAAAAAGTTCTATTTAATTCTATCTTCAAAATGCCTGCATGACTTTACATATTGTTACACGAGACCATTGTATGGTACAATTTGCGCCAAAAATTAAAGCATCGTAAAAAATACCTGCATTAAAACCTATCTTGAAATTTCAGAAGGAAAATTAATAATTTGGTTTTATCTCATATTCAAGTCCAAGGATATAAAAACATGGAACAACTGCAGAGTTTTCATGTCATTTGATCAGATACCCTAGGGTAAAGTGCTGTCCATATAAAAAATGATTGTCCTAAGTGGTTTATCACCCAGTTCGAAATACTTTTATAATAAAGGAGCATATTCTGGAAATATCTGTAATTTGGAAGTGCAATATGCACATTATAAGCTCGCTCATATTTGAATGTGTCATTTTACTTCACTCCAGCCTGGGCAGGCTGCAGGTTTGGTATTCATGAAAAAGTATGTTTTTGATCGAGGGGTAAATATTTGGCATCCTCACCCCAATTTACAGAAATTACACAAAGAAAATATACTGATGTATCATCTTTTGTGTATGATATGGACAACAAATTTACAAATGGCGATGACCAAAAGCTGACGTAGATATATGTTGGATAATCTTTGATGAGATGACATTGTATCAAGATTGACAGGGTTCATTTTCATTGTTTTGATATCTAATAATGATTTTTATTTTTTGCGTGTTAGTTTTCGCCCTAAATAACAAACTGAAAAGTGAAAAGTATAGATTGAATGTTTTCTTTTAATGGTTAGCGTCTGAATAATATTTCATAATTCGAATATAAATTCAGCAAAATTCAAGTTTTGGTTCACTAATTCAAGGAAAATTGGACAATCTCTGCCTTTATTGCAAATATTCTCATAAGTGACGTTCATCAATATTAATGTGGTGCTCCTATGATAGATTATGATATAATATTTGCAGGTGTCAGTGTACGTGCATGTAAAAATTTTGATTCTCCTTTCTTTTTCCTTTAAAACTGCTCCGTATTGTGTGCATTTTCTCCTTGATTAGTTAAGATGGGTGGAATAGCTGAAATAAGTATTTGTTCTGCTTGAAGCAGTCCGCCGACTGTTGGTTTTCTAATTCTATTAAAATTTTTGGATCTATGAGAGCTCATGTTTGTAATAGGAGAGGAGTATTCCCTGACATGTATATTGTTGCGGATTAACCATTTAATTTTATTTTCTTGTGTCTAACCTCACTTGATATGTGTGCACCAAAATTCGGAAATGTTAACTTCTGAATACTCTCATTCTTTTGTCAAATTTAGGACTTATAGCAGCAGCATGTGGGGAGTTGGATGTTGCCTTACACAGCTGTGGGAGCCAAAGGACTGTCACGAATGGAGCAGTCAATGGTCCTGCGAAACTCAAATGCCGAAATGTAACTCCAGCTAAGTGCACTACGGGGTTGCCTGATGGTGTTTATAGCAATGGCAATGGGATCTACTTGTGAAGGTTGTTGGTGCCTTATGTTATAGGATCTCTCTTTGTGGTGTGGTTGGTAGGTTTTGTGAGGCCTTATAGAAGAAATTTAGGATTGTCTGTACAGTAATTTGGGTACCGGTAGGTATAGCTTTCCAAAGGACTCATAGAGCAGCATTCTCCCGATCTTTTTAACGGGATAGCTTGTTATTGTTGTATTTCATGAGAAGGTATTGAGGGTCACCTCTCTTTGCACCATTATTTTTATCATGTTTTGGTGCATTTATTGTACCCTAATTATGCCTGGACTCTTGCAGTATGTACTCTGTATACACTGAACTTTGTGCAGGGAACTGTTTCCCTTTCCTAAAAGAATTCATCTCCTTCAAAATTGGATCATCCCTCATGATTGATTTTTACAGTAGCAAAAGCACAAGTCACTAGTCTTATCTCCTTTTTCATGTTATCTTTCTTTTTGGTTTTTTGGTTAGAGTTGAACGTTTCATGGGTGAAGCAGGTGGAGAACCTTGGCATTGTTCATGCCAAATTGATGGTTTAATTTCAGGGGCCTTGAGGCAATCCACGATCAAATACACCAGTCTTTTTCGATTATCAATATAACAGTTGGCTTATGAATAGGAAACTACACAGCTTACAACTATGTCAAAGGTTGTTGGACAGTTATAAGAATATCTTTGGAAATGACCTAGTAAGTTGGCCTATTCTTTCAAATGGCAGTGAACATTGTTGGAAGGGTGAGTTTGTGAAAAAAATAATAACATTATCCACCTAAGATTAGACCTGAATTCATTTTGCCTACCCATAGTTTGAAAAGTCACTTTACCTACTTGAGGGTAGCTTATGTTATACAATTGTTACTCATTTCATCACTTTCACTGATAAAAACAGGGGAAAAAAAAAAAAAGATCTAAAGTTTGGGTTTTGGAATCTGTCAGTGTTCCTTCACAATTGGGTGGGCTTGATTTAACAACAATAGTCACAAGCAATTATTTCTATTGGATGGGCCTCTTTGTCTCCATTAGCCCAGATCCCTCTCAAGCCTTCCAAATGGCCACAAGCCCACTCCTTTCCACACCAAACTCCAAAAGCCCATATCTCCGGCTTCACCCCCTAATCTCTATACCACAAATTTCATTCTAATTTTAGAACCCAATATCCGCCTTCAATCCAACAATCAACCTCACCCAATTCTTACAAAAAAAGCTGCGCTTTGGTCTCCGTTATTGTTATTCCCATTGACCCACTTAATGTCAACCAAATTTTCCCTCAACCAAATTTTCAAGACATGAACCTGGAGGATGTCCAAATCTCTCCACTTGATCATTCCTTCAATATAGCAATCCAGAAATGCAAAAGTGAACTTCCTAATCTATCACAGAATTGGTTCCCTCTAAAAATCTCAAATTGTCTAATTAGTTTTCTATAATTTGGAATATGTCTCTCTTCTTGGTAAGGCTAGTGGTCTTTGTCTTGCCTAGAGAAATGGTATTGATCTATTGTCCCTCAAACCCTCCTTTTGGGATTCCCTAAAACATGTGATTGATTCCATTGATGGTCCTTGGATTGGGCTGGGGTTCTCTCTAGCTAAGTAAAACAAGAGGGTTCTACTTTTGCATTCTCTTCTAGTGGTGGCTTCGGAGGCCTCATAGATTCTTAAGGCCTTATTGATATGGGCTTCATGTAATCATCTTTTTTTATTTTATCTTATCCTAGTTTCAGGCCCTCCTCCTCTTTTTTTTCTTGATTAATATTGCTTTTACTTACATTTAAAAAAAAAACCTCATCTCACCATTTGTTTGAGGGATAATAATAAGTGAGATTTGATTAAAAAAAAAAAGTGGCGATTCTTCCTTTAATGATCATGGATTAATAATCTTAGCACTAATACATTTTGTCATAATTGTTTTATGTAATAAATTATAGTTAGCTATCTGTCACTATCACATAAATTCATAATTTTTTCTCCTTACTTACAATTTGCCAGGTATGATAGTTGTGGAAAAATGTATGTACTAACATTATTATTCCTAAATTTAGGTACCACGAGTTTTGCAGGCTATACTTAGCAAAGAAAGAGAGCTCATTTCCCTTACACTATGTTTAGTTTGAGAAAAAAGGGAGGGAAAGGAAGAGAAATTATAAGTCTTTCCGTTGTTTGGATAGCAAGAGAAAAAAGAAAATGAGCTAGATTATGAAAAACCTATCAATTAGGTACACATTTTGTTTCTGCCCATATTAGGTGAAAATGGAGAGAAGCCCAATAAAAAATACATTATCTGCAATTGTTGACTTTTAATAGATTTAAAATTACTTTTTTTACTTGTATGTTTGGTTGGTATGATTTCGGAAAGAAAGGAAAAAGAAAAGTAAAATGTAGGGGAGAAAATAGGTGAAAATACTGTTTAGTTAGGAAGGGAGGGGGAGGGAAATTGGTAAAGCCTGCTATGAGTTTGACGAAATTGTACTTCTCCTAGCAAGTGGGCAACAACTTTTTTGTCTTTTACGTTTTTTGTTTCTAGTCCATTTCTTCTATTACCATTTTTATTTTTATATTTTTGGGTTCTCACTTTTTGTCTTTTTGTTTTTATCCATTTTTTACATTTTCATTTGTTACTGTGGGGTTTTTTTTTTAAATAATAATAAAATTAAAGTGTCCTTATACAATTTTTTTAATTAAAAAAATGTTACTTTTTATTTTATATAATAGAGATATAATTGTAAATTTATATTAACTTTATTTTTTATTTACTCATTTGTTTTAACCAAACAAATAAAATTTTTATCTCTTTATTTTTAATATCTTGTCAACTAAACACAAATTAGAGAAGTTTAATTTTTTTTATTCTTTTACTTTTCTATTAATTCTCTATTTTTTATTTTCCTACTTTTTTTTACTCTTCCAACCAAGCGGCCATAGAAGTAAAAAGCACACTTTATTTATTTATTTTTTTCTCTCTTTCTCTCCCGGTCAACAAACACATGGGAGAGAAACTTTCTTTCCCCTCTTTTTTTTTTCCCATCCCTTCCCCTACTTCTTTTCTCTCTCTTCTACTCCCTTCATACCAAATATAGTGTTCATGAATTTCAGACTACCATACAAAAGTAAACGAACCCAGGTCATCCCCCAAGTCCTCGTTCTCTCTGGAAAACAGTACTCTGGAGGAAGAAATAACTCCTATCGCTAATGCACCCAATACAAGTGTATGTCGTTGTTCCTTTCCTTTAAGGCATGAAAGTGTGCTAATGATCTGGTCGTGTTGTATATGTTGGTTTTTTCTGCTCTCTTTTTTTTATTATATGGAGTTGAGTTCGTCTCTCTATTTTATTCATTTTCTTTCTTTGGTTGCCTTTTAGTGCCTTTTTACTTCACTCCAGCCTGGTCAGGCTGCAGGTTAGGCATTTATGAACAAGTATGTTTTTGATGAAGATATATAGATTTGGCCATCCTCGCCCAATTTACAGAAATTCTCACTAAGAAAACATACTGCTGTGTCACCTTTTGGCTATGATATATATGGTGGACAAATTTACAAATGGTGATAATTAAATGCTGACGTAGATATATGTTGGATAATCTTTGATGAGATGACATTGTATCAAGATTGATAGGGTTCATTTTTCATTTTTTTTTGATAGCTAATAATGCTTTTTATGTTTTGTGTGTTAGTTACCGCCCTAAATAACAAACTGAAAAGTGAAAAGTATAGATTGAATGTTTTCTTTTAATGTTTAGTGTCTGAATAATATTTCATAATTCGAATATAAATTCAGCAAAATTCAAGTTTTGGTTCACTAATTCAAGGAAAATTGGACGATCTCTGCCTTTATTGCAAATAATTTCGTCATTTTATGAGAAACTAGTGAGTAGTGAGGTTCATCAGTATCAATGTGGTGCTCCTATGATAGATTATGCTATAATATTTGCAGGTGTCAGTGTACGCATGTAAAAATTTTGATTCTCCTTTCTTTTTCCTTTAAAACTGCTCCATATTGTGTGCATTTGCCTCTTGATTAGTTAAGATGGGTGGAATAGCTGAAATAAGTATTTGTTCTGCTTGAAGCAGTCCACTGAATTAAAATTTTTGGATCCATGAAAGTTCATGTTTGTAATAGGAGGAGAGGAGTATTCCCTGCTATGTGTATTGTTGCTGATTAACCATTTAATTTTATTTACTTGTGTCTTAACCTCATTTGATATGTGCGTGCACCAAAATTTGGAAATGTTGACTTCTGAATCCTCTCATTAATTCTTTTGTCAAATTTAGGACTTATAGCAGCGGCATGTGGGGAATTGGATGTAGCCTTACACAGCTTTGGGAGCCAAAGGACTGTCCCGAATGGAGTAGTCAATTGTCCCATGAAACTCAAATACCGAAACGCAACTCCAGCTAAGTGCACTAAGGGGTTGCCTGATGATGTTTACAGCAATGGCAATGGGATCTACTTGTGAAGGTTGTTGGTGCCTTATGTTTTAGGATCTCTCTTTGTGGTGTGGTTGGTAGGTTTTGTGAGGCCTTATAGAAGAAATTTAGGATTGTCTGTACAGTAATTTGGGTACCGGTAGGTATAGCTTTCCAAAGGACTCATAGAGCAGCATTCTCCCGGTCCTTTTAACGGGATAGCTTCTTGTTGTATTTCATGAGAAGGTATTGAGGGTTACCTCTCTTTGCACCATTATTTTTATCATGTTTTGGTGCATTTATTGTACCCTAATTATGCTTGGACTCTTACAGTATGTACTCTGTATACACTGAACTTTGTGCAATGAACTGTTTCCCTTTCCTAAAAGAATTCATCTCCTTCAAAATTGGATCATTCCTTACGATTGTTTCTTACAGTAGCAAAAGCACAAGTCACCGGTCTTAACTCCTTTTCCGGCTATCTTTCTTTCTTTTTTTGGTTAGACTTGAACATTCCATGGGTGAAGCAGGTGGAGAATCTTGGCATTGTTCATGCCAAATTGATGGTTTAGCTTCAGGGGCCTTGGGGCAATCAACGATCAGTTCAAATACACCACTACTTATCGATTATCAAAATAACAATTGGCTTGTGAATAGGAAACTACACTGCCTACAACTATGTCAAAGGTTGTTGGACAGTTAAAAGCATCTCTGGAAAAGACCTAGTAAGTTGGCCTATTCTTTCAAAGGTTGTGGACATTTTATTGGAAGGGTGAGTTTGTAAAAGGATAATTATAGATTATCTACATCAAGTTAGACTCAAATTCATGTTGCCTATTTGTAGTTTGAAAAATGTTACGTTACCTACAAGAGTGGCTTATATTATGCAATTATTATTCACTTCATCACTTTCACAATTAAAAAAATAAAATAAAAATAAAAACATTGAAAATAGAAAATCAAGATCTAAAAGTTAGGGTTTGGAATCTGTCATGGTTCCTTCACAATAGGTTGGACCCAATTTAACAACTATAGTCACAAGTCATAATTTCTCTCAAATGGGCCTCTCCATTAGCCCAGACCTCCTCTTAAGCCTTCCCTTCCCAATGCCCACAAGCCCACTTATCTCCACACCGAACTCCAAAGCCCACATCTCTGGCTTGACCCCCCAGTCGCTACACCGCAAATTTCATTCTTAATTTATACACAGACACTAATATCCACCTCAAATCCAACAAATCACACCACTAATCTCAACCTCCTCAAACTCTTACAAAAAAGCTGGGCTTTCTTCTCCCTTACTATTATTCCCACTGACCCACCTAATATCAACCAAAATATCTCTGAACCCACTTTGCATGACATGAACTTGACATGAACTTGGGGGACGGAGCTACTCTTTGACTAGGGGGGGCCATGGCCCCCCCTGGATTTTGGAGAAAAAATTTTTTTATAGGTATAGTTATATTTAATGTTAATGTTCAATTAGCCAAAAAAAACTAATCTCAGAGCTATGTTATGACCAGGGCCCTCACAACACCCCATATATATGTTGTTTGCTATCTCATTTGAGAAGATAAACTCAAAGATGAAGATAAGAGAGAATAATTTCTCATTGAAAGAATAAGGAAAGTGTAGCTCTGCTTATATATGCACGAAACAGAGCACTTGAATGAAACAAAATAAAAGCAATTATAAAACAAATCAAGTTCTGGTACTGCACTTTTTGGGTTCTAAATATCAAAATTAGCCTAATTTCTCTCCCTTAATGACTAAAATATTGCAATTATATATATATATATATATATATATATATATATATATATATATATTTTAAAGCCCAAACTTTGCCCCCCCAAACCTTCGGCTCTGGCTCCGTCCCTGTTGGGGGATGTCCAAATGGTTGGACATATATAAAAAATAATTTATTTTTGTGATTATATAAACAATAGCAACATACAAATCTAATCATAAACAAGAACATAAATATTTAATAAGCAAATAAAAAAAAATTGCCATACTAGATGCGTGAAAAATTGTTATGCGCAAACTTAATGACACAAAATATAAAATAATAAAATAATACTATTTGGATTAGAGAGCCCAAATCACACCCGCCAAAGCATAACATGCTATCCAACCTATAAGCATATAAACTCATATATTATCTCTTTCATTTTCTATATGGAATTTAAGGATTTTCATAACTTTAAAATCATATTCAAATCGATACATTAAGAGCAAATTTCTTGTTTACTAAACATTTTTCTAACACAAATCTCTCCGTTTGATAATTCCTTCAATATAGCAATACAGAAATGCAAAAGTGAACTCCCTAAGTTATCACAGGATTGGTTCCCACTTCCCACTAAAAATCTGAAGTTGCATAATTTAGGTTTTCATAATTTGGAATATGTCTCTCCCCTTGGTAAAGGTTGGTGATCTTTGCCTTTCCTAAAGAAATGGTATTGATATAGAAATAATTCACGCAAAAAACATGATAAACTTGGTTCTTCTCTAATCCCTCATTCTTCCTAGTTGTTATTGGTTCTAATTTGAATATACAATTCAAAATACTTTTTTGACCACCTATAACAACTAAAACAACCTACCACTTAGGATTTGTTGTGAAAATGCTATAAACATTTTGTTGACATAACATTTCTCTTGAAAGAATTAGAAAAGTGAGGTTTTAAGAAGTTGTAAAAAAAAAAAAAAAACTAAAAATTAACAAATAAGTTGGAGGCAACAGAAACTTGGTTAAATAAATAAACGAGATTATCTTGTCTTAATTTTGGGCCTTCCTCTTATTTAACTTGATTAATATCACTTTTAATTACATTAAAAAAAAAAAAATCTCATCTCAACATTTGTTTGAGAGATAATAATAATTGACAATTCTTCTAAAAAAAAGTGACTATTCTTCATGTTATGTTCTTGATTTAATAATATTTTTATATGGTAAATTGTAATTGACTATTTGTTATTAGCACATATATTAATCATTTTTTTTTTTCAAACACTTAGTTTATCACATGAGATAATTGTAAAAGAGTAATTCTGGTGCCACAACTAATTCCATAACTTTGCCACATGGTGACCCGTGAGTAGTGGAATTATGGACCCACTATTTTATTTCCACCAGTTACAATTCGTCACATAGGCAAATTGTGGTAAAAGTAGTGGAAATTGTTACGGCAGTTAGAGGTGTCCACAGGTTGGTTTGATTTGGGTTGGGTTTGTGTCCAACCTACGACCGACTCGACAGAATTGGGTGGAGGACATTCAAACCCACTGCCAACCGGCGAGAGAGTCAGATCGAAGTAGTTGGATCTGCATCGGAAAGTGGTCGGTTTTGGTCGGGTCATTCATAGTGGAAAAATCCACCAAAATTGATTTTTTTTAGCGAAAATTCGCCAGATCCGGCGGAGATCTCACTGGATTTGGTGAGATTTCCACTAGATTTGGCTGAGATCTTCCAAAATCCTGCATAAATCTTGTTGGATCTAAAATAATTTGACCAAAAACGTGTCAGAAAAAGCTTGAATCATTGGATTTTTGTAAGTCTTCAGTCGGGTTGGTTAAGGCTGGTTTTAGAGGAGAAAACCCGCCAATTGACTCGTCGGACTCTATTTTGGGATTTGTAATCCACCGCCGACTGTCGGAGCACACGGGTCGGTCATGGGTGGGTAGGTTTTGGCCAGGTGTAGTCGGTTGGATCGGATCCGGGTCTGGGTGGACAGGCCTAGTGGGAGTAGACTTGCTCATCCTAAAAAAAGTGTGCTTACTAACATTATTGCTCCTGATTTTAGGCACCACAAGTTCTGCGGGCCATACTCAGCAAATAAAAAAGAGCTCATGAATCCCAGACGACCATAAACAAGTAAACCAACCCAGGTCTTACCCCAGGTCCTCTCTCTCTCTCTCTCTCTCTGTGAAAACCAGTTCTGGAGGAAGGAAGAACTCAGGACGTGGTATACTGCTATCCTAACGATAACGCACCCAATAAAAGTGTTTGCTGTTATTGTTGTTCCTTTCTTTCCATTTCTAAAACGTGGAAGTGTGCTTATGATTTTATTTTTATTTTTGAGTTGTGCTTATGATTTGGTCGTGTTGCATATGTTGGTGTTTTCTTTTCTTATATATGTATATATATATTTATTTTATTTTATTTTTTTCTTTGCACAAACCAGTGATGAGATAAAATCAGTCAAGGGAATAATGGAAACTGAAATCCTACAAGTTGAACAAACCAGCAGTGATGAGACAAACTCAGTCAAGGAAATGGAAACTGAAATCCAACAAGTTGAAGAAAACAGTGCGGCAGACTCACTCGAGGGAAAAGAAATTACAGCAAAGAGAGGAACAAAGCCCCCACTTAATTTCCTGGCGATTTTAAAGGACGCAAACATATCTATTCACGCTTCTTCCCCTGACGAGCTGTGTAATCAGCTCTATAAAGGAGTGTTCATAGAGCCGAAAACACTGGCAAGTTCTCTATCCATTTCCCCAGATCTTAAATACATATAGATGGAACATTATATCACATTATCTGTTCATATTTCATAGTGATTCCCTGTAGTATTATTTATTATATTTATTATCTAATTGATCTATGTATAGACTAGAGTTCATTTTCAACTCCTTGTGCTGGCAAATTTATATATATATATATATATATATATAGGATTATAATTTTTTATAATTTTTTTTATTTAACCCTTTTAAACTAAAAATTTGAAGACTCTGACTCTAATATTTTTTTAAGCTCAACTAAATAAAGCTTAAATATGATATTCTTAATAATATTTTGGTCTTTTTAAACATAAAAAAAAGTCCAACAACAAACTAATTTTATCTACAATTTTGTAAGCTCAACAACAAAAGTAACAATTTGTTCATCTTAGTTTACTTTGTTTTTATAAATGTAAACATATAATTGTCATAAACTAATAAAAAAAAGTATTCTAAGCATTAATAATTAAAGTTCACTTAATAATAATAATTAATATGTTTATTGTATTTATAAACAATAGTTGGGCTTCGTTTGGATAGCTGATGCTTTTAGCTTTTCAGCGTTTTTGGTTTTTTTTTTTTTTTTGACTAGTGTTTGGTGCACTGTTCATGGGACATGAACAGTATATCAAGGCAAATGAACAATACACTGTTCATGTGAACAGTAACCGAAATATATATATTTTTATTGTTTTTAGTTTTCAGCAAAACAAGCGGTATCTAAACGCACACTTGATTTCCAAGATTTAATCTTAGTAACTATAATTATTACTCCATCCGTCCCAGTTTGTTTGTCTTCTATTCCATTTTGGGATGTCTCAAAATATTGTTCTGTTTCTAAAAATAAAAGTTATTAGTTTACTAATGTTCCTATTATACCCCTACTTTATTTTCAAAACTATTTGAAAAGAAAACTAACAAATATTTAAATTGGGGCACCTTTTTAGTTGTCTCATTAAGAATAACTCTTTTAAAAAAAAGTTGATAAATTTATTTAAGGGTAATTTTGCAAACTTATAAATTTTTATAAGGCAGACAAGACAATAAATGATGTTCCCTTAAAAAGTTTAACTTTTCAAACAGGACAAACAAATTAGGACGGAGGGAGTAATTAATATATTCATTGCATTAAAAAACAATATGCCAAAAAAACTTATAGCAATTCTTTGGGTAAATTGAAAATAACACCCCTAACGTATGTTTGGAGGTGTTTGGATTTTACACCCTAAAGTTTCAAAATTTAGATTTTACCCCTTATATTTTAAGGGTGTTTGGATTTTACTTTCTAAAGTTTGGGCTATATAGATTTTATACCCTGAAGGTTTATAATTTGGGGGTGTAAAATTGAAATACTCCCAAATTTTAGGGGGGTAAAATCTAAGATCTAAAATGTCAGGGTGTAAATTCCAAACACTCCCAAATTTCAAGGGGTAAAATCTAAATTCTGAAATTTTGAGGATATAAAATCCAAACATTCTCATAGGTTGAAACTCTCTCAAAAAGAAAAAAAAAAAAATTCATTAAAAAAAACATTTATATCAATGTTGATAGTGTACATAAATCAATTGGTATTTTTGATAAATATGATAAAATTTCAATTTATGGTGTCCGCTTTATAATGATTGCACTTTACCGTTAGGCAATAACATCCATTAATTTTTGGTGTAGGCAACTAGCCGGGGCACAACAATTTTTTTTACTAATTGTGCTAACTTGAACTTGTATTTGTGCTATATGTTTATATGAATATTAATATCATATTCAAAATTTTGATATCAAGGCCAAGAAGTTTGTAATTCAACTAATTGACATTTTCAAATCTCAACCCCTAACTCTCAAATTAAAAAAAAAGAAAAAAACTGTCAAGACTCAAGATCATTTTTAAAATTTGTTTTTCCTACATGTTACAATAGTATTGAGATATTCTAGAAATATACGAATTGTCGAGCTTAAATTAGCTTCATTGTCAAACTCGTGATATCTCACTATTTTGAGCATTACTCTAGCATAGTTTCTTTTCTTTATAGGGTTCAATGTTACTTGTATAATATAAAGCCCTTTAAGGATCTCAATGTAAATTTTGTTGGGGAGATAAATAAGGGAAGACGATTTCGTACCGTATCGGCCAGTATTTATCGTGCCGGTATATAAATCGAAACAGAAATGTAGGTGCTTCGTTCCGATTAAAATACTGGCCGTACCAGATTTGTTTCGGTCATATCGGGATACATACAGGATTTCGGCTGGTAATTAGATATCAGACCAGAACATAAACCCAGCTTTCTTTATAAAATTTAACAAAAATGAGGATTGTTTTGCAATTTTTCTCACCTTAAACTCAGATCTAACGCTTGCAGTAACCCACTGGCGTCAGATAACTAAATTTACAAATATGCCATCTATAAAAATAAAAATAAATAAGTAAATAATATATATATATATATATATATATATATGTATAGCGGTAAACCTGAAACGGTACACTAATATCTAACAGTACCGAAATATTTCATTTTTTGACTCAATCCAAAATGGCCTTCGGTACGGTATTGACTTCCTTGAGATAAATACCTTGGGGAGCCTACTTGAATAATTAATATAATATATAGAGACACACTTGAATCCAAAAGGTCTAATTCCAATTGGTACATGCTCAATTATGTTATATTAATTATTCATTCTTCTTATTATTATTCAATGTGAGACTTCACTCACACGTGTATACCCAACAATCTTCCATTCATCTTTGCCTCTTTGTGGGCTTCAAAACTTGTTTGTGGGCCATGAACAAGCAGTCCTACTCGCTCACCTTGCCTAATGGACTTTTTTCTTGATTAACGTGTCATCCATGGGCCTCTCGTACGTCATCCATGGGAACCACGTGTCAACCCCGCACGCACATCCATGGGAACCCCACACATCCATTTCCACAGGAATCTCGTGCCACATTGTTATTTAGCACCATTAGTAACATTCCTTTGTTGGCATTTTTCTCTAGGATCTTTGTGTGTAGGCCGTTTAGGCTTGCTTTGTCCTTGTTGGGTGGGGATCATGAACACCTCACCATCTTCGCTGCACACTACCATGAGCTCTGATACCATTTGTTGGAGAGATAAACACCTTGAGAAGGCTGCTTGAATAACTAATATAACATATAGAGATACACTTTAACCCAAAAGACTTAAGCTCATTGGGTATGTGCTCAATTCTGTTATACTAATCATTCATTCTTCTCATCATTACTTAATGTAAGACTTCACTCACATGTGTACACCCAACAAATTTACTTTCTCCCTTTCTCTCTCTCTCTCTCTCTCTCACACACACACACACACACACACACACACACACACACACACACATATTTGAGAGGAAGGGTAGTGGATTTGAACCTTGTTCTTCTAGTAAAGGAGAACATATTATGCTACTAAGGTATAAGACTTTCTTTCTCCTTTAGGAAACCCATTGCCAAATTTCACACAAGTTAACCACTATTAACCATTATTCAACCCAACACTACTGACCATCATTGAAACAATCACCCATCACCCAAAAGAACCCATCTAATAAAATTTAAAGGAAAAAGGTCAATATCAAACATGTTTGGAAATATATTTTCCAACTCATTATGTGGTGATTTATAAGACTATCCCTATTATTTTTTAAATAGGTCAATGCTCATTAAAAAAGTACCAAAACTGCAAATGGTCTCTTTAGTTTCCTCATAATAGGTTGGAACAAAACAACTCCAAACATATTTGGAACCAAACTTTTTTCAATGCCAAAATCATCATCTATTATTGAAATCAGTTGCCAGCCATTCACCATTCACTCATCCATCAATCCCATGCACACAATTCTAGTTGCATCTAAACCAAAACATCTAAGCGCCATTGCCTAGCCACCATCCACGCTGACAACCACAACACATCACCATAGGCAAATATCATACCACAAAGGCATAAGCTACCATTAATCATGAAACCATCTAAACCCAAAGCCTTCAAAACTCTAGCCCCCTTGCACCATTAATCACTAAAACCGTTAAAGTCCCAATCCATTCTGCCTCAAACCTACAGAACCCATGCCCATCAATTATGTCTCTCCTTGGAGTTCTAATTTGAGAAGTCTATATTTGTCGGCTTTATTTAGTGAAAAATTTGTATGTAATTTATTTTCCTTTTTAATGTATCTTTCTGGGACTTAACTTTAGTTTGGGGTAGATGTACTTAAGCCTCAACTTCTTCTTTGGAAAGCGGCATTCACAGTGATCTCTCGACCTCAAGGTGACTTAGCTAGCCCACGAGACACGTGGTAGGATGTCTAGAACAAAGTGCTAAATGGGCAAGTCGCGACCATCTCACGATCCCAAGCTGCGACAAGGCCGCAAGTTGCATGATCTTTAGACTCTACTCTCTGGACATTCCTAGCCAATGAATGTGCTAGCACACACCCTCACAACTGTGATGCGTGGCAAGGGTCTTTGATAAGGATCTTAACAAACGCTAGTTCTAAGGAGAGACATCCAAGAGAGGCCAATATTGATTGTAAGAAAAGAGAGAACTTTTTTTTTTGGGAAAAAACACACTCCATACTCTCCTTTCCATCTCCTTCAATCTTTGATTGAGATTTTGTTTCCCTCATCTCACCTATACACACAGACCTCGTGAGTGAGTGAAGGTTCATGGAAACTTGAAAAGTTACATTCAAATCCAATCTCTATTGGTGGTGTTTCTATTGGTGCTTCAGTGGATGTTCTTTAATAAGCTAGATGAAGAAAAGGCTTGAGGAAGTTGATTGCTAGCTAGAGCTCAAAAGTACACAGAGATATAGGCTTAGATGGTTTATAGTCATCCATGTACTACAACTATTAATTCTAGTGGAGAGTTCCAATAGGAGGTCAGGGGAGATGTCTTTTCACTTGGTGTTCGGGTTTTTCGCTTCCTAAACACGTCTTGGTGTTTAGTGTGGTTTGTTTACTTTTCCCGTTGTTTCTTATGCGTTGTTTTATTTCTATGCTTTGCTTAGTTTAGCTTTTGTTTTTGGAACTTGGTTAAATCACTTACACTTGAACTAATGTCCTTAGTTTAGATTAAGAGTGATTAAGCCAAAAAAAGCTTGTTTTTAGGGTTCTAAATATTTGCTAGGGTTGTTATAGCATCTTTCATAACTAACTCAATCAAATCTCATCCACTTGTAACTAGTTAACTATTGACAATGATTACTATGGGATTTGATTTAGTTAAAACTAATGACACCACCCTTGCAAATACTGTATGCGTGAGAAGAATTGCTCTTAGAGCCCATTTGGGGTGTGATGCAAGCTTTAGCTAATTTGGGTTTTTAGTGTTTTTTTTGGTTCTATTCATGAGTCTTATTGCATTTCTTGGTACTATTCATGGATCCCATTATACTATTTAGCTAGTTATTTTTTTAAACAGTACTTTTCAGTAAAAAGTTTTCAGTTTCAGCTAAATAGGTTGTTCCCAAACAGACACTAAATCTAGGCTAGGTGATTTTCTGTGAATGTGTTTTGTCCCCATTTTTAGTGGTCATGTATAAAACCTGTCAAATATTGGTAAATATTAGTTACCTCCACGAAAAGTTTTGGATGGGATTTCCATGAAACCTTGGTCTTGCTTCGTGACTTTGAAATGGTTGAATTTTTCCCCCTAGTATAAACAGAGAAAAAAAAAAAAATTAGTAAAATAATTATTTAGGGACAAAGTTTAGCTAAAAAATTGGTTGTAGCTTTAGGCTACAACCTTACTCAATTTCTTTTTACTGGAGGTAAATTTTGACAAATCCACCATTGGATTACATTTTCTTTTTATATCCTCCATTCTTACAAAATTTCCAGAAAATTAAAGATTAATAGTTATATCATCAAAAACTTGTTTAAATCACAAGTTTTTTTAGATTAAAATTATACATAGAAGATTATCTTTTAGATCATATAGTAAATAATATCTAATTGATACAAAATTTGACATGTGTATTAAGAGCGTAAAGAACATGCAATCTCGCGGTTAGATTTTTGAAATATTTAGTAATGTTAATGATATTGAGTAAGATTATTACCTTATACTACAACTAATGTTATAACTAAACTTTGTCCTTTATTTAGTAGTATTATATGTGATGCTAGGGTATTATAAATTTTCTACCTAACCTTTTCAAACTGATTTGTTACCAAATAAAAATTAATTCCAGCATTCATCTATTATGTTTGTTAAATCCTTTAATCATATTCATTATCATACTAATTTTTTTTAGAAAAATTATCACACAGTTTGTAAAGGTTTTATAGTAAAATTTGTAATTTTTTATTATAATAATATAGTTTGGAGAGAGAGCGTGTTAGAGTTTAGTTATTATATATATATATATATATATATATATGAATCGGATCGAATTTAATTAACGGCTATGATCTAATGTTACTATGATTTTTGGATTCTCGTCTCCCTCTCTTATATATGGCAAAGTTAACTATTGTCATTATTGATGCTATAGTTGTTTTTTGCATCCCCATTATATTATTGCTTTTCTTGTTCCTATTCTTCCTACGACAGATGTATTATGTTGACAAGGAGTCAAACAAGAATTGCTTCATAGTGTTTGCCCGAAAACTTCACATTACGTGGATTGAAAATTCAGATTATTGGAAATGGACCAAAGAGGAAGACATTTGGTAAGGTTTTTCTTTTTTGAAGAAGAAATTTATATTATATAATATACATTTAAAGTTACTTATTAACATTTCAAACCAATAACCATTAAAAAAAAAAATCAAATCAATAAAACCGATGGCACGAGAGGCAATAGGGCGTAATTTTGAAGCTTCTTATTTACTCCAAGAACGAACAATTTTTTTTCTATTTTTTTGTTGGGGGGGGGGGGGGGGGGGAGATTTACGGGGATATTCGTAGTTCTAGCACATTTTTCATTTGGTTCCTAATAGTGATTAGTAAAAATTTAAATCATACCTGCTGGTCTTGCAGTGACGAATATTTTGAAGACATTGAAGTTACTATTCTATTAGGAGTATGTTGGTTAGAAGTTAAAGGAAAAATTCGGACAATTGATCTCTCACCAGGGACAGTTTATGAAGTTGTGTTTGTCGTGAAGATGCTAGATAAAGATTGGTGTAATATGTGGAATTACTCAGTGACTCTTACCCTCATTCTCCCACATTCAAAAAAAGTAACTCGCTCTGAAAATTTAAAGGAAAAACCTAAAGGCGAATGGTTTGTGATCCAGGTGGGTGAGTTTAAAATGACACCGGAAAATGTTGGAGAGATTTCATTCCAACTGGGGGAATTTTCTTCAGATTGGAAGCGTGGGCTTGTTCTAAAATGTGCTATCATTCGACCGAAGAACTAGTAGGAACATTACACTTGGATGGTAAGCTTTATACATGTATCCAAAACAGAAATGCGTGGTCGTATGTGTAATAAATAAGCAAATCAAATTATATGTATTCATTCATTTAAGCGGATTGTTACTCATTCATCAAATTCTTAAGGGATATGTTTGACCACCGCATATCCTTGGTGCGATGGTCACTTCACAAGTATAAGTGCTTGTGGGGTGTGGGGGGCAAGGACCGAAGTTCAAGTCTGTAGGAGGGAGCTTCACACACATACACACTTAGATTAGCTAGAATAGAAATTCTATCTTGTATATATAAAAAAAAGGGATATGTTTTATCGAGGGATATGTTTTATTGATTAAGATGGGTTATGATTAATTTTATTGATAGATTATAGGAAATTAGATGCTAGCAATGAATAAAGCATAGTTATTATAATTAACCAGTATATAACCCGTGTGTAATAAATCGAAGTAGTGCTGTTGACGTTAGTTTGAATTATTAAACATATAAGACATTAGTTCAACCAGGACATTTAGACGAACTAAAATGGTTTTTTCTTTCAATTTTGATGATATTAGTTACGCTAAGTTTCTCATTATATTGCTATTATATATATAATTTTGAAAATCACTATTAGATACTACATATACATATTAGTTAACAATTACTATACTTAAAATTCTACTAATACAACACAAAATAAAAAGAATAGATTGGTCCAATAGTATCTCCTAAATTAAATGTGGATAGGTGCATGAGATCGTTCAGCTTAATAAAATTTTTTAAGGTTGGTGGGTTCCAGTTAACTCCACTAGTAAAGTCTCTGATGGTTGAATAAGATGTTTGGGGTTCAATCTCCGTCTATACCAAAAACTAATTGGTGTCTTGGTCTGGTGATAAATAACTATCATCGGGAGTGGAAGCCATAGGTTGAAACTCTTTTTTTTTTTTTTTTTTTTTTTTTTTTTTTTTTTTAAGGTTTAAGATTTTCACATACAAAATATTTGAATAGAAACAGTTTAAAAAATATGCTCTTTAGTTTAGAGAAAAAATAACAGCAAAAACCTAAAAATTTAATTTTTATGGAAAGTTAACCAAACCAAAATCCAATTTTGATTCTAATTGAATTTTCTCTAACATTTGGTCTAATATATATTACCTAATTTGTAATAAATCGTACATAGTCATGGTATATTATATAAATAATTTATAAATTTGAATTATTTTTAGTTATACAAAAAATGGCCCATAAATATAAAACTCTCTTTTCCTTTCATTTATATATAGAGTTAGATATATTATTAGGTTTTTTTTTTTTTTTTTTTTATTGTTTATTTATATTGGACTTCTCGTTTTCTATATTGAATTAACTCTCATGACATAAAAATTAAAAAATTTAGATTAAATTGGACACGTGGCACAAATATTAAACTCTGATTGAAAACCAATTTTACACTGAATTAACTCACTTGGCACAAAAATTTAAAAGTTTAGACTAGATGGAATCCGTGGCACAAAATTAGACTCTAATTAAATTCTAATTTGAAATCAAATTGAATCTTCTTATAATTTTGTTTATCAATATATACTAGTTGCTAATCTTTGCAATGCACGGGAATAGCTATCGAATGAGTTTCAAGGAAAAAAAAAAAGAAATAATATTTATTTATTAGTTTTTTTGGGGAATGAATAAGAAACCTAATTATATATATATATGTATGTATGTAATATATGTTGTAATATATATACTAAAAGGTGGCCATTAAAAGGTCATAACTATTCAAATTAGATATACCAAAAGGTGCCTATTGAAAGGTCATAATTCTTCATATTTGATATATATTGGAGGGGCTTATTAGCCAAAAAGGTGCCTGAACGGGCGTCGACCCCGTTGAAACCATCCATCCACAAAAGCCCATTGCTACGATGCCACGTGTCCGACTTTGCTCGGCCCAGACTCGTTGGCCCATCCCGTGTAACCTTCTATACTCGGCTTGTTCGGCAACGCCCTAGGAAACAACATCGCTGAGTAATAGACCTAGCGATGGAGTTAGTTCCAATGCCACTATCACCACTTACCCATCACCTAACACCCACTCCGGAGCAATGGTGTTGGACCTACCCCTCCATTGCCTAGGAAACACCTCTGCCGAGCAACAGACCTAGCGGTGGAGTTAGTTCTAATGCCACTATCACCACTTACCCATCACCTAACACCCACTCTGGAGCAACGGTATTGTACCTCCCCTTCCATTGCCTAGGGAACACCCCCACCGAGTAATAGGCCTCACAATGGAGTTAGTTCCAAGGCCACTACCATTGCCCCCCACTCGCATTAAAAGCACCTACTTAGGAGAAGGAACATTGGACCCCTCCCTCCACTGACCAAGAAAACTATTGTGCAACCACACCAACTTGGTTTATAAATAGGCAAGGGATATTCTAAGGCAGGTTATTGGCAATTTCGAGGAAAAAAGGGAAAGAGTGTTAAATAGAGAGGTGATGAGGGAAGCCTGTGGGTAGGGCTCGTTAAGTACAATACCGTCCATTGTAGGAAACGCAAAAGCCCACCATACAAATAGATTGTGAGCCCAGATACACCTTAGGCCTAACAGACGTAATTGGGTGCACACAATTGGCGCTGTCTGTGGGAATCTCTTACCAAGCTGTAGTTTTGTCTAGGAATGCACGGGAGCATGTCTAGGAGCAGATAGGGAAGTCATACAGAGAGCGGTTCTAGGGGGTCCTCGTGAAGGTCCACATGGCGAGAAAGGAGGCAGAAGAGGCTAAAGGATAGAAGGAACGAGGGGGCAGTAGAGTCTGGGCCTGGAGAAGAATCGTACCAAACCCTTCGGACAACGTTTGACGCCTCGGGGCGCAACCGCCATGACTGGAGAGACCGGGAGCTTAAATAGAGGAATCAGGAAATGGAACGCTTGCGTAGGATAGTAAGGGATTTGGAGTTGCAGGTACGGGGAAGACGGAGGAGAAGAGATTAAGAGGACCGGAGAGAAAGGTTGGCCAGTGTGGGAAATCGACATGCGGCAGGATCCCATCAGTCCGGGTCTTGTCGGCGCCGTGAGCGTTCGCGGGAGCACACAGACCATGGGTTGGGTTCCTCAGATGAGGGGCGACCACGAAACGCAGCCATGGATGCAATGGGCCGTACGTTCCGCCAAGCTGCCCGGTCCCCATTCATGAGGGACATCAAGGATGCGCCTATGCCGAGCAGGTTCACTCAGCCTCCGTTTAACTCCTACACTGGGAAGACAGACCTGGTCGAGCATGTAAGTCACTATATTCAAATGATGTCCCTGCACGCTTATAATGACGCATTGATGTGTAGGGTTTTCCCTTCAAGTCTTAGCCCCCACTGCTTTGAGGTGGTTTAACGGATTGAAGAAAGGCTCGATCTGTAGTTTCTCGGAGCTAATTTAGGAGTTCGGAGTGAGGTTCATGACATGCAGCCGGGTTCCGCAGCCGTAGACGCGTTACTATCAATGAAAATGGCGGCTGGGGAAACCCTTTGAAACTATGCCAACCGATACTGGGAATTGTACAATGAGATTGGTGGGGGCAACGAAAAGATCGCAGCAAGCACCTTTCGGATGGGGCTACTGAAAGAATCCGAGCTGAGAGAATCGTTGACCCTGAGACCTCCCAAGGATATGAGGCAACTAATGAGACTTATTGAGGAGTACAAGCGATTGGAAGACGATCGACTGCAGGCTAAGGGGAAGGCCCCGGTCGTCAGTTATCCTCGGAATACTAGCTTTGTCCCTAGACACAGGAAGGATTTGAGGATTCAGGAGCACGGCTGGGATATTGGGGGAGTCAGCGCGGTGTTTAAGGAGCCCGTGCACAGGATTGTTGACAGGATAAAGAATGAGCCGTATTTTAAGCGGCCAAATAAGATGGCGGGTGACCCATCGAGGAGAAACCAGAACTTGTATTGCATCTACCACAGAGATAAAGGGCACACCACGGAGCAGTGCAGAGTATTGAAAGATCACTTGGAGTAGTTAGTGAAAGCAAGCCATCTGAAGGAATTCTTACAAAGACCGAGGATCAGGAAACGAGACAAGCAGATCGGGTGCACCGAGACACCCTTCCACCCCTTTTGGGAATAATAGAGGTCATCCACGCGGCACTGAGGGAACCAACGGCGCCGATCACAGGAAAGGTACTGGCCGTGGTATCAGACGGTTATGCTGGCGAGCAACCCTCGGGGAAGAAACCGAGGTATTCTCGACAACCTATAGCATTTGACGACTACGACCTGGAAGGAACTGCCCAGCCACACCACGACGCTTTAGTAGTCACGACCCGTGTAAGGGGCTTCCTAGTAAAAAGGATCATGATAGACCAGGGGAGTGGAGTGGACGTAATGTACCCAGACCTATACAGGGGGCTTGGCCTAAATAAGGAGGACTTGTCTAGGTACGGCACGCCGTTGATGGGGTTCGACGGGCACATGGTGATACCGGAGGGACAGATTTCACTCTCGGTCAACATGGGAGGTAAGGAGGTAATTGTGACATTCGTAGTGGTCGCCTTTTACTCACTATACACAGCAATTCTCGAAAGGCTGTGGATACATGACATGGGAGCCGTACCGTCCACCTTGCACATTAAAGTCAAATTTCGGACCAAGTATGGGGTTGTAGTGATACGGGGTGACCAGCAGGTGGCCAGGCAGTGTGTGGTAGCTGTAGCCCACAAACAGGCCAAGCAAGGGGCTACAACTGAAGGAAGTGCATTATAGCAATTACAGCAGCCCCAGCTGGAAGGGACCACTTCTGTTGAGGGGCTGGTGAGAGTGAAGATCTTGCCGAGGGGTGAGAGAAGTTTCCAAATAGGGGCAAACCTGGATGATCGGGCAAGGGCAGAGTTGCTGCTTCTTCTTGTACAAAACTTAGATGTGTTCGCTTGGAACTCATACGAGGTGCCCGGGGTAGACCTGGAATTTATAGTTCACAAGTTGTACGTGGATTCTCTATGCTCCCCAACAAAGCAAAAACCGAGAAGGTTCGCAAAGGAGCACGTGGAAGCCGTCAGATAGGAGGTTGGGAAACTGAAAGAAGCGGGGGCTATAAAAGAAGCATTTTTTTCCAAAATGGCTCGCAAACATGGTGGTTGTGAAGAAGAAGAACGGCAAATGGAGGGTTTGTGTTGACTTCACCGACTTGAACCGAGCATGCCCAAAAGATCTGCTCCCAATGTCGAAAATTGACCAATTGGTAGACGCTTCACACAGGCACCCAAGGATGAGCTTTCTTGATGCCTTCTAGGGTTACCACCAGATCGCTCTCGCCGCCGAGGACCAGGAAAAGACGGCATTCATAGCACCCGACGCCAACTATCACTATACAGTAATGCCGTTCAGATTGAAAAACGTGGGAGCCACTTATCAACGAATGATGACGAGGATGTTTAGGGATAAGATCAGGAGCATGGTTGAGGTGTACATTGATGAGATGGTGGTAAAGAGTAGGCAGGAAAGGCAGCACATCGACGACCTTGAGGGGGTGTTCAAAATATTCTGGCGACGGCTACTGCGCCTCAACGCCGACAAGTGTGCTTTCGGAGTAGGGTCTGGCAGGTTCTTGGGTTACCTAATTAAAAAAAGGGGAATCGAAGTCAACCTCGATCAGATTAAGGCCGTGAGACGCCTCAAAACGCCGAGCAATCCCAAGGAGGTTCAGAAGTTGATTGGTATGCTGGCTGCTCTCAATCGATTTATTTCCAAGTTTGCTGATCGGTGCTAGCCGTTTAACCAGCTTTTGAAGAAATGGAGAGGTTTTCACTGGGATGAGGAGTGTGATAGGGCCTTCCAAGACCTTAAGGACTACCTTGGGCAGGCACCTACGTTGACTGCCCCAGAACCAGGAGAGGACCTGTATATGTACCTCTCGGTATCCAAACACGCGGTCAGCACCGTGCTATTAAGAGATAATGGTGTGCAGCTTCCAGTTTATTACATCAGTAAGACGTTGGTTAACACTGAGACCAGGTACCTACCGTTGGAGAAACTGGTGTTGGCACTCGTGCATTCCACCAGAAAGCTGCCTCATTACTGTCAGGCCCACACCGTCCATGTCTTACAGAATACCCACTTCAGTCATTACTGAGAAGATCTGACTTCATGGGCAGGATAGCTAAATGGGAAACTCGGCTGGGTTCTTTCGACATCAGATACAGACCGAGGAATTTGATGAAAGGACAAGTGCTCGTGGACTTCATTGCCAAGTTTACGTCAAAAAGTACTGATATGATCTGCCTCACGAAAGTCAGGCCATGGAAAGTATTTGTGGATGGCGCATCCAATGTGGCAAGAGCGGGGGCTGGAATCATGATCATCACCCTAGAAAGGCTAAAACTGGAACACTCGTTTAGGCTAGGCTTCATGGCTTCCAACAATGAGGCTGAGTATGAGGCCCTGCTCACCGGACTCAGGGTCGTCATGGATCTAGGAGCCAAAGAAGTAGAAGTTTACTCAGATTCTCTCCTAGTAGTTAACCAGGTGCTAGGGAACTTCGAAGCCAAAGATGCTCAGATGATTGAATATCTGTGGTTAGTAAAGCAAACCTTGGGTAATTTCTCAAAAGTGAAGGTTGAGCAGGTAGTTCGGGGATAGAATTGGTACGCCGATTCCTTGGTGACTCTGGCATCATTGATAGCTGACATGGTGCCTTGGCTGATCAGGGTGGAATTAGTATCCGAACTAAGTATCGTTCCCAGAGTACCGGTTGCCCAGGTGACAGTCGCCGAGGAGTGTTGGATGGACCCCATCATCAACTTCCTTACAGAAGACCGTGCTTCGGAAGACGAGAAAGAGGCGGTAGGGTACGACGCAACGCTGCTTGGTACTGGTTGTCTCCAAATAAAAAGCTATATCGGAGGTCGTTCGAAGGACCGTACCTGCAGTGCCTTCGTCCTACTCAGGCCAAAGAACTGTTAGCTGAGCTGCACGAGGGTGTGTGCGGAAGCCATGTGAGGGGACGATCATTGGCGCACCAGGCAATGACTCAAGGGTTTTGGTGGCCGCAAATGAGGAAAGACGCAATCGAGTATTCCCGGAAGTGTAAGCAATGTCAGATACACACGCCAATGTTTTACCAGCCTGCTGGGAACTTGAACCCGAATAGCGGCCTCTGGCCATTCGCTGGCTGGGGGCCAGACATTGTAGGAACATTTCCCCGGGCTACGAGCAACCGAAGGTTTACACTGGTGGCAGTAGACTACTTCACAAAGTGGGCAGAGGCAGAGCCCCTGGCGAACATCCGAGATGTTGACGTTAAGAAATTCGTGTGGAGAAACATTGTAACAAGATTTGGTGTTCTGGAATCTCTTGTGTCGAACAATGGTCTGCAGTTCAACAGCAAGGCCTTCCGGGAGTTCTGCCACAACCTCAGAATTTGGAAACAATACTCCACTCTAGCATACCCACAGAGTAACGGCCAAGCAGAAGTGACCAATAAGGCCATCGTGAGCGGATTGAAGAAAAGGTTGGAAGGCGCCAAAGGCCGATGGGCCGAGGAGCTACCAAGCGTCCTATAGGCATACCGAACAACTCCCAGGAGATCCACAGGAGAAATGCCGTTCTCTCTAACCTATGGGGCAGAGGCTGTCATCCCCGCTGAAGTGAACTTGTGCAGTGCCCGGGTTGCAGGATTCACACCAGGCGAGAACGAGAAGCAAATGGCAAAAGAGCTGAACTTGCTAGAGGAGCGTCGAAGAGCGGCCACCATTCAACTAGCGGAGTATCAGCAAAAGCTTGCTCGGAGATACAATAGAACGGTAAGGGAAAGGGAGTTCGTGGCTGGGGACTTGGTATTTCGCAAGGTCATAGGGAATATGCGAGACACTAATGCAGGAAAGCTAGCTCCGTCTTGGGAGGGGCCCTACTGAGTGACGGCCATCGCCGGGGCAGGGGCATACTACTTAGAAGATCTGGAGGAAAAGCCGCTACAACTGCCGTGAAATGTCCGTAACTTAAAAAACTTCTACTATTAACTATCCTCCAAAGATGTAAACTTAATGTAATCCCGCATTATCACACGCTCAACACAAAGGTCTTTATTCATTGATGTGCATGTAAGCCCAATAGTCTCAAGCTAACAATCGCTAGGCAAAAAAAAAAAAAAAAAACATATGGAAGATCTTCGGGGTAAAACTTAAAACTTCTAAGGACAGATACTTTTCCTCGATTCGATCACTATCACCGAGTAGGTGGAAACCTTAAAACTTAAATCTCTAAGGACATACACCTTCCCTCGGTTCGATCCCTATCACCGAGCAGGTAGAAATCTTAAAACTTAAACTTCAAAGGACAGACACCTTTCCTCGGTTCGATCACTATCACTGAGCAGGTGGAAACCTTAAAACTTAAATCTCTAAGGACAGACACCTTCCCTCCGTTCGATCCCTATCACCGAGCAGGTAGAAACCTTAAAACTTAAATCTCTAAGGACAGACACTGTTCCTTGGTTCGATCACTATCACCGAGCAGGTGGAAACCTTAAAACTTAAATCTCTAAGAATAGACACCTTCCCTCGGTTCGATCCCTATCACCGAGCAGGTAGAAACCTTAAAACTTAAATCTCTTAGGACAGACACCGTTCCTTGGTTCGATCACTATCACCGAGCAGGTGGAAACCTTAAAACTTAAATCTCTAAGGACAGACACCTTCCCTCAGTTTGATCCCTATCACCGAGTAGGTAGAAACCTTAAAACTTAAATCTCTAAGGACAGACACCGTTCCTCGGTTCGATCACTATCACCGAGTAGTTGGAAACCTTAAAACTTAAATCTCTAAGGACAGACACCTTCCCTCGGTTTGATCCCTATCACCGAGCAGGTAGAAACCTTAAAACTTAAAGCTCTAAGGACAGACACCTTCCCTCGGTTCGATCCTTATCACCGAGCAGGTAGAAACCTTAAAACTTAAATCTCTAAGGACGGACATCGTTCCTCGGTTCGATCACTATCACTGAGCAGGTGGAAACCTTAAAACATAAATCTCTAAGGATAAACACCTTCCCTCGGTTCGATCCCTATCACCGAGCAGGTAGAAACCTTAAAACTTAAATCTCTAAGGACAAACACCTTTTCTAGGTTCGATCACTCTCACCGAGCAGGTGGAAACCTTAAACTTAAAGCTCTAAGGACAGACACCTTCCATCGGTTTGATTCCTATCACCGAGTAGGTAGAAACCTTAAAACTTAAATCTCTAAGGACAGACACCTTTTCTCGGTTCAATTACTCTCACTGAGCAGGTGGAAACCTTAAAACTTAAAGCTTTAAGGACAGACACCTTCCCTCGGTTCGATCCTTATCATCGAGCAGGTAGAAACCATAAGATTAAGCCTGGCCTGAGCCAAAGATCCTAATGACAGGATAGTGGCGCCCGACCACCGTGGGTAAAAAAGCAGGCGTAACAGGCACATAAGACCCTGATCATGCAAATGGTCGGTAGTTTCCAAGCAAACATAAATAAATGCGCAAATAAAGAACGAAACGCGCAAATTTTCATTTCAAACAAAGAAAATTGTTCTGTCGCCACATCCCGACGCCATAGGCTTACTAAGTAAAATAAAACAAAATAAAAAGAGATAAAATAAAATAAAGTAAAATAAAAACAGCGGATCACACGGCAGGGTCAGTGGGGTTTGGAGAAGGGGTAGGGCTCCTAGATACATCTCCGGGCAAATGGGCAGTTGCCTCTTTGGTCCGGTTGTCACTCGTAACCTCCGGGTCAACTGCCTCTGCATGAGCATCAATCTCCAGCACAAGGTCAATCATGCTTGGAGTTTTTTCACCCGTGCTCTCGGCTTGTCCTTGAACTGGAGGCGAAGTGGCCGGGTAAATGATTTGCGCTGGGTTCCACAACGGGAAATCCTCAGCCAGCCCCATAGCTTGAAGAGCAGCCAGCCGTCCCTCTCCGAACCCATGGCGTCGCACTTGGTAGATGATCGGTTCTGTAGAGTTCTCGGCATCCGAGAAGCCTTTGTCATACCACTCGTTCTCACAGGCCTCGAGAGACCTTTTTAGATCACCGATTTGGTTAGCCTGGGCTAGACTCATGCTGTCTGCCATTGCCAATTTAAGCTCCGTCTCGCCAGCTTTGTCTCCATAGCGGCCAGCTTATCCTCGGCGGACCGACGGGCTCTCTCGGCGTCTACTGCTTTCCTCTCGGATGCCATGGCGGCCTCCTCTTTCTCCCTGGCAGTTACTTTGGTAACCGCCTTCAGCGCCTTCTCCTGCTCAGCCACCTCGGTTGCTTCCTTCAGCCTCCTGTCCATGACACATGTCAACTGTGCGGCCTGCGACTAATACAGCAACGGGTTGGTGAAGTGTGGAAGAAAGCCACCCGATATAAACGTGCCCAATAGAGGGAATAGGAACTTACCGCGATAGTGTGCCATTGAAGGCACCGAGCGAGCGTCTCGTCATCATCGCTCGAATAGTACTGGGCATCCTTAGGCAGCATGAGGCCTTATACCAGGCTCTGGACCACCCGTCCCCCTTCAACCTTGTCCCACAACTGAACGCTGGCAGTTTCTGGTAATGGCATGTTGCCCAAAAAGAAAGTGTGCTGCCAGCCTACCTCGAGCCGAAAGGAAGATGCCATGTCCGTCTCGATTTAAGGGGTAGGAGAAGTGACGACTGGCATCTCCTAGATTCATGGCCCGCCCCTAGGACAAGGCAGAGTCTTTGGCAAAGCATCGCCGGGAACAGGGGTGTTCTTCTTGGCGACTTGTTTCCTCTTCTTGGTCTCACCAACAGAAGGGACCCGACCCGACCCTTGAGGAGATCGAGGTTGAGTCTCATGCCAGGCTCTAGGAATGAACCAAGCAAGTGTCATCTCCCTACGCTGCACCATTTTCCTTGTGTGGTCGGACTTGGTGCCCGAAGTACCTACTGGCTCAGTTGCTTCCCCCTCTGTTGTTGAGGCTACATCGCCCGGCCTTTCGACTGCCTCGTGTCTCTGTGCTTTCGAGATACATGCACGGCAGACTCGTCTCTCACCGGTGCTATGTCGTTTGTGGTAGTACAACGAGGGCCAACCTCTCGTGCTTTGCCGGTGGTGAGTGAGGGGGAAGGAATCTTTGGTGCCGGACGTCTATATAAGACAGAAGTGGGCTATCCACCAAAAGTGCCTGGCTGAAATTTTGCCAGGTATTATACAGCGGGTTGACTCCAAGGATCAGGTGGGATACCCTGAGCTGTCCGTCGTTGTTCACAAAGATCACGGATCGGAGGACGAAGTTGAGATCGCGCACGTGTATGACCTGGGCGTCCGGCAAAAATCTTTTTGAGTTTGCAAACAAACACAAACTTATCAGTTAGACAGAAAAAGAAAGGAACGTGTGAATAATGGAAAAAAGAATGACTATTCTGGGTATCGACCAACTTCACGGGGCGAAAGCGGGCAAAGCAACTCGCTGTCGAGCCAGTTGCTGCGCACTCGAACGAACTATCCAGCCGAGTTTTTGTTGGAGTCAGGGAGACAAGAGATAAGACGGACTCGCACATCTCTAGTCTTTAGGTAATACCCACTATCAAAATTATCGCACAGTTTTTACATAAAATTGATGTCATGGTGATTCAATTGGAGGCCTAACATCTTATTTAATCGGTTGACATAGCTAACTACTCTATAAAAATTAGGGGGAAATTGGTCGGGGCAAAGACCGTAAAAACCTAAGGTACCTATGATAAGAGGATCTACAGTGAATCTAACTCCGCCCTCGAGTATAGACATTAACGGAAAAAACCCAGTACGCGGGTCGACAGCCCTCTCAAATGCGATATCGCCCACGTTGTAATACGTAATGTCGAGGTCCCCTAGGATGCAAAAGGTCTCTCTAAAGCTGCCCAAGGCAGCCCTAGGGGCAAGAAGGTGAGAATACTCCATCCTTAAGGTACGACACAGGTAAGAATTGGAAAAGGAAAGGAGGCGGAGAAGACTTACTTTGGGTTCTAGAGAGTGAGAGGCAAGGAAGATGTTCTGGTGCGGAGGAGGGATGCTCGGTAGAGAAAGATTTGATAGTGAAGAAGACGCGAAAAGTAAAACAGGACCCAACGGGAGCTATATATATACAAAAGCCAAGCATTTAATGAAGCAAAGGGCGGGAAGAACCCTGCCCAATCCCCTTTTTGGAAAACCCCCCACATGCGTGGGCGTAGTTTACGAATCGTTAGATGGTTCGCCAACCGTCAGACGTCTCCACCCACCACCGAGCGTTTATTGCAGATGTGACAGCTTGGCATGGCACTGCACCTATAGGAAACCTCAATAGTTATCCTGGCCTCACGTGAATGGCCCTCGGTAACTTTAGAAAATCACCTTACGCTCTACAAGGTCCTTGATTCATTACCAAGATCCGAACATGAATCAAGGGTGGGGTTAATGTACAAGTGGCGACCCCGTTGGAACCATCCATCCACAAAAGCCCATTGCTACAATGCCACGTGTCCGACCTTGCTTGGCCCGGACTCGTTGGCCCATCCCGTATAACCTTCTATACTCGGCTTGTTTGGTAACGCCCTAGGAAACACCTCCGCCGAGCAACAGACCTAGCGGTGGAGTTAGTTCCAATGCCACTATCACCACTTACCCATCACCTAACACCCATTCTGGAGCAACGGTATTGGACCTCCCCTTCCATTGCCTAGGGAACACCCCTGCCGAGCAACAGGCCTCATGGTGGAGTTAGTTCCAAGGCCACTACCATTGCCCCGCACTCGCATTAAAAGCACCCACTTAGGAGAAGGAACATTGGACCCCTCCCTCCACTGACCAAGAAAACTGTTGTGCAACCACACCAACCTGGTCTATAAATAGGCAAGGGATATTCTAAGGCAGGTGGTTGGCAATTTCGGGAAAAAAGGGAAAGAGTGTTAAATAGGGAGAGGCGATGAGGGAAGCCTGGGGGTAGGGCTCGTTAAGTACAGTACCTCACATTGTAGGAAATGGAAAAGCCCACTATACAAATAGATTGTGAGCCTAGATACACCTTAGGCCCAACAGGTGTAATTGGGTGCACACAGTGCCTATTAAATAAAAATGTGTCTATTGACCGAAAATGTACATATTGAATGAAAATATGCTTGTTAAGGGGTTATAATCTTTTGAGTATAAATAGTGGTTCATATTCATTGGACAATTTCTTCTCTTTCATATTTCTTAGAAACACAAAAAACCTGTGGCTCTTCTCCAAAACTTCTATTTGTAAGTTGATTTTCTTTGTTAAATAGTAAAAACGTCCAAAAATCAAGCCACACCAATGGCGACAACAATATTACTGAACGATTTCTTTATTTGATTACTTTTTCTCAACTTTTTATCTTTAATCTTTCTTAGAAACACGCGAAACATGTGGATCTTTTCCAAAATTTCTATTTGTAAGTCGGTTTTTTTTGGTTAAATAATGAAATGGTCTAAGAATCAAGCCATACCAACAATAGCAACAATAATACTGAACGATTTCTTTACACACCTTACGAATCCTATTCTTCTTAGATTTTTGATTCTCTTTCCTACGAATCAAAACAATCCAAAAGTATTTAAATATATTATACCATGAAAACTGATAGAGAATCAATCAAATTCATATAATATATTATAACAATGATTGTTATATATATCATACAAATGCAACAGTTATATAAAAGGTCAATTAAGTGGGCCATTAATAATAACCGAACATTAACGAAATCTTTCAAAAAGTTTGTCAAATAGTGCAATCAATTGTTGCTATATATAAATATATATTGTGTATTCCAATTCTAAACGGTGTGGGCAGTTAGTTTAGAAAAGAAAAAAAATTAAGGTTGAAAACAAAACTCCCTTTACGTGCAAACACGATTTTTTTTTTATGCAAAACGCAATCACCAGTAGTAGAACTTATATAATTATCCCAATTCAATCACAAAATAACTTTTCAAAACTTATTTCGTGCACACACAGAAACTTTCCATGAAAATCACAAAAATAAATTGAGGAAAATATGACTTAAGATTGTTAGATATTATTACACAAATAATTTACTTTTGTAATTTTTGCGAATAAGATCAATAAACAATGTATGCATAAATCTGTGTGTGAATGTATAAGAGAAATAAAGTAAAACTTACAAACCAAATGAATACAAAACGTTTGATATAAAACTGACCAAGATTCAATGATCAACAATATGTAGAAGAAGCACTACAATCTCCAGGCACAACGAATAAAATTGTGTGTGTGTGTGTGTCTCTAAAGATTCCTATGAATGAATGAAAAAACTAACTTTTTAAAATGAAATGAGGGATGCCTCTTTACAGGCACACTGACATCGGTTCAGAATAGGTGTAATTGTGAATAGACATACTAAAAAGATATAATTGTTCGGTGTTTTTAAATGTATGCATGGCATAAATTTGTGTAGCCACATGGCACAATAAGAAGTGGTCAACAAAAAGTCAAACGTTTCGACTATTAGTTATTATATAGATTAGTATGTAACTCGTGTTTGTGCACGAGAATGATAAATTGTAGTAGTGCTATTGATGTTAGTTTGAATTATTAAATATATAGGACATAATGACAGAAAAAAATAAGAAAGAGAGTGAAAGAGAGAGAGGTATAGAGCAATGAATGATACATGTTGTGACTGCTAGCAAAGTTACCGAGGAGAGCAGAGCTACTGCGGCTGCAAAGCAAAGGAAAGTAGAGCTACTAACGTTGCCAACAAGAACTCATAGCGACAATCTTGTGCTCGCTCGCTCGCTCTCTCTCTCTCTCTCTCTCTCCATGTTTTAGGAAAAATGAAATTATTGATTATTTTTATGGAATGAGTAGAACAAGTTACGAATCTGAATGATTAGGGGTTTTAGGTTTTCTTTGGGTCATATTTTTTATATAATTGATTAATCTTTTGATAAAATACACATTATTTGTAATTGGGTAGATTTAAGTTGAGTTTAATGTATTAAATAGTATGTTATTCAAACATATCAATTGGTATCATTAAAGACATGAAGGTTCATTCAAGAAACAAGTGAAGAAAAGTAGTTTTATTAAATCTCAACATAAGCAAGACAGATGCTGCTATCGAAGAATAATGGAGAAGCTCGATATAAGCTCGATCTATCGAGATCTACGATTTAAAAAATCTCAAATCTGAAATTCGGCCCATGATGATTTGAATAATTAGGGTTTCTTTTTTTACAACCCTAGTCATATATAAGGGTTATTTTAAAAGTCTTTATACATGGAAATAGAGACTTAGAACTCATACACTCTTTGAGAAGCTACTGCACCTTAGGATTTTGTAACTAAGTGCTTCATCGTTTATGAAGTGAAGAACTTTGCAGCCAACAACTATCAATCAAGTTGCTGGAGTTAGTAACGTACTGAGATCTGTGCAAAGGAGTTAGTCACAAATTAGAAATTTGTGCAATAAAGGAAATCAAGTCCAATTGGGTATTGAAGCAAATATTCAATTGTAGGTTGATATTTTGGGATAGGTCAGGGTAGTGGTAAAATTCCTTATACTTGTAATCGCTTGATTATTGATTAGTGGATTCTTGAGAGTGGTGACCTTAAATTTATACAGTTGAATTTTTGCCTTGTGAGAGGTTTTTCCTATTTGTCAACAAATTATCATGTCAATTTAATTTCCGTAGCATTTAGTTTGTTTGGTGATTTGTTCATGCTTCCACGATTTGCGCATAATTTGATCCTTAATTAATCAAGTTGGGCAATTAAATTAATTAACCAGGGTCAATCTATCTTAACCCAACAGTTTTAATTGTTGAATAGCTTTTTTTATTGAATATTTTGTTCATTTGTTGTAGTTTGGCATAATCTTGTTGTTGATAATGCTATTTTGTTGTTATTTGGGATAATTTTGATTTTGTTTAGAAGGCCAATATTATTTTTGTTATAGTCAAATTCTTTAGATTTTCAAATTAGGGTTGTGTGCACCCAATTACGCTTGCTGGGCCTAAGGTGTATCTGGGCTCACAATCTATTTGTATGGTGGGCTTTTGCGTTTCCTACAATGGGCAGTACTGTACTTAACGAGCCCAACCCCCAAGCTTCCCTCATCGCCTCTCTCTGTTTAGCACTCTTTCCCTTTTTAACTTCAGGGAATCAGTCTTTCCCCTCTTTCCCCTCTTTTCCTGGAATTGCCAACCCCGTGCCTTAGAATATCCCTTGCCTATTTATAGACCTGGTTGGTGTGGTTGCACAACAGTTTTCTTGGTCAGTGGAAGGAGGGGTCCAATGTTCCTTCTCTTAAGTGGGTGCTTTTAATGCGAGTGGGGGGCAATGGTAGTGGCCTTGGAACTAACTCCACTGCGAGGCCTGTTGCTCGGCGAGGGTGTTCCCTAGAACACAAATTAAGTCTTCTCAGCCTTCTTTCCTTTTCCAATTCTTACCTGTGTCATACCTTAAGGATGGGGTATTCTCACCTTCTTGCCCCTAGGGCTGCCTTGGGCAGCTTTAGAGAGACCTTTGGCATCCCAGGGGACCTCGACGTTGCGTATTGCAACGTGGGCGATATCGCTTTTGAAAGGGCTGTTGACCCGCGTATCGGGTTTTTTCTGTTAATGTTTATACTTGAGGGCGAGGTTAGATTCCCCTTAGATCCTCTTATCATAGGTACCTTAGGTTTTTACGGTATTTGCCCTGACCAATTTCCCCCTAATTTTTATAGAGTAGTTAGCTATGTCAGCCAATTAAATCAGATGTTCGGTCTCCAATTGAACCACCATGACATCAATTTTATGTACAAACTGTGTGGTAATTTTGATAGTGGGTATTACCTAAAGACTAGAGATATGCGAGTCCGTCTTATCTCTTGTCTCCCTGACTCTAACAAAAACTCGGCTAGAGAGTTCGTTCGGGTGCGCGGGAACTAGCTCGACAGTGAGTTGCTTTGCTCGCTTTCGCCTCGTGAAGTTGGTCGGTACTGAGAATAGACATTCTTTTTCCATTATTCACACGTTCCCTCCTTTTTTTGTCTAACTAATAAGTTTGTGTTTGTTTGCAGACTCGAAAAGATTTTTGCCGGATGCTCGGGTCATACAAGCGTGCGATCTTAACTTCGTCCTCTGATCTGAGATCTTTGTGAACGGTGATGGGTAGCTCAGGGCATCCCACCTGATCCTTGGAGTCAACCCAGTATACAATACCTGGCAAAATTTTAGCTAGGCATTTTTGGTGGATAACCCGCTTCTGTCTTATATAGACGTCCGGCACCAAAGATTCCTTCCCCTCTCACTTACCACCGGCGAAGCACGAGAGGTCAACCCTTGTTATACTACCGTAGATGACATAGCGCCGGTGAGAGACGAGTTTGCCGAGTGTGTATCTCGAGAGCGTTAGAGACACAAGGCAGTTGAAAGGTCGGGCGACGTAGCCCCAGCAACCCAGGGGGGAGCAACTGAACCAGTAGGTACTTCGGGCACCAAGTTAGACCACGCAAGGAAAATGGTGCAGTGTAGGGAGATGACACTTGCTCGATTCATTCCTGGAGCCGGGCATGAGACCCAACCTCGATCTTCTCAAGGGCCGAGTCGGGTCCCTCCTGCTGGTGAGACCAAGAAGAGGAAATGACCCACTGAGAAGAACACCCCTATTCCCAGCGATGCTCTGCCAAAGACTCCGCTTCGTCCTAGGGGTGGGCCACAGATCCAAGAGGTGCCGGTCGTCACTTCTTCTACCCCTTAGATCGGGACGGACGTGACATCTTCCTCTTGGCCCGAGGTGGGCTGGCAGCATACTTTCTTTTTAGGTAACATGCCATTACCAGAAACTACCAGCCTTCAGTTGTGGGACAAGGGTGAAGGGGGGTGGGTGGCCTAGAGCTTAGTGCAAGGCCTCATGCTGCCCGAGGATGCCCAGTACTATTCAAGCAGTGACAACGAGACGCTTGCTCAGCGGCTCCAATGGCACACTATCGCGGTAAGTTCCCATTCCCTCTATTGCCCATGTTTATATCGGGTGGCTTTCTTCTACACTTCACCAACGCATTGCTATATTGGTCGCAGGCCGTGCAGTTGACGTGCGTCATGGACGGGAGGCTGAATGAAGCAGCCGAGGCGGCTGAGTGTGAGAAGGTGCTGAAGGCGGTTGCCGAAGTTACTGCCAGGGAGAAAGAAGAGGCCGCCATGGCGTCCGAGAGGAAAGCGGTAGATGCCGAGAGAGCCCGTCGGTCCGCTGAGGATAAGTTGGCCGCTATGGAGACAAAGTTGGGAGAGACGGAGCTTAAATTGGCAATGGCGGACAGCATGAGTCTAGCCCAGGCTAACCAAATCGGTGATCTGAAAAGGTTTCTTGAGGCCTGCGAGAACGAATGGTATGGCAAGGGCTTTTCGGATGCTGAAAACTCTGCAGAACCGATCATCTACCAAGCGTGACGCCATAGGTTCGGAGAGGGATGGGTGGCTGCTCTTCAGGCTATAGGGCTAGCTGAGGATTCCCCGTTGTGGAACCCAGCGCAGATCCCTTACTCGGCCACTTCGCCTCCCGTTCAAGGACAAGCCGAGAGCACGGGTGAATAAACTCCAAGCATGATTGACCTTGTGCTGGAGATTGATGCTCATGCGGAGGCAGCTAACTCGGAGGTTACGATTGACAATCGAACCGAAGAGGCAACTGCCCATTTGCTCGGAGATGTATCTAGGTGCCCTGCCCCTTCTCTAAACCCCACCGACCCTGCCGTGTGATCAACTGTTTTTATTTTACTTTATTTTATTTTATCTATTTTTATTTTATTTTATTTTATTTAGTAAGCCTATCCCGCCGGGATGTGGTGGCAGAACAATTTTCTTTGTTTGAAATGTAAATTTACCCGTTTCGTTCTTTATTTGCGCATTTATTTATGTTTGCTTGGAAACTGTCGACCATGTGCATGACCTGGGTCTAATGTGCTTGTTACGCCAGCTTTTTTACCCACAGCGGTAGGGTGCCACTATCCTGTCATTAGGATCTTTAGCTCGAGGCAGGCTTAATCTTAAGGTTTCTACCTGCTTGGTGATAGGGATCGAATCGAGGAAAGGTGTCTGTCCTTAGAGTTTAAGTTTTTAAGGTTTCCACCCACTTAGTGATAGGGATCAAACCGAGGAAGGTGTCTGTCCTTAGAGATTTAAGTTTTAAGGTTTCCACCTGCTCGGTGATAGGGATCGAACCTAGGGAAGGTGTCTGTCCTTAGAGCTTTAAGTTTTAAGGTTTCCACCTGCTCAGTGATAGTGATCAAACCGAGGAATGGTGTCTGTCCTTAGAAGTTTTAAGTTTTACCCCAAAGATCTTCCGTATGTTTTTTTTGCCCAGTGATTGTTAGCTTGAGACTACTGGGGTTACATGCACCTCAATGAATAAAGACCTTCGTGTTAAGCGTGTGATAACGTTGGATTACATCAAGTTTACATCTTTGGAGAATAGTTAATAGTAAAACTTTTTAAAGTTACGGACGTTCCACGGCCGTTGTAGTGGCTTTTCTTCCAAATCTTCTAAGTAGTACACCCCTGCCCCGGCGATGGCTGTCACTCGGTAGGGCCCCTCCCAGGACTGAGCTAGCTTTCTTGCATTAGTGTTTCGCGTATTCCCTACGACCTTGCGAAGTACCAGGTCCCCGGCCACGAACTCCCTTTTCCTTCCTGTTCTGTTGTATCTCCGAGCGAGCTTTTGCTGGTACTCCTTCAGTTGAATGGTGGCTGCTCTTCGATGCTCTTCTAGCAAGTTCAGCTCCTTTGCCATCTACTTCTCGTTCTCGCCTGGCGTGAATCCTGCAACCTGGACACTGCATAAGTTCACTTTAGCGGGGATGACAGCCTCTGCCTCGTAGGTTAAAGAGAACAGTGTTTCTCCCGTGGATCTCCTGGGAGTTGTTCGGTATGCCCATAGAACGCTTGGCAGCTCTTCGGCCCACCAACCTTTGGCGCCTTCCAACCTTTTCTTCAATTTGGTCACGATGGCCTTGTTGGTCACCTCTGCTTGGCCGTTGCTCTGTGGGTATGCTGGAGTGAAGTATCGGTTTCGGATTCCAAGGTTGTGGCAAAACTCCCAGAAGGCCTTATTGTCGAACTGCAGACCATTGTCCGACACAAGAGATTCCAGAACACCAAATCTTGTTACAATGTTTCTCCACACTAATTTCTTGACTTCAACATCTCGGATGTTCACCAGTGGCTCCGCCTCTGCCCACTTGGGAAGTGGTCTACTGCTACCAATACAACCTTCGGTTGGTCGTAGCCGGGGGAAATGGCCCAACTATGTCTAGCCCTCAGCGAGCGAATGGCCAAGGGCCATTAACCGGGTTCAAGTTCCTGGCAGGCTGGTAAATCATTGGCGTGTGTATCTAACATTGCTTACACTTCCAGGAATACTCAGTTGCATCTTTCCTCATTTGCGGCAACCAAAACCCTTGAGTCATTGCCCGGTGTGCCACTGATCGTCCCCCCACATGGCTTCCGTACACACCCTCGTGCAGCTCAGCTAACAGTTCTTTGGCCTGAGTAGGATGAAGGCACTGTAGGTACGGTCCTTCGAACAACCTCCGATATAGCTTTTTGTCGGGAGACAACCAGTACCGAGCAGCATTGCGCCATACCCTGGCCGCCTCTTTCTCGTCTTCCAGAGCACGGTCTTCTACGAGGAAGTTGATGATGGGGTCCATCCAGCACTCCTCGGCAATTGTTGCCTGGGCAACTGGTACTTTGGGAACGATACTTGGTTCGGCTACTAATTCCACCCTGATCAGTCGAGGCACCGTGTTAGCTATCGATAATGCCAGCATCGCCAAGGAATCGGCTTACCGATTCTGTCCCCGTGCTACCCGCTCAATCTTCACTTTTGAGAAATTACCCAAGGTTTGCTTTACTTACCGCAGATATTCAATCATTCGAGCATCTTTGGCTTCGAAGTTCCCTAGCACCTGGTTAACTACCAGGAGAGAATTTGAGTAAACTTCTATTTCTTTGGTTCCCAAATCCATGACGACCCTGAGTCCGGCGAGCAGGGCCTCATACTTGGCCTCATTGTTAGAAGCCCTGAATCCTAGCCTAAACGAGTGTTCTAGTTTTAGCCCTTCTGGGGTGATGATCACGATTCCATCCCCCACTCCTGCCACGTTGGATGCGCCATCCATAAATACTTTCCATGGCCTGACTTCCGTGAGGCAGATCATATCAGTACTTTTTGGCGTAAACTCGGCAATAAAGTCCGTGAGCATTTGTCCTTTCATCGAATTCCTCGGCCTGTATCTGATGTCGGAAGAACCTAACCGAGTTCCATATTTAGCTATCCTGCTCTTGAAGTCAGATCTTCTCAGTAATGACTGAAGTGGGTATTCCGTAAGGACATAGATGGTGTGGGCCTGAAAGTGATGAGGCAGCTTTCTGGTGGAATGTACGAGTGCCAATACTAGTTTCTCCAACGGCGGGTACCTGGTTTTGGCGTCAACCAACGTCTTGCTAATGTAATAAATTGGGAGCTGCACACCATTGTCTCTTAATAGCACGGCGCTGGCCAATTGCTCAGATACTGAGAGGTACATATACAGGTTTTCCCCTGGTTCCAGGGCTGTCAACGTAGGTCCCCGCCCAAGGTAGTCCTTAAGGTCTTGGAAAACCCTATCACACTCCTCATCCTAGTGAAAACCCCTCCATTTCTTTAAAAGTCGGTAAAACGGCTAGCACCGATCAGCGAACTTGGAAATAAATCGGGTTGAGAGCGGCCAGTGTGCCGGTCAACTTCTGAACCTCCTTGGGATTGCTCAGCATTTTGAGGTGTCTCACGGCCTCATTCTGATCGGGGTTGACTTCAATTCCCCTTTTTTTAATTAGGTAACCTAAGAACTTGCCAGACCCTACTCCAAAAACACACTTATCGGCGTTGAGGCGCAGCTGGCGTTGTCAGAGTATTTCGAACACCTCCTTAAGTTTTTCGATGTGCTGCCCTTCCTGCCTACTCTTTACCACCATGTCATTAATGTACACCTCAACTGTGCACCCGATCTAATCCCTAAACATCCTCATCATCATTCGTTGATAAGTGGTTTAAGCGTTCTTCAATTCGAATGGCATTACTGTATCATGATAGTTGGCATCGGGTGCGATGAATGCCGTCTTTTCCTGGTCCTCAGCGGCAAGGGCGATCAGGTGGTAATCCTGGAAGGCGTCAAGAAAGCTCATCCTTGGGTGCCCATATGTAGCGTCTACCAATTGGTCAATTTTCGGCACTGGGAAGGGATCTTTTGGGCATGCTCGGTTTAAGTCGGTGAAGTCAACACAAACCCTTCATTTTCCGTTCTTTTTCACGACCACCGTGTTTGTGAGGCATTCTAGAAAAAATGCTTCTTTTATGGCCCCAGCTTCTCTTAGTTTCCCAACCTCCTGTCTGACGGCTTTGACATGCTCCTTTGCGGACCTTCTCGGTTTCTGATTTTTTAGGGGGCATAGAGGATCTACGTTCAGCTTGTGACTTATAAATTCTGGGTCTACCCCGGGCACCTCGTACGAGTTCCAAGTGAACAGATCTAAGTTTTGTACAAGAAAAAGCAGCAACTCTGCCCTTGCCCGGTCATCCAGGTTTGCCCCTATTTGGAAACTTCTCTCGCCCCCTGGCAGTATCTTCACTCTCTTCAGCCCCTCGGCAGAAGCAGTCCCCTCAAGCTGGGGCTGCTGTAATTGCTATAATGCACTTCCCTCGGTTGCAGCCCTTTGCTCGGCTTGTTTGTGGGCTGCGGCTATGACACACTACCTAGTTGCCTGCTGGTCGCCTCGTATCACTGCAACCCCGTATTCGGTCTGAAATTTGACTTTGATGTGCAAGGTGGACGGTACGGCTCCCATGTCATGTATCCATGGCCTTCCGAGGATTGTTGTGTATGGTGAGTAAGAGGCGACCACTACGAATGTCATGATTACCTCCTTACCTCCCATGTTGACTGGGAGTGAAATCTGCCCCTCCGGTGTCACCATGTGCCCATCGAACCCCATCAATGGCGTGTCGTACATAGACAAGTCCTCTTTATTTAGGCCAAGCCCCCTGTATAGGTCCGGGTACATTACGTCTGCTCCACTCCCCTAGTATATCATAATCCTTTTTACTAGGAAACCCCTTACACGGGCCGTGACTACTAAAGCGTCGTGGTGTGGCTGGGTAGTTCCTTCCAGGTTGTAGTCGTCAAATGCTATAGGTTGTCGAGAATACCTCGGGTTCTTCCTCGGGGGTTGCTCGCCAGCATAGCTGTCTGTTGATACTATGGCCAGTATCTCTCCTGTGGTCAGCACCGTAGGGTCCCTTGGTGTCACGTGGATGACCTCTATTACTCCCAGAGGGGTTGGGAGGGCGTCTCGGCACACCCGATCTGCTTGTCTCGTTTCTTGATCCCCGGTCTCCGCAAGAAATTCCTTCAGATGGCCTGCCTTCACTAACTGCTCCAAGTGATCTTTCAATACTCTGCACTGCTCCGTGGTGTGCCCTTTATCTCTGTGGTAGGTGCAATACAAGTTCTGGTTTCTTCTCGATGGGTCACCCACCATCTTGTTCGGCTGCTTAAAATATGGCTCTTTCTTTATCCTGTCAACAATCCTATGTATGGGCTCCCTAAACACTGCGTTCACTCCCCCAATATCCCGGCCGTGCTCCTAAATCTTTAAATCCTTCTTGTGTCTAGGGACGAAGCTAGTATTCCGAAGGATAACTGACAATCGAGGCCTTCCCCTTAGTCTGTAGCTGATCGTCTTCCAATCGCTTGTACTCCTCTATACGTCTCATTAGTTGCCTCATAAAATCGGGAGGTCTCAGGGTCAACGATTCTCTCAGCCCAGATTCTTCTGGTAGCCCATCTGAAAGGTGCTTGCTGCGATCTTTTCGTTGCCCCCACCGATCTCATTGTACAATTCCCAATATCGGTTGGCATAGTTGCGAAGGGTTTCTTTAGCCGCCATCTTCATTAATAGTAACGTGTCCACGAGTTGCGGAACCCAGCTGCATGTCATGAACCTCACTCCAAACTCTTGAATTAGCTCTGAGAAACTGCGGATCGAGTCTTTCTCCAATCCGTTAAACCACCTCAAAACAGTGGGGCCGAGAATGCTCGACCGGGTCTGTCTTTCCAGTGTAAGAGTTGAACGGAGGCTGGGTGAACCTGCTTGGCATAGGCTCCTCCTCGATGTCCCTTGTGAATAGGGACCGAGCAGCTTGGCGTAATGCCCGGCCCATTGCATCCATGGCCAAGTTTCGTGGTCGGCTCTCATCTGAGGAAGCCGCCCATGGTCCGCGTGCTCCCATGAACGCTCACGGCACTAACGAGACCCAGATTGGTGGGATCCTGCCACATTGGCCGACCTTTCTCTTTGGTCCTCTTGATCTCTTCTCCTTCGTCTTACCCGTGCCTGCAACTCCAAATCCCTTACTGTCCTACGCAGGCGTTCCAGTTCCTGATTCCTCTGTCAAGCTCCCGGTCTCTCCAGTCATGGCGGTTGCGCCCTGAGGCGTCAGACGTTGTCCGGAGGGTTTGGTACGATTCTTCTCTAGGCCCGGACTCTACTGCCCCCTCGTTCCTTCTATTCTCTAGCCTCTTTTGCCTCCTTTCTCACCATGTGGACCCTCGTGAGGACCCCCCAGAACCGCTCTCTGCATGGCTTCCTTGTCTGCTCCCAGACATTCTCCTGTGCATTCCTGGACAGAACCGCAGCTTGGTAGGAGATTCCCACAGACAGCGCCAATTGTGTGCACCCAATTACGCTTGTTGGGCCTAAGGTGTATCTGGGCTCACAATCTATTTGTATGGTGGACTTTTGCGTATCCTACAATGGGCGGTACTGTACTTAACGAGCCCAACCCCTAGACTTCCCTCATCGCCTCTCTTTGTTTAACACTCTTTTCCTTTTTAACTTCAGGGAATCAGTCTTTCTCCTTTTTCCCCTCTTTTCCTGAAATTGCCAACCCCGTGCCTTAGAATATCCCTTGCCTATTTATAAACTAGGTTGGTGTGGTTGCACAACAGTTTTCTTGGTAAGTGGAGGGAGGGGTCCAATGTTCCTTCTCCTAAATGGGTGCTTTTAATGTGAGTGGGGGGCAATGGTAGTGGCCTTGGAACTAACTCCACCACGAGGCCTGTTGCTCGGCGGGGGTGTTCCCTAGGCAATGGAAGGGGAGGTCCAATACCGTTGCTCCGGAGTGGGTGTCAGGTGATGGGTAAGTGGTGATAGTGGCATTGGAACTAACTCCACCACTAGGTCTGTTGCTAGGCGGATGTGTTTCCTAGGCAATGGAGGGGGAGGTCCAATACCATTTCTCCGGAGTGGGTGTTAGGTGATGGGTAAGTGGTGATAGTGGCATTGGAACTAACTCCACCGCTAGGTCTGTTGCTCGGCGGAGGTGTTTCTTAGGGCATTGCCGGACAAGCTGAGTATAGAAGGTTACACGGGATGGGCCAACGAGTCTGGGCCGAGCAAGGTTGGACACATGCTTCGTAGCAATGGGCTTTTGTGGATGGATGGTTTCAACGGGGTCGATGCCCGTACAAGGGTATTAATTTTTTTTTTTTTTTTTGAGTAGACAAAACAGATTAGTTTAAAAATAATTACGTATATAATCATTTTTTCATATATATATATATATTGTTGCAAATCAGGGTGTTCTTGCTTGTAAATCAGCCAGTGCAGACTTTGTTGATACAAAAAACAATTAAAAAACCTTTTTTTTTCAATATTAAAAAAAATTTCGGGGAATTTTTAATAACACTTTTTATAAACCTCAAACTCTACAACTTGTTACTTATAACTTTCTTAATAACACTTGTTCCATGATATTTTCTCACGGTCTAAGCCAGGTCCCAGGTTCATAATATTTACTGAAGGCCGCGAGGGAATTAAGGTACCCTACATGATTTAGGAAAATTGTTTGGTCTATTCGCTTCCGTGGGAATAACTGGCAGTGAAGTCATATATAGGACAAAATGTACTACCAATAAATTCATGGTTCGAATATAAAAAAAAAAAGAAAAAAAAAAAATCCCCAATTCCAACCAATTCACATAATATTTAATCTTTATCAAATTTTAAAATTAATTCGTTTTAATTTTGAGCTAAGTGTTTTTTTTTAAAAAGGAACTATTTCACTTACCATATTAAATTTCTTTATTTATTGTCAACGCTTTTTTTAATTTCTTTTTAAGCGTTGCACCTTAAAATACATGACAAATTAATGAAAACAACTTTGTTTAAAGGTGGATAGGATCGATTCGTTCATTTCACAGTTCAGCTTTTATTTTATGGATTAAGTTGTGCACAAACTGTTAAGTCATTGAAAATTTTAAATGACGTTACAGGCTGTACTCTTTCAAATTAGTAAAATTTATTTCAATCATGAAGTTGGTAGAACTTGAAATGCAGAAGATTTTTTTCCCGGATTCATCGTCTTCAATTTGGAATAACAAGTATGCTACAATTTTCAACGAAAGGGCCTTTAGCATTAAGGTTTTTTTTTTTTTTTTTTGAGAAGCCCTTTAGCATTAAGTTACATTTATTATTCCCAACACCCTGCTAACTTGTTTTCTGAAACGAACACCCTGCTAACTTGGTTTAGAAAGAACAAGCACGATAAAGGTGTATACTCAACCTCAATGTGGAGGATCATCACTTTCAAATAGACTCATTACTCACAATTTGTCACTTCATAAATAAACAGTAGAAAAATTGTGGAATAATTTGTGCGCATAGGCATATTCATCCAAAAATGCATTAACATTCCAATGCCATGCCAACTTGGCTTGAAAAACAAGCAATCGATAAGTACAATAATATTCGTAAGGCCATGCAAACTTAATTGGCTTAGAAAACAAAATTAGTAAGTGCATTAGGTAAATACATAAGGAATCCTTTGGGGTAGTCTCAAGCTATTAGCTAATAATTTTGAACCCCGTATTTCATAAATTTCATGAGACCTTGGAACCACTAAACCAACCTCTTCATATTGTAAAAACATTATCATTTATTGAAAGAAAATAAGTGAGGGGAAATTTTAATTCTTACCCTTCGACCAAAGTCTTTATTCTATGGTTGGGACTACATAAAGAACCATGAGGAGGGTGTAAAGACTAAAGAGGACTAGAGGAAAAGAAATACTAGAAATTTCCTCTTCATCTGTTTATATTTTATTTTATATGAGTTTATTTTTGGATATTTAGAAAGCGAAAAAAAAAAAATCAAAAGTTAAACTGACATGGTAATATATGTAATATAAAATAATAGGGTTATTATCAAAGAATATTTATAAATAACATGGTTTTGAAACTTGGACCGTTCATAGAATTGAAAAAGAGAGAAGTTCAAGATTTTTTAGGTCAAACCGAGGTTGAACTGTAATAACATCATTATTGATTTAATAATTTTTTAAATATAAATAAATATATTAAATTAGTAAAAGTAAAAAAAAAAGACTAAAATACACCCCAAGTAAATTTAGATGTGGGGGTCAAAAATCACCCTAAGATAAGTATATAGAAACTATCTAAGAGGTGGTCTTGGAATGACAGTCACAATTCATTTATCTAAAACATGTAGGGAAAAACTCCACAATGGGAAACTCAAAAAATTGATTTAATGAACACAACTTGTACTTCAATTGAATCTAAAACGTTACAATAGGAAAACCTCTCTTTCCGTTGTGTTCAATTATCACAGATTAGAGTTTCTCTCTCTCTCTCACTCTCTCCTTTTTTTTTTTTTTTTTATCCCCTTCTATTTGCCCATCTTTCTCCTTATGTAGGCACATTTTCTGCCCTTACCCTCCCAATTGTCCTGTCTCCAGTCGGATTTTTAGGGATTTTTTTTTCTCTTCTTTCTTGGATTCCCCCCTTCCTTATCCTGAAACATGACTTTTGGAGTGTTTCTACAGTTCAGGTTGTCTCCTATGCATTCAATGCGGCAAAGGTTAGGTGGAGGACCCCTCATTGATGCGGAGGTAAAGATCTCTACCATTCTTATCTATTTGGAAGGTTTCCCAGGGTTCAAAGTGCCAACTGTAGGCACATCGTGGATTATCCATGTATGTTTCCTCAGGTAAGACTTTGATCCATGTAGTTCATTGCCACCTACATGGGAATGATCCGTGAAGATTCCTTTTGCCTCCTAAATGTTAGGGCCGACCTTATTTCACTCTACAGGGTCTTCTAAGCTATTGGGCCTTACCTTAAGCAAATGGTTCTGGCTCATTCCACTCCACGGGATGCAGTAGCTATTTAGACCTCAGGCCTGGGTGAGAACTCTTCCATTCCCCACAATAGCCCCCCACAATCTCCACATCATTAATGCTGAAGTGGGGATCATGATTCGAGACAAACAGGAGTAATCGTTAACTGTCATTTAAGGAAAGTGGCGGCATCAGGTAATTAATGCCCTAGATATGCTCGAGCTCTACACCCCATGATTAAAGGCATATGTTACAAAATGAATGGCTAGATTAGGGTTTTGGAAAACGGAAAAAGGGCTGGAAATGAAGGGTCACTTTTGCCTTTTCCCACTCCTTCTCTATATAGGAAGGAACTCATGCCAGTTTCTAGGTTTTTTTCTATTATTCTCCTTTCAAAAAGTTCCTCTTCTTCTTGCTATGAGTACCTTCGGTGATCTTCAGGCGATTTCACATGTGCTTTCTTCGTTTTTCTTGTTTATAAGTTCGTCGTTTTCCTTCTAATTGCTTCTTTTCTTTATTTTTTATTTTTTTTCTCTTTTTCATCAACACCCTAGTAACTCGTGGATAATGGGAAAATTTAAACCCCATGGTTGATACACCTAAAAGGTTAGTCGATTTTAAAAAGGCATATAACATCCCTGATAATGTTGAGGTGAGGTATTGCACTGAATCCGAGGTAATACTCTCGAGGGGGAAGGATAGGGTAGTGATTCCCTTAGTTGCCATCATAGAGGGGGGAGTTAGGATCACCATGAGTGATTTACTTATCAACTTTTTGAGGCATTTTAAAGTCTGCCACGATCAATGTACACCTAATGTATTTAGAGTGGTTAGTAGTGTAAATGTCCTGAACAAAAGGCTCGGCTTAAAGTTAACCGAGCATGATATTAATTATATATAGTTTCCAAGATAGTAAAACTTCTGGGTTTTACTTCAAAATTTGGAACGGGGAGGTGAGACTTATCTCGGGCCTTCCAGATTCCGATAAACAGACAGAAGGCTACTATCTGGTCATCTCAGGGAATTGGTACTCCAGTGGAATCCATTGCCCTACAGTTGTAGGTAGATCAGGTGGGTAGATTTTTTAGGAGTTTTTCATTTAATTGCTTCTTGTATACCTAAGTTGCTCATCATATTCTCTTCACTAATCCTTATTATTTTTGTATTTTCAGAGGATCAAGCCTTAAGAAGAAAAGGCCACTGATCAATTCTTCTAAACTGAATAGATTGTTGAGGTCTCCTATATACTCGCATTCAGATGGGCAACTCCAAGTGACTTATCTTATTCTCGGATATTCCCTCGTATACAGGAGCTTCCAGGCTGTAGGAAGACCTATTACCAAGAATCACCCATTGCTTTCCTACATCGATGTTCGATCTAAAGGGTACATTTTGTCCCCACCTAAAAGAGCTCGAAGAGAGGATGGAAAACGGCGTAGCAATTCTCCCCTTACCTTTACCCTGAGATCTAGGGGTGACAGTTGCTGCTACTGCTCCAGTTGACATTCCACGACACAAGATTAAATAGAAGATGGACAACTCTTCCTCCCAAAGTCCTGCTCTAGTCCATTAAGATCCCGTAGTTCAAATTGCCATCCCTTTGGACGAAACATTTGCCGAGATGTCATTTTGGAGGGGAAGGGTTACACTTAGTCAAATTTTGGCTACTCCTGTTGTTGCTTAAGCTCAAACTCGATCTGTTTTGCCAAGTTAGGTTACTGTTGCCCTTGATGCCCCTCCTATGACCTCAGTGGTTGCTACCCCTACTTGAGAAACTAGAGTTGGGTGAAAACATCCAAGAGGGGTGAGTTTAAGCCAACAAGTGACGGTGCTGATTCCCAAGAACTCCCCTCCTAACCTAGGTGATGCTCCTGCTGACCTTATTGGAGCCCCGACCTATATTAAGGTCTTAATGGTGGATGGGAGCCTTTTCTTGCCACCGATAGATTTAGGCCTTGGATGGAAGGTTGTGGGAGGCAAAGTTGCTGAGTGTGTGGGAAAGGCCCTCTTACTTCCCAAGGACATGGGCCATTGGGTGAAGTGGAATTATGAATCCCTTCTGCTAAACATGAAGAGGGAGGTCATCATGGTAATATATCACCCTTTTGAATTTCTTCTTTCCTTCTTATTTTTATACTCATGTACTTTTTCATTTATTTTTTCGTAGGGGTATCAATGTTTCGTGGTGATTGAGGAGGGGTACTTGGTAGCAAAGGCCAAAGCTGAGGAGTTGAGTAATGATAAAGAGCATCTTCTGAAAAAGATTTTCGATGTAATGAATAAAGTCTCCAAGTTAGAGAAGTTGCGATCTGAGGTTGAGGAGAACACCAAGGCCATAACCGAGAGGAAGAAAGCCTTAAAGAAGGAGCTCCAAAAGGTGAAAAAGGCCATTGAGGACAAAAGTGCCAAGCTAAAGGGTTATGTGGCTGCAGACAATGCAAAAGTCCAAGCTGCTTATTACCAAGACCAATATGATTGCATCGCCTCCATGAAGCCTGAGGTGTAGCAGAATCTACAAGTTTATTTCTCTAAAGGGTGGATCGCGGCTCTGGATAAGATGCAGGTGGAGGCTTCATTCGCCCTGAGGCAGGCTGACAATAGTCCTATCCCTTCAAAATTAATTATAGTCCCGAACCTCGAGATTCAAGCTATCATCAATGATGAATCTCTTGTCCTAGAGGTTGAGGGGGCTGGCCCAACTGTTGTGTCGGGTGGAGGCGTGACTAGCTCTGCGGTTGTATCCACTACTAAGGTGGTAGCTCAACCTTAGTTTCCCTTATTTTCTCTCATTTCAAGACATTTCTTTACTTTACTTTGCCCATTTTGGGGGCCTCTGTTTTGTAATAATTAACTTTCTTTTATGCTTTGAACTTCTACGCTTTACGGTTTTATTTATCCAAGAGTATTTCTAAGTTTCTATATTCATTTACTCCTCGTGCTAGCTTTCTTTAAGTCAATTTCCTATAGAATTCAACTTAATCCTTATTTGGAGCATGGGTGGAGCCATGTAGTGGCTTGAGGGGGGCCTAGGCCCCTGCAAAAAAAAAAAAAAAAAAAAAATCCATTAAAGTATATATAAAAAAAAATTGCCCCCCCCCCCCCCCCTAATTTTGAACATTTGGCCCCCCCCCCCCCCTCATAGCCCATATATTCACCGCTTTCCCAAGCTTTGTTGAAGTTTTAGGCCTACTCCAAATTTAAAAAAAAAAAAAAATTGGCCTCATTACATCAAGTCTGATTGTCCAAACACTAACAACAAAATTACACTTTCTCTACATCTCAAAAAACTCACCCACTTGACCCACGGAATCTCGTTTTTCCCTTTACATATATATATATATATATATATATATATATATTGTCTTCTTTGACACGCTTCTTGACTTCCACTTTTTAGTCCCACGCTCCCACTCCACTGCCTACCAGCCCCCAAACCCTAGCTCTCTGCATCAGTCCTCTCCTTTGTCCTCATAGTCCCGAAAAAAAAAAAAAAAAAAAAAAAATTTCTGGTGAGTTCGATGTTTCATGTTTGTGTTTTTAGCCTGTGAACCTGTCACTTGCTATCAGGTAAAAAAAAAAAAAAAAATTGATTGAGGCCCAGTTGGGTTTTTAAGTTTTTACTGTGAAAAAAATGTGATTTTTTGGTTAAAGTTGTGATTTTTTTGCTTAATCTTGTTGTTGTAGGCTGTGGTGAATAATTTGGAAGATGCATATGACTACATGAGTTGATTGATACAGCCAAAACTCAACTCTCAGTCTCTCAGCGTCAGTCCTCTACTCCTCTATCCTTACAGTCCGAAAAAAAAAAAAAAATCCTGGTGAATTCGGTGACTGCCTGGCTTGGTGAGTTCAGTCATTGGTGTTTGTGTTTTTAGACTGTCACTTGCTATCAGGTAAAAAAAAAAAAAAAAATGATTGAGACCCAGTTGGGTTTTTTAGTTTTTACTATGAAAAAAATGTGATTTTCATATGGAAATTTGGTTAAAGTTGTAATTTTTTTTATTAATTTTGTTGTTATAGGCTGTTGTGAATAATTTGTTGTTGTAGGCTGTGGTGAATAATTTGGAAGATGCCCATGAGTTGATTGATTCAGTGATTTCGACTTCATTGAAGGAAAGCAAGCCTGTTTACAGTTTATATTAGTATAAGCTGTAACTAGTGGTGAGTTTTCTTCTCTTTAATTGATACTGTGGTGTTGTTAAATTGTTTGGTTTATGTTGTGTACTAATACTTGTGTGTTTAATTTTTGTTTTTGTTTGAGGGGTTACTATTAATTAAAGTTGTATTAAAAATGGGTTGACTGTTTAAATTATAGTGGAAATTTTATTTTTTCTTAAGTATGAATAACATCTATATAACTGAGTAAAAATTTCTAATTAAAATTTTATTTTTTAAAGGAAATTGCTGGAAATTTCACCATGGAAATGATTATGGATGAATTCTATTCCATGAAAAATTGTCGTTAGACATAATTTTGATGTGAAATGTTTTTTTTTTTTTTTTTGTGCGGATATTTTTGTATATGTTTACAGTGAACTAGACAGTTTTTGTATGTTCATTAATGTTTAATATATATAAAAATTAAAATTTCATATTCAATAGACTTGTAATTTATGTTTTTTATATCAATACTTCGAATCGGCCCCCCCTTGTAAAAATTCCTAGCTACGCCCCTAATTTGGAGTAAAATAAACTCTATTGATACATGATTTATTGCTTGGAGTTTGGTTTGAGGCAAAAAGTTTAGTTTTTATGACTTATCCGAGTTGGAGACAAAGTTAGTTCCACGGGATATATATATTTATATATATATTGTTAAGTCTTAATTTCATATTCCATTAGTGATGTTGGAGTCAGGCTAAGATAGAAAACTCAGTTTAAAACTAACTTGAGGCAAAGATAGGGTCCAGTGCCATGGGATTTATTTCCATTTTCTGTCAAGTCTTAATTTTATCTTCCATTAGTGACCACGGAGACAAGCTAAGGTAGAAAACTCAGTTTAAGGCTTACCCGAGGCAAAGACAGGGTCTAGTGCCATAGGGTTTATTTCCTTTTTTTTCTTTTTTGGTCAAGTCTTAATTTCATTTTCCATTAGTGATCTTGGAGTTAGGCTAAGGTAGAAAACTTAATTTAAGACTTACCCGAGGCAAAGACAAGGTCTAGTGCCACGAGATTTTTTTCCATTTTGATAACCTTAACACCATAGATTGGGCTTTCTCTATGTCTATCACTGTTCTTTGAATTAAATGAGAATAAAGTAGTATGTTTATTAAATAGTGAGATAATATTAAAGTACTTTGTATCTAGCCGTACAATAATAAAGTAATCATGTACTTACTAATATAGACTTATCTTGTATGGTCTATGACTCTAGCTGTATGGAATTAGTAGACTAATAGCAGTCCAGTGGCAAATAATAACAAGAGAGAAGCAATATGTCATTATGAGTCTTGCCATGAGGACTTTAGATGTCATTATGAGTCTTGCCATGAGGGCTTTAGATTGAAGGGAAAAAAATGGTGCAACTAAAGAGAGAGAGAGTATGTCCAACTGTGTGCTGAGGCTGGTTAAGCTTATCCCATTATCATGCACTTAATTGAATTTTCCTATGTATTACTCTTTTAGTTTTTGGTGAAGTATTGATGAGATGCCTTCCAACCAAAATTTAAAAAATGTATAATTAGAAGATAGTAAAAGCAAATGAGTTTACCAATATTTTATATACCCAATTACGGCCAAATGTGTATTCCTTTGTTGGCCAGCTTCAAATCTGAGAGGCCGGTGACTGCTGATGGCTATTGAGATTTGGGTCATTCGGTTGGGGGTTAGAAGTGAGTCATGAATAGGTGATTGGAACAACTAATTAGGTGTCTTATTTTTAGTTCATAAAAAAAAAAAGTGTCTTATTTTAGGCACTTGTCATTGAATCGACCGGCTATATTGTAGCTTGTAAGGGATTGTATATTCATCAATTGCAGAAGATATGCTCACTACTAGAAAAAGGGTAGGTGTGAAATAATATTTTTTTTCTTGAATTTATGTTTCGTGTGGCTTGAATTTGGTGCACAACAAGAGTGCATGTGGTGGACCACTCTGGAAAATCTCCCAGTTAATATCCTAGCTAACCTTGTGATTAGCCTACTAAACATTGAGTAATTATTAAGTATTCCTAAAATACAGTAATACATACAGTAATATATATAATGCTCTCTTCTCTTATATTCATGATGAATCTTATTAATTAAATTTACGATGTGATCTGTCATAAATGTGAGAAGGGAGGACTATGTTACCATACTTTTAGAGTACCTAATAATTTTTCACTAAATACTACTTATATAAAAAGCTCTTTAAATGTATTTAAATTTGAGTTTTGTGAGAGTATCTTTGCAATCTGTAACTTCTCTATTTTTCTTAGTGAAAATTTCTCTTTAATGTCATCTGTGTATATAGGCATAAGATTGAACCACATAATTAAATCTTTATATTTCTCGTGTGAAATATTATCTTTTTCCTTTCTATATTGCTTGAACCCATTATTCTTTGCTTACATACACAACAAGTAGGTATTAAAGCCTCTGCTATCAATTTTGTATTATTTACCCTTGAGGTTTACAAATGATCTAAATTGAATTTCATTAACCGACCGGAAATGGCCATGTGTTATGCATATGAAAACTTTATTATAATTTTTTTTAAAAAAAAAAGTAAAAATAATACGTGCACACATAACCATCTTTTGTCAGCTATTATTGAGATGGATTGATTAATTTCAACTACTCTTAAGGTCTATTTGGTTGGAGACGTGGAAAATTGAGAGGATAGAAAATGAGGAATTGATGAAAAGTTGAAGGATAGAAAATATTTTAGTTTTCCTCATTTGTATTTGGTTAGAAAGGTAGAAAAGTGAAATGATGAAAAACTTTTCAGTTCAATTGAGAAGAAAAGTAAAAGGATGAAAAATGTAATTTGTATAAATTTTCTTTTATTCTCTTGCATAAAACATTATAATTTTTTATATTATATTACTTATTAACATATTTATTTTTTTACTTATTCAAATTATTTCTATTATAAACCCATTTAACACCTTTGGTGGCTATTTTTCAGTGGGTCTAGTCCTGAACGTTTATAAAGAAGAGGAAGAAAAAACCTTGATTCCCTGGTAGTATGAACACAAAAAGAGGTAAAAATAAATAAAGAATAATGCCTCGCTTGCTTGATTTTCTGGTAGTGTGAACACAAAAAGAGGTAAAAATAAATAAAGAATAATGCCTCGCTTGCTTGATTTTCTGGTAGTGTGAACACAAAAAGTAGGTAAAAATAAATAAAGAATAATGCCTCGCTTGCTTGATTTTCTGGTAGTGTGAACACAAAAAGTAGGTAAAAATAAATAAAGAATAATGCCTCGCTTGCTTGACTATTGTGAGTTAGTGGGAACAAATTCATCAAAAAAAAGAGTTTGTGGGAACAAAATATAGGTAAAAAATGACCTTCCCATGTTTAAACAAGAAACATTAAGGACTTGTTTGGTAGGGTAATATTAACATACATTTGTAGTTTTTAAACAATATTACACACATTCTTTTATCTATATATATTTCAAAAAACTACAAATAGCATTACTCAAATTTCTCTAGGTACTAATTTTCCTCCTTGTTTTTTCTCCAATGGGAGATTAACTTTTTTGCGAGAACGATTAGAAAACAGCCACTCCATTTCCTCTTGTTACCAAACACGCAAAAATTGAGTTTTCTCCACTTTTCTCCTCTCTCTCTCTTCCATCCACACCAACTTGTCAGCCCAACCAAACCCAGGGTCTTTTTTCATTTTACTCACAATTTAATACTGACTAGGCATACAAATTTGGTAGCTTATTTGTCTTTCCCACCCCAATTGTGAGAAAGGAGAAGAGACTGAGAGAAGTTATGGCAGCTGAAGTGCCCGTTTCACTTTTACGGATGAAATTACAGAAGATGCATGACGAGGAAAGATTTGTCTTTCCAGGATTGAGAAATCGCGTGGTTACTGCTGTCAATGAACTAGAAAAGATTTTGAATTTCCTCAAAGCTTCGAAGCCAAACCATGAGATTATCAGTATCAGTCCACAGGAGACCACCCTTCTGCACATTATTTACTCTGCAGAAAACTTCACCGAAAGTTTCCTTCTACAAAGGAGACGAAAGGGTGTCATTCAAACTGAAATGCCATTGGCGTTTTCACCATGGACACAGCTATGGTTCAGCTTCAAAATGATGAAGTTAGTGCGGAGCGTGAGAGCTGTATCCAGGGAATTTGAAAAGACGCAAGGCCAGCCTATGGTAGACAACACAGCGCTGCCGGACGGACAAGAAATAGATGCTCTCACTACTCACAACATAGATGTAGCAAAGCAAGCTGATCCATGGAGTCCTCCGCTTGAACCAAGTCCATTAATTGAGCAGGAGTCGGATGCAATTGTTGGACGTGAAGTTGAGGTACAGGAGCTTGTATCTAGACTGATCAATCACAATGATGACAGCCTCCGTGTGATTTCAGTGGTCGGTGATAAAGCAGTTGGCAAGACTGCTTTGGCAAGGAATGTTTTTAACAGACTAGATATTCGACAGCATTTCCCACGGCGAGCCTGGCTCTATGTTTCTGGAGACCTTGCATATAGGAATCGTTTGCTCATCATACTTAAACAGATTCCAACAAGCGAATTGAAGGACTTAGAGATTATGAGAGAAGATGAATTATCTGATATGCTTTTCAAGTTTTTAATGGAGTACAGGTGTCTAATTGTCTTGGATGATGTCCAAGACCAACCTGTTGATGTTTGGCACAAGCTTTTCCGTTGTTTTGGAGATGCTGTGAATGGAAGCAGAGTTATTCTTACTACTCGCCACTCCAATATAGCAATCAATACTGATCGGTGGAGTTCTCCACTCAAATTAAGGCCATTAAATGAGGAGAAGAGTTGGTCATTGTTCTTGAAGAAGGTAGGCAGACCAGGATATAGTACCCAACTCAACAACCTCAGGGGAGCTATTCTGAGAATATGTGACGGTTTGCCTCTAACAATCGTTCTGCTGGGAGGGGTTTTGTCAGTTCTAGATTATAAGGAGTGGTCAACGGTGATTCGGCTTGCTCTAGGATGTCCACCCCGTCTTGCAAATATCGTTGATTTTGGCTATGATCAACTTCCATATGTTTTAAAGCCCTGTTTCCTTTATTTGGCTCTCTTTCCTAAAGCCTATGAAATCCCCGTGCGGAGGCTGTTGCAGTTGTGGCTTGCCGAGGGATTTATTCAATCCAAACCTGATGGGAGAATCCCTGAAGATGAGGCCAAAAGATATTTGGAAGAGCTAGTGCGTAGAAACCTGATTGAAATAGCAAAATGGAAATCAGATGGAAGCCCCAAAATGTGTCGAATGCCTACTTATCTCTATGATGATTTCTTGCCAAAAGCTAATGATATCGGATTTCTTCATGTCCACCATGGCAAGACAGGTTGTACATCTACAGATTCACCTGAGTCTTACATTCCAAGGCTTGCAGATAAATTTGGGGTGGATTCTTCTACTTCTAAATCTCACATTCGAGATCTACGTTCCTATGTTTCTTTCAACTCCGAGAAACGAGACGCATCCAACAGTGGAATTGGTCAGTTTCTTAAAACAATGACCAAGAGAAGAGGTTTTGTCCTGCTGAAGGTGCTTGATCTAGAGGGTGTCTATAAACCTTTGCTACCTAAGAAACTGGGTAAGTTGCAGAATTTAAGGTACCTAGGCTTACGATGGACTGGTCTTGACACATGTCCACAGTCTGTTGGGGATCTACCATGTTTGGAGACTTTAGATTTGAAATATACAAATATAACCACTTTGCCAAGTTCCATTTGGAAGGCAAAGAGGCTTAGACATCTGTATATGAACGAGATGTCCATTAAAAAGCCACCAAAAGAGTCTTCACCTAACCTTCTGACGTTAATGGAGCTCCATATTGGTGCTAATAGCCCCGAGGAATATGGACTGCACAATTTCACTAGCCTTAGAAAATTGGGGCTGACATGCCATTCAAAATCAGCGAGGGAAGCAGCCAAGTGCATTTCAGAACTTGTTAACCTTCAAACCTTAAGGTTGAAATCAAGAGATCCATTTGGTCAACCTGTAAAGCTAGTGTTGGAGCCTATGAAGAAAAATGAGTCTCTCTCAAACTTATATTTATTTGGAGAGATAGAGAAGGATGACATATGTAATGTTCCAGGAACCCTCAAAACTCTTACATTGTCGATGTCAGAGCTAGAAGAAGATCCAATGCCGATTCTAGGGAAGCTGCTGCCTCAGCTGAACATGCTCAGGCTTTTCGCTTACTCTTATACTGGTAAGGAAATGACTTGTCTTGCTGGGCACTTTCCTAACCTTCGTGTCTTGAAAATGTGGAAGCTAGAGAAACTAGAGCAGTGGAAGGTGGAGCAAGGTGCAATGCCCCAACTTGTAGAATTGGAAATTAGAGTTTGCAAAAATATGAAAAGCTCAGTTGAATTAGAGAAGCTGGCTACACTGAAGGAATTGATTTTAACAGACATGCCGCAGGATTTTATAAAAGATGTTAGTAGAAGGTTGGGCAGAAAAATATTGCTCACAAACAAGTGGGAATTTCCTTCCAAGCAGGTAAAGTTTATTTTGTACCTTTATTATGCAACCAGCAATACTACACACACCGTTGCGAGATTACTTTCTTCCTGTTGCAAATTGACTATTGTTCTTAACAATTATTCAGAAAAAAATAGTGTGATATTGCCGCTATCGTTTGCTTCTGCCGTCAAATTTAAAGGTTTACTAGACATGAAGGGGCTTCTGAGTAGATTAACTTTCTTGATGCAGGATTAGTGCTCATGGATATGGAGTAGTCTGGGACAAAATGCAGTACTTGGAGTGCAAGACCATCATTCAATCCTTTTATGTGCTATTCTTGAGGACTTTTTGTAGCTCTGCAAGCTTTCATTAGTAGCAAGAAGTTTATATATTAAATAACATTAGAGTGAATGCATGTGAGTGGTTTAATTCTTGAAGTTGTGTGGAAAATTTATGAACGTAGGGAGTTTATAAAGTGAATTCATGGGGAAGTTTTTTTTTATGTTATGTAATAAATATAATGAAGGCTATTAGAGTGCATGAAGAACATGTAAACTCATGCATTCATCAAAAATATTTTTTTTTTGATGAACAAGAAGGGGGCGGGGGCGATCATATGTGGCTTACCTCTCAGGGCGTGACCTAACAGGGGCACCCCTCCACTAGGGAATGTTGGATTGAGCCATAGCTACTATGACCGGAGTGCCACAGATCTTACCCTAGCACCCCAAGAGAGCTAATGGATGAACGCAATGCATGCTAGGAATCCACCTCCTATATGGTATCCGCTACGACTCGAACAAGAAACCTCATACATGCACGCGGGATCCCACACCAACTGGACCACCCCTTTTGGGGTGTGCATTCATCAATTTATATGCAAGTGTGAAAGAAGACGAATAAAAAAGTATATAATTAATACTCTATTTCTCTTCCTCTTCCATCTCCATTTTTTCTCCTTTTGTACCTTGTGAGTGTGAGGTACTGAGTTTCTTTCATTAAATGTTGTGTGACTATTTGAGAAGTCTAATGCATAAAATATTTTACAGGATTATAATTTATAGACAAAAAATATAACTCTTAGTTATACTATCAATAAAAAAGAAAAGAAATAAGAGGACACGATTGTAAAGGTGTTGCTACTTTTACAGCGGTTGGCGATGATGGAAAAAGAATGTAGAGATGCATTGTATTAATCATCATTAGAACTAGTATTATACTCGAGTAATGCATGGCTTAGTCAGAAGCATATGTAAACTAAACAAATATTTCAAAATTTGAATAATAAAATCGACAGTTAAAAAAGTGAGGGGGAGAATTACTTTTAAGTTATATAAAGAATACACATCATGTATAACTAAGTTTTTATCAAAAACCATTGATAAGTCTAAAATTGATTAAAATGTAAGGAAGTCAATACCGTACCGGATATTGTACTGGTTTGGTTAGTGGTACGATATATTTCGGATACCGGTTAATACCGATGTACCGTTTCAGGTTTACCACAATTTTTTTATTATTTTATACAATATACAAAGTTATAATGATTTTTTTTTATAAACATTTAATTATAATGATTATTTTATTGGTATGTTTAATTTTTTATATAATAATGTTTTATAGATAATCTAATATTCTAATATAAACCACATTATTATATATTATATATTATATATTATTATTATTATTATTATTATTATTATTATTATTATTATTATTAATTGTAGTGTACCGCGTGATATTTATTTACAGAGACTAGGGACATGAACTAAGTCATTTCCGTTTTTGGCCTTTGTTTTCCTAATTGTAGTGTACCGGGACAAAACTAATATACTCCACTTATTATAATAAAAAATAAAGAAAAAACTATTATATTTGAAATGTTGTACAGCTGTACAACACTTCTTCTTTCTTTTTGGTAAACCGAATAGCTGTACAGCTATAATCCACTTCTTCTTCTTTCTTTTTGGTAAAGTTCTTCTTTCTTTTTGGTAAACTCATTGTCCAGTGTAGAGCAGTGTTGAGCAGCGTACAACACTTCGTCAAAGTGAACTACTTCAGAGCAAATAATCGACAGAGCAAGAGAGAAAGAGTGGCAAGAGAGAAAGAGCAGTGTTGAGCAGTTATCAACCGGTGTAGAGCAAATAAATGATAGAGTGGCAAGAGAGAAAGAGGTGTACCAATGTCATCGCCAATGAGTGGCGTTACAGACTCTCAGCAAGAACACTGGCGGCATGGTTAACTGGCCATGGCAAGCGGGACGGTACTAGTGCCACCGCCGAGGAGTGTTTGTTTGTTTTTTTTTTTTTTTTTTTGAGTTTATATATGTTGTAAATTTGGAATTTATATATGTTCACTGGTTACCTTTTGCATTTTTCTTTCATTTTTCTTCTTCATTCTGCTTTCTACTAGGTTTTCTTGGCTTACTCGGAGTCTCAAATTTGCATTTCGTGTTTCGGCCCGATATCCATTTACCGGCCGAAACAACCGAATTTTGCCGGTACGGCCGGTATGCGGCCAGTACGACCGGTATTTTTTTCGGTATAAAGCAGAGGGTGTACTTGTGCCGGTGCACTGGCCGGTATGGTATATACCGGCCGGTACGGTACGGTATCACCCACACTGTTAAAATGTGGATGGTTGATGGCTATATGACTAATTTAAAAGGAGTTTTCATAATTGATTGAGCTTTAAGCCTCAAGCATTCACCTCATTATATGATAAAACCTTGAATTCTATTGGGAAATTTAATTAGATCCTAGTTGATAGAATTATCCAATTCTAAGCTAAGTGATTACTTAGTCAAATTATGAATAGTCCTTGGTTAAAGAAACAAATATCAATATCATTCACAACAGAATAGTAAATAAGACAAGATATGATAACCAAGAAAAACTAATGAAACAAACTAGTCGCGTAATAAAAAAAAAAAAAAAAACTTGGGGTTAAACCTTCCCATAAAGCAATCCAATATAGTAAAGAGAAGTTTAGAATCTAATACAAAACTTTTGTCCCTAAAATATACAATTCTAGTAGATGAACTTACAATAGAAACTTTCTAGCATATCAAAACCTTTGAACTTTTAAATATATGAATGCTCCATGGATGATGCACCCACAGTCATAATATTGGAACTTCCAATTGACTCCAAGAACTTCTTGAATGTTTTCTCCACAACAACAAATCTTTGGTAGTTGCTTTTTGCAACAGCTTCATACAAAATACTAACAAGATCTTTAACTATTAGTACTAGATACTTTACTTGGTACAAAACCTAAAGGTGCACAAGAGTCACAACAATAAGCTAGGGTTTCAATATGAAAGCCTTAGATTTTCTGTCTCTACAACCTTATTTAAATGGGGGCTTAATAAGCCTTTAAAGAGGCTCTCCTATTAGGTTACACAAACCCATAAACAATAGCCAGTTAAATAAAACATTGCTTGCTAAATCTGAAATCTCATATCTCAAATCGAGAGGTATAGAAACAAGTATTGAGTTTCATTAATTCCCAATAGATCAACATGTGATGAGGAGGTATCAAGACTTGCAGTTTTTGCTTTTCTTCAGCAATTTTGTGTCTTCAATACCACTTGTTTATCTCACCAAGGTCTTCTTGAACACACTAGAAACTAAGACTCAAATATATGTAAAGCGCGTTTTGATCTCGGATATACCAATACATAAAAACATGACCCTTACAAATTCAATAATAAAAACTATCCAAAAACCAATTGAAACAAATTCATGCAAAAGTCACATTTTTATAATTAAGAACAATATAAATCTTAAAACCTTTAATATATATAAATATATATATATATATATATATATAAATAATTAGAGTTAAATAAAGAGAGTCTCATCTAGGAATTGATTTTCTTTGAAAGCAAGAAGGAGGTAGGTGAACTTGGGTGAGTTTCACTCCAACTGTAATCAAAATTTGAATTTTTAATTAGGTTAAAAAATTCTATGAGAAGGTAGATACAAAGAGAGATACTGTGCAACATCCAAATAGAGAGTTTGGGAGTAAAAAAATATCTAAGGTACATGAAATAATGTTATGTAATGATCATATATATGAAATGGTAAGCTAATTTAAGAATATAATAAAGTTTTCATAAATTTTTTATTTCATCCCTTTAATGACTCTTTTTCATCGTCTAAAGGTAGTTATTATATATATATATATATATATATATGAAAGTTCACTTAGTGTGTAAAACACAAGTGAATGTTTAGACCCCTAATTACAAAATAACCAACAAAGCAAGCTTATATTCAAACAATTGATGTGCGGAATGAAAAATATAAGCAATACCCAAATTGGCAAAACACTCTAAACCATAATTAATCACAAACACAGCAGCAAGTAAAAGGAAAAGAGTAGGGAAGAGAGAAGCAAGATAACACCGGCCCTTGTTATTGAAGAGGAAACCGAAGAACTCGGCGAAAAACTTCTTTGCCGCTCTCCAAGCGGTAAAATGATCCACTAGAAAATTAGTTGGGATACATGAATAGTAATAAGCTCTTCAAGCCTAATCTACCCGATGCACCTAAGCCCTCTAAGCTTCTTGCTTCAACAAGGTTAAGCCTAGCCATGTCTTCTCTAACTTTCCATATCCCACCATAAGCTCCATATTGCATCCTCCATCCTTGACATCTGCCAATGCTTTTGAAGCTCCAAAAACACTCTCAACACTCTCAATGGGTGTGGGTAATGTTTAGGTATGAATCTCCTCTCAATTGGTATAACAATGGGAGAGGGGAGGAGAGAAGATTACAAAGATTTTTCCCTAAGAATAGGTAGTTCTCTCTCTAATAAGGTGGGCGTGTTGTAGAAACCTTCCTTAGGATTTTTCTCTCAATAGGCTCCTTACCATTTTTATAGGTAATAAGGGTATATATAATATGAGCAATGAGAATACGAAAAGTCACAATTTTCAGTAAAACAGGGAAACCTTGTGGGTCACTCGCGACTGGTGCAAGTTGCAAATCCAAGTCATGAGTTACCCTCCTGGACAGGTTGTACTGAGTTGAACACCTGGCTTGACTATTCACCTTCCTACGTGTGCTTCTCATGTGACTTTCAGCTGTCTTGATCAAATCTTCACCACTAAATACTAAACCCATTACAAATAAATCTCACAAAAATACAAGAAAATAAATTTATGGAATTACAACACTTTTTGTTATGGAATAAGCCAACACTAATGTTATGATAAAAATCATAACTTAACAATCTCTCCCTTTCGCTATTCCGTGACAAAACACCTTAAAACAGACTCTAGAATTAAACGTGAGTTTAAGAACAATGGTAAAACTTATTCACACCTAAATTTAGAAGTTGTAATGAACTTGGAACATATATACTTGTAACCTGAAACACTTGCATAAAGCACATTAGACCCTCAAGGTAAAGCAAGTAATAAAAAAGACAAGTATAATGTAACAAGTAAATTTCGATCAAGTAAACATGATGTGAAACATATGAGCAACTTGATCATACACCAAAACAGTCAAATAGAAATGGCTACAATGATCACATAGCAAAGCAAATGATTATCCGAACATGATTCAATGAAGCACAATAACATAGGGATGTATGCATGTCCAACACACAAACACGATACAATGAGAACAACAAAGCATAGATACTAAACATAACTCAAAGCACCATAAAACAAACAAGAAAACAAACATAAAGAAAAACAAACAAAACAAAGTTTTCTTATTAACACAATGTCTTCTCTCCCTTGGTATATGCATCTCCCCTATGGAATATCTCTCCCCCTACAAATGTGCACGAGAAATCGAATTTTTCCTCCTAAGAATGTGCACAAGAGTCATATAGAAATGACAAAACTCTTCAGTATACTACTCTAGAGTATACTCTCCCCTTTTGACATGAATAGACAAAGGGTCAAAGAGAAATAAGGGTAAGAGATGAAGGTATAAACAAGAATAATAATGCATAAAGGGTGCAAGATGAATGAGAAATGAAGCTTAAACAACAAACAAAAAAAAAAATGCTACAAAGTATAAAGTAAACATAATATGCTAGGATGAAGAAATAAGGTATAGACTAATGTATGACAAGGGTAGTAAAGGTGTGTGCAAGAGGTGGTTATGTGCAATGCATGACCATAGCATGGAAAATGAACATGTGGGGTAAAATGTGTTAAATACACAACCAATGAACCAAACATGTTTCTAATGATGAAACATGAGAAACCCCAAAGTTTGGTACTCATCAGAGTCCAAACAAGTGAGAAAATGGCTAAGAGGCATTTTATCAAACACCTAGCGTGCACACTATGAACAACAATGTAAAACAATGCATGAACATCATGAAATCTACTACCCTTAATACATGTTCTTTTTGCCATGAAGGGCCAACATCAAAAGAAAATCATCAAAAGAAACAAATCCCATATAAAAAATTTGACAAAAATTAAGTTTTCCTAACCCTTATAATGAAAATCCCAGCCAAGAGCACAAAACCTCTTCAAAACATAATCTAAGGATCAAAAATCAATGAAAAGAGTTTAAAAATAACCATAGAGATGTTAATGGAATGAAAAACCATTCAAATTGGTTGGGTTTTGATGTAAAAATATTGAAAGAGGGGTTTTAGAGAGGATCCCACGAAAAACTCTTTAAAAAGTTGATTCTAGGCATTTCGCGACTAGGCGAGTCGCCAATGAGTTGCAAAAATTTCTGGATGAACTCGCAACTCATGAATGAGTCGCCAAAATGAGTGGGCAAAACTCATTAGTGAGTCACCAAAATAAGTAGCCAAAACTCGCTACTCGCAAGAGTAGTAAAAAATTTTGACACCTATTTTTCAACACAAAACATGTGTAAAACAATGAAAAACAAAACAATGAAAAACAAAGTAAGCACTAAACATGAATACAAAGAGTGATAAAAATCACTTCTAAATACATATTAAATGATCAAAAATCTTTTTAGTTTGATCAAACATGTAGTTGAGCACACATACAACACATTTAATCAAGTACAATCGAACAAATGAATAAGATATTAATTGAACATTAGACATGTGTGTTTTGTGTGAATATTAAATGTCAAAACTTCAATGATCAATTCAATCAAGTCACACACAACTAGTACTAATTTAAGTGGTCTATCTCAATTATAGAAATGAACATATATGATCTCCTATAAAAAAATTATTACATATCTTTGAAACTTTTCATTTGGCTTCTTACAATTCATAACATTTGATCATTTGTTATCTTTACATCTCTTTTTAAGATCGATACCTGAAATTTTTGATATTTTAATTTGATAAACAAGCATTTGACTTTTGGCACCATACATTAAAATACATTTCGCTTTTCCTTTTTCCTAGTCAAATAGTAATTTGTGTGATGATTTTTTCAGCTCATTATCTCTTTTCAAGATTTGACATTTGTTGAGCTCTTAAGTAAAAAAAAAAATGAGTGGGAAGAGATATAGGCATAAGTCTACGCATATATCAAAACCAACATGACTATTGACAAAGCATTCATGACAAGCTTGAAAACCGATTTACAACAATCACACATAGATGGCAAGATTTTTTCCACAAAGATAGATGTGCATACATAACAAGCTAAGCTCATAAATGCACTAAACCATTTGTACGAAGGTACAAGGCCAAACACACATGTGATATATGCTCAAACATATACAATCAAACTTTTTGAATTTTTTATTTTTTATGTGGTTTTGGATTTTTTACTCACACAAAACTAAAACAAAAAAGTAAGAAAAAAAACAAAAGCAATGCATACAAATAAATGCAAGATGCACAATGCAGGAATATATAACATCTAATGCATGAAGGGTTCTATAAAGATTGAAAGAATTAGATCAAGGACCAAAAAGAGCAAACGCTCAATCATAGGAACCTTTCATTATCCAAACGGAATGATTGTTTAGAATGAGTGTTTCATGAGAAGTGAGACAAGGGTTGGAAAAATGAGAGCCAGATATGCACATAAACAAGAAGGTAAGAACATCAAAAACTTTCTTCAACAATTTACCATTTTCCCCCAAAATCAGTTTTGCTTTCATAGCACAACTTCCAAGAAGCTCAAGTTTCTCTTTTCTTTTAATTCTTTTAAGAGCTTGAAACTCAGAGCAATGAGGTCTAAGATGACCAAAAGCACCACAATGATGATAAATAATGTGTTTAGGTCCACTAGGATTTTTGAGAAGGGATCTAGCAACATGGTTTTGTTCTCTCTTCAACTTATAATATTGAGGTCTTATATAACTAATCACACCACAATGGTGACAAGTTGGAACAAACTTAGATCCATCTAAAACCTTAGGTTGAGACTTAAATGAAGGCTTTGGCTTAAGAGTATTTCTCTCCACCTTTTGATTTCTTTTGTGTGGAGGGATGTACACCGATTTGTCATTTTAGGTAGAACATACAATAGGCACAAAATTGGGTATCACGACATGATTGCAACACATATTTTCACCATTTTTAGCAATAGGTTCAGCAATCAAACATTCATCTTAAGAGATTCATTTTCACATTTTAGCTCATTAACAAGTTTGTCAGACAAAACAAGTTTAGTATCTAAGTCCACATTCAAACATTCAAACATTCAAACTCTTTCAGTTTTTCAAGAAAATTTGCAGCAAGTTTCTTATACTTTTTAGCCAATTTGTTGGATTCATTGAGCTTGGCAATCAAATCATCATTTTCACAAAATAACTTATTCAAATTCTTATGAAACATCTTACCATTTTTCTTCAAAAGTTTGATGTTAGGAATATCAACAAAACCCAAAGATTCATGTAATATAGCATCACAATCATGAGGATTATCACTCATAGAGGCATTTTCACAAACACGTGGCATGTTACATTTATCAACATCCAAAACATGTATAGAAACATACAAAACACTATCCATGGCAAATAACACAAGGTGTCAAGGATTACATTTAGGTATTTAAACCAAAAAAAGTGTACTCACTCTGATACCAATTACAAAATAACCAACAAAGTAAGCTTATATTCAAACAATTGATGTGCAGAATGATAAATATAAGCAATACCCAAATGGGCAAAACACTCTAAACTATAATTAATCACAAACACAGTAGCAATTCAAGGAAAAGAGTAGGGAAGAGAGAAGCAAACACAAAGATAACACCGACCCATGTTATCGAAGAGGAAATTTAAGAACTCGGTGAAAAACCTCTCCGTCACTCTTCAAGTGGTAAAATGATCCACTAGAAAATTAGTTGGGATACATGAATAGCAATAGACCCTCCATGCCTAATCTACCCGATGCACCTAAGCCCTCTAAGTTTTTTGCTCCAACAAGGTTAAGCCAAACCGTGTCTTCTCTAATTTTCCAGATCCCGCAATAAGCTCCATATTGCATCCGCCATCCTTGGCATCTTCCAATGCTTCCGAAGCTCCAAAAACACTCTTAACACTCTCAATGGGTGTGGGTAGTGTTTGGGTACAAATCTCCTCTCAATGGATAAAACAATGGGAGAGGAAAGGAAAAGAGACTACAAAGATTTTTCTTTAAGAATGAGTAGCTCTCTCTCTAATAAGGTGGATGTGTTGTAGAAACCTTTAGTAGGGTTTTTCTCTCAATAGGCTCCGTACTGTTTTTATGAGTAATGAGGGTATATATAGTATGAGTGATGGGAATATAAAAAGTCACAATTTTCAGTAAAACAGGGGAACCTTGCGAGTCACTCATGACTGGTGCAATCGCGACTGGTGTAAGTCACGAATCCAAGTCTTGAGTTACCCTCCTGGACAAGCTATACTAAGTTGGACACCTGTCTTGATTGTTCCCCTTCCTGCATGTGCTTCTCATTTGACCTTCAGCTGTCTTGATCAAATCTTCACCACTAAATACTAAACCCATTACAAATAAATCCAAAAAAAATACAAAGAAATAAATTTATGCAATTACAACACTTTTTGTCATTGAATAAGCCAACACTAATGTTATGATAAAAATCATAACTTAACAATATATATAGTTTTTATGTTATTGTTGAAGGCTATAAGGGTAACTGTGGGGGCCCGAGGACCAAGGAAGGCTACAGTGAGCTGTAGTTGTCACTATTGAGGCATCATGAGCTCGAAAAGGGGATCCATCTGAGGAGAGGAGGAGAAGAGACAAAAGACTTCTGAGAGATTAGGAAGAAGAGGATAGGGTGTAGAGAGCGAATCAAGGAAAGTCAAGGAAGTTTCTAGTGAGAGTTAGCCTACTGCCTTCCCATTAAATGACTGGCAACAGTTTTATCGGCTGCATTGATGAGAAAGTGACTTAAACAATGGAAATCACAGCTAATTAGTTCATTCTACCACCTTCAGCAGAAGTTTAAGGGGACAAGTGTCATAAGGAGAGTCTCAGTAGGTGGAAATGGAGGGCCAGGAAATGATGGGCTGAGAAGTATATAAGGGAAAGGAACTTCCAGATGAAGGGGATCCAGAGAAAAATATTCGAAGTATAGAAATTAGAACAAGAGCATTGAGAGAAGACAGTGAACAAAGTATCATTCTGTGTAAGAATTGCCTCCTCGGGCAAACTTGTAATAAGCCTCATATATACACAAACTTTGATCTTTAGTCATTCTTTCCCTATTTTTGTCCTCAGGCTAAGCCCCTCATTTGTTAAATCCACTTTTTTACAAATATCTATTGATTTGGGCATAGTTGAGCTATGCAAACTTCACTATTCCAAGTAGGCTTGGGTTGTTTGATCTTTGTGTCCTTACAGTACCCAACAAGATATTATTAATGTAAACACAATGGTCCAAAGAAAAGAAAAAGTATTGGTCGATTTTTTATTTGGGAAAAATATTGGTCATTCAAGTCATATTTAGGATTAAAAAAAGAGAGAGTCATATATTGGAGTAAAGGACGTTTCTCTCACAAAGAGAAAAGGGCCAAAATGGCCAAATACCACAATTTTTAGAAATTTGTAGCAAAAAAGCACTGTTTCGGAACTAAATAGGGAAATACCACTTTTCTAGAACTCGAGTTTTAGAAACTCGAGTTCCAAATGGTACTCGAGTTTATGAAACTCGAGTTCCTCATCAATTCTGCCACCGTGGCATTGCTGAGTAAAATGTGGTACTCAAGCTTAGTAAACTCGAGTTCCATGCAACACAATACTCGAGTTCCATGCAATATAATACTCGAGTATACCAAGCTCGAGTACCTATTATAAATAAAATTATGTTTATGTTTATTTTTACGGTACTCGAGCTCACCAAGCTCGAGTACCTTGTAAGGAACTCGAGTTTAGTAAACTCGAGAACCTTATAACTTTTTTTTTTTTTTTTTGACAATCGACAAATAAACATAAACATAAGTAGCTTTTTTATGTTTTTATTTATTTAAATAGAAGAATGGTAAAATATAGAGATTTTAATTTCAAAATATGAATTAATTTCTACATTAATTAAACTATTTCATTGTTTTCTAATAAAAATTGTTCACTATTTTCTGTATAAATTATTTCTAGTATTCTGCATAAAATTATTTTCTGTTCAGCATTATTTAAAAAATTGTTCACTCTCTTTTCTGCATAAATTATTCTCTGTTTACTATTTAAAAAAGTGTTCACTATTTTCTCATAAAACACTTAGTGAAATCGTGTTTTCTAAATTTAAACGCCAAATCATTATGCTTTTTCATGTTTGAATTTTACAATAATCGAATCTATTTTTCTGCATTGATAAAATCTATTTCTACATTAATAAAATTTGCTCTCTGCACATCATGTTTACTGTATATTTGAATCTTCTTACTACATTCATAAAATCTGTTTTCTACATTAATTAAAACTATTCATTATTTTCTCATAAAAATTGTTCACTATTTTCTGCATTAATTAAAACTGTTCATTGTTTTCTCATAAAAATTGTTCATTGTTTTCTGTATAAACTATTTTTAGCATTCTGTATAAAATTACTTTCTGTTCAGCATTATTTAAAAAATTATTCACTCTCTTTTCTGCATAATGTTGTATATATAGGTATATACAAGGATAAGGTTATAATAATGATGGTTGAGTTTGGAGAATATGGTTTCATAAAGTGCAAATTCAAGTTCTAGAATTTTCTAAGTGAAATTTGAAAATCTGAATTTTCTGGAATTTTCTAGAATTTTTTGCAGAATTTTCTGGTGACTATTTAAAAAGGTTGAAGAGGTTTCAATCTTTGTTAACCGCTTTATGAAAAAATAACTAACTCTCCATACGTGCCTTTTCATGAAACAGGGTTATGTTCACTTAAAAAATAACTAACCCTCCATATGTGTCTTTTCATGAAATAGGCTTATGTTCACTTAAAAAAAAGATAATTAACTCTCCATACGTGTCTTTTCCTGAAAAAAACTCTATGGGTATATATAGAGGCTTATGTTCATTTGAAAAAAATTCCACAAATTCAAAAGTTTGAGAGAAATACAAGAAACACAAGAAATCTTGTGGTCATTCTTCAGAATTGCTATCTATAGAATCCAACATCTTAGTTGTATCCTAGAGACAAATTTGCGATAACCCTTTAGCAACAAAAGTGTGGGGGGTAAATATTGTTTAAGGAAAACGATATAGTGCCTCCAAGTTATTTATTTTCTGTTTGTCTTCTTGTTCTTCCATTATTACTTTGTGTAATATCCCCAATAATCTTAGACAATATTTCCTACGATAAAAGGAACAAGTGATGTTTCAACGTTGAAGATGTTGAATCATGAGTTGGTGAAATTGGATCGCTTTGATGGAACCAATTTCGAACGATGGAAGGCCAAGATGAAATTCTTGCTTACTACACTCAAACTCTTCTATGTCTTGGACTAGAATTTGATGCCTTTTCCTCCTGTGAGGGATGAAGATACTGATGAGATTAAGGCACAGAGAAAGAAATGGGAGGAAGATGAATCGATATGTAGAGGGCACATTCTCAATACTCTTTCGGATCGTCTCTATGATCTCTGTTAAGGACATATTTTATGTAGTTGGCTAATCCTTTGACAAAACACACTTTACTTGTATTTGGGTAGATCTAGGATGTGTTTAATACTTCAAAGAACATTTGTTCAAGTCTAGTATTAAAGCCATGAAGATTGGACTAAGAAACAAGTGAAGAAAAAGTGTGTACTAAAGCTGGACACCTGCTGGACACCTGTGGATAGCTGCTTGACAGATAGCTAACTATCGAGGTATCTATCGAGGTATTTATCGAGGTTTAATGAGGCTCGACAGCTGCCCGATCGATCGAGGTATCTATCGAGGTTACGGAAATCAGAATTTTCAGATCTGATTTTTGGGCCAGGCTTTTGTATTTGTGTAGGGTTTCTTTTCTCACAACCCTAGGCATATATAAGGCATATTTTAGAGGCCGTCACACAAGAGAATATAAGGAGAACATATGCAAAAGGTGACCGAAGCCTTATTCTCTCTAAAAGAAGCTACTGCGTCTTTGCGCTTTAGGGTTTTGTAACCAAGTGCTTCTTGATCTTCATTGTTGATGAAGTGAAGAACTTTGCAGCCAACATTCTTCTTCCTCAAGTTGGTGAGTGAGTCACGTACTGAGATTCGTGTAAAGGAGTTAGTCATGTATTGGGATTCGTGCATCAAAGGGTGGCGTTCATATATTGAAGAGTTTAGAAGTTCTGAAGCAGTAGAAGGTTTCTGCTGTGAGTTCATCTATGGGGATTGTAGAGTCTAGGGACAAAGGTTTTGTACTAGATCTGAAACTTCTTTTTATTATAGTGAATTGCTTTTCAAGAAGGTTTCCCCCCAGGTTTTTTACTGTGAAATTGGTTGGTTTCATTGGTTTTCTTGGGTCATTATATCTTGTCTTATTTATTTTTCCGCTGCACTTAGTTTTGACATGATATTGATGTTTGTTTGTTTTAACAAGTTTTATGCATAATAAATCTAATTAACAACTTGGGTTTAAAACTTGTTAATTCTATCAACCGGGGTCTAAATTTCCCAACAATCTCTACACATCAATAAAGTCACCGAAGGAGATTTGGAATGCTTTGGAGGAAAAGTACAAAACTGAGAAAATAGGTACGAACAACCCTTGGTTGTTTTGGTCATTCTCCAGAATTGGTACAAAATTGAGAAAATAGATTTGGAATGCTTTGATCATTCTCTAGAATTGCTATCTGTAGAATCCAACATCTTGGTTGTATTCTGGGGATAAATTTGCGATAACCCTTTAGCAACAAAAGTGTAGGGGGACAAATATTATCTAAGGAAAACGATATTGTGCCTCCAAGTTATTTATTTTCTGTTTGTCTTCTTATTCTTCCATTATTACTTTGTGTAATATCCCCAACACATAAATTATTCTCTGTTCACTGTTTAAAAAATTGTTCACTGTTTTATCATAAAACACCTAGTGAAATTGTGTTTTCTAAATTTAAACGCCAAATCACTATGCTTTTTCATGTTTGAATTTCACAATAATCGAATATGTTTTTCTGCATTGATAAAATCTATTTCTACATTAATAAAATTTGCTCTTTGCACATCATGTTTACTGTATATTCGAATCAGCTTACTACATTCATAAAATTTGTTTTCTGCATTAATTCATATTTTGAAATTAAAATCTCTATATTATACAATGCTTCTATTTAAATAAATAAAAACATAAAAAAGCTACTTATGTTTATGTTTATTTGTCGATTATCTTTAAAAAAAAAAAGTTACAAGGAACTCGAGTTTACTAAACTCGAATTCCTTACAAGGTACTCGAGCTTGGTGAGGTCGAGTACCGTAGAAATAAACATAAACATAATTTTATTTATAATAGGTACTCGAGCTTGGTATACTCGAGTACTGTGTTGCATGGAACTCGAGTTTACCAAGCTCGAGTATTACATTATTTTTTTTTAATTGCACAAATTCCAGCTCAGCAGTGCCACGGTGGCGGAATTGATGAGGAACTCAAGTTTTATAAACTCGAGTACCATTTGGAACTCAAGTTTTTAAAACTCAAGTTCTAAAAAAGTGGTATTTCCCTATTTAGTTCCGAAACAATGTTTTTTGGCTATAAATTTCTGAAAATGGTGGTATTTGGTCATTTTGGCCAAGAGAAAAGTCATATATAGGACAAAATGTACGACATATAATAAATGCTTTTGGGCTTTTCCCTCAAAAAAACAAAATGAGTTTTTTGGTGATCATGTTTCAACTTTCAATTGTTAATAAATGCTATTTAAATTAATCCGATTTATCTAAAAAAAATTACAACGACCATATTGGCCATTAATATTTTGTTACTCCTATTATTTTTCAATGCTGTATTATTTTTTTTTTTAGTAAACAATGCTGTATTTTTTTTTTTCACTAAAGTACATGACAATTTAATTAAGACAACTGCGTACCAGGTGGATAGGATGAATTTGTGGTTTTCAATTTGGATCGCTTTAGCATTTTCCTTCTAAATTTTTCAATATGTGTCTTTTAGCATTAAGTTGCAATTAATATTCCCAACAAATGCCAACTTACTTCAGGAGAAAAAACAACACAAAACAAAAATGCATTTGGTATGTTAATTAATATTCCCAATGCCAATGCGGTTGACAATCAATTCTAAATATACCTATCACTAAAATCACTCATAGCTTATTATTTCAACAAATTGTGAAAAAAAATTATGTAGCAAGTTGTGTGATTGGTATAATAAGTGCATTATGGCCTGTTTGGTAGGGAAGTTTAAACAACAATTTTCAATATTTAAACACTAAAAGCTGAGGGCTCAAAAAAAAAAAAAAAATTGTGTTTAGTAAGAGTGTTTAGTTAAAAGTGTTTGAGTCACAATTTTCAATTTATGGTGTTTAAACATTGTATTTTAAGAATACGTTATAGGCAGTTTTCAATTTTTGAGTAACAATGCTAAATGGCATTATTGTAAATATATTTAAACTTATGGGACCTATAGATGTGAATAGCACAGTAAACCTTTTCTTCTCTCTCCTAAATGACTTTTTTTTTCTCCTATCTCTCTTGCACGAACCTACTGCTAGTCTTCTTCTTCTTTCTCACTTTTTTTCCCCCTATCTCTTTTGTGTTTGGGAGATGAACACCTTAGGGAACTACCTAAAATAATTAATATAATATATAGAGATACACTTTAACCCAAAATGCTTAAGCCCAATGGGTATATGCTCAATTATGTTATATTAATTACTTATTCTTCTCATCATTATTCTATGTGAGACTTTAATGACTCGTGTAAACCCAACAATCTCCCCCTCACGTGTGAGTCTTTGCCTCTTTGTGGGCTTCAAGATCTCTTCGTGGGCTATGAACAAGTCCTACTCGCTCCTCATTGCGTAATGGGCTTTTTCATTCACTAGTGCATCATCCATGAGCCTCCAAGTGTCAACCTAGCACATCTTTTATTCTCCATGGGAACCTCGCACCACACCATTGTCTAGCACTATTGACAATATTATACCTTTGTTAGACTTTTTTTCAAGATCGTTTGTATGGGCTTTATGGCTTTCTTGCTGCAATATACCGTCCCCACTCCAACTCCGAAAGAAACCCACCTTGCTCCATTTGTGAAAGGGCTTCAAGTACAGACATCTTGTTCTCGCTCCAATTGCGAAAGGAACCTCAATAACCTTGCCACCTTTGCCCCACACCATCATAGGCTCTTATACCACTTGTTAGGGAGATAAATACCTTAAGGAGCTTCTTAGAATAATTAATATAACATATAGATACACACTTTAACCCAAAAGGGCTAAGCTCAATGGGTATTTGCTCAATTATGTTATATTAACTACTCATTTTTCTCATCATTATTCAATGTGGGACTTCACTCACACGAGTAAACCCAACATCTTGCACTAACCCTCACTGGTGGTCTTCTTCTTCCTTCTCTTATTTATTTATTTATTTTTGGTGTTTGCTGTTTTGGTGGTCTTATTCTTTCAAATAAAACTAAACCCATTTGAATTTAATCTCTATCCACAAAGCATAACAAATTAAATTGATCAAAATTGGGGTTGAGAATTTGATGGTGCGGCATATTTAATTCTTCGAAATTTAGCTAAGGATGCGAAGTGGTGGAAGGAGGAGGGACCTTAGGTTGCTAAGGTGCCGTTAGGTGTGTTCGAAGATGAGAGAGAGAGAGAGAGAGAGAGAGAGAGAGAGAGAGAGATGGGAGGAAGTTTGAAAGAGTGACAGAGAAAGATGAGTCTAAAGGTGTTTGCTATGCTATATGTACTATTTCTGTCAGATAATTACTTACTTTTTTTAAAAAAAACACTCATACTAAACACGTAATTATGTTTTTTCATATTTCAAAATATGTTATTTGAAATATGGTACCAAGCACATTTTTTGTATATGAGTACTTTAAACTCATATTTACATAACACTTTTTAAACCCTAGTGACCATCGTTTTGGGAGTCCAAATCTTCTATATCACTTTTTGTGTACCACTTTATGTTCCACCAGTCCTTTATGTTCCACTAGTCGCTACTTGCCATGTTTTCATTTTACTTATCGAATAATTGAAGTTTAAAATGGAAATTAATCATACACATGGTAAGTAGTGATTGGTGGAACATAAAGTGATATACAAAAAGTGGTATAGAAGATTTGGACTCTCGTTTTGGAATAAAAGAATTCAATGTCTTCTTTCTCAAAAAAAATTAATTTAATTAATTTTAGTCTTAAAAAATAATCAATCTTTATTTCCTTAATTAAATATTAATTAATTTATTTATCATGGAAAATATTTGAATCTTGAATCAATCACAACTAGACTTAATTATCTTTTCAAACTTGAAAGGATTTTAATAGTTAAGACTTTCCTTTTAAAAATGCTTTTAGTTTTAATTCCAAATTAAATTCGAATTTCAAATGTTATGACTTTTAATTTAGGAAATATATTATTTTAATGGCTTGATTACCATTGTAGGCTTTGAATATCTTATTTTAGGAAACTTGGTCCAACAGTCCTGTTCAATCTGATAATACCATTGTAGGCTTTGAATGTCACCAATGAAAGGGCTTCCTCCCACTACGACTTTTAATAGATGCTATGTTGGAGGATTTTAGATTTGTTGATGATGGTTGAACAATGCCACGTAGACTTGGCTAGAGATGGTTTTACAGATCCATCCTAGGATGGTAGTGGTGGGGTGGGTGGATAAGGGGGAGGAAGAAGTGGGGTGGGATATCCAACATGTAGTATATTTTCTTTGTCAAATAAAGTCATGGGCTCTGTTTGTACTGTTTGTCCCTAATGTGGATGACAATCCTTTTAGGGTGGCGATCATAAACATAACAATCCTTTTAGGGCGGCGATCACAAACCTAGAGTTGTGTAGTTGCCGTGAAAATTAAGTGTCCAACACCAATTAAGATACCTCCCGGTAAATAGATATATCATTTCATGAAGAGATATGCTCTATTCAAAAGACAACACTTTTACAAAAACATTGATATGTTTATGAAGCAATACCATCCATCAATTGAGATTTTGCTGCATATATGAGGTGACACCATATTATGGTGCGATTGCCCATCATAACTATAAAGAAACAACTTTTTTGAGCCAGGTTTGCATGGTATTGGGAATAAAACAAAGTTTGGCTACAAATGTGTTTGAAGTTTTAGGCTTCAATCCACAATCAGAAGATAACATGTGTCATTGTCATGCACATGACTTACTTAATCACACTTAAATGATTGTTTATGATCATTTTAAGTAAGTCATTTGCATTGCACGTAATTTTTCAATTGCGTGTTGAAGCTTAAGACTCTAACTGCTCCTGATAATTGCTCTTTATCATCATATCAAGACACTCAATTGTTTTTGTTATAGGCAGTCATCAAATCCAAAATCTTTTATTCAACAACAAGAGACTTTACTAGTTGAGCTAATTGAAACTCACAAGGGTTGCGACTTGCGAATATTAAGGGTCTGTTTGGTAGCAGTATTGAAGTACTTTTGTTCAAAATTATGTGAAAACTGTGGTTTAAAAAGTGTTATGAAAATATGAGTTTAAAGTACTCATATACCAAAAATGTGCTTGGTACTGTATTTCAAATAACATATTTTGAAATATGAAAAAACATAATTGCGTATTTAGTATGAGTGTATATTTTTTTTAAAGTAAGTAATTATCTGACATAAATAGTACATATAGTATAGCAAACACCTTTAGACTCATCTTTCTCTCTCACTCTTTCAGACTTCCTCCTATCTCTCTCCCTCTCAATAGTGGAGAGTGACGATTTCAGCAATTGTGTAAATTGGCATTATGTGTGTGTGTGTTTCTCAAAAAAAAAAAAAAAAAAGTGAGGAAAGATACAAAAAGAAACACGCCAATGACTTTTGCTTCCTTTTCATATGGAATCCAACGCTCTGCTCATGACTTTTGAAATCTAGCAAAAGGAACTCAAATTTAATGTCCTTTAAAAAAAAAACTCAAATTTAATGTTGGTAGGTGACAGGCCACAAACGCGTTGACCCCTTGTGATTAATTAAATCGATTAATTAGTCAAGTTATTAATTAATCAAGTTAACATGCAAATTCACGTGGCAGCACAAACAAATCACTAAAACTAAAGTATGCAGCGGAAAATAAAAGACACAGTAATTTGTTTACGAATGGGAAAAACCTGACAGTAAAAACCCTACCGGGTGATTTAAGGTCACCACTCCCGAAACTCCACTATTATCACAACAAGCGGTTACAAGTAAGGAATCCGAGTATCTTACCAATTTACAGTTGAACCCTTACCTCAATACCCAATTGGACTTGTTCTGTAGTGACAGTTTCTCCTCTTGATACATGACTCCGAATACGTGACTAACCAATTGCGCGGATCCTAGTACGTGACTTCAATTCACCAACTAGAGAAGAAGATGTTGGCTGCAAAGTTCTTCACTTCATCAACAATGAAGATTAAGAAGATGCTTGGTTACAAAACCCTACGGTGCACATTACACAGCAACTTCTTCACAAGAGATGAACTAGGGCATGAATTTTGTCATTGATCACAAATTGCATGAATAAGAATTACTCAATGCTTGTGCAACTTGCATAACTTTGACGGCCTTTAAAACAATCCTTTTATATGTCTAAGGTTAGGAGAAAAGAAGTTCCAAAGACATATTCACGGATTGGAATTAAAACAGAAGTGAAAATCTGTTTTCTTTAAATCTCGACAGATAGAGGTGTCGAGGATCTGTCGAGAAGCTGTCGAGGCTCATGGCTAAAACAGCTTCTTAAAGCTCGATAGATACATGTGTCGAGACCAAGTGTCGAGCTTTAATAACTTGCACTTTTCAACTTGTTTTTTGGACAGACTTGATGACTTCAACACTTGATCTTGAAATACTGTTTCTTGAAGCGTTAAACACATCCTAAATCTACCTAATTACAAGTAAAGTGCGTTTTGTCAAAGGATGAGCCAATTTCATAGAATAATGACATATGTCAACAACTTGAACTACATATGTCCTAATAGTAGGAATTTTCAGATTATTACAATATGCTTTTGTGGAAAGTGGCATCTAAAACAAAGATCCAAATGCTCCAATTTAATGGGGGCCTCCTACCGCCAGTCTTAGCATAATTATTCGAGATAATGAAAGAAAGGAAAAAATAGTTGCCTTGACAAGCCAGATGATAATAATGCCACTAACCGTTATATTAAATTATTATTTATAATTTATTGACAATATAAACAATTTATTTGTATTAAAAACTAGTAGCTAACCCGTACTATGCATGAGAACTTACCGATTTGTGAGGTAAATTAAAATAATTTTATAAAATCTTAAGTTGATTAGGAAATTACACCATTGCATGATTTGCTCTTGTATGACTTCAATTTGTGTTACAATTTGATGAAAAAGTCATTTCTTGAATGTGCAATATTTACAAAAAAATAAGTCAAGAATTCAGAGATTAAAACTTCTGAAAGATTGAAAAATGTAAAAAAAATCAGATAATTCACTGCTTATAAATTATTGAAATAAAACAAAATATATATGACTAAACAATAGAGAAATATAAGAGAAAGATGAGTTACATTCAAAAGAATAATAAATAACTATAATTATTGAAAAGAATCAAAAGATTTAGAGCCTACAGAATAGAGCACTAGGGAAAAAAAAAAAAAAAAAAAAAACGCAGCTATAGGTCCTGAAAATGTGGCCATAGGCCAGGTCCAATGGCCACATTTTTACAAATGCAACTATAGGACATAGTTTAGCCGCATGTTTCACAAGTGGGTCTAGGGCATATCTATAGCCGCGTTTTAAAAACTCGGCTATAACCCTTTTGTTTTGTTTTGTGTTTTGTTTTTTGTTTTTTGTTTTTTTGTTTTTTGTTTTTTAAATTTGGCTATAGCCACGTTTTCACGGCTATAGTGTTTTTTTTCCTAGCCAATGGCTCAGCCCCATAGACCTTTGGAGCCATTGCTACATTGGATACTTTCTCACCAAACTTATAAGAAAAGTTCAATTCAACTTGGGGTTTTCCCGAGGGCTTTCTCACCTGCTAAGACACAAACTTCATGGACTTGTTGTCTCCTGTAGAGTAGATTTTTTATTCTTATAACTAACAGTATTAAGAAAAAGGTTTTTAAAAACAGCATTAATTATCAAGTGTTAGAATTGTTAATTATACAATATAGAACAAATCCTCAAACAGTTATAAGATGGGTATCTAATACATTTTAATAAAGCTTGTATGAACTAGCTTGACAATTAATCAAAAAAAGTACCTTGGCGTCAAATTCAATGGATGCCATATATGTATCTCTATATGTAACTCCTGTAAAACTGGGGAAAAAAAGAATGAAGCAATTGAAAATTTCAAAATATGTATCTCTATACTAGAGGTAGCTTATTTCTTAATTCTGACATATACCAGCAAACAAAGTCACAGCACAACATTTTGATCAGTTTCCTTGGACCCTAGTCCCTAGGTCCTGAGCAAAGTTGAAAAATAGATCAGCTCCTTATAAAAAAACATAAAAAAAAAACCGCATTTTCAAACTCCCCAAATTCATGAGGCTCAGCCCCTCTAACTTAAATTCGAATACATCACAAATTGAAAAAGGAAGCTAAGGGAGCTTACTGAACAATCCAAACCAAATTTAAGGTGCAAGTCCATAAAGAACAAAATTTGAGACAAAAAAACACAAGCCAATATATCAAAAACCAAAGAACTTACTGTGCAATTTCCTCCATGGATATGTTTTCCTACACACAAAGAAAGGTATATACCTGGGGCCTTCTATGGAATCTAAGTAAAGAGATTTTGAGGTGGTTATAGAAACAAACCAGTGATTATTGATTGTAATTAGCATAGATATAAATTCATATAAATTTATTAAAAGAACTATTATCAAGTCAAAATGGCATTCGATAATAACTATATGTTGACAAACTACATTAAAAAGGTGTTATAGCTCACGCATAATACTCTTCTAACTCGCCAAAACCATTGGATGCAATCAATCTGGGCTGAATTTCAAACATCCCAACTCAACCCAAATTTAGATGGTCCTCTCAATTAATTCAGACTTTTAGAAGCTTAATAAGGTAAATCATATTTAAATCTGCACGTAAACAACAATTAAAAATCAACAAGGTTATGCAACATTCTAGATTCGCTAGTGTAATGTCTAGACATCTCAATAGTAGAAAGTTATCCCTCCAAACGCATTTCACAATTTTTATTATTTGTATTGGGTACAAATTAGTCAAGGACTTGAGTCATTATAAACTATCTTAGAAGGAAACAAGTTACATATTGATGATGCTGAAATTCACCAGTAAACTACATGGTCCTCACGCAAGCGAAATAAAAACCTACACAACAACAAGAAAGGACCTAACAGAGAGCACCGGTGTGGTGCCGGCTAAGAACCCTCTGAAGGTCAAGTTAGAAACCTTGTTTTCAACACTAGAGTGCTAGAGTTGAGTTAATTATGCGTACCTTGGTTTGTGAGGGTTTTGGAGTATTTATAATCGCGTAGAGCCAAAGCCTATGCCTTGGTTAAGAAGTCTTTTCCTTCTAGGGGAGTGACTCCTTTTCCTTGTAGGAGTCTTCTTTGTTTGGGCTTAAGCGTGTAGATCAAGCAAAAACCTTAGTAGCCCAAATGTAAGCCGCAACCATGCTCGTATAAAAGGCCTTGGAGCCCAACACATGACACGTGTTACACACATCCGTCCACCATGTGTCTGTCATGTATTTTCCCTCTTCAACTGCCCCCCATTCCATGAATCCGTTACTCTTACTGACGGGTCCATGGAATGAGTTGATCCGTTCTTATGAAGCCGTCCTGCACTTGCTGCGGACGGATTGCCAGGCTGGATTAGGGTCATAAATGCACTTGAGGACACGTGGTGAGCCTTGATTGATAGCTTACTATAACCGAGGCATCTCTTCGTTGGTCGCGCCGCTCCCTTTATATATATATATCTCCTGTTCCTGTCATTTTCACATTTTGGAGAAATTTTTGCTGATCAAAGCACATCCATCCTCCTTGTGACCGTCGGCTTTCAATTCAACCGTCCTTTCATCCGTCCTAACTTTCTTCCGTCGTCTTGTCACTCAGTTCAATTGTAAGTTTATTTCTTCTCTTCTTCTACCCCCCTTTTTTATTTGTACGTTGGTCCGTTATCTGTGTAGATCTAGAGTCTTAGGTTTCCTTTTCCGTCATTTGTAGGTGTCTAATGTCTAGAGAGACTTCCAGCGGTCAATTTTTTGTCCGTGAGGGAGCGGGTTATGAGGAGGTGTACCTGTCAGGTCAGGTAGACCCAGGTACCTCTGTTGAGGAGAGGGAACTGTCATCCAGCTCTCCTTCCTATATAGAAGAAGAAGGGCGAGGTGAAGACGGGTCGGGGTACGACTCGAATGACGCAGTAGAAAGTGTAGATCCTCCCGTCCGGTCTGTGATAGGCAAGGATGGATTAAGGGAGTTCGTCCTGCTCCCGGAGTGGACGGTGAACAATTTCACTTCCTCCATCAGTTCACAACATTTCAACTCCTTTAGGGAGAAATACCAGATTCCAAACACCATACCCATCCGTCTACCATTCAAGTCCGAGAGGTGCTATTACAAAGGACTAGAAGACGTCGGCGTGTACAAGCAGATGCTCAAGGCGGGCCTCTGCTTTCCCTTGAGCGCCTTGCACCGTCGCCTTCTCCAGTATCTGGATTTGTCCGTCACCCAAATCTCTCCAAACGCCTGGAGAGTTTTTCTGAGCATAGAAGTTTTATACGGCATCATGTCTAATGGGATAAGATGGTTAACAATGGAGGAGTTCTTTAATTGTTACCATCTGGATGAAATTGTTAAGTCGAAGGGTATGTACAGTTTTGTGGCAAGAAGCCCGGTACTTAGGTTAGTGTCCGAGACCCTCGACTCCAACCGTAACTGGAAGAGTAGGTATTTCTTCCTACAAGGGGACAACTGGATGGGTCGTCCTGACGACCAGGAGTTTATACCCGTCGATAAGACATGGGGCATACTATCACCGTCCAGTATGCATATCATTTTGTGTCCGTCCTATATCATCTGTCTATTGATTGTTAATCTAACCGTCCGTTTTTTGCAGCGCGTAGCCGTCCAGACATTACTGTCGAGCAGTTCGATTTTCTTGAGTCAATTTTCCAAAAAACTGAACTGTCGGAGAGGACGTGGGCGAAGCTCGTCACCTTGGACACCATTCACTGGTACTGCGACGGCCTTGAACCTTCTGCTGCTGCAATAAAATACGATGAGGGAATACGCAAGCGTAAGTCTCCATTTTTGACTATGTGATAGCAATTTTTCTCGTCCGTCATGTGTTCTCACCGTCCACCTTTTGCAGAAATGGACGATGCTAAGAGGCGGGCGCTTATCAAGCAACAAGCTGCTAACAAGAAAAAACTTGGGGGTGACCTTCCACCCAAGGCGTCCCATCTGTCCGTAAAAAGGGGTCCAGAGAAGACTGACCGTCCTAGCAAGAAGCAGAGGCTGGTGACGGGTCTGCCAGCCGTCCAAGATTCAACCAAGCCTCCCCCCAAGCTGGGCGTGGGTAAGGGTAAAGGTCTCATGACCAACCCTGACCCTGTCACAGAGAAAGCTCCTGTCCTGCTCAGGGAGGACTCGCAGTATGCCCTCACTCAAATTACTTCTATTATCAAGGAGGAGGACTACAAGGACATTGGCAACCATGCCACGGAAGCAATGGGGGAGACGGCCCTATTTAGCCTGACCCAGGTAATGGCCGTCCTCTATTTGGTCTTGTCAATATTCATTTTTCCCTTGGTTAAATTTATTTGTTTGCTGATACAGATGGTCCTTATGGCCAAAGGACTGATGGACCGCTGCCTGGCCCGTGAAAAGTCCTTGGAGCGTGTACGTTCCAAGGCTAGGACGATGGGGGAGGAGCTGGACGAGTTGAAGCTCTGGAAGCTCCGTCATGAGCAGAAGCTGAAAGTGTCCGAGCAGGCTTGTGAGGACCTGGAGAAAGAAGTTGAGTTCTTTAGGGAGAAGGTGAAGGCCCATGACGATAACATCCGCCTGGCGAAGGTTGAGGCCGTCCAGGAGTACAGGGATTTTGATGCCCTATTGACGGAGCTGGGAACTTCCTTTGCTGATGGGTTTGACGACTGCATCCGTCAGGTGAAGGCGTCATTCCCATACCTCAACCTTTCCCACATCAACATAGATGCCGGAGGCCAGACACCAGCCCATGCCGTCGACTCAGAGGGAACTGCGGAACTTTTCGGTGAAGTCCCCGGTGAAGATGAGGCCTTGGGGGATGGTGAGGCTGGACCCGTCAACGATGATGTTCGTCCACCTAATCTCGACGGCTCTGGCGTCCTAGCTGATACTCCCTTAGAATAGTTTTTGCTCCTTTGTATTTAATTTTTTAACATTTGGCTATGTAATTATTGGTCCGTCATGTGGACCTTTTGTAGACAATATAATTTAATTTTATCCGTCGCATGTTTTTCGTGTGAATGAACTAATTGCTTCTTATTGTTTTCATGATCCGTTCACCTTATATATATATATTGCATCCTTCTCTTGTTAACTTGGTAAATAAACATCTTTTTGGAGGCTTCGTTCACTAAGTAACATTCTTTTGTCCATTTTGTGGACTTGGGAAATAACATCTTTTTGGATGATCCGTCCACTTTGTGGACTTGGTAGATAACATCCTTTTGGATGATCCGTCCACTTTGTGGACTTTCTAAATAACATCCTTTTAAATGATCCGTCCACTTTGAGGACTGTAGATAACATCCTTTTGGATGATCCGTCCACTCTGTGGACTTGGTAGGTAACATCCTTTTGGATGATTCGTCCACTCTGTGGACTTTAATAGGTAACATCCTTTTGGATGATCCGTCCACTCTGTGGACTTAGTAGTTAACATCCTTTTGGAGGATCTGTCCACTTTGTGGACTTAGTAGTTAACATCCTTTAGGAGGATCCATCCACTTTGTGGACTTGGTAGGTAACATCCTTTTGGATGATCCGTCCACTTTGTGGACTTAGTAGTTAACATCCTTTTGGATGATCCGTTTACATTGTTGATTTAAATATCATGCAAGTTGGTAAGACATTCCATATGTTTTGAAAAACTCCTCTTATTTTAATGGATATGTAGAACATTTTTTAAAAAAAATAAGAAAGTAGCCTTTAGGCATTATGAAAGTACTGTAAGTAATAAAAACTATAACTATCAAGAAAAGATAAACTGGAAGTGAGGAGTATAGTAGTGCTGCTGTTGTCGTCTTCTATTGATAATACTTCTTTAGGTGCTCTACATTCCATGGGTGACTTAGTTTCTTTCCGTCTAGGGTCTTTAGGTAGTATGTTCCCTTCCTGTGCCATGATGTGATCCTGTATGGTCCTTCCTAGTTTGGTCCAAGCTTCCCTTGGGTGGTCTCCTTTATAGAGCCGAGTACCTTCTTTAGGACAAGATCTCCGACCTGGAAATCTCTGTGCCTAACTCTAGAGTTATAGTGCTTTGCCATTAGGTCCTGGTACGGTGCTAACCTTTGTTTTGCAGCTGCCCTGACTTCGTCCATTAGATCAAGCTGTATGCGCATGGCTTTATTGTTCCTGTGCTCGTCGTGGTTTCCAACACGGTAGCTTGTAAGACCTACCTCAGCTGGTATGACTGCTTCAGTACCATATGCCAAATGGAACGGTGTCTCTCCTGTCGGTGTTCTTGCCGTTGTCCTATATGCCCATAAGACACTTGGTAACTCGTTCGGCCATATACCCTTTGCCCCCTTAAGACGAGTCTTGATAATTTTGAGCAAGGATCGGTTTGTGACCTCAACTTGTCCGTTGGCTTGTGGATGTGCGGGTGACGAGTAGTGGTTTTTTATCCCCAGCTGGGTGTAGAAATCCCTGAATGCTTCGTTGTCGAATTGCTTGCCATTGTCCGACACCAGCACTTTTGGTATGCCATACCTGCAAATAATATTTCTCCATACAAAGTTGAGGATATTTTTCTCCGTGATGGTGGCCAAAGCTTCAGCCTCCACCCACTTCGTGAAGTAGTCGATGCCAACTACTAAGAACTTTAGCTGCCTTGCCGCTATTGGGAATGGGCCCATTATGTCGAGCCCTTATTGTGCGAACGGCCATGGGGCCGTTATGGGTGTGAGCTCTTCTGTAGGTTGCCTTATAAGGTTGTTAAAGCGCTGACACTTGTCACAGGATCTGACGTATATATTGACATCCTTCTGCATCGTTGGCCAGTAGTATCCTGCCCTGAGGAGCTTGTGCACTAAAGATCTTGATCTTGAGTGATTCCTGCAAATCCCTTCATGGACTTTTCTCATGACATAATTTGCTTCTTCTGGAGCGAGGCATCTCAAATAGGGTCGAGAGAAACCCCTTTTGTATAGAACGTTTCTCATCATGATGAACCGAGATGCCTCAACTCTTAGTTTCCTCGCAGCCTCCTTATCGTCTAGCAACAGGCCGTCCTTCAAGTACGCAACTATGAGAGTCATCCAGCACTGCTCATTGCTTACTTCCTGCAAACCCATTCCATCTATTAGTGGTGAAGTTTGAACGAAGGATAATACCTGGTCGAGAACAGTCATCGGCTCCGCGGAGGCTGTCTTCGCAAGCTAATCAGCTTCTTGGTTTTCCTCCCTTGGGACTTGGATCAATTCGACCTAGAGGTTGCTTATTTGACTTTTCACTTCGTCGAGGTACTTCTTCATTCTTTCACCTCTGCACTTGTAACTTCCGTTAATCTGATTGGTGATGACTTGGGAATCGGAGTAGACAACCACTCTTTTCGCTCCTGCAGCAATGGCGAGGTCCAATCTTGTCAATAAGGCTTCATATTCTGCTTCATTATTTGTTATTGAAAAGCACAAACGGATCATGCACTTAATCTTATCCCCCTTGGGTGTGCGGATTACCGCACTGATTCCTCCTGCATGCTTGTTAGAGGATTCGTCTGTATGAATACTCCATACTAGGGGCTCACCTGCCGCCTGGTCGGTAAACTCCGCAATGAAGTCTGCTAGGATTTGGCCTTTTACCGCGGGTTGAGGCCGGTAGTGAACATCGTACTCGCTCAGCTCGATCGCCCACAACGCCATCTGTCCTGCTGCTTCGGGACTACTCATCGCTCTTCTTAGGGGCTGGTTGGTCATGACGTTTATGACATGCACTTGAAAGTATGGTTTGAGCTTTCTAGCCGCTATTATCAAGGCGAACGCTAATTTTTCCATTGTTGAATACCTCTCTTCTGCTCCTCTGAGCGCTCTACTTGTAAAGTATATAGGCCTCTATATTCTATCTTCTTCTCTTATGAGAGCCGCGCTAACAGCTGCTGGGGAAATGGCTATATATAGAAACAGTTCTTCATTTTGCTTCATTGAGCTAAGCAATGGTGGAGACGAGAGTATGTCATCAAATCTTCGAAAGCCTTTTGACACTCATCCGTCCATTCAAATGATTTCCTTAACGTGCGAAAAAATGGTAGGCATTTGTCTGTTGCCCTCGAAATGAATCTGTTTAGAGTAGCTACCTTGCCATTCAAGCTTTGGACCTCCTTCAGTGTCTTCAGGGGAGCCAAGTCCATTATTGCCTTGACCTTCTCTGGGTTGACCTCGATACCTCTTTGAGATACCATAAAACCCAATAATTTCCTTGCCGTCACCCCGAATGCGCATTTGCTGGGATTTAGCTTCATGTTATAGGACCGAAGGGTGTTAAAAGTTTCTTGGAGGTCACTCAGATGGTTACATTCGCGAACGCTTTTTACCAGCATGTTGTCCACGTAAACTTACACATTCCTTCTAATTTGATGTACGAACATCTTATTCATCAGCCTTTGGTACGTGGCTCCAGCGTTCTTGAGTCCGAAGGGCATTACTTTATAACAAAAGAGCCCTTAACTAGTGATGAACGACGTTTTCTCCTGATCCACTATATCAAGCTTGATCTGATTGTAGCTGGAGAATGCGTCCATGAAACTTAAAAGTTCATGTCTCGTAGTTGAATCTATTAGGGCGTCAATACGCGGTAGAGGATAACTGTCTTTCGGGCAGGCCTTGTTTAGATCCGTGAAGTCCACGCACATTCTCCACTTCCCATACGCCTTCTTGACCATCACTACATTTGCCAACCAGTTTGGGTAGTGTACTTCACGTATGAAACCTACTTCTCGCAACTTTTGGACTTCCTCGGAGATAGCCTGGTCTCTCTCTGGAGCAAATACTCGTTTCTTCTGTCGGACAGGGGAGAATAAGGGTGACACATTCAGCTTGTGTACTATCACTGTTGGATCGATCCCCGGCATGTCCTCATGTCTCCATGTGAATACGTCCCAATTTTCTCTTAGGAACATGATTAAGTTCTGCCGTACCGATTGGTTGGCTATTGTACCAATTCTCGTGGTCCGTCCAGGCCTTGATTCGTCAAGTGTAATTTCTTCCAGTTCTTCTACTGCTTCAGCCGTGGCCCGCTGCCCTTCGACATTCAGTGTTTGTAGGTGATCATCCATCTCCGTCATGGCAACATAGCATTCTCGTGCTGCGGCCTGATTCCCGTGTAGCTCTCCAACCCCATGTTCTGTAGGGAATTTTATCATCAAATGGTAAGTTGAGGTTACAGCCTTTCATGCATTAAGAGTAGGTCGTCCAAGGATTGCGTTATAGGCAGATGAGCAATCGACCACCAAAAAAACCACGTCCTTGGTGATTTGTTGTGGATGATCTCCTACTGTTACTGTCAATGTGACGGCCCTAAGGGGGTAAACTCTTGTCCCTCCGAATCCGACGAGTGGAGCATTAGTTGGAATAAGCTGTCCTCTATTAATCTCCATCTGTTAGAACACGGGGTAATAAAGGATATCCGCTGAACTTCCGTTGTCAACTAGTACCCGATGCATGTTGTATTCCCCAGCCCGTATGCTGACCACGAGCGCATCGTCATGTGGGTGGTGAAGGCATCGGGCATCCTCTTTTGAAAAGCCAATAGTTGGGATATCTATTCGCGCCACCTTTGGTATCGGGCTCGTCATCTGGACGTTCTGTACCATCCACATGTAATTTTTGCGAGCCCCTTTTGACGGTCCTATGGTACCTTCGACGATCATTCTAATATCTACAATGGGTGGTCTTGGGCGCTCGTTCTCCCGTCGGGGGGGCTGGTCCTGTGGTGGATTCGCCCCTTCTTTACTGACAAACCTCTGCAACTTCCCTTATCTTATGAACGCTTTGATCTGTTGTTTTAGGTCGTAGCAGTCAGATGTGTCGTGGCCGTGGTCACGATGGAATCGGCAGTACTTTCTTTTTGACCTTTTATTGGGATCCCCCTTCATCTTTTCAGGGTATGTCAAGGCATCCTCATCCTTTATTTGCATTAGTACTTGGTCGATCGGGGCCGTCAGAGGGGTGAAGCTGGTGAATTTCTCAATGGGTGGCTTCGGGCATCTATCCTTCCTTCGTTCGTCCGTCCTAGCCTTTTTTCGTCCCCCCTCTGATCGCACTTCATCCTGCCTCTCCCTTTTCTTTGGCTTATCTTCTCTTGCTATTAGTGCATCTTTCGCGTTCATGTACTTCGTTGCCCTGTAAAGCACCTCAGACATAGTTTTTGGATCATTCTTATATAGGGAAAAGAGGAACTGACCTTTTTGCAGCCCATTAGTGAATGCTGCTACTTGTAACTTATCGTCCGCTTCGTCTATCGAAAGAGCCTCTTTGTTAAACCTCGTTATATACGACCTCAGGGTCTCATCTTCTCACTGTTTGATGCTCATCAGACACGCCGTAGACTTCTTGTATCGATGGCCCCCAAAAAAGTGTGACACGAATTGAGCGCCTAATTCCTTAAAGGTGTTAATTGAGTTAGGCGTCAACCTGCCATACCAAACCCTTGCGGATCCCTTCAATATAGTAGGGAAGGCCCTATACATAATCTCGTCCAGCACCCCTTAAAGGTGCATTATAGTTTTAAAGGACTCCAAATAGTCTAAGGGGTCCTTGGTTCTATCGTACCTCTCCACCTGGGGCATACGAAACTTCGGTGGAAGAGGGCACGAAGTAATATGTGCCTTGGAGGGCGAATCGATTTGGTGGACTAGGTCATCGAGGTCACTAGATATTCGTCCTTTGAGGGCGTTCATCATCGCATCCATTTGCTCCCGCATCTCCTGCATCTCTGCGGCGATGTGGGGTGGTAAAGCCTCGAACAGAGATGGCTGGTTGGCATCCCTCCCCTCTGGCCTGCTTGGAGCGTTGCTACCCTCAGGTCCGTCGGGGTTCCTTCTTTTAGTGCTTGTTCCTTCCTAGTCTTCCTCTTGTATTCCTGGATGTGCATTCTTCTGACGTAACTGTTCTTCTAATTCGTGATTCTGTTTGGTCATGCGCTCGACCGCCGCTGCTAGTGTTTGAACCTGTCTTTCCAGCGCCGTAGCGTGCGGTTTGTCACCCTGGTTGTTGGTTGTTGCCATCGATCTAGTGAGAGCCATGCAACTTTTTTGTCCTAGGAGCAAGGTGACGTTTGATCACCCTTGTTTGTCTTTCCCACAGACGGCGCCAACTGATGATGCTGAAATTCACTAGTAAGCTACACGGTCCTCATGTGAGCGAAATAAAAACCTACACAACAACAAGAAAGGACCTAACAGAGAGCACCGGTGTGGTGCCGGCCAAGAACCCTCTGAAGGTCAAGTTAGAAACCTTGTTTTGAACATTAGAGTGCTAGAGTTGAGTTAATTATGCGTACCTTGGTTTGTGAGGGTTTTGGAGTATTTATAGTTGCGTAGAGCCAAAGCCTATGCCTTGGTTAAGAAGTCTTTTCCTTCTAGGAGAGTGACTCATTTTCCTTGTAGGAGTCTTCTTTGTTTGGGCTTAAGCGTGTAGATCAAGCAAAAACCCTAGTAGCCTAAATGTAAGCCGCAACCATGCTCGTATAAAAGGCCTTGGAGCCCAACACATGACAAGTGTTACACACATCTGTCCACCATGTGTCCATCATGTATTTTCCCTCTTCACATATAACTTTTTTCTAGGGAGAAAAAACTATATATATGTTGGATAAAATTCTGGTTTTGTATCTCATACAAAACACACAGCGGAAGCAACAAACAAGGATCTATTTCATTCATAATTGACAACATGCACTATGTAAATTTCAGAATTTAAGAACAAGATAGCGTACCTTGGTGTGGAGAAATTCAAAACAAAGATTAGAAGCACTTGGGAAAACTTTTAATCTTCACTCCAATTCCACTTTACGCCCAAGATGTGTGGTCTCTCAATCAGTTTCCAAAGGGAGAACGAAAGTGTGTCTCACACTCTCTCTTTTTCTCTATGATAAAAAATCGTATTTTTTTTAAAAATTCTGTATGTTTCTCCCTTTATAACTAACTGATTATCTAATTGGGCCGGCCTATTAGGCATTTCCAATTGGGCTTTAGTGTGTGGCTTGGAATGGGACCAAAAGGGACCAATAAGACACTAGCTCCAATGGGCCTTGGGCTTTTCCGTCAACTCTTGACAAGTCCAAAGTTACCATTAATTATATTTAATACCACTATATAAATATAATTGCACTCTAGGCTTTATTAATAAATTATATCCCAAGACTTTATTTTACACGCAACCCCTTCATAAAATATTCGTAGTAATACAAAGTCATAAATATAGGCTGCCACTTTGAAAATTACTACATCTTATCCTTGAGTACCCGGTTTAATCCTTTAAAGTTATTTATCATATATTTATGAAATCCAATTTCATAAATATATACTTTTGTAATTTCTTACTAAAGTGGTTAGGCCTAACTCTCTGAATAACCAAACCCATTAAACTTATCTCAAGGAAATATTTTGTATCTCTGTTAAGAGACTATGAATTCCATCTTGAGAATATATGTTCCATCAACATTAAATGTGGTTGCCCAACATACTGAGGTTTTGACCGTTATTTTAGATCTCATTCCTGATATATCAAAGCAACCAACACGTCATGATTAGGTCCATTATTCTCTCAGGATTAAGAGTTCATGCAAATAAAAGTCGTGAGATTTATTATTCATTTGACAGTCGTTAAGAGAATAATAAATCTCATAGCGGTCCAGTTCAATATGTCTTAACTCTTAAAACATATCAACATATCAACTAGAAGTTTCCACTCCCATGATCAAGACAAATCATCTTAGTTGATACGTTATAGTCTTCGCATATGAAATGCCCAATTTCATCACCGACTACGAACTATAAATTCTGAGTTTACAAAGAACTTGTGATTTATATCTTCTGTGACTTTTCACATAAATTACATACTATGCATCTCATGGACTATATGATAATGTCCAAATATTCATGTTACCATTATTTTAGATAAAAATAAACAATTTTATTAAACACAATATTAAGTCATACATAATGTCATACATAGCATCATACAATAGGATTTAAAGGCACATATCCTAACCATATATATATATATATATAACAATAAATTTAACCTACAAATAATAATAATAAAAAAATTCTAACATGCAATATACTTGCGCACTAAACAGCATAGGTGATCAATTCCATCTAATAGGAACCCGATGGTTGGATCACTTTGATCCTGTCATAGTGGTTAAAGTCAAGCACTTCATTAGCTGGTTCGCAAACAAGGACTAGTGGTAATTGGTGCAACCAAAAAAGCTCAAGGCACACTTGAGCACAAAATCCTCATGAAGCCTAAGTTCAAAGTGCAAATGCACATTCTATAAACACAGCACATAAGTATTTCCAAGAGAAAAAAAAAGCTTGCATTTTTTTATTTTTTTTGAGATTGGCGCCTCCAAAAAAAACATGTTTTTTTGCTTTACTACACCATTGAATGAGCTTCACTTTAAGATCAAGCAGCACTTCTACCTTGCTGCTTTGCTCCTTAAAAGCTTTCAACAGTTTAGGAGTTAAACCCAAGATAGATTCTAATTTTTTTAAACACCTCCACTTTATATTTAAAAAACTCTATAAACTATAGACTGAAAAAAGAATGAGTAGGATAATAACGAAATGATATAGCAGCATACTGACAGTCTGACAGTACGACTTAAATCATCTGCAACAATTATGGCAAAGTTCCAGAGTATATATGGCAGAATCATACCCAGGATGACAGTAACAAAGACATAATTCTCGACAAGGCTGAGCCAAATCATTCCGCACCCTTCGATCATAACAAGTAAGGAAACACCCAGACAGCCCAAGCAGCGCAAAAAACACTAGAGCACCTATACTCGACAATATTACTGCATGAATTATTATTTTTTTAATAAATAATATTAATGCATGAATTATCAATACTGAAAACAGCATATCATATTAATGCAAAAAAAAAAAAAAAAAGAAGCTAAGGTGACAACCGATATATAGCCTTGTCGTTAGTGTCAAATAAGAAAGGGGTCCTGTTAATGTGTAGGACAGACATTAAGGGGGTGTTTGGCAACCCTTTTCAAACAACAATTTTCAGTTTTTAAACAGCATTTCACGCATTTTTATACACTTTTTCACCCACACGTATTTCCACAAATATTTTCAAACAACAATTTTCAGTTTTTAAACACATCTACCAAACGGGCCCTAAACTATTCATTTTTTATAAAATTTTCTTGAAAATTGCAAAATTTGTCAATATTTTTTCAATTTTTGAGAATTTTTTACTAAAAAAATGATTAATTATTGTATGCTTTTAGAGTACACATTAACAAAATCCATAAGAAAATAGACACATCCTACGGTCAATGGATAAAAGAGTACTTGATTGGTATCCATTTCCCAAGCTAAAAGGTATTCAAAGATTTTGGTTGTAAGCAAATTCAGGTTCACCGGTCATCATTGATGACTGATACAATTAAAAACAATCACAACATATATGAGTAATAAATTATATACTTTTAAAATATATAATGGTTTCTTTTATATATATATATATATATAATGTAAAATCTAATTAGTTTTGGACTTTTTAGTTTTTGCACTAAATAATTTACTAAACACAAAAATTATAAAATTATATAGGATGGTGGCGCAAAATTGAATTCTAATTGAAATGTAATTGGATTTGTACTCTTCAATTTTTGTATACAATAATTGACTTGACATAAAAATTTTTAAAAATTAAATTAACTAGGATATGTGAGGCAAATGAGCGACAATTATAACTTAGATTTCAATTCAAGTCAAATTTTATACCACATGTCATGTTTAAAGTCCACATAAGTTTTTTTTTTTTTTTTTTTAAATTTTTATGACAATTGAGTTAATTCAATACATAATACGAGATGTCTAATAAAAAATTCAATTTTATTGACAAATTTCGCTTTTCAATATCATTTGTTTGACTTGTTAAAAATAATTCAAATTTATTAACTTCAAATATGTGTATATGACGTGTGTGTATTGTTTTTTTTAATTGCACCCATACAATTGGGAGTGTTTTGTTTTTTTTTTTTTTAATTGTAAGCATGTAACCATGCCTTTGGTCGGTTCTTCAGAATCTAAACTAGTCTCACATTAATAAGTATAGAACTAGGGAACTCTATTTACATTTTATTTAATTAATAAAATATTTAATAAAATATACAATCGTAGATGTCTATTTCAAGTAAGCCAATGTGTTGACTTTTAAGGAATTTTTTTTAATGATTTGTGTGTGTGTGTGTTTTTTTTTTTCACTCTTTTTAATTGAAACCATGAATTATTTGTGTGTCTTTTGTCTTTTGCCTAGTTATTAAATCATATACCACAAGACTAATGCAACTTATTACAGCCATATCACTTTTAACAATTACTTTCTAAAAAAAATAAATAAAAAGAAGAAGAAGGAGTAGAGGAAAAGGGAAGGTTCCACTGCCTTCTTATTAATTTATCCACATATAGCTTATGACAAAATTGTGTCTTAACATGTTGGACCAGTTCAAGTTTGACTTGACAGATTCGGCTTCAACTGTCGTATTTAAAATAATTTTGTTAACAGTGTCCTAAAAGTATAAAGTAAAATGTAAAATTGTAATAACTTATCAAAATAATTAAAAATAAGCATATGAATTTTATTTTTAAATTTCTTAGCCTTTTGATAATAGAAATTTTAATTATAGAAATATTTAAAATTTTGGAAACTTAATTTGTTAATTGAGTTGTGCTTGAAATAAACGTAGACACAAGAACACACTCCATCTCCACCACTGCAAATACATTAATTTATTGCAACCAATATAAAAAAAAAAAAAAAAAGAACACATTGCAGCAACCAAAGTAAGAAATCCAGAAATTGACTACAATTTACCTTGACCCAACAACTTCTTCCTTGTTTACCAAAAAAAAAAAAAAAACAACTTCTTCCTTGTACTGCAAATACTGAGATGGAGTTATTGTCTGAACCTTAGGTCCACTTTGACTCAGAGACACACTCACATTTTCCCATACACCTGGCCTCGGACGAATAGCAAGTGCGATTGAATCAGCCAATACTAACGCTTCCTATATAAGAAAAACCACACAAAAAAAAGATGGTTAGAATTCAAAAACGTATACCAGAAAAGCCGAAGGGTTCGAACTTTGACCATAGTAATTGTGATTTCTTACCTGGGTGCATTTCAAAACACCAGAGAATCCAGCATGAGTCCCATTGGAAAGTCCGTCTTCTTCAAGTTGTTTGGTCTTGTAGATTCCTTTAGGCTTGCCACCAAGCCTATAACGCTAAGACATCCCAGGTCAGAATCAAATTATTCAGAAGAGAGATTTTGTATACATGGAAGGTACTTATCAGATCTAACCGCCACATACCTTGAAAGGAAGGCTAGCAATTCCTCTCGGTGAGCACTGAGGTTTCACTGATCAATTCCATGGCTTCTGTGTGTAACAAACCTTTAAGCATCAACAAGAAAATAAGAATATAGATTAAATCTAAAGAAGTAGCCCTGAGAAAATAGTAAAGAAAATGAAAAAGAAAAAGAAAAAGAAAAAGAAAAAAAGACTAAGATAAACAATTAGAAATGGACTGCAAAGAGACAAAGAAAAACCAGAGAACTCACTAGAGAAAACAGAGTTTTAGAGAAGAAATGAGAAGCAATGGAGTGAGTAGGCCTTGCTTGAGTGAGTTTATAATCTATCACCTACTAATAAATTTAGAGAAATGATATGTCCACGACATTTTCACAACAGTTTTACAATAAATATTAAGTGGCAGGTTGTTACTGGTTGTTATTGTTAGGGTAAAAAAGTAATCTTAATATTTGGTTCAAATTTGAACCAATAACAACTATCCACCTATGATTTGTTGTGAGAATGTTGTAAAAATGTTGTGGACGTAGCACATCTCATAAATTTATATCCCTGCACTTCCTTTTTGTCACACTTATGACTTATCATTTACTTAAAAGAAAAAGAGGAGTTTGAGTGTTCTAACTATCATTAATGGTTGTCATGGAAAATACCACTTTTTTATATATAAAAAATAACTAATAACTTCATTCAAAACCTTTGAGCCTTAATACTGTATGAAAATCATCCCAACATGCTCTAGGGGCACAATATAACCTTAAATACATTCAACTCAAAATCATGATTAGAATTGTTAGGACATATGTGGCTCATCTTGTTTTGAACATATGTCATTATTTTATGTAATTGGCTTATCCTTTGACAAAACACAATTTACTTATAATTGGGTAGATTTAGGATGTGTTTAACGCTTCAAGAAACTGTGTTTTAAGATCAAGTGTTGAAGTAATCAAGTCTGTCCAAGAAACAAGCGGGAAAGTGCAAGTTACTAAATCTCGACGCCTAGTCTCGACACATGCATCTATCGAGATTTAGAAGCTGTTTTAGCCATGAGGCTTGACAGCTTCTTGACAGATCTTCGACACCTCTATCTGTCGAGATTTAAGAAAAATAGATTCTAAGTTCTGTTTTGATTCCAATCCGTGAATGTGTCTTTGGGACTTCTTTTTTTCTAACCTTAGACATATAAAAGGATTATTTTAAGGGCCGTCTAAGAGAGCACAAGTACACAAGTTGCACAAGCATTGAAAAATCTTTTTTCAAGCTATTTGTGATCCGAGACAAAGTTCATGCCCTAGTTCATCTCTTTCTTGTGAAGAAGTTGCTGTGTAATGTACACCGTAGGGTTTTGTAATCGAGCATTTTCTTGATCTTCATTGTGTGGATGAATTGAAAAAGTTTGCAGCCAACAACTCTCTCTCTAGTTGGTGAATTGAAGTCACGTACTGGGATCCGCGCAATTGGTTAGTCACGTACTGGGAGCCGTGCATCAAAAGGAGAAACTATCACTACAGAACAAGTCTAATTGGGTATTGGGGTAAGGGTTCAACTGTAGGTTAGTAAGGTACTGAGATTCCTTTACTTATAACCGCTTGTTGTGATAATAGTAGAGTTTCGGGAGTGGTGACCTTAAATCACCCGGTGGAGTTTTTGCTGTCAGGTTTTCCCCATTCGTAAACAAATCACCATGTTATTTATTTTCTGCTGCATACTTTAGATTATTGGTGATTTGTTTGTGCTATCACGCTATTTGCATGATAATTTGATTAATTAATAACTTGACTAATTAATCAACTTAATTGATCACAAGGGGTCAACGCGTTTGTGGCCTATCAAGAATCATTGTACTACTTAAGAAAAAAAAAAAGGGCAACCAACTCCTCTGGTTCTTAAAAATAAAATATTTGGTCCTTGAAGTTTAGAAGGTTGCAATTAAGTCCCCTAATAATTTTAGTGGCAACACTACAAAAAAAAGGTTCTATAGCCGCGTTTTAAAAACGCGACTATAGGTCAGAAAAACGTGGCCATAGACCCCTCAGGCCTATAGCCACGTTTTTTTAGGCCGTTTTTTTAGCCGTGGCTATAGGCCAGGTCCTATGGCCACGTTTTCCTAGCCGTGGCTATAGACTAGGATCAATGGCCACATTTTTTAAACCGTGGCTATAGGTCAATCTATAGCCGCGTTTAAGGCGTGGCTATAGGTCAAGTGTGAATTGCCCAGATGAGCAAATTAGTCGCGTCAAAAATGCAACCATAGTTTAAGCTAAAGCCATGTTTTAAAGAATGCGGCTTTATTCCAATGGAAAAGGCCGCGTTTTAAAAACGCAGCTTCAACCATAACTATGGCCGCGTTTTTAAAACGCGACCTTTTTCCTGGGGATAAAGCCACATTTTTAAAAATGTGGCTTTAGCTTAAACTATGGCCGCATTTATGACGCGGCTAATTTGCTCTTCCCAGCCATCAACATTTGACCTATAGCCGCGTTTCAAAAACGTGGCTATAGACTTTTTTTTTTTTTTTTTTTCAATATTTCAGGCCAAATATTTATAAACGCTGCTATAAATTTTATAAACGCTACTATAAAAATCCTGTCACACACACAATTCCAGCTTGTGTTTCCTCTCCCAACTTGTTGCATGCAACAAAAATAATAAGTTGGAATTTCAAAGGAATATGAAGTACAAGCATCATTGCAAGAAAGTTCAATACAACAACAATTCAGCCCAGGAAAGTTTTCAAATTCATTTGACTCAAAAAGTTGCAACAAGCAACAACATATGATTTTGCAAAACTTCAACTGCAAAGATTACGCAACTGCACAAAAGGGTGTCTTCCCATCTCCAAGCTCTTCTCTACAAGATAGCTTTTAAATAAAGGATCAAATTCACGTTTTTACAACCCGAAGCAACTAAATAATTCAGCAAAGTTCAAGCAAAATAATTCAGCAAAATAATAATGAAACGTTTGAATAGTTTTATGCGTGCATCACACTAATAATGAAACATTTGTAGTGTGCTTCATGCGTGCATGAAAAATTGAGTTAGAGTAAAGAGGCATTTAATTCGTGTTATCACACTAAATGAATGGAGGTTGATGGAGGAAAATACGCATATCTTAAAAGAGAAGCCAAGGCAAATGTGAGTGCCATTTCACTATATTCTCCTTCAATATTTGAGCCAGAATACCGTTGTGTGCATTTTGGCACTTTAAGAAATATGATAGAATTTAAATCTATGTTTGGATATAAAATTAGCATCAAAATAAGTTTCATGGTAATGTGTGAGCGTGTTTGAGACAACAAAAATTTCATTAATAGTCATCCAATCAATGTGAACGCCATAATTATTTTAAATAAACCATCAAATTCATGTTTTCACAACCCGAAGCAACTAAATTCAAGGCATTATAACTTTCAAATTTCAATCAAAATAATTCAGCAAAAAATTAAAATTTGATCAAGCCTACATCAAAATAATTCAGCATGAATGTTCCATAACATACTCAACATTCACACCCATCAAGTACAAGACATACAAAAAAACAGTTTTATCAACCAGAGATCAAATCAAACACCAAAAGAACTAAGATTTAACAGCACAATTTTGTAGAACCCATTGATCGGACCTCAATTACACATACTACTACCACATCCAAAGTTCAAGAAACCCAACAAAATAAACAGCATTATTACTCCATACCCATTACATTTCAACCAAAATTAATTCATGACATACTCTACATATATATATATATATATATATATATATATATACAGCAGCTAAAGACACTCTAAAATGCAACAGTATTGAGATTTGACAACTTTTCAGCAAGATTGTTTAAATGTTATGATATTTGTGACAGGTCTATTTTTTTTTTTTTTTTTTTCTATTTTATCATTCTAATCACCTAAGAACAGTACGAAACAAAGGAGTCAAACGCAACACAATCTCAAATGCAATGCAAATTCCATATATTTCATACACATTTCATGTTTATAATTACACCAACTAGGAAGTGTCTATAACTTCACTCAGAAACAAACTCATCACAAGCAATACAAATTTCATAAAATACCCAATTCATGTATCTCCGTAATTAATTTAGCAAGCATATACTCCACTCTTAACTCATAAATAATCCCATGAAAAACATCACACTCAAAACCAATATAAATTTCATATCATTCCCTATGCATGTCTCTTCCTAGACAACTTAGCAAGTATAAACTTCTATCATCTCTCTTACACAAGCTCACTCAAAAGTAATACAAATTCCTTTGAATACCAAATTCATGTTTTTCCTAAACAACAACAAAAAGAAATGTTTTAAAAGTGTTGATATACCTGGAAGTTTTGAAGGTACTGAGGCTAACCATGTCCTCTCTAATAGGTCCTAGTGTGCTCCAAAAGCCTGTCAACAAGCGTAGACTTCCCATTATCAACATGAGCGACAATAGAAAGTTGCCTATCCAACAAAATTACGTACTTCAAACAAGCAAATAACAAAGAAAAGAAAAACCAAAACTTACCAAACAGTAATTATATATTTCAAACTCACAGTGACAAAGAGCAGAGGCTTCACTATTTAATCCTCTTGGTCGTTCTTCTATGTTGTTAAAGCATCTTTCTAGGCACATACAAGTACAAAAGATACAACTACTAAGTTTTTTGTTCACCTAAAATATTGTCTACAATATAATAATAATAACAATATAGTAGTATTCCTTCATGAACAACCAAAAAGTAATGCACCTATGTACAATCACAAAATATCCACGAAGAGTCCCATTTAGATGCAGTGCTTCCCTGAATATATTAAACACATTGTATTAGTATCACGTAACCATCAATTCATTGCAATAAACATGCAATTTGGACCATTAAACCCCAAATCAACATTTTTAGTACCTGAGAACTCCTTGCAGCACTTAGAAGTGGGCCTAATTCATTTAGCACATATCCCATTTGACTCATCACCTCCATCATTTCTTCTTTATGCTTTGCTTCTGTGTCAGCAATTGCTTGGGCGAGTTCTGCCTTATGTTGCTCACGTAATTCCGCGATTTGGGTCTGATGCCTCTCCTCTACCTCGGCAAGTTTGTCCCTCAATGTCTGCTGCGAAGTTTCCAATTCAATCATCCGATGCGCCGTTTCAATGGACGACGGTGGAGGCAATGTATAGCATGAGCGGTTGGACGCATTTCTTTCTAATGGGGTAGGTCCAAAACCCACCCCATGAACACGTCCAGAGCGTTCTGCCCCCATCACTTGGGTAAACGCATCATCTTTTGCCCATAGGATTCCTTTCTGCCGCGATCCTTCTAGTGAGCTCCCACCATTTAAAATTTCAGTTATTTTTTTCTGTTTTCACACAAGAACCAAATAACATATTACTTGCTATAAAAAATTCACGCACAAAATACAAAATAAATAACAAGGTTATGATATACGGCTTACAATCTTCTCCCCCACTTCAGGGGTAACAGGATGCCCATCTTTGGTGCTGTATACTTTCGCAAAAAGAACTACACGCTCCATTGCTTGCCCACTTTCTTTTGCCTACATCATATTCAACATTCTCATTACAAGTAATAAAGTAAGGATTATGTTCATGATCTGAAGTGGCAATTGACAACGATAAATGTTAAATGGAATTTGGGACATAACATGCAATATAATGTAAACTAAAATAAAAATCATTACATTATTACGTTCAACCTATTTAAAAGTTTTGTTGTTTTTTTTTATGCTTTTCTATTTACTATGAAGTGGTTTTGGTCCCTAGCAAGGCCCATCACAAAGTTCTATATATTGGCTACTACCCCAACCCAATTTGCTTCACTCAACTTCCACACATTTCCTCTCTCACTTGTCTTTGCTGTCAAAGGAAAAAATTTTATTGAAATCATTGAGGTCTCCTACCTCTTTACTCCATTTCATTTTTTACTAAAAGTCTCAATTTTGCTAAAACTACACACACAGAACCAATGTCACAAAACAAAATTTTCTTTTAATATGTTGTTCCAAAGAAAGACAACACTTAATGGTTCAAAAACAGATTTTGGAAAAAGTACATTCTATCCCCATGTCAATACTCCTATCTGTACTGAACAACAACAAAGTCTGTGTACTTCTATATTACATCCATGCATTGTTTTTTTTCTCCCTTCCATCCACAAGTTAAATGAGCTTAAGTTTACATGCAGGTCAAATATTTTTGTAATCAATCATGTGATGTGCATGTCTATGACTGAAAACCATCAACTACGCATCCTAGAATTGTACCTTAAACATAGTAACGCATTATCACTCTGCATTAATCACTCCTTATATGATAAATGCATGCACCTATGTGCATATGCATGCCAATTGTTACGGAATTTTACTAATGAACATAGCAATGCTAAAAATTTCATATTAATTCACACAAAATGCTCAAATTCTTCAGTAACTTACTTTCATCAAACTCTTTATATTTTTTACATTTGAATCTAAAGTTGTACAAAATTAAAACCCTGGAAAGTTGTTGTATAATGCATTTCTTACCATATCGTCCGCAGTTTAGGCAAAACTTATAGGTCCTGACCTTGCTATCTCCTTTTGTTTACCACGACTGACCTTGTTCGTACCACTTAATGTCTATGAAAACATTCCCACCAACAAAAGAAAAAAAAAAATCAGTTACATCAACTGTACTTGGCAACATGAGTATACCCCATCACATGTATATTACCACTAAAAGAAAATAGAGCAAGAAAATAGCATTACCCGAGTGTCTTGATGAAACCAATAGTCAACTAGCTGAAGAAACTGCTGCTCATCAGCCCATAGTGGTTTCTTTGCAATGACATCTGCTTTCGACACATCATCTTTGTAGCATTTCCTTTTCAACTTGCTTCTTCAATTCCTCCTCAATTCCCCCAATTGGTGCATTGCCTAGGCCATTTGATCAGCTGGTTGGATAATTTCTGGATCAATGATCCATCGTTTCTGAAAGGCAAAAATTGAGTTAGCAGTACAATAGTCCACCCTACTGAAATGCAAAATTTTACCACACACATGGCTGTAAATAATATTTAAGAGTAGCTTAATCTCATACTACCTCAATTTCTATCCAACAATCAACTTTGTGGCTAGTCGGGACAATTGTCCAAGCAGTTGGCACAAGTGGGCAAAAGACGTGACTAAGGCAAAAAGTGCCTAACCACCTTTTGAATGTTTTTTCGCTGTCCCCAATTGGTTGGCCTTGTGCATTTAACTCACATTTAATTTTCATGTTAGCTGGAAGGCTCCATATTCGCTGCAACAACGTATTCCCATGCTTTTTATGCAAATTATTGGCTTCTGGGGTTTCTTGAACTAAATCGTCTGCATACAGGAAACCACCATTACGAATGAAATTTCAAAGTTCACAATTAGAGAGAAGTTACTGTATATAGCTCAAGTGCTCAACTAAAATCAGTATGCGCAAAGGTAATTGTGGACATCTTGTTTTTAACTAAATCGTTTTGTTATTTTCATTGAAACTCTAATTAATCTCAACTATTGCAATTTAACAAATCTTTTGAAAATTAAAGTTTCAAGTGTGAAAACTCAGTTAGAATCATCAGTTGTCTAATATTTGCTTATTTTACTAGTAATATATTATATATGTCACAAGCATAGAGTCGTACACGGAAGGAAAGAATCATAAAGAAGCATATATGCTATTACTCAAAGAAAGAAAGTTATACTAAGTTCGTCTAGCTACCTAGAATAAATAACTTTTTATTAAAATCCCAAATGCAACAACAATCTAAATTAATTCGTTCTGATAAAAGTTACAACGTAAAGTCATTTTTGTTCCAACAAAAATTATTGTTGCGGTAAAGTCAGAACATAAAGTCAGAGCAAGGTTGTTGAGGGAGCTAACTACCATTCATTCTTATTTATTGCTATAATGTTGAGAAGAACCTACCATTCATTTTACTTCACTAAACTCAACAAAATGGATCTCACTTTACCCTCAAATGTATTAGTAACTACACAAGTTCGAAGATCCAAGAAACACATTAAGACATACTTTATCCTATTTCAAAAAAAAAAAAAAAAAGAGTTTATCCTATAGATTATTATCATGTGAGAAGATCAGCCGCAACGTACCATTGAATCAAATAAACTATGTATTTCTCTATCACATCTGTCCAAACGAAAAAAAAAAAACCAAAAAATTAAAAAACTATGTACTTAACGTTTGGGCCTCCTCTATTTCTCTTGTCCTTATGAAAAGAAAATACTATATGATAACTTTAACATGAAACTGAAGAAAGTACAAAAATATAAACAACAAGGTACTCAACCATTATGCTTCTCCCCCCCCCCCCCCAAGAAAAAAGGACCCTCCAACTGCAAGCCAACCTTGATTATGTGTGGCTTAGTTTTTCACTTACTTGTAAATGAAACTAAATGGCAAGTTTGGATAAGGCTTTCCCAATCATTCTATATATATGTAAGCTATTAATTGTTTCATAATAAAAGTTCAAACAGCAAGCAACATACTATTAGTGAAGAATGTTGCCCACTGGTTCAAGTAAAGCCTTTTAGTATATTGCCATTATAGTACTTGGAGGTTGCGTCTCATCATCATCAGTTGCATCCCCTCTTGCCTGATCAGCCACTAAGGCAGCCTCCAGCTCCTCCAGCACGCTCTGTTGTGAACGTTCATTTCCTTCGCCAACTTCAACAACCGTCAATCCCCATTGTCTTCTCATTGCGACGGCCAACAACAGGAAAATTATGCGTCAAGCAATAAATATCAAACGCTACATTTGGAAACATGTAAACTACCTGCGAGTTGTGTCCCATCAGCACTTGCATCCGCTCTTGCTTGCTCAACGGTACGAGCGGCCTCCCGCTCCTCCTCCCGTTGCTGTCCTGAACGTGACAATCCTTCGCCAACTTGAACATACTGAAGTTGACTTTTCCTTTCCATTCCTACGTTCAAAAACTTTAGCACACAAAGAAAATGTTAATTATAGACAACAATCAATTGATTATAATGTAAGTGACAAAGACAAAGTAAATTAACTCATTTTAATATCTAATAATATATAGACACATATATCGAAGTTTAACAGCTTCTCTTTGCCAAACACTTACACAAAGACAAAATGAAACCCTAACACCACACGAACATATATCCAAGTTCATAACAAATGAATTTCAAATTCAATTGTGAAAAAGGGCAGGAATTGGATGCATAATAAGTAAAAAATTCTAGGAATTAATAACATTAAGGTTTCATGAACAAAGGATTCAAATACTACACAAAGGCATTCCAACAAATTCATGATGCCATACATTTTCATTAATAACTGTAACATCCAACCACATAATACACCACTAAACTATTACACTACTCAGCGTCAGTGTACTCCTCGTTGTCGTCTTCATTGTCGGACTCATCGTCAATAAACTCACAATCGTCTAAGTTGTCCATTTTATGAAGATCTCTTTCAGCAATGATAAAGGCATCAACTATCATTCCCTCTACATCATCCCGAGCCCAACCAAGGTTGTCACTCACAACCTCATTAGTACTTACATTGTACGGAACATTCTCAGAAAAATTATATGTGTCATCCTCGTCACGTTGGGGACCAATACCGGCATCAAACACATCTCTAGCTTTAGTTTTGACAACAACATACCAATCCTTGTGTCTTTTATCTTTCACATAAAATACTTGTGTAGCTTGAGATGCTAAGACATACGGTTCATCCATCATTTCATCCCCACCATGTATGAAGTGTGTAAAGTTCACCATAGGAAACCCAAATTCATCAGTCTTATATCCTCTCCTATTTTGGTCATCAACTCATTTACACTTGAATAACACATATTTGATATTGTCAGAATAATTCAACTCAATTATATCACTTAAAACACCATAGTACGTAATGCCACCATCAGTGGCGACACTAACTCCACTATTTTGCATTTTTCTATTTGCCTCATCATGTACAATCCTAAATTGTAAGCCATTTATGACATAATGCTTCAGCTGCTTTACATAATTATATGGCCATTTGGACAGTGCAGCAAGGGTATCACTAACTCCCTCCCTTTCCCTATCAGCAGTATTCAATGACATCACCTAACATATCAAAACAAAATTATTCATATTAATACAAGTAACCATATTTGGGATAGTGTTACAAGTTTAAGAAATTGAAACTGTCATACGTACGTGACACCTAAACCAACTACAAAAGTTCTCCATGTGGTGCTTATATATAATGACCTCGGATATACGATGGTGGCCTTTTCGGAGTTCGTCCTCTGTCAATCTTTTGTGCATCCTGTGCAGAAAATTGTATTAGGGTTAATAGACCTAATGTACAATAGATTAACGTGCAGTCATATTGGTATATGTAGTACTTACTTACGAAAGGGGTTGATGTTTTCAGAATTGAATAAAACATAGCGATAGGCTTGGGTCCACTCTTTATTGCTTAGTGTCATGATCGAAACAACCCCTGTGGACTCCTCAATCGTCCTGGTGGGTCGATTAAATATAGTTTCAACTCCTTCCATATACCGTGAACAAAATGTTAAGCACTCCTCTACTATGTATCCTTCAGCAATAGACCCTTCTAGAGCAGCTCTATTTCATACGTAAGACTTAAGGCGTCCAAGGTACCTATGAAGGAATGATAAGATTAGTGATTGGCCATGGTTATTCGAATGCACAGATGAAGCTCATAGTTGATCAATAATATTACATACGTCTTACCTCTCAATGGGATACATCCAACGATAGTGCACTGGACCAATAATCTTGGCTTCAGCAGCTAAGTGCATGACCAAATGTACCATCACAGTAAAGAATGATGGAGGAAATATCTTTTCCAATTCACACAATGTCACTGCAATGTCTGCCTCAACAGCCGCAATATCTGAAACCCTAACAGTTTTGGAACAAATTTCTTTGAAGAAGCAAGCTAACTTTATTAAAAGCCTACTAACATGAGATGGCAAAGACCCGCATAATGCTATGGGAAAAAGTTGCTGCATCAAGATGTGATTATCATGACTCTCCAAACTAGAAATTTTGTGTTCTTTCATATTCACACGGTGTGAAATATTGGAAGCGTACCCATCAGGCACTGTTACGTCCTTCAAAACTTGCAAGAAACTATCTCTCTCCGATGAAGTCATATGAAAACAAGCGGGCGGTATAGTGTACTTATCATCACTTCTTCGTTGTAGGTGAAGTACAATCCTTATCCCCATGTTCGCCAAGTCAAGTCGTGTCTTATAATTATCCTTTGTTTGATCCTTCAAGTTCAATAGTGTGCTAAGTATATTGTCCATCACATTCTTCTCTATATACATCACATCAAGATTGTGTCGCAACTTGTGATCCTCCCAATACGAAAAGGTGAAAAATATACTTCTCTTCTTCCAACCAGTTTGATCCGCCTCTCCTCTTTTTCTTTTATTGTAAGTAAGTTGACATTTTCTTCCCAGACAACATCCAGCTAAATGTTCAGTGTCCAGAATAATCTGTGACGCAACTGGTGGTACAGGAGCCAAGTGCATATCATTAGATCCATCAAATAACATACATTCTTTCCGAAAATTGTGGTTAAGATCCAACCATCGCCTATGTCCCATGTAACAGAATTTGTGGCCATTTTTCAAATATCGAGAGTCGGTCTCCACGGCACAAGAAGGACACGCCAACCCACCTTTGGTACTCCAACCCGACAAATCTGCGTATGCAGGAAAATCATTTATAGTCCACATCAATGCTGCACACAATTGGAATATTTCTTTTGAAGATGCATCATATGCCTGTACTCCAACATCCCATAACTCCCTTAGTTCTTCTACTAACGGTTGCAAGTACACATCTATAGCAATCCTTGGTGAGGTAGGACCTGGAATAATCATTGATAGAATCAAAGATGAGCGTTTCATGCACAGCCAAGGTGGGAGATTGTAAGGGACCAACATGATAGGCCATGTACTATGACTAGTACTCATAATTCCAAAGGGGTTGAACCCATCCGCAGCTAATCCAAGTCTGATATTACGAGGGTCAGATGAGAACTCTAAATGCTTAGTGTCAAACATTTTCCATGCCTTTGAGTCAGCAGGATGCCGCATAACCCCATCATTAGTACGACCATTAACATGCCATTTCATAGAACTAGCCAAATCAGGTGAAAGAAATAACTGCTGCAATCTTGGCTTTAAAGGGAAACATCGTAAGATCTTTGCAGCTTTCTTCTTTCCCTTATTGGATGAAGCATTCTTACTAGCAACAGATGCCTCATTTGTTTTCCACCTTGAAGCGTTACAACAAGGACACGACTTAAGGTTAACATTGTCCTTCCAAAACAGCATGCAGTCATTGGGACAAGCATGAATCTTCTCATAACCTAATCCCAAGTCTCGGATTATCTTCTTAACCTCGTAATGGTCTTTTGGCAACTTGGCATCTAAAGGAAGTAAATCCTTCAAAACTTGAAGCAACAAAGTAAATGACTTGTTCGTCCAACCACACAGAGTCTTTAACTGGAACAACACGACAATGGCTGAGAAAATGCTAAATTTTGTACAACCATCATATAAAGGTTTCTTTACATCATCTATCATCTTGTAAAACTTCTTGGCCTCATCATTCATATTGTTAGCCACATGTTGCACAGATGGACCTTCTTCCATTGGTTCAGGTGCCATTTCATACGGGGGGCACAAATCGTGCAACATCCCACGAAAATCACCATATTCATTTAGGATTTCTTGCACATGAGAGCTCTCACATTCGGTAGCCGTCATAGCAGCCGCCGATTCCCCATGAAATTTCCAAACTTTGTAATTGTTAAGCATCCCCGAACCCCAACAATGATCACGTGCCACATTTAGCGGTACTAAAATCAAATTCACACATTTTGCACAAGGACACAAGATCTTCCCATTGCGCACAAATAGAGAGGCAAATTCCACAAATTTTGCTACACCTTCAAAATATTCACTTGAACCCCTCTTCTTGTCCATCCAACTTTTATCCATTACGACACAATATTTACAGAATTTTACCTACACCAAGATTTGTTACTACGAAGGTAATAATTATTATATGAAATTTATTTTTGATTTGTTAAGAATAGACATACGCAAGTATGCTTAAAACAACTTATAACATATAACACTTATCGTAAACTGACTCAATGTGATAAGTTGTAAAAGTTCTTCTAAAAGTGTTTTACAAAAATATATTAACAAATACCCAATTCATGTAATTGTAATAATTATTAACTCCGTAATAAACTGAAAGTTCGTAATACGATGATGCTCATTTACTTGGGTCATTGGGCAAGAGTGAGTTGAAAAAAGTTTGGTTGACAATTTAAACTGTAATGATGTTGTTTGAATATGTGTTGAGTAACCAGTGTTGATGCTATAGTGTAATGTTGGTTTTACTTCAAACATTTACTTCAAAATGACCTACATGAACGTAATCCATGAACAATGCCTAGATAAAGGACTCATTATCTTTGCTTTCTGTTGTACACAATGTCATCACAGAAGTAAATAAGTTGTCACACCCAATAAATGACAAAAAGTCCGTACGGTTTGAAAAGGAAAGTAATTCATACCACTTGGCTGTTCTTGTCTAAAAGAAGCAAGGAAAAAACTCTTCCCCAACTTGCAATCCACAAAATTTCCATCACACATATTACTGTTAGCAAGGGTTCATCCAATTGAAGCAGTTTAACAAGAATAAGAAATTAATAAAAGTGTTAAACAAGGTGAAAAATCACATGTAACATCATATAAATGATAACAATTTGCTTCTTTCCTAATGGAGTCTAGAAGCCTTTTTTTGTTATGTATTTGTCATATGAAATCTGATTAACATTCTCCTTCCATTTTCTGTAAGTACCCATGGCATAATTTATAAGGCTACTTAAATTTCCATACTATAGATGAGTTGTTGAGAATATGAGTAATAATCAATTTCTCCTTTAAATAATAGGGAGTAAGACGTGGTCTTACTCCTTTGTCTATTCAGTAGCCTTTGACTTGCTTATGAGTAAGTATTTTAAACAGAAAACATGGTCACATAATAACATTATTTTTGGCTACATTTAACAAAGATAACTACTGTAGAAAAGGGAATGCATCATTGATGTTTTCTAGATATGAGTTATTATCATCATATAACTATTGTAGAAAAGTGAATGCATCACTGATGTTTCACTGATGTTTCACAGATATGAGTCATTATAAAACAATTTTAAAAATCAAAGATTGTGATGGGCCCATATGTGAGTTTGTATGCTAATTAGGAATGTTGTGAATTAATTATGGTATTTTGTCTTGTTTTTTTGGGTGATTCAAAGAACATTATTAATGCTTTAAATATATTGGTTTTAATCTTTCTTCTGTTCATCATTTAATGTCAACACACTTTGTCTATAGCTGGCTCTCTAGTGAGTTTTTCCTTCTCTCTTACTAGGTGGTAGGGCAATGTTATAGCCCATGCTTTAGCTAGGGGAATCAATTGTTCTTGTTTTCCATTCTTAGTTTGGATGGTGGTGGTGGTCGTGGTGGGTGCGAGTGGAGGTAAATACAAAGAACGAAATAATAGAAACTAAGAAAGGGGAGAACATGAAGAGAGGGCACAGATGAATGACATATCAATTTTTGTGAGCATTGGAATCAACGATCACATTTAAAAGTATTGCACGTATTGCATGGATCTCAATCCTCGAAGAAGATATACCATTAATTTGTGCATATATCTCTCATCTCACATAAAAGTGGACCTCACGTGTGGGTCTACTTCCATTTGAAAGAAAGGAAACATATACTACATACATGGTGTATTTTCTGTAATCCTCCCCCATAATCTATTTATTAGTAAACCAAAATAAAATTAGCACTAACATCAATGACTCTAGTTTAACTCTAACATAGTCACACTTTGAACTTTGAGTTCTGGAAACTCAACTAAAAAATTAGTGTGCAAACTCCATTTTGTTTATGGGCACCACATTTTTTTGAGTTTCCGGCGATGAAAACTGAGTTATAGATCTAAAGAACTAGTGCATGTTACAACTCTCCGACTAATTCTCTGGGCGAAGTTCTAAGTTTTAACACAACATTTTGACCATGCCTAAATATTGTGAGGCACATCTTTAATTGATTGGTACAATTTTGGGCCTGAGTACTACACCATTTCTAAGCTGACTAAATGTCAACCAGCCTCAACAAAAACATAGTAAAGCCCACCTAAAACCCTCTTGCACGAGGTTCAACTATTTGTCCAAAAATTGTACAAATGAACAATGTTTAAATATTCATAGTAAGCCACTATTCATGTTCACCAACACATCAAGTACAAAACTTTTTTATTTCTTTTCTCACGTATGACTCTCTCTCTCCCTGTCATTCATCATGAGCAACGATCTTCATTTGGTGGTTTGTGCCAGTAATGGTGCCAAGAAGTTGTGGGAAGATAATAATAGTAACAAGTGAAAGAGAAGGGAGAGAAACAATATATTTAAATAAAGTAGAAAGATAAACATTACGTATAATGTAAATTTGCAAAACTAACAAAATGAGATCTATAGACCAAATTTAATTAAAACTAGATTGAGGCCAATATGAAATACTCTAATTTGGGAATAGCTTATTTTTCAACTATTACTTCAAAAATCTTGAAGAATATTGCAAAATTTGCGTTTTCAAACATCAAGAAAGGCGTACAATTTATCAAAAAAAAAAAAAAAAACAAAGAAAGGCCTACAAGTACTTTTTAAGGGGTTACAAGACTTTTTTTTTTTTTTTAATAAAGATACAAGATCTCGCCAATTCAACTTAAGTGTTTATTTGATAGTAATCTATTTTTTTTTTTTTTTTTTTAGCTTATTTGCATAGTATTTGTCAAATATATTTTTTTAGTAACATTTATAGTTAACATGTGACAAAAAGTTTAAAGTCAAAAACTCGGTTTTGTATTATAAAAAAAAAATCTGAGGCAGCAAAAAACTAATAGCACACAAGCAAAAGTCAAACGTTCTCTTATACAAAACAATTTAAAATTAGCAACAGTTAAAAATCTGTTATCAGTTGAGACCTTGCTGCAAGGAATAACATAAAGAAAGTCAGAATCAAAGAATAACCATAGAAGCCATCTTGACCAAAATTTAAAACTAGTTTTTTCCGAGAAATATAGATGTGAAAACATGACTCCGTAAAATATTTTTTTGACAGAATACAAATTTGAAAAATAAAAATCTAAAGCTTCCTTTTTGTAAAAATATTATATCTTGTTTAATTAATTTTGAACCGATTTTCTAAACCTTACAAGAATGAAATAAATTAATACAAGTTATACTTTACATAATTGGTATAGTTCTATGACATGCCAAACATCTCCTAGAGGCCATTTCCTTGCTTTTAGCACTCATCATTCAAACTTAGGTAAACATAGTCAATTCCCCTTCGAACATATATGTATGCAAATTGGAAGAGTAATTAGGTTTTGGAACAAAAATGCTTGCGTCTTAATAAAGATATCATATCACTTTTATTTAACCATTTTATATTTTTTGAATTTCTATAATCTTTATGTATTACAATTCTGATGATGTATGTTAATTTATATAAATACAATACATACAAGTCTCTAGTCTCTACTTGTTATAATATATACAGTACTTTCTAAGAGTGGACGTTTGGATCCGAATTCAATTCAATTAACTAAGATGAAATAAATTAGAATTGGAAATGGAATTACGAAATCAAAATTTATTTATTTTTTAAATAAATTTATTTTATAATCCAATTTGTTTGTTTGGAACCAAAAAAAAAAAAAAAAAAATTGAAATAGAATTTAATTTTCACTTGATATTTGAAACAGATGAGTTGCATTAGATAAAATCCTCCAAACTACTGCCACTAGCCCACAGCATTTATTTGCTATCCAAGCTTGTAAAAATAAATAAATAAATAAATGCTGGAGAGAAGAGTTTAATTATTCACATTTAATATTTTTGGAGAGAAAGAGATGTTTTATTAATTCATTTTGGTACCCAATAAACCTTTTTTTTGTCCTTTTATCATTGGTTAGAAATGATCCTACTGCTACTTGAAATAAGTTATTACTTATCCCAAAAACATTTGTTAAGATGCCATGGTAAATTAATATTTATCCTTAAAACTTTTACTTTTGCTTTAGAAACATTTGAATAAAAAAAAAAATTAATTTTTAAGAACTAGTAAATTCAATCATTAAACACATACATAGTTACAAATCTAGTCATTATTTAATGATTTATGAATGTTAAATTACTGATTATGTAAAATTTTAAACTATAAGAAAATGATAAATTTAATCATTTAACCATAATTTTAATACTCTCGGTCATATGTGGACCTAAACTCTCCCCCTTAACAAGTAGGGCCTAAGACGTGAAGTTTTTGAGATTTTAAATAGGAGGTAAAATAGAGGTAGTGATTGAATTCAAAATTTCTAACTTTATTGCCATGTTAAATTATTGTTTTACCTAAAAAAGAAAACTTTAGCTATTAAGAAATAGTGAATTTAATTATTTAACCATAATTCTGACAATGGACTAATAATATAAGTTGAATAGCAAACTATTGAGTAAGATTTTAATTAGTCTTTTTTGGAATTCTGGTTTTCACAAGTTGTGTGATCTATGCATCACCAAAAAAATGTACTTCATTCTTTATTGTCGAATTGTGAGCAGTGTTATTAGACTCACTCCTCCTCAAAATCAATTGGTGTTAAGGAAGACACACTCAAGTCTTTTATGGCATTCCACATTGCACCCCTGATAACAACTCTGCAACTCAAACCCATGACCTTAACTATGATACCATTTTTTTTTTCTTTTAATTCCAATTATAACAAGTGAAAACTTTTTGTTCTCATTTTTTTTTTCTTTTGCTTTCCACTAGATATTGTAGGTTGCCTCTTCTTTTTTTCTTCTTTTTTTGGTTTAGATGTGATTTTTTTTCTGAACATGATTTATTTTTTTTATTAAGTTTGGGTGATTGTATTTTTCTTGGTTGTTTGTCATTTTTCTTTAATTGGGCATCATTTTTAAGTTTTAACAAGGGTATATGAGTGAATTTACATAAACTTACTTTTTCTATCCCTCCACTTTTTCACTCCCTACCAAAAAAAAAAAAAAAATGAGAAAAATTACAATATTTTCTATCCTTCTACTTTTCCATCCTCCCACCATTTTTTACCCTCCTACTTTTCCACTTCTCGAACCAAATGGACTCTAAAACTTGTAAAGCCAATCTATGCATATGCCAAAACTTTGCCTATAAAGATGGTCCCCCCCCCCCCCCCCCCCACCCTTTATATGTGTTTGTAATTTCATATATATTTTTGAGATCCTTGTGTTCTCTTAACACTAACAACAAATATTTTTCCTAATTTTTATTTAATTGTGCAAATATCATAATCGGAAAAGTCTCATCTTGACCAAAATAAGCATATTTCAATGTAGAAGGCATATGGCAACTGTTTTGAGAATTGGACCAGCCAGTTCAATTGATTGAGTTGGGAACCGAACAGGTAAAAACTAGAATAACAACCACAAAACTGGTCAAGAACTGGGGAAAAGAAGAAAATTGGTTTCTTTTTTGGTTTTGTGACCGTTTCACCAAAGCGAAAGCTAAAAGACATTTTCTATATACATTATGAAGTTTAATTCTGAAACTAAAGGATACATGTTACAATGACACTTATTACATTTCAAATCACAGTACAAGCACATGTGCTACGTTCCTGTGTTTAATTGGCACGATATAGACAAACACTACTACGTGTCAAGAAATTATTTGTACATGTCAATATATTGCCAGTATACTAGACATGTTGCATATAATTTAAAATTTTGAATGAAATAAATGCATTTTTTTTGAATGGTATTTAAGATCACATTGTTATTCTTATTTATGACCACTAATTTTTAATTTGTCATTTGCCTATTTATTTTCATAATCATTCCCCTCCCAAAGGCTATTTAAGTATGTTGTTCTTAAAGTCATTGGTAATTCACTTCATGAATTATGAAGCTCTTAGATGTCTCTATCCAAGAAGCTTTTGAAAATGACCTTTGACACACACACACACACTCACTTTCTACCATGCTGTCAAAAGTAAAAATCAAGCACTAACAATACCACTATTGCAGCACTATTGGTAATTTCACTACAACTCAACATATTAGTGCTAGATGTGACTGTGAGAGTACCTAGACATAGGAATTACTAAAACTGCAAATTAAATTCAAATAAGAAAAGAAAAGAAAAAAGGAACAAGAAGCTGTTGATGGTAGCAAAAATAACGGATACATTGGACAATCAAGCAAAGTGTTTATAGAAGACAAATGTCAAAAGCTAATATAGCGTAGAAAGAAATTTGCAAAACCTATATAGGAAATGAGCCTACCAATGAAGTTGTTGACTATGTACCCTTAAAGTTTGTACTCCATGCTTGCTCCAATTCTAGCTTGCCTTCCTTAAAAGTATTGGCTAAAGTTACTCTCAAACTCAAAGTCGAACTTCAAATTGCAAATTTCATATCTTCTAGTTGTGGTGACATTTGAGGCAACAAAATAAGAAAATTAACTTTAGATGAATTTAGAGAGCATATGAAATAACTCTCCACTTTGTAAAAGATAAAAAATTTACAGAGAACAACTGAACAAGTTGAGCAACAAAGAATTGAATCTACCACACCCCCCCCCCCCCCAAAAAAAACTTCTGAAATAAAAAATGATGCTTATAAACGAAACATAAACAATACCTCTGAAATCAAGATTGTTGCTATAATGTTGGCATCAACGTTTGTGGCTATAATGTGATATATATCACATTTTGTCCACCTAATTCCATAACAAGAACATGTCATTAGATCAAATACCCAAGTACTCAAAATTGTCCCCAAAAAATGGCAGATCTACATTAATTCAGAGGGAGGCCATGCCACCCATCTTATGTTATTCCTATCGAAATTATGAACCCAACAGAGGAAAAAAAAAAAACTAAAAATCCTGAGTCTACCACTAACAACAGCAATGTGTCTAACCATAGTACTTCAGCAAGAACTTCCTGATGGCAACTCAAACTGCAAGCACTAGCAAAAATTTTGTAATGCCTGGTATTATCAATTGCTTAAAACAATTTACATTTTTTTTAGTGATCTTAAAAAGTGATGAGAGAGAGAAAGCACCAGGAGATACTCTTTTTAACCAAAAAAAAAAAAAAAAAAGCCCCTAATAACAATAATATGTTGCATTGTCAAATCGTGAGATAAACTATTTAAAAGATACAGTGAATGGAAATTGGAAGCATGGACTAATCTAGACATAGGGGAAAAAAAAAAAATTGAACACACACCATATACTGATCAAACAATTAATTCTATGATAGAATAGAAAGAAATGAACGTCCGCATGGCAGCAAAGATAGAGTCCAGAATTACTCTTTTATAACACATAAAAGTTCATGTGTGAGGCAAGTTGTATTCAGTATCAGACAAAACCTTGACTGTCAACTATATGCATCAGCTTCGATAGCAATAAACTACAATAAAACCCAACAGTAATGAGCTATTGTACTATATTAAAACCATGACCAATACTAAAACTCAAAACTATGATCGCTGAAGTTGAAGTGAATTCTTTGTGGGCCCAATACCATTAATAGAATTCTTTAGTTTAAGACCATAACAGTGAATTGTCCCGCGTGACAGCTAGACCCGCTTGTATGTTTTATTTTTCACCCTAATTTAAAAGCCATGAAAAGAAATTAATCTAAGGATACGCCAAGTACGAAGTTACTAAAGATGGACTACAAATAGAAAATCATTAGTGTTTCTATTTAAGGAAACTTCCATTTCAGTGAAAATTTCATGCAATGGGAAAAGTTAACTAATGCCCCAAGGGCAGTGGTTTAGAAACTTTTATGGTAAAAGAAAGAAGTAATTGATTTTTTTTTTGGAATCAGGGTGTAGATTCGTTGTTAATGAAAAAGTTGATCCCATGCACTTTCAATAATTTAAAAAATGACAGTGTTACGGATTCAAGAGATCTCTAAATTAACTATTCTATATCGTATTTGACAGGCCACAAACGCGTTGACCCCTTGTGATAATTTAGATTAATTAAATTAGCCCAGTTATTAATTAATCAAATTAACATGCAAATTTACGTGGCAGCACAAACAAATCACCAAACTAAGATATGCAGCGGAAAATAAATAACACGGTGATTTGTTCACGAATGGGGAAAACCCTAAGGCAAAAACCCCACCGGGTGATTTAAGGTCACCACTCCCGAAACTCCACTATTATCACAACAAGCAGTTACAAGTAAGGAATCCCAGTACCTCACCAACCTACAGTTGAACTCTTACCCCAATACCCAATTGGACTTGTTCTGTAGTGACAATTTCTCATTTTCAATGCACGGCTCCCAGTACGTGACTAACCAATGTGATGCGCGGATCCCAGTACGCGGCTTACTCCTTTTGCACGAATCCAAGTACGTGACTCACTCACCAACTTGAGGAAGAAAATGTTGGCTGCAAAGTTCTTCAAATCATCAGAGATGAACTAGGGCACGAACTTTGTCTCACAAATCACAATTTGCATGAATAGAGAAGAAGCAACTTGTGTCTTGTGATTTCTGCTTGTTGCTTGCTTTGACGGCCCTTAAAATAATCCTTTTATATGTCTAGGGTTAGGAGAAAAGAAGTCCCAAAGACACACACACGGATTGGACTTGAAACAGACTTGGAATTCTGTTTTCTTTAATTCTCGACAGATAGAGGTGTCGAGAGGTGTCGAGCCAGCTGTCGAGGCTCGGGCAAAACAGCTTCTTTAAATCTCGATAGATGTATCTGTCGAGGTAGGTGTCGAGATTTAAAAACCAGCACTTCCTTGCTTGTATCTTGGACAGACTTTGACGGCTTCAACACTTAATCTTGAACCACTGTTTCTTGAAGTGTTTAACCCATCCTAGTTCTACCCAATTACAAGTAAAGTGCGTTTTGTCTAAGGATAAGCCAACTACATAAAATAATGACATATGTTCACAAGCTTGAACAACTACATATGTCCTAACAATCTCCCCCTTTGGCAATCCGTGACAAAACCACAACATACAAATGAAGATATGAGAGAAGTCATAAATCACTCAACTCATACTCACTTGTTACATACATTAAAATCTATCCTAACACAAACTCTTGAAAAACTTTGCAAGAAGAGAGTTTATGGCAAGAAGACTTTGACAACCTGTATTTCTGAAACACTTATAAACAAAACACATCAAGGCATCTTTGTGTGAAACAGAAATAATAGATTGCATACAAGTAAAGAAACATGTGTATAAAGACAGAAAAGAAACAACACATGAAAGGTAGGTGAAAGAAACAACATACATCATCATATAGAGAAAGAGAATAAGTACAATGTATGTAAGTACATGATCAATGTATCTCTAAAAGATAAGAAAAGAAAAAAAATACATAGATCACCTCACTACATCCCTCAATCCACACTCCCCCTAACAAAAATGTCCTATGTCCTATGCTAACACTCCCCCTAAGTAGGACTACTCTCATACTAAACTACTCCCCCTTTTTGTCACGAGTGACAAAGGGTAGAGTGTCAAGTAGACATCTCATCCGATGAGCTAACATCTCCATCATCATCATCGTCTGAAGCATCATCATCATCGCCATCATCATCGGCCTCGGTCTCAGTCGACACATGAGGTGGCGGAGGAGAGACCTCTGATGCAAAGCCGCCCATGGTCGCCTGTCGCCTGGCGATGCGACCAACACGGACATTCACCTGATACAACTCGGTGGTGAGTGTATCGAGGCGAGCGTCCATGCGCTGTAACTGCGCCATGACGTCGCTCAAGGTGACGTCGCTAGAGGAGGAAGAAGCAGACGCACGAGCTGATCTGGAGGTGGTCGGACGAGTGGAAGGAGTGGCATCATCCGGCTGTCGCGATCGGAACTGTGCCTCGCTACGTTTTACGGTAGCGGCGTCTATGGCAGACATGACGCGGTAAGGATCGGACGAAGGGAAGGGAACGGAAAAACGACCCAGAATCCTCGTGATAGCGGAAGGGAAAATGAGCTTATCACGGGTGGCCGTATCTCTATAGACATCTATGATGGAACAGATAAAGTGAGAAGGAAAGTCTATAGAGAGATCCTCAAGGAGGGACAACAAGAACCGAGCACGAGGCTCTGTGATCGAGTTGTAGTGAGACAGTGGGTGCAAAACAAAGGTCATCACCATGTTAAGAAATCTAGGACCTTTAGCAAAAGGTCGACATGGTGTGTACATGTGATCTCCCCAAAGGGTAGGACGTTCACAGAACGCCGAGATCATCTCGTCTTTGGACACAGTCCAGAGACGCTCACAGCTAGGGTAATCGGGATGATCCACCCTAGGGACATGGAGAACCTCAGAGACAAGCTCTGGGGTGACACAAAAGCGCGTACCTCTAACGCAAGAATAGAAGGAAGGTACTGAAGAATCTATCCCGTGGATGTTGGAGTAAAACTCCTGAATCAACACGAGAGGAGATGTGACCGGGACGTCACACAGTGACTCCCAACCCCGAGTGTGAATGACATCGGGAAGGTCAGTGTCGGCAAAGTCTGCCAGGACGACGTGGCGTTCCGAATGAACACCGCGTTTAGAAAAGTTCTCCAAGAAGTCCTTATGGGCTTTCTCATCACGGAACTGAACAGACACAGGGGTAGAATCAGAAGAAGACTGCCCTTTAGAACGCACGGGGTTCCTAGGAGGAATAGACTTACGTTTAGGAGCCATAGACGCTACTAACGTAAACATAGAAGAGGGGGAAAGAAGAGACAAACAGAAAAGTCCCAAACAATTCAATATTGGCAGAAAGAAATATTGAAAAGAAAAGAACGTATGCATGAAAATGCATGAGCATGTGACATGCAACAATAAACACATCATGGGCTCAGCCCAATCCAAACCTAACAGCACACAATAGGTAGGCACACATCTAAATGCATGAAAATACAATTAGAATGCTAATGTGATGCAATGCAAGTGGTTTTGAAGATCAAAACTCAATAACCAACCCAAAAATTTCATGAAAACCCAACAATTTTGAAAACTCCCAAAAATTTTTCAAAAACACAAACCTAGGGTTTTGAAAACAATGCAATGCATGAAATGAGGGATAAAAGGCTTACCAAATGATGAAGAATACGAAGAACCACTTGAGAAAGCCTTGAGAGAGGTTTGGAGGGAGAGGGAAGTGTTTTTGAGAGAGATCCGAGAGATTTCGAGCGAGAGAGATCGAGAGAATGAGCAGAAAAATCGCGAAGGTCCAATATATAGCGCTTCAGTAATTCTCGACAGCTGTAGGTATCGAGAGCTGTCGAGGTAGCTGTCGAGGGAAGCTATCGAGAAATGCACGTGGACAGATGCAGCTATCGAGGTCAGCTATCGAGGTAGAAGAAACAAGCAAGAGGGAACCTCGATCGATCCAGAAGCTATCGAGGAGCTATCGAGCAAACAGAAAGTTTCTCGATCGATCCAGCTGCTATCGAGGTATCTGTCGAGACTGCGATAAGAAAGAGTCTGAGGATCTCGACAGATAGCTATGTATCGAGAGGTATCGAGGAGGTGTCGAGATGCCTTTCAAAGCAGTTTTTCAAAAAAAGGAAAAACACAGACATGAATGCAATCATGCATGCAACTCAACCAAAGATACAACCAACACATTAAGCTCTCAAAAACATCTCTCAACAAGAAATATGATGCACATGTATCTCAAAACACGCACACACACACTAAACAAGTCTAACCAATTTTATTTTTCAAAAACAAGTCAAGACAGTTTAGTGAACATACATTAAAGCATGTAATCCTTGTGATGGCCAAATCACATTGTACCTGCACATGTATCAAGAATAGCAAAGAGTATTGCGTGTTGTGTGTGAAAACATCGCAAGATTGCATAAGTGTCTCAATGTTATGACGATTTGAGATATGAGAAAATCACTTTAACTCACACACAATCATAACTATTTGATGGGGACTATCACCTTTGAGGTACATCCTATAACTCCCACATCTCCTAGAAAATAAGCTTGCAACCATATTTTAAAGCATTTTGATCTTTTTGCTTTTAATTTCTTTGCATATTTTCTTTTAATAAGCATATCATACATGGGCATACAAGAGAAAGAAAAGAAATACCCAATGATGTTAAGCTTTTGACACTGCACTTTTGCTATGCCGAAGCATACAGGTGTCCTTGACATTGCACTTTTGCTATGCCAAAGCATACAGATGTCATATTATGATTGGCGAGTAACAGTGGTGAGATGGTTATTTATGCCTTTCTCTTAGGATTTTCTAGTTCAACCCGTCAAAAAGAGTGATACGAGTGTTAAGAAGAAGAGATCACTTAACCTTACTCATCACAAACAAAGAGCTACAGAGCTCACTCGCTTAGTTGTGCAGAAGAGTGCTCATCTAAGCTATAGATGATACAAAGTTTAGAAAACTCTGTTTCAATGGCCATTACAAAAGTTCACATGAACTAATGCACACAAACACACACTGTTTTTGTATTTTTCAAATTTTCAATTTTTTTTTTATTTTTATTAGAGAAGCAAAAATAAAACACAAAACTGAAAACACACAAACAAAAACATGTAAAGCAAAACAATGCATAAAACTAGACTGACTCAAAACAGTAAAGAAACACACAAGTAATGCAACACACAAAATAAGAGAGAGAAGAAGAAGTGACTAAAATCACTTGGAACCCTTTGGCTTCCACACCTTGGAAGATCCTTTCCTTTTGGTTGACTCTTGAACCGGTGTAGGGGGAGAAGAATATGAACCGTTCAAGTTCGAAAGGAACATGAGGGCTTTTAGAATATCTCCAAGAGGAGCGAGAGATGACTGAAGCTGATTCTGGCTCCCAGATGCTATTTCGCCATTGCTCTTTTGAGTGGCAAGCCACTTGTAGCAATTTGGTCGAGTGTGACCGGCGAGACCACAATGATAATAGAGATGCGACTTCTTCTGTTTGGCCTTTTGAGAGTTATCCTTCTTATTCCTAGGGCTTCTAGATTCCCTTTTCTCAATTTTAGGGGGTGCTCCTAGGATGGATTTGCCCTTGCCTATGTTCTCACTAGCTAAATCAGTTTTAACATTATTTTCCTCAGTTCTAATGTTATTAGCCGGTGAAACAAAAACAGTAGTACTAGCAGAAGGAGTATTAGAGATAGAGACTTCATACCCCAATCCAGTACGATCTGAAGAGTATCTCTGAGCACTCAGCATCTCGTCCAGTTTAGCACTTGACGTCCTCTCCAGTTGTGCTCTGACTTGAAACAGCTCTGCTTCAAGCTTCTTGGTCCTCTCAGCCAAGAAATTGTTCTCGAACCTCAGTGCTCCAATGGTTTGATTCGCTTGATCAACCTTTGTGGACAGTTCCTCACGGTCAAGTTCCACATCACTGAGTTTCTTGGTGGCCAGCCTATAGAGCTTCTCATGCTTCTCCGAGAGCTTGTATAGCTTCTCATAGGCAGTGTGGATATCATCTTGATCATCCATGATCTCACACTTAGATTCCACCAACTCTTCTTCTTCATCCGCTTTCTCGGTAACCCCATCAGTAGGATTAACAGTGGCAGTGAAGGCATTTAAGATTCCGTCGTCTTCATCTTCGGAATCGTCCTCTGGCTCTGTGTCGCTTAAGGTAACAGCAAGTGCCTTGCTCTTCCCTATGCTCTTTAAGTACGTAGGACACTCTTGTTTCATGTGTCCAAAGCCTTGACACCCAAAGCACTTTGGTCCTGTGGGAACAGTGTACTGACCGCCATCCTTGACATCCTTCTTCATTTTCTCCGGATTCCTGAATTATGAAGAACTGGACTGTCTACGGTCTTTGTTGAAACCCTTTCCATTGGCATTCTTCATAAACTTCTTGAATTGCCTTGTGATGTAGGATTTCATCTTGGAATCTTCATCATCTGACGAGTCATCCGTATCACTGCTTTTAGCCTTCAGTGCCAAACTCTTGCCCTTGGTTGACTTGCCCAATCTGGTCAGCCCTAACTCATATGTTTGCAAGTTTCCAACCAGCTCAGTCAAAGGAATTCTGTCAATATCCTTCGACTCTTCGATCGCCGTGATCTTAGCATGGAATCTTTTTGGCAGCGATCTGAGCACCTTCCTTACAATCTTGGGTTCTGGGATGGTTTCCCCAAGATTGAAGGCTGAGTTCACTATGTCCTTGAGCTTGGCATAGAACTCATCAAACGACTCATCCTCCTCCATCTTTATTTCTTCAAAGCGTGTGGTGAGCCTTTGCAGCTTTGAATCTTTGACAGCCTTAGTGCCCTCATAGGTTGTCTGGAGGATGGTCCATGCTTCCTTAGCAGTTTCTGTTGAGGATATTTTCTTAAACTCCTCATTGGTGACTGCACTGAATAAGGCATTCAATGCTCTGCTGTTGAAGTTTGCCGCCTTGATCTTAGCATCATCCCAACTGGCCGGCGCTTCTGTAGGCTTGGTCCAGCCTATCTCCACAGCTTGCCACACTTTCTCATCTAAAGACTGCAAGAAAGCTCTCATGCGTACTTTCCAGTATGCATAGTTAGTGCCATCAAATAAAGGAGGTATAATTAGAGATTGTCCTCTATCCATGACAGCAGGGGTCAGTGGATCACACACAATAGATTAAACCCTAATCAGAGTGTGCTTGCTCTGATACCACTTGACAGGCCACAAATGCGTTGACCCCTTGTGATAATTTAGATTAATTAAATTAGCCCAGTTATTAATTAATCAAATTAACATGCAAATTTACGTGGCAGCACAAACAAATCACCAAACTAAGATATGCAGCGGAAAATAAATAACACGGTGATTTGTTCACGAATGGGGAAAACCCTAAGGCAAAAACCCCACCGAGTGATTTAAGGTCACCACTCCCGAAACTCCACTATTATCACAACAAGCAGTTACAAGTAAGGAATCCCAGTACCTCACCAACCTACAGTTGAACTCTTACCCCAATACCCAATTGGACTTGTTCTGTAGTGACAATTTCTCATTTTCAATGCACGGCTCCCAGTACGTGACTAACCAATGTGATGCGCGGATCCCAGTACGCGGCTTACTCCTTTTGCACGAATCCAAGTACGTGACTCACTCACCAACTTGAGGAAGAAAGAATGTTGGCTGCAAAGTTCTTCAAATCATCAGAGATGAACTAGGGCACGAACTTTGTCTCACAAATCACAATTTGCATGAATAGAGAAGAAGCAACTTGTGTCTTGTGATTTCTGCTTGTTGCTTGCTTTAACGGCCCTTAAAATAATCCTTTTATATGTCTAGGGTTAGGAGAAAAGAAGTCCCAAAGACACACACACGGATTGGACTTGAAACAGACTTGGAATTCTGTTTTCTTTAATTCTCGACAGATAGAGGTGTCGAGAGGTGTCGAGCCAGCTGTCGAGGCTCGGGCAAAACAGCTTCTTTAAATCTCGATAGATGTATCTGTCGAGGTAGGTGTCGAGATTTAAAAACCAGCACTTCCTTGCTTGTATCTTGGACAGACTTTGACGGCTTCAACACTTAATCTTGAACCACTGTTTCTTGAAGTGTTTAACCCATCCTAGTTCTACCCAATTACAAGTAAAGTGCGTTTTGTCTAAGGATAAGCCAACTACATAAAATAATGACATATGTTCACAAGCTTGAACAACTACATATGTCCTAACAGTATTTGTAGATAATATTTTTAGAAAATGTATACACTTGACTTTTAGGGTATGTGTGGCAGCAAATTGTAGGTATTCTTATTTAAAATAATGTGAAAATTGTGGTTTAAAAATTGCTGTGAAACACTCGTAATGCAACATGTGTTTGGTATCATATATCTAATAACATATTTTAAAGTAAAGTAAAAAAAAAAAAAAAAAAACATAATATGTGTTTAATATGTGTAGGTGTTTTTAAGAAAAAGTGTAAATTTTCTGACATAAATAATAAAATGAAATTATTTATTTATTCTATCTCTCATCTTCGTTCCATCTCTCTCCTCTGCAAGTCCAAGCTAGCTTGAACAATGCAAACCCAACTGAATCAAAGCTAAATTGCTATTTTTTTAGTTGAGACAAGAGAAAAGAAAAACCCATAAAAACCAGATAGAAGAAAAGCCAAATTTCATTTCTATCCAATTGAATCACTAGTTATCCAACAAGGAAAGGGAAAAAAAAAAATTTGGACCATCAACTACGATATTTACAACAAACTTTAACAACTAAATACGTAATGAGTTACATATGGTGTACTCAGTACATCAAATTAGTCTTTCACGTAAGCATAGGTCTCACACTATGAATCCACCTTTATGTGGTATAGCTGTTATGTATGCCTGATATATATAATAGGTTTGTTTTCCCCGATATAGGAGCTACTATAGGCTTGTTTCAGCCTCCTTGAATGACTGAAGGTCCATAATAAGAGTTTTATTGATGAAAAAGAACAATTTGTTTACGATTGTAAACTCACTGCCCTTGAAACAAAAACAAACAAATCATAAGGAAAGTGTAATAGAGATAAGGAAATCAGACAGGGAAGAACAATGCGTAAGACCCCATATACGAGACCACTCAAATAAAGTCCTAGCAAGCAAGTTCTATAACATATCTATAAGTCTCTCAATGTCCTCAAAAGTTTAGGCATTGTGTTCCTTCCAAACTAACCATAGAAGGCATGTTGGTACCAATTTGTTTTAAACTCTTACAATTGTTTAAGTCCGATAATTTTTAATTTTTATGCCACCAACATGAAATTTAAAATTGCAAACACACAAAACAGCAAATAAAGAGCTTCAGTATCTTTGTAAAGCTCAAAAGGAAGAATCATGATACAGTCCAGGAAGAAAATACATAAACAATAAACTTTATACCTCTTATTAAAAACTAGAATTCAATCCTGTCTTAGAAGCTTGAAACCACAAAAAACCCAAAAGCAAAAAGGCATAAAACGCTGATAAAGACACCTTTCTATTCATACAAATTCATTTTAACTTGAAGTTCATATTCTTTGGATCAAAATTATTTGTACAATATAACACGACACATGTGGAACCGTGTTTTTTAGTACATAAAATCAAATTGAGGAATATCGAAAGGATAGCATAAGCGAAGAAAAAGATGCAAGAACAAAATAAAAGTAAGAAAGTAGAAGGATGTACCTCTCTCCTTCTGCTTTACACGATTTGTTTGAGCAAGTTTCTCTTCTACTCCTTTGAATTAGCAGATCAAGGATGGTTGCTATAAGAAATGAGAGCAGTAGTGAGAAGCTGAAAATACTTGACTCTTTTTTTGTAATTTTTGGAGAAGTGGAGCAAAGTAAAACTAACACGATAGGATACTAACACAAAAAACTACAACGAGACCCAAGGCAAAAGTCGGGAAATCTCTCTTTACTATAAATTTTTTTTTTTTTAAAAGAACTGGAGCAAAGCGAAGCCAAACTAAGAGGAACAGGATGACTGCAAACTAATGGTGTAATGTAGAAAGTATCAAACTCTTTTTCTTTTCTTTCTATTTTTGAGGAGTAGAGCAAAATAAAAGCAAGAGGAGAGGATGAAGAGTGATGAAACAAAAGCTGCACCTAAAATTAATTAAGACGACAGAAGAAATGAAGGAAAGCAGAGAAGAGAAATTATGGGATTAAAGAGAAATTAGTTAATGCACATGGAGGACCATGTCAACAACGCCCAACGGTCCTCCAAACTAACAATTTAATGTCATCTTGAGTAATATCTACTCACAAGTGACAGTCCTAGTAAAAAAATTTGAAAGTTTGTTATTGATTCGGAATCGTGTTGGAGGATCAAATATGAAACACGTGTTTGGTAAGAAGATTTGAAAGTGCGTTAATGATTTGGAACCATGTTTTTTTGTGTTTTGGTGTGGTAGGCTTTGAGCTGCAATTGCAATAAATACGTTTAGTTCAAAACATAAAGCTTACTGTTAGTCGGCCTTGTGGGTGTCTTGAGTGAGATTGAGAGTTGGAGAGAGAGAGGGAGAGAGGTTCGAGTAAGATTTAGAGAGAGGTTGTTTTGATCCTATAAGAAAACAACAAAATATGAAAATCCCATGACGCAAATCCCTAAAAAAAGTGCAAAATGTTTAAGCAAATCCCCTCTTTGAAGAAAATAGGTAAAAATTTGTGCGCAAAATTTTTGTTCTTTGACTAAAGAAAATCATAGAAACCAAAGCCAAAGTCCAAACCACAACTTCAATTATTCTTTCAACAATTCAAGATCCTCCATAAATTTTCTGTCAGCTTTCAACAATTCACATCCCTAACACCTACCAAAATTCCAACTCCAAACAAATACTACCTATGAATCTTAGAAATTCCAAACACCACAATTTATACCCCAATTCTTGTGTCTCATCAAATTAGCAATAAAAAACAAAAATTAAGTGAATCCCAAATACCCAAACGCAAAATTAGAGAATCGGAAGAAAAAACAAATTACAAATTAAAGATAGCAAACTATGATAAATATAGAAAATTGATTAACGACCCAAAAAAAATGTATATAGGATTTACTTTTTAAAGTCAAAACAAAAGCAGAAATCTACAAGCTATAGATTTCACTAAAGATCGGAAATATCTAATCCATACAGAACAGCAGCATACTTTTCAATTGGATTGTCTTGCAAGAATTATATTTGGTGATCTTCTGAAAAGCATGCAGGGTCAAACCCTAAATCGAAACCTTAAATATAAAATTGAAACCCTAAACCTAAAATCGAAAACAAAAACCCAAAATCAATTTTCAAAACATGGCTGGGGTGGCTGAGACAAATATGCCATTCATTAACATACTTCCCAACCTCAAGCATCATCCACCCCATTCATGAACATACTTTTCTTCCACTAATTTCCTCCAAATAGCATCTCTCTCCATGGCAGAACACCATAGCCACTTACCCAATAAAGCTACCGCTTCACTAATCTATTGGTCATTGAATAATACATTGTAAGATAAAGTTAAAAACTAAATATAAAGTCCATAAAGTTTTTTTTTTTTTTTTTTTTTGGGGGGGGGGGGGGGGAGATAAGTTGTTCAAATGTAAATATATGAACCAGCAAAAAGCTTTTACATTTTATATAGTTATTTTCTAGTGTGTGCACAAGCCCTCTGGAGTAGTGAACCAGTATCACCCATATATCAAATGCCCAATTTCTCTTTATATATTAAGCCCTCTGAGCTTTCTGACTTTAAACAAATCCATATCATAATCTATACTCCAAAACTTCTCTAAAATCACCCATGATAACCACAGCTTTCCATTCCTTAAAACTCAAATTCTATCATGTTAAATTCTACTTTTCTCTCAATTTATAATCTATCAATATTTACAAATTCATTTGGTTCTCAATTTTTTCAGTTACAGTTTACCAATCTACTCAATACTTAAAAAAAATTTCCTTTTTTCATTTTGATGACAGGGAAACTCTTCAAGGTAAGGGCCCTTTGGACTGACCCCTGTCGAGTAAACCCCGGATGCATTAATCACTCGCAGGAACTGTGCATCAAATAATATTGGGACTCGATTCAAGCTAACCATTTGGGCTACTTAGGGTTACTTAATAGTTAATACTAAAATCATGTCATGACCAGTCATTGTTAAATGAGATTTCAGCTAATCTTTCTGATACAACTTCAAATTAAAAACCATATTCAAAAACAGAAATTCTAAAAGCACATTCTAGCGAGCCAAAAACCAAACCAGCTTCAAAATCAAACAATGCAGGCTCAAACAAAGAGATACAACGAGCAAATTTCATAATCAAATAAAAGAATGGGAGTCAAAGAATTACACAGACAGCAGCATACTTTTCAATCGGATTGTCTTTGCAACCCCTTCTTTATTAATTAAAAAAAAAAAAAAGAAGAAATGGAAATTAAAAGTAACCAAGTTACAACTTACAAGTTACAACTATAAATAAATACATAAATAAAATATCATCTAAAATTCTTAACAATCCTGTGAAGTTGAAGTCTATCTAGTATTTACACTAGGACCACATGGACTGATTTCCACTCTGGTCACATGACTATGTAGGAAGTTTGATGACACATTACCATATACGATAAAACTGGAGCAACTTTGAAGACACAAAGTCACAAACACACACAACAGATATAACTAACATTTCTCATTCAAATTAATCTATGTGAATCTTGAAAGAGAAGGTATACAGTAAGCATGACTTCAAGCCAATGGAGTTCCTAATAATGAGAAGAGCTTCAATTTTTGAAGTTTTTGTTTTGGTATTATCGAGGACAGCTTCTTCTTTTTTACTACAATTTTCTGGAACAAAACAAATTAGGCTAATTCATTTTGTTCCTAACAGGAGGAAATGCTAATTCCACTCATTGTTAACATTGGCACTTCCTTTCACTGTAAAGGCTTTTACAAAGTTTTAATATTGGGGATAGAAATCCTATATATTAGATGACCAATTCGGAAGTTAAATTATTCACTAAACATCTCTTCAGACCCCACAAAACAGAAGTCTTGTGCTTTTCATACAAATTTTTTATGGTATTATTGTGGTTGCATGTACCTAGCTTTCAAGAGCAAAACCAAAACCAAAAAAATGAAAGAGAAGGCTACCCTTCTCTTCTCCTACTTTTGTTACAAATTTACAGCAAATATATATATATATATATAGGAGAATCAAGATCCAAAACCCAAACCCTCGTCTTGCAAAACAAAATTATACATCAACAGCAAAAGTTTCAACTTTCAACCATAAATCGCTTGCATCCAAACATATACCATCAGAAATTTAAACAGAATCTATAAAATCATCCAAAACAAAGAGACAGAAAATCAAAATTAAGAATAAACATATACCCGTAAAGTGAAAACTCACCAAACGGTTAAATCTAGGAACCAGATGGGAGATTAGGCCAATCTGACCTAAACATTTCCTCTGCATGTTCCAAATAAAACAAAAAACAGCAAACAAACTTAGGTGCTATTTATTTCTAAACAAAATTCAGCATCTTTCTAAAAATGATTATATATTTTTTCGCACAAGCACTCAAAATAGTTGAGATGAAAAAACAATGTCACACAAAATAAGCTCTCTATGTTATGACTCCGTTGCGTGATTGTAAGAAGCACCAAACTTTTTACTAACCAAAAAATAGAAAAATACAAAATAATATCAGTCTCATAAAATCAACACAGTATAGAAAATTTCTTTTGAATGATTACTAATGACTCAATTCATCAATCTTGATATGTTAATCCTTATCAACCAAATATTTGATCACATTTTCAATATCGTATTATACCCAAATTAAGAAATGAACTTCCAAATTTTAAACTCATACTAATTTGTAGAAGACACATTGTGAAAAGGAAATAATTTGGAAAGGAAAATGCACACCAACATGAATAGTGAGACGACAACTTAGCACTAGGATGATCTAATAAAACGCCTAAACTATGATAGTTGATTGAAATAATTGTGTTCGTAGTCTAGGGAAACAATCAAATTTAGCAAATTTTACTATACTTTTTCCCTATTGACATATAATCGCACAACCATTGATTTAAATCCCCACATTTTTTATTCATTTGAAATAAAACATATTTCTACATTTTCAGAAAACGTTCCCACAAGTCTCTTAAGGCATCATTAGAAATAATAACAGTAAAACAGAACTTCATAATCTTATATTTTATTCTGTTTCTCATCATCAGAAAAAAAATCCTATTCTAAATTTCTTTTTCTTCTCCTATACTTCCTCATCAACATAATTTCTAAATCTCAGCAGCAAACAAGAATTTCTCTGATTAATCAACCAAAGTTACATTATAGTAGCAAAATCCATTTCATCACCAGTATTAAAACAAAGCTTGTAAACTAACCCAGAAACTTGTATTAAAAAAAAACAATAAAAAAAAAAAAAACACTAAGATGAGGCATTAAAAACGAATTAAACTTTATGGCCAATGAAATTTAACAGTAAAATTCAAATCAGAGGTGTACTAACAAAGAGAAACAGAAGGAAATATATAGGGAATTAGATGTGGGTATAGCAGGAACAAAGCTTGGCATCCCGGTCACAGCTTTATTAGCATCTTCTGTTCCAATCTCCACTGTTCTACTACCCATGAATCACCATCACCTTGATCATCAAATTCACCACCTTATCCCCCTCAAAACAAAACCCAAAAATCTTAAAACCCCTTTACAAAATCAAACTAACCAGGAACTCCAAAATCACAGACTACAGTACAAGTAGCTTCTCAAGCCAAGTCAAACTACCACTTCATCACCTTCTATTCCATACCATAAGAGCAAAGATGCAACTTTTACCAAACAAACACAAGCTAAAGCTCAAACCCAAATCCAAAATCGAACCAACCAACCAACAGAATCAACCCGCAAACCTTAAAATTCACAAACTAAAAGTACAACAAAAGATCCTCTAAACCTTAACAACCCCTTCCAGCACCAAATTCACCAAAACCACCACAAACTGCATAGAAAAACAAATACTTCAAGCAGAACTAACACTAACCCAACACATAAAACAAAAGCCCCAATGCTTGAAACACTGATTTATTACTGTTTGAGCAACACCCAGAAGCTGAAAATGAGAGAGGAGCCCAAAAGAAAACTGAAAACCCTAACCAGTGAGCCTTTCTTGCAGATAAATACTACTCCTCTAATAACTTACTTTGACTTTTTGATCGTATACTCAAGAATACAGTATTTTATATAAAGAAAATAAGAAGTTACTAAAAAGTAAAAAAAGTTATATGTGATAAAAGAGACGTACCCTCGTGGAGAAGAGGAAGCAGCAGAAGCCCTCTTGTTTGCGCCTTCAGTGGTGCAGTTCCCAATTACCTCATGGAGAATCCCTCAATGGAGTGAGACCCAGATTGGAAAAATATTACTGTTAGTCCAAACCCTAAACCCGAAATCGAAACCCTAAACATAAATTCGAAACCCTACAATCACAAAATCGAAACCCTAAACCAAAAATTAAAACTATAAACCAAAAATCGAAACCCTAAAACAAAAATGGAAACTGTAAAACAAAAATCAAAATAATGAATTTAAAAAACTTACTGGGTAGTCGGCCTTCTCAGTGTCTTTAGTGAGATTAAGAGTTGGAGAGCGAGAGGGAAAGACCCAAATCATGGACGATCGGTGGTGGGGATTGGGTGGTGTGAGATCGCTTAGGGCATGAAGGGCTTCGACAGAGAAAGGTGCTATTTTTTTATAAAAAATAGGGGAGGGGTTTTTTTTTGTTTCCAATTTATAGTAGGGGCTGTAGCCCCGTTTTTTTGAACGCAGCTTCAGGAATGAGCTAAAGCCGCGTTTAAAAAACGTGCCTTCAGGGCTGACTATGGTCGAGTTTTTAACAAACGTGGCCTCAAGCCTTATATTTAAAAAAAAAAAAAAACAAAATATCAGAATGGTCTGAAGCCGCATTTTAAAAACGCGGCTTCAGCCCATTCCAAAAAAACGCAACTGGAGAACCAACGAATGCAACTACAGACCTGGTGTTGGGCTGCGTTCGACCCACGTGGCCCAAATTCTGGTGCTCTGGGTGCGTTTTTTAAAAATGCGGCTTAACTACAAGCTTAGGCCGCATTTTCGTAAACGCGGCCCAGAAAAACGTGGCCTAGGGCCCGCGTTTTTTGTAGTGCAATTAGGTTCTTCTTTCAATTGGATGTGACGAAATTTGTTGGCAAAACAATTTTGATTGGCATGACATATGCCATATGGATAGTTGTCCACATCACACAGCCATGTCAATAAAAGAATTGTTAAATATTAGTTGGTTATAAGAACCTCTTATATGTTTGGGATTCGGTCAGAAAGGGGGAAGAAACAAAGAGAAAACAGAGATATTTTCTTTTTGTTACTTTTAATTTTAAACACAAAATAATGCCTCATATCAACAAAAATTGCCATATAATAATTCCTTTCTTGGGTGAGGTAAGTGTGCAGATATTTAATTGAACTTCTCTTAACATCATCTATCATGTAATTATTACTATTATTATTTTGATAAGTAAAGCTACAATGTAAGAAATTAACACGCTCATTATCACTTTCTGTCTCTTAGACTGACAAGGAGGATGTAATTGCAATTTTTTAAATTATTTAAGGACTTTATTTTAATTTTTAAATGTTAAGGACCAAAATAGAACCTTGGGTAGTTTTCATAGACTAACTTAGTTGCTTACCCAAAACATAAACATATGTAAGTGACTGTACAAATAATTATGACCACAACATTATTCATATTAATGATGACCCAAAGTAAGAATGGATACACTAGCAAATTTACAGGATTATAGGTCGACCAGCACAGTTAACAAGAATCATAAAATTTTGGGGGCATAAATATATATATATATATATATATATATATATATCTTATTGAATACAAATCCTCTATACCACTTTTTGTGTATCACTCTATGTTCCACCAATCATTACTTACCATGTGTATGGTTGCTTTCTATTTTGAACTTCAATTATTCTGTAAAAAAAGTAAAATAAAAACATAACAAGTAGTGATTGGTAGAATATAGAGTGGTACACAAAAAGTAGTATAGAAGATTTGCTTTGATCATGAGGTGTAGGTTACTTTGATATATCAAGAGTGAGATCTAAATGTAACGGTCAAAACCTTAGTATGTTGGGCAACCACATTTAGTGTTGATGGAACATATATTCTCAAGATGGAATTCATAGTCTCTTGATGGAAATATAAAATATTCCCTTGAGATAAGTTTAATGGGTTCAGTTATTCAGAGAGTTAGGCCTAACCACTTTAGTAAGAAATTACTAAAGTATATATTTATGAAATTGGATTTCATAAATATATGATGAATAACTTTAAAGGATTAAACCGGGTACTCAAGGATAAGATGTAGTAATTTTCAAAGTGGCAGTCTATATTTATGACTTTGTATTACTATGAATATTTTATGAAGGGATTGCGTGTAAAATAAAGTCTTGGGATATAATTTATTAATAAGACCTAGAGTGCAATTATATTTATATAGTGGTATTAAATATAATTAATAGTAACTTTGGACTTGTCAAGAGTTGACGGAAAAGCCCAAGGCCCATTGGAGCTAGTGTCTTATTGGTCCCTTTTGGTCTCATTCCAAGCCACACACTAAAGCCCAATTGGAAAGGCCCAATAGGCCGGCCCAATTAGATAATCAGTTAGTTATAAAGGGAGAAACATACAGAATTTTTTTTTATGTGATTTTAAAAAAGAAAAGAATCGAAGAGAAAAAGAAAGAGTGTGAGACACGCTTTCATTCTCCCTTTTGGAAACTGATTGAGAGACCACACATCTTGGGCGTAAAGTGGAATTGGAGTGAAGATTAAAAGTTTTCCCAAGTGCTTCTAATCTTTGTTTTGAAATTCTCCACACAAAAGTACGCTATCTTGTTCTTAAATTTTGAAATTTACATAGTGTATGTTGTCAATCATGAATAAAATAGATCATTGTTTGTTGCTTCCGCTGTGTGTGTTTTGTATGAGATACAAAACCAGATTTTATCCAACATTTGGTATCAAAGCCAGGTTTTCATTTCATGATTGTATAGCATGTGATTGAATTTTAAAATTTAAGAAAACCGTTGTCTTTATATTTCAATTTTCTACATCATTTGAATATAATGTAGAGAATTGCATAACCTATGTATAAAAGTGATGGCCATTACAATTCTGCACAGCCATATTCATCATCATTTATTCGAATAAAGGCAGTTATTGAAAACGGGTGGTTAATGACATGGGTAGTTATACTCATTTATTGCATCGTTTGACTTGGATTTCAATTGCATGGTGTGAATATTATGTCACGGCTAAGTTTTCAATTGCATGACTTGAATATGGCTTGCATGGCTTGAGTATGGCTTGGTTGGCTTGCATGTTAGACATTTGATGCTAATAGTTTATACGGATTGCATAAAATGCAAGTGAAGGACATTGTTGCACTTTTGACTTTGTCTTGATTGCATGTTTTGTCCTTTATTGCATGAAATATCTCTCATGTGCTTCTGTTTATATACATTGGATGATACGGATTGGCCATCTTGCATGACTTAAAGCAAGTTTGTATCAATCCGTAGGTTATATATTATATATATATATATATATAATGTAATAATTATAAATTACATATATTAATTTGTATATTATATATAATATAATATGAATTTTTATATGTAATAAGGGTTTTTATTACGTTATATATATATATATATATATATATATTTATATATATTAATGCAAGTTTTATGAAATTTATTCCTAATGAGATTAGGATTATGTTTTTCAAAGTGTCTAGCATTATTATGGTCCTTGACCTTAAAAACCTTTATTTTAAAATATCTAGTGGGAGAGAGATACAAGGGTTGCATCTCACGGCCTCCATTGTTGGTTCATAGTAGTGTGAAATATATACTTTGTCTTTGCCTCGAGCTTAGCATTCCATGCGGAGAGTATTTATTACATGGTCCTACAAGATTGAATTTCCTAGTTTATAGTGGTTTGATAAACACCTTGTCTTAACTTCGAGCTTTGCATTCCATGCGGAGGGTGTTTTATCATGGTACTACAAAATAAACTTGTTAAAGGGATGAAATGTGGCTACACATGATTTTAGATAATGGTATACACTAGACTAAGTATTTTAGTATCCTCTATGCTGAGTTCTTGCTATTATTACTTAGAGGCTAAATGTAAAACGACATATTATTAGTGTTTGATAAGAGTTATTATGATAGCACTAATAATGAGAGTAGTTCTCAATCAATCATAGTATTTAATGTTCACTCTATGCTGAGGGATATTGAATATAGGATTGGGTTGTCGTTGCATATATTATTTTATGGTTTTATTAAGGTTCCATATTATATGCTTATATGCTAAATTTGATAATGTCCAGTTTACTTATTTTATTCATGTTTATTATTTTCAGATTTAAATCATGGCATCATTTAGCCCACTTGTTGCTATTCTTAACCAAAACAAACTGACTGGATCCAACTATGTTGACTGGAAAAGGAATTTGGACATTGTTCTTACTGCTGAAGAGCACAAATATGTGCTTACTCAACCATGTCCTAGCTTTCCTTCATTAGATGCTCCTATTGAGGAAAAACAACGATATGATCGTTGGCAGAAATCTAATGAGATGGCCAAGTGTTATATCCTAGCATCTATTTCAAATGTTCTACAGCATCAAATGCAGGATGTAGAACATGCTTCGGATATCATGCTAAGTCTGAAGGAGATGTTTGGTGAGCAAGGCCGGTCTGCAAGGCAAGAAACCATGAGGCAAATTTATAATACCAAAATGGCTGCAGGAAGTTCAGTAAGGGAGCATTGTCTTAGGATGATTACTAATCTGAACACATTAGAAGTTTTAGGTGCCGACATTGATGGAGAATCCCAAGTGGATATGATACTCCAGTCACTACCAGAATCATTTAAGGAATTCAGACTCAATTATAATATGAACAAAAAGATTTACTCTTTGTCTGAATTAATGAATGAGTTAGTGGCGGCGGAAGGTATCCTTGGTACTTCTAGTATTGAAGCCAATGTGGGTGAAGCTTCTACTTTTCAACCTAAGTCGAAAGGCAAAGGTAAGAAGAAGAAGAAGAACTTCACTAAGAAAAATGGTAAACAAATTGCTTTAGGGGTTGCCAACAAAGGAAAGAAAGCCAAAGGAAATTGTTTCCATTGTGGTGAGAAAGGACATTGGAAGAGGAATTGTCCAAAGTTCAAGGCTGCCAAGAATAAGGGTAATAAAAGTTCTTTTCTTCTTGAAATATGTTTGGTACAGAATCCAACGGATTCCTGGTGTGTGCATTCAGGTTGTACTAATCACATCTGCAATTCTTTGCAGGGGTTCCAGGAGACTAGAAAGTTGAATGAAGGAGAACTATTTCTTACTTTGGCTTATGGGAGCAAGATTCCGGTTGTAGCTGTTGGAGTATATAATTTGTGTTTTAAGTCTAGAGTGTTAATATTGGAAGACTGTTTGTATGTACCTAATGTTCGTAGGAATTTAATTTCTGCAACTTATTTAGGTAAGCATGGATATTGTGTTATCCTGAAAGACAATGTTGTAATAAAGAAGGATAAAATGTTTATCTGTTCTGGCAATATTGTGGATGGTCTTTATATTTTAACTCCTGACATGCATGAATTATACAATTCTGAATTAGATAATAATTCATATGTGAAATCATTAAAGAGAAAGTTTCCTTCTACTAGTGAAGCATATCTTTGGCACTTGCGTTTGGGTTATATTAATTCAAATAGTATTCAAAGACTAATCAAAGATGGACTTTTACAGCCCATGGACTTTAATGGTTTTCCAGTTTGCGAATCTTGTTTGGAAGGTAAAATGACCAAACGGTCTTTTAATGCAAAAGGTAGAAGAGTCCAAGATTTGCTAGAACTAGTACATTCAGATGTATGTGGTCCTATGTCAATCCAAGCAAGAGGTGGCTATGAGTATTTCATTACTTTCACTGATGATTACTCTAGATTTGGTTATGTGTACCTAATAAAACGGAAGTCCGAAGCCTTTGAAAAGTTCAAAGAGTTTAGGGCTGAAGTTGAGAATCATTTAGGTAAACGCATAAAGGCCATTCGATCTGATCGAGGTGGCGAATACCTTCTTGGTGACTTCAAGGATTACTTGACTGAAAATGAGATTATATCCCAGTTGACTGCACCTGGAACTCCACAACAAAATGGTGTAGCAAAAAGAAGGAATATGACTCTTTTGGATATGGTTAGATCCATGTTGAGTTATTCGACTCTACCAATTTGCTTTTGGGGATATGCCTTAAATACTGTAATGTATCTTCTGAATTTAGTACCTTCGAAGTCTATTCCTAAAACACCTGTAGAGTTGTGGAATGGGGGTAAGCCTAGTATGGACATCTCCACATTTGGGGTTGTCCAGTACATGTGTTGAAAGGAAAGTCTGACAAGTTACAGTTTAAAACAGAAGTGGTTTTCTTTGTAGGGTATCCAAAAGGAACTGTTGGAGGTTTATTCTATAGTCATAAGGATAATAAAGTGTTTTTCTTAGCACAAATGCCAAATTCTTGGAAAATGACTATATGAATAATTTTACTCCTAGAAGTAGAGTTGTCTTGGCTGAAATGAATGAACCTGTAGTTGACCAACCAATGGCTGAAACTAGGGATGATGTGGCTGTATTAGATACACCACAAGATATTACTCATGAGATGTCTAGTACACAGGTACCTCGTCGTAGTGGGAGAATTGTTCGGCCTCCTATAAGATTTATAGGTTTGGGAGAAATCTATGAAGCTATCTTAAAAGAGGCTGAATCGGATCCTTACACTTATGATGAAGCAATTAATGATATAGATGCACATCATTAGGTCTTAGCTATGAAATCTGAATTGGATTCTATGTATTCCAATCATGTATGGGATCTTGTAAAGGCGCCTAACGGCATTAAGCCTGTTGGTTGCAAATGAGTTTACAAGAGGAAGAGAGGGATAAATGGAAAGGTTGAAACCTTTAAAGCAAGACTAGTAGCGAAAGGGTATACACAAAAAAAAGGCATTGATTATGATGAAACTTTTTCGCCAGTAGCCATGCTTAAGTCTATCAGAATTCTCTTATCCATTGCTGCTCATTATGATTATGAGATTTGGCAAATGGATGTCAAGATTGCATTTCTTAATGGCAATCTTGAAGAAGAAATATACATGATGCAACCGGAAGGTTTCATAGCAAAGAACCAAGAGCATATGGTATGCAAGTTGAATAGGTCTATTTATGGACTTAAACAAGCATCTAGGTCATGGAACATCAGATTTGATCAGGCAATCAAGTCATTTGGTTTTGAACAAAATCTTGATGAACCATGTGTGTACAAAAGACATCGAGACAAAGTAGTAATGTTCCTAGTGCTTTATGTTGATGATATTCTACTCATTGTAAATGATGCAGGGGTAATGTCATTGGTTAAAGTTTGGTTGTCTAGCCAATTTGATATGAAGGACTTAGGTGAGGCTAACTTTATTCTAGGGATCAAGCTTTGGCGAGATCGCAAGAATAAGATGTTAGGCTTATCACAAGCTGGATATATAGATAAGGTTCTAGAATGGTTTAGCATGCAAAACTCCAAGAAAGGATTGCTTCCTTTTAGACATGGAGTTCCTCTGTCTGATGACCAAAGGCCTAAGACTCAAAAAGAAGAAAATATGATGAGACAAGTTCCTTATACTTTTGCAGTAGGAAGTCTCATGTATGCCATGCTTTGTACTAGACCAGATATTTGTTATTCAGTTGGCATGGTCAGCCGATATCAATCAAATTCAGGACCAAAACATTGGCAAGCTGTAAAGCATATTCTCAAGTATCTTAGGAGAACGAGAGATTATATGCTTGTTTACCATTGTGAGGATTTGATTCCCATTGACTATACAGATTCAGATTTTCAATCGGATCTAGATTTCAGAAAATCCACTTCAGGATGTGTTTTCACCTTGGGAGGTGGAGCCATAAGTTGGAGGAGTGTTAAGCAATCTTGCATTGCGGACTCCACCATGGAAACCGAGTACGTTGCTGCTTGTGAAGCAGCAAAGGAGACTGTTTGGCTCAAGAAATTCCTTTTTGATCTTGGTGTTGTAAGAATGGAGCATGTTCCTATCACATTGTTTTGTGATAATAGTGGAGCGGTTGCACAATCTAAAGATCCAAGAAATCACAAGAAAGGAAAGCACATTGAGAGGAAGTACCATATCATTCGAGACATTGTTGCTCGTGGAGATGTTGTGGTAGCAAAGATTGAAAGTGCAAATAATCTAGCAGATCCTTTTACCAAAACCTTGCCTCAAAGGACCTTCGAGTCACATTTGGAAGGAATGGGAGTTAGATTAGTGCACAATAGTCTTTAGGGCAAGTGGGAGATTGTTAGGATATATGCCCTTAAATACTATTGTATGATGCTATGTATGACATTATGTATGACTTAATGTTGTGTTTAATAAAGTTGTTTATTTCTTATTTAAAATAATGGTAACATGAATATTTGGATATTATCATATAGTCCATGAGATGTATAGTATGTGATTTATGTGAAAAGTCACAGAAGATATAAATCACAAGTTTTTTGTAAACTCAGAATTTATAGTTCGTAGTCAGTGATGACATTGGGCATTTCTTCTGCGAAGACTATAACGTATCAACTAAGATGATTTGTCTTGATCATGGAAGTGGTGACTTCTAGTTGATATGTTGATATGTTGATATGTTTTAAGAGTTGAGACATATTGAACTGGACCGCTGTGAGATTTATTATTCTCCTAACGACTATCAAATGAATAATAAATCTCACGACTTCTATTTGCATGAACTCTTAATCCTGAGAGAATAATGGATGTGATCATGAGATGTAGGTTGCTTTGATATATCAGGAGTGAGATCTAAATGTAACGGTCAAAACCTCAGTATGTTGGGCAACCACATTTAGTGTTGATGGAACATATATTCTCAAGATGGAATTCATAGTCTCTTGATGGAGATATAAAATATTCCCTTGAGATAAGTTTAATGGGTTCAGTTATTCAGAGAGTTAGGCCTAACCACTTTGGTAAGAAATTACTAAAGTATATATTTATGAAATTGGATTTCATAAATATATGATGAATAACTTTAAAGGATTAAACCGGGTACTCAAGGATAAGATGTAGTAATTTTCAAAGTGGCAGTCTATATTTATGACTTTGTATTACTACGAATATTTTATGAAGGGGTTGCGTGTAAAATAAAGTCTTGGGATATAATTTATTAATAAGACATAGAGTGCAATTATATTTATATAGTGGCATTAAATATAATTAATGGTAACTTTAGACTTGTCAAGAGTTGACGGAAAAGCCCAAGGCCCATTGGAGCTAGTATCTTATTGGTCCCTTTTGGTCCCATTCCAAGCCACACACTAAAGCCCAATTGGAAAGGCCCAATAGGCCAGCCCAATTAGATAATCAGTTAGTCATAAAGGGAGAAACATACAGAATTTTTTTTTATGTGATTTTAAAAAAGAAAAGAATCGTAGAGAAAAAGAAAGAGTGTGAGACACGCTTTCATTCTCCCTTTTGGAAACTGATTGAGAGACCACACATCTTGGGTGTAAAGTGGAATTGGAGTGAAGATTAAAAGTTTTCCCAAGTACTTCTAATCTTTGTTTTGAAATTCTCCACACAAAGGTACGCTATCTTGTTCTTAAATTCTGAAATTTACATAGTGCATGTTGTCAATCATGAATGAAATAGATCCTTGTTTGTTGCTTCCGCTGTGTGTGTTTTGTATGAGATACAAAACCAGATCCTCGACAGCTTCTCGACAGATCCTCGACAGCTTCTCGACAGATCCTCGACACCTGTATCTGTCGAGAATTAAAGAAAACAGATTTTCAGTTCTGTTTTAAGTCCAATCCGTGAATGTGTCTTTGGGACTTCTTTTCTCCTAACCCTAGACATATAAAAGATTGTTTTAAGGGCCGTCAAACAAGATGCATGTTGCACAAGTATTGAGCAATCCTTGTTCATGCAATTTGTGATCAAAGACAAAGTTCGTGCCTTAGTTCATCTCTTGTGAAGAAGATTGCTGTGTATTGTGCACCGTAGGGTTTTGTGACCGAGCATCTTCTTGATCTTCATCGTGTAGATGATCTGAAGAACTTTGCAGCCAACAACTCTCTCTCTAGTTGGTGAATTGAAGTCGCGTACTGGGATCCGCGCATCTGGTTAGTCACGTACTTGGGAGCCATGCATTGAAAGGAGAAACTGTCACTACAGAGCAAGTCCAATTGGGTATTGGGGTAAGGGCTCAACTGTAGGTTGGTAAGGTACTTGGGATTCCTTGCTTGTAACCGCTTGTTGTGATAATAGTGGAGTTTTGAAAGTGGTGACCTTAAATCACCCGGTGGAGTTTTTGCCGTTAGGTTTTCCCCAATCGTAAACAAATCACCGTATCTTTTATTTTTCGCTGCATAACTTAGTTTTGGTGATTTGTTTGTGCTGTCACGTGGTATTGCATGCTAACTTGAATAATTAATAACTTGAATAATTAATCAATTTAATTAATCACAAGGGGTCAACGTGTTTGTGGCCTGTCAAATTATGTTTAACAAACGTCGTCGAATTATGTTTAAGAAATATTGTCAACTTATGTTTAACAAATGTCGTTAAATTCGTCAAACATAATTTCACCTAAAGGCCTTTTTGGAGTATGAGTTTTATTGATGTGAGTAGTGCCCATTCAAGATAATGTATCTCTTAATTACAATCCCTTATTTCAAGGGAAGACCCTTTGATTTCAACCATGTCGTCTTTGTACATAAGTTTATCTATTTTTATATTTGAAGGGATATGTGTTTATTTATTTATGTGTGGCTGCACCTAATAATTTGTTTAGGTTACCTACATACCTTTGGCAGAGATCAAGCCACTTCGTAGTTCTTAATCTAAGATCTTAGATTTAAAGTCTCAAATATGGTTTTGTCCAATTTTAAATGATGGATCTTTAAGTCAAGACTTGGTATTTAATTAAGTATTGACATAATTTTTGAATTTGGGTGAGACAATTGATTTTAATCTCAAGGATAAGTTATGGGCCATAGTTTATCAAAAATATAAGTTATGGACCATATTTTTATAGAAATTGAACCAAAGATTCTATCTTTAAGAAATTGAATGTCCAGGCAATTTTTCCTTTCTTTCATTTGCTTCTTTGTAGGAATTTTAATGCCATTTTGATTGAAATTCCCAAATTTAATAAAGGGAAAGAAAACTCATTTGAAGCAATTTTAATCATTGTGAACATATTTGGAATTGGAGAATTTCCATAAATCAATTTTTGTGGTTATTTTATTTTATGAATTATTAACTCTAATTTTGATTAAGGAATTAATAATTCCAAAGAATTTGTCATGATTAGTATGATGGAGTCAAAGACTCCACTAAAAAAATTAGAGTCAAGGACTCCGTAAATTTAGTAGAGTCAAGGACTCCATTAATGGGGTAGAGTCAAGGACTCTATTATTTTTGTAGAGTTAAGGACTCCATTAATGGGGTAGAGTCAAGGACTCCATTGATGGGGTAGAGTCAAGAACTCTATTATTTTTGTAGAACCAAGGACTCCATTAATAGGATAGAGTCAAAAACTTCATTATTTTTATAGAGTCAAGAACTCCATTGATGGGGTAGAGTCAAGGACTCCATTCGTTTAGTAGAGTCAAGGATTCCAGTAATGGGGTAAAATTAAGGACTCCAATTAATTTGGTAGAGTCAAAGACTCCATTGATAGGGTAGAGTCAAGGACTCAAATTAATTTGGTAGAGTCAAGAACTCCAATTAAAAGGAACATTAAACCACAGCTTGAGAGAATTTTTATTTGGTAATATACAAATAGGAGTTACGAGTCAAGGACTCGTATTTAAAGCTTCATGCATGGAGTTAGGAACTCCTCATGAAACCCGATCCTATTTGCATTACCAAGCAAAAATTCAGATTTGAGAGAGAGAGAGAGAGAGAGAGAGATTTTGAGAAGAAAAGGACTGATGAAATCTCACATACAAACCTATGCCTTCTGCTTGATGTTACTCTCTCTATTTGTGCCTCTTTTTTTTTTTTTTTTTTTTTTTTTTTTTTTTTTTTTTTTTTTTATCTCTATGTCTTTTGTTGTGTGTGTGTAATTGCTCTCTTTTTGTGTTTCCTGCTTTTTTTTCTTTCCTTCTCCTTTTCAATTTTTCGTATCCTCCCTAATTTATAAAGGAACTGAGAAGCAGTTTTCCCCTATTTTTACTCTTAATTAATTAGTTTATAGGCCGAAACTGCAAAGAAAGTGCAATATACATTGGCATCTTTCGGGTACAGTTGAGTTGGTGAGGATTGTGGCTAAATTTCAGCTACTTTTGCTTTTGGAATTGATTGAGTGGTGGGTGTGGCAGGAAGTTACCCAGCCACTTGTCGCACTTTCACCTTATCTTTATTTATTTATTTATTAATAAAGATGTGACATTGTGACAGTAAGTTTACTGCCACTGCACCTCCTTTCTCACATGATGTGAGTGTGGGTTTTGTTTATATTTTTCTTTTCCTTTTTTTTTAAGCCATCAATTTGACAAGACTTATCCTCACCTCTTTTGCAAGTGAGTGTGAGGTTATATATCATCCTTTTTTTTTTTTTTTCATCTTCTTCTTTTTTTTTTTTTTTTTTGTAACTATTGACTTTGTTAATTTTGGAGAGGGTATTTATTTTTAGTCCCACAAAGTTTTCCAAAATTTATATTCTTTCATAAATCTTGCTTGAACATTTTTTTTTTTTTAAAACACATTTTGCTTTTAAATTTCATATTTCAACGGTATACATACCAAGGTTCTTGTCAAGGGTTTTGGTGAACTGGTTGAGAGCTGGAGGGACCTTGAGCCTCTACTTAAGGATCTCTTCTTCCTCTGAAGTTGAACAGTCTTAGGCCATTTGACGAATTTGGTTAGATCTCTCTTCGGTGGCAAAGCCCCACCGATCCCAAACTGCTTCGGGTGCTTCTCGAACAATGGGTTCAACACCTTACAAATCTATATTGCGTATAAGATCAATCTCGGTGGGACCGACAATGGAGATTGGCTTTGTGATGCCAAACCTCTTTGCCGGCGAAGAACTGATTGGACTCTCGGTGCTCACATGTTTATAATAGCTCAAGTGTACACATGAACACAGACACACACGGCAACACCTATTCTTGTTCTCACACACAGTGAACATCGATTGCATAAAAACAGAGCATGCTTGCACAAACACATTTTCAAAGACACATACAAACAACTATAGCAAAACCCATAACCCCTTCACCCAAAATCAAATTGCACCCACAACTCAGACGCATGAACAACCACAGGAAAATCCAAATCCCCTTTTCAAACCCCCAAACCCCAATCAAAAATTTTTTTTTTTTCCCAAATCCTTAAACCCCAAAAACAAAATTAGATCCATAAACCCACAAACAGGCAAGCAATAAAATGGGGAACTTTCATAAATCAAAAAGCAACGGAAAAATATAAAGAAAATAAGAGAAAAGAAAAGAGGAAATAGAAAATAAAAGATCGATAAGGAACCCAAGAGAGCCACTGGTGGTGGCTTGCGGTGGTCGTAATTTCTGGTTTACAGAGAGAGAGCGCTACGACTTAGAGCTTCGGCCAGGGGTTTATGCCATTGTGGGAGGTCGAGAGAGTGAGGGTGCAAGTTAGAGAATGGATCAACCAGAGAAAATAAAGGAAGAGTCACTGACATGGGTTAGATATGGATTGAAGGTGAGAGAGGGTGAGGGGTGGGAGAGAGTGAGAGAGAAGGTGAGAGACCAAGTTAGAGAGAGAGAAATCTGAGGGTCGATTTGAGGGTTTTTTTTTTTTTTTTTTTTTAATCAGAGGGTTTTAAGCTGCGTTTTTGTAAAACGCGGCTTTAAGAGTACCTATGGCCGTGCTTTCTAAATGTGGCAGTAAACTTCTTTTTTTAAAAAATAAAGCCCAAACTGGGCTGGACCTATAGTCATGTTTTTCAAACGTGGCCATAGGCCCTATTCGAAAAAATGGGATTGCAAACACTAAAAAATGGCCACAGAACTGTCCTATAGCTGCGTTTTATAAAACGCGACTATAGGTTCATAATTTTAGCTACATTGATAACAAACGGGGCTATAGGGTATCTATAGTCACGATTTTTCAAACACGGCTAGAAAAAACGCAGCTATAGACCCGCGTGTTTTGTGGTGTAGATAATATATATATATGTGTGTGTGTGTGTGTGTGTGTGTGTGTGTGACTACATAATAGAGAAATATAAGAGAAAGATATGTTACCATCAAAAGAATAATTCAGATGTTAAAATTTTTGAAATGCCAAAAAATATTAAAGAATCATAAGATTCCTATAATTTTTTTAAACAAAACAAAATGTATACGATTACACTATAGAGAAATATAAAAGAAAAATTGATTACCTTAAAAAATATTAAAATCTGTTAAATATGTTCAAATATTGTAAAAACTAACACAAATTCAGATGTTAAAACTTCTAAAACTCCAAAAAAAATAATAATTAAAGAATAAGTTATTGAAACAATTCAAATAATATATGACTATTCAAAATAGAAATATAAGAAAAAGAAAAAAGTACACGAACCTATAAAGCAATATGTTTTAAATTTAAAAATTTATAACGGGTCTAAACTTTAAATGATGAAAAAAGAAAATAACAAAAGACGAGCTCATACCTCTACTCGACTTTAAAAAAAAATATTGGGGTTTGCTGTGCTTTTATAGTATTCATGATTATCAACATTTGAGTTTGAGTTTAAGTTGGATTGTTAGAGAGGCACTCCTTATTAAGTAAGTTTGGACTTTGGCTATTGAGTATCAATAACCACACTTGGTGGTGATGAATATGGACTTGTGTTGCTTCTTGGTACGTTCAGGGCTTGTAGTGATACAAAACAACCTACTATATTATTAAATGTAAATCATGACTTGGTTTGTGATACTAGGAACCATGAGACACAGCTTGTCGTTTTGTTGATTATAATTAGACATCATCATTGACTTGTTTTGCTGAAAATACTCCATACTCTACTCTTTCTCTCCCCTTTAATACTGGATTTTGTAAAGAAGTCCACTCCATTTTAGACTCTATTTTCAAGTATCTTTGTGATGAGAATAGGACACCACCTTTGGAGTTATTGGGTAAACACTAAACTCATAATTATCTTTTGATAAATCTAATACAATTAGATCATATCTTTCAATTTTAGAGGACTATGTAAGTTGATAAGTACGAATAGTTTGCACCCTATAATAAATATCACGTTAGTAGAGTAGAAAAAAAGAAAAGAAAAGAAAGAGACCGACTTCAATATTTATACCTTGTATAGTTTCTTCTTATAGTGTTATAATTTTTTCAATTATATGTTCATAATTTAAAATGGTATGGAGAGTTGCAAAGATATTGATCCAAATTCTAAAAGGAGTAGCTATGCTAATTGTTACTTCCTATAAGATGCATTTAGACGTTACTTATGCTGCCACTCCCCCTATTGTTATATCACTGAATTATCCTCTAGACTTATTATATTCATAAATGCTCTTGACCCTAACAAACAGTTTAAACTCTTTGTAGCAAGATGCTATTGTTTACTCAATTAGGAGAGGTTGAGGAAGAATAGGGTCAAAGCCGAAGTCCATCATGGAGATATTAACTCATTTGGTTTATATATGATTAATGTTATTGATGTGGTAGATAGTTACTATATAAATTTAAAAAGGTTTGGGAGAGGTGGGTCATGTAACGCTATTCTTAAAATTTTAGTTGATAATCTATTGGAGTGATGAGGGGAAAAATCAAACATCTTGATTTGAATTATATGGAGTAACAATTATGGTTAAGCTATATATAGGTAAATCATTCCAAATTTTTGTAGCATTCCCTTTTATAATGTTTTGAAGATAAAATGTTAAGGATAATCTTTTTTTTTTTTTTTAAATGAAAATATTATGCAGAGGGTTGTAATTTGGTGCTTGAGTTTTTTAATCACATTTATGACGAGTGTTTTTGCTATATGTTATGTATGTTAAGCAAGTTTAGGGGTGATATTGTCAAATTTACATCTTGAGAACTTTGAAATCTTTGTGAACAAGTAATTTTTTTGTTCTGCCTCCTATCCATGGTTGTGGCATGTTCTTTTTGATATCAGGGTAAGGATTCTACAAGTTTTTTTAGAGCAATGTAGGATTGAGGTTGTCTAATCTTGGCTATTGAGTAAAATTTGATTCTCAAAATTGCACCATATTTGTTTCAAATAAAAAAGATATATGTTGCAACTAACAATGAAAAAATTGCTGATTTATGTGCATTCATTAAATTATTGAATTTTGGTTAAAAGGTTGATATAAACCTAATTGTTAGCATCTTTCACAATTTTAAGTGAATACATGTAAATTTGTTCAATTGTTAATTTTTTTTGCCTTACAGGGCTTTGAGGAGTACATAAATTTGATTATAGATGATGCTGGAAAAGTCAACATCAAGAGGAAGAGCAAAAAACTTTAGGTGGGTTCATATTCTCATTTTCCTTTACTTTTATCCCCCCAAATGTGCATACTCTAAATGTTCTACATCTATTTTGTTATAGGTTATGATGATGCGAAGAAAATCAGTAGGCTGGATGCTTCGGGTTCGATAGGGCTAACGATTGCCTTGGTAGCCTGAAAAAGAAAGAGAAGTAATCAAAGGTGACCGGGGTTGCCGGCCAATAACCCTCCGATGACAGAGTCAGTTTTTCTCTTAAGTATTTTCAAGTTCCAATTTTTTGGGAATGATTTTCACGTACCTTTCTTTCTGGTCTGAACCAGTGTTTATATAGTGTCTTAAGAGCGGTTATTGGATTTGTAACCTCCCCTTGATTTGAGGAGGTTCGTTTTTCGAATATAACTTTCTCAACCGTTTAGGAGTTACCCTTTTTATGCGTAACGGTCACTGGAGGTTACTCGTACAATGAGGAGACTTTTCAGACTTTCATAAATTTTTAAGTGTTCACGTATCGTCCATAACTTCTCGTCTTAAGGCCTTCGAGGCAGCTTACCCCGTCTTGAGCACGCCAAGACAGCTTACCTCGTCTTGAGTACGTCGAGACAGTTTACCTCGTCTTGAATACGTCGAGACGGTTTACCTCGTCTTGAGTACGTCGAGACAGTTTACCTCGTCTTGAGTACGTCGAGACAGTTTACCTCGTCTTGAGCATGCTGAGACGTTTACCTCGTCTTGAGCATGCTGAGGCATTTACCTCGTCTTGACCCGTTCTGGACGATTTCCATGGACAATTGGAGTTGTATTTTATCATTCCACATCAGTTACCCCCTTGTCCATGGGTCGTCTAGGCCTTATATTTACTAATGTCGTTGTATGGACAGGTGTCCCTAGGCCAGCTATCGTAGGTGCCACGTGTCATGATTTAATTGGAGACCAATCATGTCAGCTCGTTTTTCGAGGGACGTGCCATTTGTCGTTTTCTGGCTGGCCGCGTCGTTTCATGTACTGGGGTCAATGTCTATAAATAGTGCAATTCCTCCGCTACCCTCCTCATTTTCTCAAATTTTCTTCTTCGAACTCCCTCGTCTTAGAGCCTCGTCTAGAAGCTTCTTACGTCCATAGTCTTCTCGTCTAGATCCAGGTATTTTCTTCAATCCTCGTCCTTAGATTTTAAGCTTCATTAAAAATGTCCGAGTCAGTAATTTCCTCGTCTAGCGATAGTATAGTCAAAGCCATAGACGAGTACCAAGACCCTAGTAGCTTTAGTGGCTCTAGCGATAGTTCTAGTAGTAATAGTAGTAGCGATGGGAACACTACAGACGAGTACACGTCTGGTGTTCCAGGGGTTCCTCCCGAGGTTTTTATAGAACAGCATAGGACGAGGGTCAAGTCTGGTTCTAGAGCTGGCACAAGTGCTCCCTCGTCTTCTGCTCAAGACGAGGAGGAGGAGGTCGTTTATACTTGTGCTATAGGGGTTGGTTCTAAAACTGACGAGAGAAAATTAGAGCTTCTCAAGACTAGATACCAAATCCCTGATAGTTTAAACCCTAGGGTTCCCGTCCGTGGGGAATGGTGTTGTCAACCCCGTTTTGGCGTGGGTATTTATGAGGCTTACCTCCTAGGAGGTTTGAGGTTGCCTCTAAATGCATTCGCTAGGGAGTTGCTCACTAGGTTAGGTATAGGTATTTGCCAGCTTAACCCCAATGCATGGCGTCTAATAGTAGCTATGCAAGTTTTGTGGAGGGAGGTGTTTGAGGGGAACCGTCCTCTTTCCGTGGACGAGTTCCTCTATTGCTATAAACCCTCCGAAATTAACCAGTCCCTTGGCTTTTATCAATTTACAGCCAGAGGGACAGATTGTAGATTAATTAAGTCGCTAGTTACATCAGACAGAAACTGGAAGACGGAGTTCTTCTTCGTCTCAGGTTGTTGGGCTGGTCGTCCTAGTGAAATAGCCCAAGATCCATTTCCTCCCTATACAGGAGACATAGGGAACCTTCGTCCTGAAGGTATGCATTTTTCGTAATGTTTATTGCACTCGTCCTTGCTAATGGTCATCTAACATTTTTTGTGTTTTGTTTTGAAGGTGTCAGACGACCTCACTTGGATAGGCTTCGATTGGAACGAGTCCAAAAAGCTCGTCTCTACAGCGACAGGGCTTTCCATTTTTTGGTTACCCTTAGGCGTCTTGCCACTTGGGGTCTAGGTCCTGACCCTTCGGACGAAGCGATCGCTCACGAAGTTACTGTGAGAAGACGTAAGTCGTCCTTACCCTCGTCTTTTATTTTTCTCTCCTTCCTTTTTTTTTTTTTTTTACTGACGTCCTTACTTGCAGGAATGGCTACAATGAAACAAAATAAGGGCAAGGATGCTATGGACGAGGAGACCAGGTCGGGGGTAAAGTCCATCCCTCGTCCAGCTTCTGGTGAGAAGAGGAAGAGCCTCTCTCTTGGTGTGGACTTGGGTAACCTCCCAAGTAGGCGCAAGGAGAAGAGAGTCAAGCACAAGTCGTCCAAGGCTCAAGACGTCCAAGCTAAGGACCAACGTGGCCTCGTCCCTCCTAGCCCTCCAATCCAAGTTTTGGACGTTGAAAAAGAGTTTTCTCCACCCATCCCGTCTACAGTTCTAACCTCACCTCAAACTTCCCTCCAAGTTCCTCATAATCTTCTTGAGGATGAGAACTTGGCTTGGGAAAAGTTTGAGAAGGCTGTTACAGACGAGGACATAACGGCATGCTACAACATGTCGTTGAAGGATTTTGAGCGCTCCGGCGTTCATGACCTTTTCAAGGTATGTAACTTTTTATGTTTGTCTCGTCTTCTAGTTATTTTATGCGTGCATTCTAACGAAGCTTTGTGCTATGCAGGCAATGTCCAAGTTCATTGCAGCGTCCAGGCAGGCAACTGAACTGGACAAGACGAGAGTGCTGCTGGAGAAAACTGTCCAGAAAGGGAGGGACGAGTCCAAAAGGTGGGCAGAGGTGGCGGCTAAGTCCAAGGACGAGGCGGAGGACTTGAGGAAACGCGTTGCTGCGCTGGAGGATGAAGTCCACCAAAAAGATGATCGTCTTTCCTTCCTTCAAAGGAGGCATGACGAGTTTGAAGCCATTGTAGAGAAAGCTAAAGGAGACGCCGTCGCTGAGTTCAAGGCGTCCAAAGAATTTACTGATTCAATGGACGCCAACTACGCGGCTGGCTTCGAAGACTTTAGGATGGACGCCTCGGAAAAATTCCCAGAAATGGACTTCAGCTCTATCAAGCTCAACCTTGGTGGGGCGTCCACAAGCTCCCTCGTCCAGACTAGCTCAGAAGACATCAACGTGGAGGATGACGCTACCACCCTGCCACCTCAAGACGAGCCAAATGCCAACCCCCCATCCGTCTAAGATTTTTGTTATTTTTGATGTAATTTAATCCTTTTCTCTTTTCTTTTTTTTTTTTTTTTTTTCATTGAAATGTATTGGAGTACAATTATCTCGTCTAAAGTGTTATAGACGAGTTTATTAACAATTGCCTTTAGGGTTTAATTTGTGTAAGGGTTTTTGGACGATGGACGTCTACCCTTTTACTTTAATTCAATGAATATTTATCTTTATCCATATTTTGTTAATGTATGGACGTGCTTCCCTTTATTTTTATTGTGATTGAAATTTGTAAATTTCCTAAGTATTGAAGGGTCGTCCTTGTACTTTTCTTATGGACAATGTTATTAGCTCATCCATGTCTTTCTATAGACGAAGTGATGACAGCCTTGTCAGACGTTTCCTTCGTCCATAGGCATGGCCCACTTTCCTCGTCTATAGGCTTGACTTTCGTCTCGTCCATGAGCTTGGCTTTGGCCTTTTGTCAAGGATGTTTTCTAGCCCTTGACTCGTCCTAGAGCACCTGTGTCTTGGACAGATACTCGTCCATGGACTTAACTTTTTGTGCCTTAGCTTAATTTACACTTTATCCTCGTTTTGAGGAAAGCTCTGCGAACGTTACATCCCTGCGTCCAAGGATTTTTCATTCGTTTTAAGATTTTGCCCCCCTCGTTGGTTTTACCATGGGAGTTAGATTTTGCGCATAAAATACACTTAAAATCCAAACCATATTATATAAGCATTGTTCACAAACATAGCACCTGCTTGGAAGCTAGTGCATTATGAAAATACTTAAAATACACAACCTTGTCTTTAACAAACTTGTCTGTAGACGGTGCAAATGTTTAAGAACTAATGCACCTTTATTCTTAGTACACACCATAGCAGTAGTAAGAACACTAGTAGATATTAAACATAGTAGTAGGGTCATCCATGATAGAAACCTCGTCTTTGATTAACCTCGTCCAAGCTCATTGATAGTACCTTCTCAGGTGCTCCACGTTCCAAGGGTGCTCCAGCTTTCGTCCGTCCAAAGCTTCTAAGTAATACGACCCTTGCCTTTTGCAGTTTACTACCCTGTATGGTCCTTCCCAATTGGGTCCCAATTTTCCATGAGCTGGGTTCCTAGTTGCCAAGGATACTCTCTTAAGAACGAGGTCCCCTATGCTGAAGCGCCTGGGTTTCACCATGGCATCATGCTGTCTGGCCATAAGGTTCTTGTACCTTGCTGTCCTCTGCTCCGCATCCATCCTTACCTCATCAATAAGGTCAAGGTCAAGACGAAGCAGTTCTTCATTTTCCTTCTCTTGATACTTCATCACTCGATGGTTAGCCATATGAACTTCCGCTGGTATGACCGCTTCACTTCCATAAGCTAACTTGAAGGGAGTTTCTCCTGTCGGGGTTCTCACAGTGGTTCTGTAGGCCCAAAGAACACCTGGTAACTCGTCAGGCCATATCCCCTTTGCCCCCTCTAGCCGAGTCTTGATGATTTTCAGCAAGGATCGGTTTGCTACTTCTGCTTGTCCATTTGCCTGCGGGTGGGAGGGTGAGGAATAATGGTTCCTGATTCCAAAATGCTCGCAGAAGTCTCTGAACGGTGTGTTGTCAAATTGTCGTCCATTGTCCGATACCAACACCCTGGGTACTCCAAACCTACACAGAATATTCTTCCAAACAAAATTCTTAACATTTTGCTGTGTAATCTTTGCAAGAGGTTCAGCCTCTACCCACTTAGTAAAATAGTCAATCCCTACTACCAGAAACTTCATTTGTCTAGTTCCCGGGGGGAAAGGACCTAAGATATCCAGTCCCCACTGTGCAAAGGGCCACGGGGCCATCATCGGGGTCTGATACTCCGACGGTTGCCTAGGGACATTGCTGTAGCGTTGGCATTGGTCGCACACCTTGACATAAGCCTTGGCATCTGCCTGAACCGTGGGCCAATAGTAGCCGGTACGAATGACCTTATGGACGAGGGACCTTGCCCCCGAGTGATTTCCACATGCTCCTTCATGAACCTCCCTCAAAACATAATTTGCTTCATCTGGAGCTAGGCACCTCAGGTAGGGTTGAGATAAGCCTCTCTTGTAAAGTACTTCATTTATAAGAACGTACTTTGCAGCCCTAACCCTAAGTTTCCTAGCTTCGTTCTTGTCTTCTGGAAGCTTCCCATCTTGTAGATAGAGTATAATTGGACTCATCCAATTTTCTTCTCCTCCAATTTGCTGTATTTCCGGGAGGTCTATGCTCGGCATGTATTGGACTTTGCCATACTCGTCCATGACTCCACCTGCCGACGCTGCTCGCGCCAGCGCATCTGCTTCCATGTTTTCTTCCCTCGAGAGTTGAATAAAACTCACTTTTGAAAACTTTTGTACAAGCCTTCTCACTTTGCTGAGGTATTTCTTCATTCGTTCTTCCTTGGCATCACACATTCCATTCACCTGGTTGATTACTAGCTGAGAATCACCTCTGACTATTACTGACTCCGCTCCCAAGGACTTAGCCAATTCCAGCCCTTTGAGAAGTGCTTCATATTCAGCTTCATTGTTGGTTGTTTGGTACTGTAGGCGGGCTGCATACTCTAACTTATCACCCTCTGGGGACTGGAGTATGACTCCAATCCCTCCTGCATACATCGTAGATGATCCATCCACGTTGATAACCCACCTTCTTGTTCGCTCGTCCTTGACCAGCTCGTCTTGGCTTGGAGTAAACTCCGCGATGAAGTCCGCCAACGCCTGCGCCTTGACTGCATTTCTTGGTTGATACTTGACATCAAATTCACTAAGTTCCACCGCCCATTGGACTAGCCGTCCTGCAGCTTCCAACTTGCTCATCGCCTTCTTCAGGGGATGATCCGTCAAGACAATAATAATGTGAGCTTGAAAGTAGTGTCTCAGCTTCCTTGAAGCCGTGACCAAGGCAAAGGCTAACTTTTCCATCATTGGATACCGTCCCTCCGCTCCTCTAAGTGCCCGACTAGTATAGTACACCGGTTTCTGCACCCGTTCTTCTTCTCTGACCAGCGCGGAACTTATGGCATGCGGGGATACCGCCAAATACAGATATAGCTCTTCGCCAGGTACGGATGGACTCAGCAACGGTGCCTTTGTGAGGTAAGTCTTCAAATCTTGGAAAGCCCTTTGACACTCGTCTGTCCATTCAAACGCCTTCCTGAGGACTTTAAAGAACGGTAAACACTTGTCAGTAGCTTTCGACACAAATCTGTTGAGGGCGGCAACTCGTCCAGTCAGGGACTGTACTTCTTTGATGTTTTTCGGCGGTTCCATGTTGAGTATCGCTTGGATCTTATCTGGATTTGCTTCAATGCCTCTATGTGAAACCATGAAACCCAAGAACTTCCCTGATGAAACCCCAAAGGCACACTTACTTGGATTAAGTTTCATGTTGTACCGTCGTAGTGTGTCGAAGGTCTCTTGAAGGTCGTCCAAGTGTTTTCCCTCGTCTATACTTTTCACCAGCATATCATCAACATAGACCTCTACATTTCTGCCAATTTGAGGACGAAACATTTGGTTCACCAGCCTTTGGTAAGTTGCCCCTGCGTTCTTCAGACCAAAAGGCATTACCTTGTAGCAAAACAAGCCTTGGCTGGTGACAAATGAAGTCTTCTCTTGGTCTACCTCGTCCATCTTGATTTGGTTGTAGCCTGAAAAGGCGTCCATGAAGCTTAGCAACTTGTGACCAGCCGTCGAGTCTACCAGCTGATCAATGCGTGGGAGCGGATAACTGTCCTTCGGGCAAGCTTTGTTTAAGTCAGTAAAGTCTACACACATTCGCCACTTACCATTGGCCTTCTTTACCATGACTACATTCGCCAACCAGTCCGGGTAGTAAACTTCCCTAATGAACTCCGCCGCAATCAACTTTTGTACTTCTTCTTTGATGGCGTTGTCTCGCTCAGGAGCAAATACCCTTTTCTTCTGACGTATGGGTTTGGACGAGGGACTTACATTCAGACGATGAGTAATAAAACTTGGATCAATCCCAGGCATGTCTTCATGACTCCATGCGAAAACATCAAGGCTTTTCTTCAAAAACTGGACCAGCGCATTCTTCTCCTCTTCTTCCATGCTTGCTCCTATTCTAGTAAACTTATCAGCTCTACTATCGTCTAAGGGGACATCTTCTAACACCTCAACAGGCTCCGCTGTGATTCTTCCAGCACCCTCGTCTATGCTCATCGTCTGTAAAGGCTCGTCCATAGCCAACATAGCGAGGTAGCATTCTCTAGCGGCTAACTGATCTCCTTGCACTTGACCTACGCCATGTTCAGTTGGGAACTTGACAGACAAATGGTAGGTAGAGGTTACCGCCTTCCAGCTATTTAAAGTAGGTCTCCCGATAATAGCGTTATATGATGATGAACAATCAACTACGAGAAAGTTTACCTCTCTAGTTATCTGCTGCGGATACGTTCCAATCACTACGGGCAGTGTGACACTGCCCACTGGTTGCACTTTCATTCCTCCGAATCCTACCAGGGGCGAACTCACTGGGCGAAGCTGATCTCGTCCTAGCCTCATTTGTTGGAACGCAGGGTAATAAAGAATGTCCGCCGAGCTTCCATTATCTACCAACACCCTTCTGGTCGTATAGTCAGCAATGAGTAAGGTAATGACAATCGCATCATCATGGGGGTGATGAACTCTTCCAGCATCCTCGTCCGTGAACGTGACGGCTTGCTCGTCAGCTTCCCTCGTCCATGGAGATCGTCCTGACAGCTGGACGTTCTGAACCACCTTCAGGTACGACTTTCTGGATTTGGATGACTGCGCTGCCGAGGTTCCTCCTATAATTACCCTTATTTCTCCTAACGGAGGTCGCAAGGACTCTTCCACCTTGGCCTTCAGCTTCTCGTCCTTGTGGTCTCGTCCAAGGAAATTTTTCAACTTTCCCTGCCTGATGAAGTTCTCTACCTGCTGCTTCAAATCAAAACACTCGTCCGTGTCATGCCCATGGTCCCTATGGAAGCGACAATACTTGTTCATATTGCGCTTGTTAGGATCTCCCTTCATTTTTTCTGGCCACTTTAAGGATGGTTCGTCCTTGATTTGCATAAGGACTTGCTCTAGTGGGATATTCAAGGGGGTGTACTGTTGACTCCTTGAGGATGTACTTGCCTTTTTACCTTCCCTATCCCTTTTATCGCCTATCTGGGCCTTCTTAGGACGAGGAGCTTGATCTGAATGTCGTTGGTGACTAGCCTCCGAACGTTCTGACCTTTTCCTCTTCTTGGCTATTATTGCGTCCTCGGCGTTCATGAAATTCTGGGCTGAATGGACGAGTTCTGCCATGGTCTGAGGTTCCTGCTCGTACAATTTATGAATGAACAAGTCAGAATTGACGCCATTATGAAAAGCGGCCAACAACAACTTATCGTCCATTTCATCCACCGTCAAGGCCTCTCTGTTGAAACGGGTAATGAAGGATCTCAAACTCTCATTTTCCCCTTGCTCAATCGTTAATAAACTAGAAGAAGAACGCTTGTGGCGCTGTCCTCCAATGAAGTTATTAACGAACATTTTACTCAATTCTTCGAATGATCCAACAGAGTTCGGGGGTATTTTGCTAAACCACACCCTCGCTGGCCCCTTCAGCGTGGTAGGAAACGCTCTGCACATAATCTCATCTGGAACTCCCTGAAGATGCATGGTTGTTTTAAAGGTAGCAATGTGGTCACACGGATCGCGATTTCCATCATATGAATCCAAGGAAGGCATCTTGAATTTAGGGGGTAGAGGATGACTGTTGATGGAAGCCGTGAAAGGGGAATCCGTTCGGTGAACTAAGTCTTCCACGGGGTTCGCCCGCCTCATATTCTCCTTCATCTCTTCCATGGCTTTTCTCATCTGGTCCATTTCTTTCTCCAAATGTGGCACCCTTCTTGAAGTAGTACCCCTTGTCTGGTCCTCGGACTCAGCATTTTCTCCTCTACCTTCCTGACCTTGTGGTCGTCCTTCTACATGTCCTTCACGGTGCTGCCTCCTCATGTTGATCTCCCGGTTCAACTCTTGATTTTGGCGGGTCAGTTCCGCCATAGCAGCGGCCATAGACTGCATTTGTTGAAGGGACGACGGCTGCGCGGCAGGCGCTGACTGGCGATCGCGGTAGGGATTACTGGAAGCATCCCTACTTCCCTGGTGGCCTGGGCTGGTAGCCCTTGATCTTGTCCGAACCATTCAGCCTTTTATCTAGGAACAAAGAATGATCGAAAGAATGAAACAAAAACGAAAATTATCTATGGATTCCCACAGACGGCGCCAACTGATGATGCGAAGAAAATCAGTAGGCTGGATGCTTCGGGTTCGATAGGGCTAACGATTGCCTTGGTAGCCTGAAAAAGAAAGAGAAGTAATCAAAGGTGACCGGGGTTGCCGGCCAATAACCCTCCGATGACAGAGTCAGTTTTTCTCTTAAGTATTTTCAAGTTCCAATTTTTTGGGAATGATTTTCACGTACCTTTCTTTCTGGTCTGAACCAGTGTTTATATAGTGTCTTAAGAGCGGTTATTGGATTTGTAACCTCCCCTTGATTTGAGGAGGTTCGTTTTTCAAATATAACTTTCTCAACCGTTTAGGAGTTACCCTTTTTATGCGTAACGGTCACTGGAGGTTACTCGTACAATGAGGAGACTTTTCAGACTTTCATAAATTTCTAAGTGTTCACGTATCGTCCATAACTTCTCGTCTTAAGGCCTTCGAGGCAGCTTACCCCGTCTTGAGCACGCCAAGACAGCTTACCTCGTCTTGAGTACGTCGAGACAGTTTACCTCGTCTTGAATACGTCGAGACGGTTTACCTCGTTTTGAGTACGTCGAGACAGTTTACCTCGTCTTGAGTACGTCGAGACAGTTTACCTCGTCTTGAGCATGCTGAGACGTTTACCTCGTCTTGAGCATGCTGAGGCATTTACCTCGTCTTGACCCGTTCTGGACGATTTCCATGGACAATTGGAGTTGTATTTTATCATACCACATCAGGTTAATTACATATTATAAAAAATGTACAAGGTAGATTCTTCTTAAGAGATGCAACACAACAACCATCTCTCTCTCTCTCTCTCTCTCTCTCTCTCTCTTAATAGTGGGAAGTGATGATTTCAGCAATTGTATATGATGATGACAAAATCGTCAGTTGTGTAGGTTCATCCAGACAGCGTTAAATCCTTGTCACTAAGCCTACAAGATGGGAGTGGAAAGCTCTCCTCAGATGGTCACCGGTGTGGTACCTGCCACCGAGCCTTTGATGATAAAGTCAGTAATGGAAGGGTTTTTAAGCAATAAGAGGGCTTAGAATATCAAAATGAGGTAGGCTAGAATGTAATTCAGTTGAGTGTATGTACCCGGTTCGGTCCTGGTGGACTTGTATATATAGCTCCACTGTTTCTAGTCGTTGGGGCTTTAATTGTGGCTTTAGTTCCTTTTTTTGTAACGCTTTAGGGCTCATTAATGCGGATGTTGATGAGCTTCCAACGGCATAACAGCGAATTGGTAACTGATTATGGCATTAAGACCTCTTATTAATGATTTGCCTGTGTTTGTCCATGTCGAGGCAAGGTGGATGATCTTTCTTAATGAGGTCATCTGGGCAGGAGTGTTCGTCTGTCCCATCAGATACCCCTTCAAGTTTTGTGGTCGTCAGTGCGTGCTAGGACGACCATTAGAAGGTCAAAGGTTTTTTACTCAGACACGACTCTTGGGATTATGTTCTACATTTAATGCGTAGTGGCGGCGCTGTACACATTATGGCCATGTGGCTTGCCTTGATTGGCGTAGTAAATGCCCTACTTGTGTGACCCTCAAGTTTCTCGCTGTTTTTTTTTTTTTTTGGTTTTTTGTGCCTTGTTTTTAAACTTCTTTCTTTTCTCATTTTCTCTCACTTTTTCACATTCATTGCTCTGTGCTTCTTCTTCTTCAACTTTGTGTTTCTTCTCCAGGTTGTTATTTTCTCAAGCTTTCTCTCTCCGTGGTAGCTTCCTTTAAGGTATGTCATTTTTCCCACCTTTCTTCTTTTTGTTGTGTAGATAAGTTGTGTAGACTTCTGATTTTCTTTTCTGTTTTGGGTTTTGCTGCATTGTATGGGTTTTTATGTTTTGATAAATGGTAGGAGTTTTAGGATTCTTTCCTTTTTCCTTGGTTTTTTGGGTTCCCATGGTTAGTGGTTTTAAGGTTAGGGTAGCTTGCCCCTCAATTTCATTTCTTTTTCAGCATTTGGGGGCTTCTTTAGGTGATTCTCGTTCCTTCTCCCCCTTCGTTGAAAGTTTTTTTTTTTTTTAGGGTAATAGCCTAAGTGTGGTGTTGGCTGACTTGTTCCCCTTACTGCGTCAATCAGTAGCTTGGTTCGAGAATCTAGCTGGTGAGCAAAGAGCGATGTAAAACGTGAGATCTAGTGAGCTCGAGACGGGGTTGTCATCTAGCAATGATCCTATGGAGACGGAAGAGAACATCGCTGCTTCTGGTTCACGGCGAATTAAAGTTCTTCATGCTTTCGAGGAGGTGTGTGGCCTAGATGCCGAAACGTTGTCCAGGTTTAGAGAGAGATTCCAGTTCCTTGAGAGGGTTAGAATTTGTCTTCCCCACGAGGAGGAATGGGCCTGCCATTTTTCGCTCAGGGAGGTATGCTTCTACGAGGCTGCTTTCCTGTGCGGGCTCAGACTCCCCGTCCACCCTTTTATCATGGAGTTTTTGAGTCGCTTCAATATTGCTCCCGGGCAACTTATGCCTAACTCGTAGAGGATAGTGGTTAGCTGTATGGAAATATGGCTGGCTGTATGATTAAGGTGGATGAGCTCATTTATTTGTCCCATTTAAAAGAGTCCAAGGAACATGGGTACTATGAACTGGTGCCTTAGGAGAGGAGGACTAGGATCATCAGGGACCTGCCTTCGTCATTTAGATACTAGAAGTCCTAGTTCTTTTTTGTGTTCGAGGATGATTGGGAGACTCCCTCTGACGAGGTTTGAGGTGATCTCCCTAGGTTGCTCCGTCGGTGGAGAACCCCGAGTCTAGCTGTGTCGCCTTTTTTGCTATTCCTTGTCTTTCATTCATTTGCATATACTGTTTTGGCTAATCTTCTTGTTTGCTTTTGTGCAATTAAGAGACGATCCAAGCTCAAGAGTAGGTATAGGCAACGCGTTGAGGCGACGATAGAGTACGCTAAAACGATCAACAATTTTGACGATCTGGTCGATTCCTGCACTTTAGCTTTGTACTGTCTTGGCCCAGAGCCGTCCACCTACATCTTGAGCACCTTCGAGATTGAAGAGAAGAAGAGTAAGTTCATCACTATTTTTGCCTTCTTCTTTTTCTTTTTTCTTTTTCTTTTTCTTTTTTTACAAAGTGTTTCCTTCTTGTAGAGATGACGACCAAATTTAATCAGGAGATGTACGCAAAAATGAGGTCGAAGAAAAATGAGCCTCCGTCCAATCTCAAGAAGAGGATAGTTCGCGTTGTAGAGAAGGGGGTCTCCGTCACCCTAGCTACCCCGGGAACTGAGACGACGAAGGCAGCTTTTTCTACTACCTCGGTTGAAAAGATCACTCCCATCACGAAGAAGCCCCGTGTGGGCGAGAAGGGAAAGGAAAAGGTTTTTTTTCGTTCTTCCAGCGTTTGGGACGATACTAGCCTTGTGCTGGTAAGGGCAAGGGAGGCCTTTACTGCCAAGGAGATGGGAGTTTTTTCTAGTATGCCTTCTAACGAGGTTATGGGCCAACACGTCCATAAGCTTGTCCAGGTAACGTACTTGTGTAGTTTCATCCTCTTGGTTTTTTTTTTGAAAGTTGGATCCTCTTTTCAAGTGCTGGGGGAGAGTCGTCACCTTGCCTTGGAGTTCCTTACCCACGAGGCCAAGATCTCTTTGGCTACATCCAAGGTGGAGGCTTTGGAGGCTGAGAATTCCAAGCTGAAGAAGGATCTTATCTTCGTTATGGACGAGACCAACAATGTTAAGGAGAAGGCCAAAGTCCTAGGGGACAATCTCAGAGCGAAGAAGCAACTAACCTTGGAGAAGGATGAGTAACTCCAGGTCGTGAAGGAGAAGTTGAAGACCATTGCTGCCAAGGCCATTGAGGCTTTCTAGGAAACTAAGGAGTACAAAACTGTGCTTTTCTGCTAGTACTACAAGGGCGTCGAGATCCTTCGTTGGTACTTGGTCAAGCATTCCTCCTGAGTACACCTGGAGAGTTTGGACCTAGAAGAGGTGGACCGGGAGATGTTGGCGGATGAAGCCTCCCAGTCTGCTGTTCTCGCTGGTGATACTCCTGGAGATACTAGTCTGCCCCCTCCTGACGATGTGGCTGTAGTTTGAGCCCATTGATTGTACCTACTTTTACCTTCCATGTACTTGTTTTTTTTTTTTTTTGTGCCTAGTGTATTTTTTAGGCTTTTTTATTCTACTTTCAGAACAATATTTTAATTTCAAGAACAACACCCGATGTTTTTGGGCTTTATTTAATTGATTATCCAATGTTTACTTGTTTACTTAGTTGTATTGTCGTGTATAATTTTTTGATTGTTTGTGACCCTTGTCTGCTTCGTCGCTTCCTTTAGCAGCACATTTTTTTTATACGTCAGTAACTTTCATTCTTCTAAGTGAATTCTTAGACAATTTTTGATGACATTTTTGGTGACTCACCTGTTGAAGGGGTCTTGCCGCTTTTAGGTGCGTTAGTAACTTACATTCGTCTAGGCGAATCTTGTTACTTAGGCAATTTCTAGTGACTTACACCCATTGAAGGGATCTTGTCACTTCTAGATTCTTCTGTAACTTACATCCATCAAGGCAGAATCTTGTTACTTACGCAATTCTTGGTGACTTGCACTCATTGAAGGGATCTTATCAATTCTAGATTCGTCTGTAACGTACATCCGTCAAGGCGGAATCTTGTTACTTGGACAATTTTTGGTGACTTACACCCATTGATGGGATCTTGTCACTTCTAGATTCATTTGTAACGTACATCTGTCAAGGCCGAATCTTGTTACTTGGATAATTTTTGGTGACTTACACCCATTGAAGGGATTTTGTCACTTCTAGATTTGTTTGTAATTTACATCCATCGAGGCAGAATCTTGTTACTTTGACGCTTTTTGGTGACTTACACCCATTGAAGGGATCTTGTCACTTCTAAATTCATTTGTAATTTACATCCATCGAGGCAGAATCTTGTTACTTTGACGCTTTTTGGTGACTTACACCCATTGAAGGGATCTGTCACTTTTAGATTCTTCAATAACTTACATCCGTCAAGGTGGAATCTTGTTACTTAGATGTTTTTTTTTTTTTTTAGTTCTGCACACACCATACTGGTTGAATAATTCTTTTATTGCTTGAGTACGAATACAATTTTCCTATTAAATTTACTGGTGGTATTTTTTTAAATGCTCAATATTCCATGGTCGCGATAGTCTCCTCCCGTCTAGCGTCTCCAGGTGATAGTTGCCTTGCCTAGAGTAATGAGTGACTCTGTAAGGCCCTTCCCAGGTTAGGCCAAGCTTCCTTTAAGTGGGGTCCTTAGTAGTAGGTGTGACCTTGCGTAGGAGGAGATCTCCTATGTTTGGTCATCTGAGCTTGACCCTTTTGTTGTAGTACTCGGACATCTTTTATTGGTATTCTGCCATTTTGTGGGATGCTTCTTGTCTAGACTCGTCCAAGCATCCAGGTTGATTCTTAGTTCTTTGTCGTTGCTGCCTTCTTGAAAAAATTCTTGCCTCAAGCTGGTGACTGCTACCTCGACTGGGATTACTGCTTCAGTGCCATAGGTAAGGCTAAAGGGGGGCTCTCTTGTTGGAGTTCTTATTGTAGTCCTGTATGCCCATAAAACATTGGGCAATTCTTCCAGCCATGAGCCCTTTGCCTCGTCTAATTGAGTCTTGATGATCTTGAGCAAGGTCTGGTTCCTCACTTCAATCTATCCTTTAGCTTGGGGGTGACTGGGCGATGAGAATTGGTTCTTGATTCCTAATCCCAAGCAGAAGTCGCTGAAGCCTTGACTGCCAAACTGCCACCCGTTGTCCGATATGATCGTCTATGGTATCCCGAATTGGCAGATTATATTCTTCCATACAAAGTTTTGGACCTTTGCCTCTGTTATGATCTCTAGTGCTTCTGCTTCAACCCATTTCATGAAATAATCAATAGACACTAGCAGGAATTTTACCTGTCTTTTACCTTAGGGTAATGGATCGATGATGTCAAGTCCTCATTGGGCGAATGGCCAAGGGAAGGCTATTGTCGTCAATCTTTCAGATGGGATGCATTGGACTTTCCCAAACCTCTGGCATTTATCGTACTTCTTGACAAACTCATTTGCATCTTTCTGCAAGGTAGGCCAAAAGTAACCTGTTCGGATAATTTTGTTGACGAGGGATCTCGGGCCTGTATGTTCTCCATAGATTCCTTCGTGGATCTCTTCCATAATATATTTTACTTCCTCTTCGTTGACACACTTTAGGTAGGTCATAGAGAAGCCTCTTTTGTACAAAGAGCCATTTGGGATCGTGAACTGAGCTGCCCTCTTCCTTACTTTCTTGGCTTCTTCGACATCTTGTGGAAGCCATCCGTCCTGAAGAAAGGACAGGATCGGGGTCATCCAGCTGTTCCCACTCTTGATTGCGAAGGTAGGGTCCTTCTCAATGCAGGGATGTTTCCGGACTTCAATCTTCAGATCTGTATTTATTGGCCCAACTTCTGACGATGATTGCATTGCCAGCTCATCTGCCCCCATATTCTGGCTTCTGGGGATCTGTGTGAACTCTACTTGATCGAAATCTTATGCTAGAAGTTTCATCAACTTCAGGTACTTTTGCATCCTTTCCTCTTTTGCTTCGAGCTCCCCTTTTATTTGGCCCACAACGAGCTTGGAATCACTCTAGAAGAGTAAATTTTTGATCCCTAGCGCCTTCCCAACCCTTAAACCCGTCAATACTCCCTTATATTTAGCTTCATTATTGGTGGCTGAGAATGTAAGCTGGACTCCATATTTGAGTGTCTCTTCTTCTGGTGTGATGATGACGACCTTTACTTCGCCCTTTTTTCGAACTAACGAACCGTCAGTCTAGATCGTCCATCTCTCTGGTTTGTTCGAAGCTCTTTCCTCGCCAAAGATTGTAAACTTTATGATGAAATCCGCCAATGCCTACGCCTTAATAGCAGTCCTGGGGTGGTATTCAGTGTCGAACTGGCTGAGCTCGATAGCCCACTGGATCATCCTTCCTGCAGCCTCAGGCTTGTTCATTGACTTCTTCATAGGTTAGTCCATCATCACTAAAATGGGATTAGCTTGGAAGTAGAGGCGCAGCTTACGTGAGGCTACAATCAAGGCGAATGTAACCTTCTCTATGCGTGGGTACCTGGCCTTTGCCCCTTGGAAGGCTTGTCTGACATAATAAACTGGGAGCTGTCTTCTGTCTTCCTCTCAAATTAAGGTAGCACTTACAGCAGTGGCTGATACTGCTAGGTACACATATAAGTTTTCTCCCTCTTTGGATGGGCTCAAGAGGGAAGGATTACTCAAGTGCTCCTAGAAAGCCACCTCATACTCGTTCGTCCAAGTGAAGGCTTGCTTAAAAGTTTTGAAGAATGGCAAACATTTATCCGTTGCTCTTGAGACGAACATATTGAGTATTGCTATTCTCCCTATGAGCTTCTAGACTTCTTTCACGGAGTTGGGGGATGTCATCTCTAGTATGGCCCGCACTTTCTTTGGATTCACTTCTATTCCCCTCTGGGACACCATAAACCCTAGGAATTTTCCCGACGCCACCCCAAAGGCGCATTTGCTAGGATTTAACTTCATCTAATACCGTCTGAATATTGTGAATGTCTCTTAGAGATCGTCTAGGTGAGCTGACTCTTCTTTACTTTTGATGAGCATGTCATCCACATACACCTCCATGTTCCTCCCGATCTGCTGGCTGAACATTTTGTTCATTAACCTCTGGTAGGTTACTCCTGCATTTTTCAACCTAAAGGGCATCACCTTGTAGTAGTAGAGCCCCTGGCTTATGATGAACGCAGTTTTCTCTTAGTCTTCCTCTGCCATTTTTATCTGGTTGTACCCTGAGAATACATCCATAAAGGTCAGGAGCTTATGCCCGGCTGTGGAATCTACCAACTGGTCTATTCTTGGCAGGGGGAAGCTATCTTTTGGGTAGGCCTTGTTCAGGTTCCTGAAGTCTATGCACATCCTCCATTTCTCATTTGCCTTCTTTACAAGGACGATGTTGGCCAACCAGTCCGGGTAGTAGACCTCGCGGATGAAGCTTACTGCCAGTAGTTTATTTACCTCATCTGCGATAGTCTGGTTCCTTTCTAGAGCAAATACTCGTCGTCTCTGTTGGACGGGCTTCTTCTCGGGGTCAACATTTAGCTTGTGCTTGATGATCTCTGTGGATATGTCGGCATATCTTCGTGGCTTCAAGCAAATATTTCCAGGTTCTCCTTAAGGAATTGTACTAGTTTCTTTCATATGTTCGTGCTCATAGTTGTCCCTATTCTTATGGTCTTCATTGGTTCTTCGTCTACTAGTTCCATGGTCTCCAGGGCTTCCACTTTCTCCTCGTCTTTCTCCTTAATCATTCATGTATGGTTCTCCTTTGCAGCCAACACTGCCTGGTAGCACTCTCTAGCCAGTACTTGATCTCTTTTTACTTTTCCTATACCATTTTCAGTTGGAAATTTTACCTTTAGGCAATAAATGGATGTGGCTGCCTTCCAGCACTTAAGTGTGGGCCTCCTAAGGATCACATTGTATGAAGAGCGACAATCTACCACAAGGAAGTCCAGCTGACGAGTTAATTGTTGAGGATATGTCCCCACCGTGACTGTCAATATCACTATGCCTTTGGGGTATACCTTGTCCCCGCTAAAGCTGAAGAGAGGGGACTCGAAAGGGTGCAGCCTCCCTAGATCTAACTTCAGCTACTAGAGAAGGAGAAGAGATAGATGATGTTTTTGGAGCTGCCATTATCTACAAGGATTCTCCTGGTGTTGAACTCTTCTATCGTTAGTATTATGAACAAAGGGTCATCATGTGGCTGTTTCACTCCCCTGGCGTCTTCTTCCAAGAAAAACATGTCTCTGTTCGTTCGTCTATGATTCAAAGGTGGTGTCCTATGAATGCTGTTCACCTGCCTCTAATATGCCTTCTTGAGAGATCTGAACGACCCTCCTATTGATGGTCCTCCTGTGATCGTCTTTATCTCCCCGATCACATTGGGTGATCGTTGGGATGCGTGATCTTCATCTCTTGGTGAGTCTTCATGTTTATCCTTGTCTTCATTCCTGAACCTGCTGGATTCCTCTTTCTTCACAAGCCTTTGCAACTTCCCTTTTCGTATGAGTTCCTCAATCTACTTCTTCAAGTCCCTGCAATCTTCTATGTATTGGCTGTGATCCTTATGAAAATGACAATATTTCTTCTTGTCACGTTCATTAGGTGATGAATGCAATGGTCTCAGCCATTTGAGGTAATGCTCGTCCTTAATCTGTGCCAGGATTTTGTCAATTGGCATAACCAATGGAGTGAACTTTACAGTCCGAGGAGCTTTATCATCTTTCCTCTTACTCTAGTCGTTATTTTGACGATCTAGGCGCTCCCTATTTCGTCCTCTTCGATCATCTTCCTTCCTTCCTTTGTTGTTGGACTTCTCTACATCTTTTATTGCTGCTAGGGCATCTTCGGCTATCATGCCCCGAACCCAACTATAAAGATAGGCACATGACAAGCGCCGCACGCTTATAAAATAAGCACCATACAAGTGTGCAAGGCCTTCTTAGCAACTAAAAGTTATCCTAAAAAATTAAATCAAATAAATCCAAAATACCTTAACAATTTATTTATGAATAGATCTCCAATAATTTAAGGAACAAAATCCAAACCTCATGTACATAATGCCAATTGGCCAATAAATATAAAACTATTAGAAGACCATCAAATTCCAAAATCTTTAAGCTTCTTTCCTGCTCACAACACAACATCAAAATTCCCAAAACTTGCTATTCTTTCCAATCTGAAACTAGAGGGGGAAAAAGGGGATTGAGTTGACAACTCAATAAGTAACCAAAATCCTAATAAGTCCTATCAAGCAATAGGTCTATAAAGTAATAATATGCAATATGAGTTTTCAAAAGTTATAATATACTATGAGTTTTCAAAAAAATAACTAAGAAGTTTCATAGTCTTAAAATAATAAGTTGCAAATAGATCACATACTTTAATCTTACAGATATAACATAGATGATTTAGAAAGTAGTCAGTTTTCCATATATCAAAAACTATAACTTACAATAGGTTCCAAAAATATATAAGCAGTTTTTAATGACTTAAAATAGTTCAAATACTCAAACATTTTTAAAATCACATATGTAGTTTTAAGGACTCAAATGGTTCAAATATTCGAACGTAATTCATATTGTTAACAATTTTATTACTATGGTCACGCTATATCCCCGTGTTTGGGCATCAAAGTACCAATGAATAACCCTCATTGGCTAGGTATCAGAGTACCAATGAATAACCTCCATTAGTTTGGTTATCAGAATCAATTCATAGTCAGATTGTCCATAATCATATAGATGAAATCAAAGTTTATAACAAAAATATATCTTATTCAAATACATATATATATATATATATATATATATATATATAATCATATATTCAATATTCAAATATATTTGTGATATTTCTATATTCTTTACTTTAAATCAATATAGCTAAAAAAAGATTAAATAAAATAAATTTTATATTTAACGCTCATATATATTTGTGAAAATTCTTTATTCTTTACTTTGAATCAGTATAGCTAAAAACAATTAAGTAAAATACATCATATATTCAGTAATAAGATATGTTTATGATAATTCTTTACTTGAAATCAGTGATACAATAGAAATAAAATTGTAACAACTATATACAATTTTCAGTAGTTAAAATATGCAAAATAAAACCAATTATGATAAGGTTACTTACCTCCAAAAGCTATTCCAAAAGAAACTTTTCCTTAACAATTCCTCTAAAATCCTTAGATATCACCTAAAACAATTTTCAAATATTTTTACTTAATAATAAAATAATTTAAGAAGAATTTATAATGCTACCCGGCCAAATAAAGAGAGACTACTAAAAATATCTAATAACTCTCCACTGTTATCTCACACCAAAATTCCTCCTATTCATAATATTTTTCTTTATATATATATATATATATATATATATATTTTTTTTTTTTTTTTCTTTTGCCACAACTAAAGCCCCAAAGATAAGACCATAATTCCTATTACTATGTAAGTACGTGGGCCATCTTCAATTTCATGTGTCCTTTGTTTGTTTCTATTTTTTTTTTTTTTTTATAACTGGTCAGACCTCATTGACTTTTCTATTCACTTCTACCAAGATCAATAAACAAATAATAATAAGAAGAAGAAGAAAGAAAGAAGTTGAGCTCTGCTCACTTCGGTTCTGCCATATACCCTAAGAAGTCTACATCAGGTACTATTTATCAAAGAAAACAGTGCAGAACCTGACCATCAAGTCCAAAAGTTTCTCGCCTCTAGCTTCGCATAACGCAACAAAACTATGGAAAAAGATTAAATCTCAGAATGTAGAAAAATCTGCAGGTACATCGTCTAGTTTACCGAAAAATAAAACTAAACTCTTCTTCATATGCATCATTCAAACTCTTGAATATTTGAATATTTTCACTATTGGCCAAAAAACCAACATAAAATAAAAATACTTTAACTCTAAATAAAACTTAGATTTGACAAGAAAGAAATTCTTAAGCTTTTACCTCAATTGTGCAGTCAAACCTCCTCTACTTGAGTATTTTTGATAGTCTCCTCTCTCAAAACATCTGTTAGTATACGCTGACTTAAGTTAGACTATATATTTCTAAGGTTTCAACCTTATTTTTCTAAAAACTCCCTTATAAATTATAAAATTAGCCCCACAAAAAAATTACTTAAATACCCCTCCTTTTAATTTTTGTTTTTCTTTTCTTTTGGGTATTACATTGGCGTTCATGTATTTCTGTGCCTTCAAGAGCATCTATGCCATCATCTTTGGGGGATTCTTAGCGAGGGAGACCACGAACTCCTTGGATTTTAACCCAGCTTTAAAAGTTGTTAACTGCACCTTGTTGGCAACTTCATCGACCTCTAACATTTCTCGAGTGAAATGTTTCACATACGACCTTAGGGTCTCCTTTTCTCCTTTTTCGATGGTAAGTAGGTGGTCGGCTGGCCTCCTTGGGCGCTATCCCCCGACGAAGTGACGTATAAAGGAATTGTCTAGCTGCTCGAAATTATCGATAGACAATGCTGGTAACTTTGTGAACCACTCCCTTGTTGCCTCTTTAAGAGTGGTAGGGAAGGAGCGGCACAGTATCTAGTTAGGAGGCTATTGAAGGCCTAAGGTCATCTTGAAGGTGTTAAGATGGTCTAGAGGGTCTTTAAGTCCGTCGAACGGCTCAAGTTGAGGTAGGAGGAGCTTAGACAGTACGGGACATTTCAAGACTGCTGTCGTGAAGGGTGAATCCGTTGCTCTTACCATCTTATCTAGGCTTCAGTCTGTTTTTCCTTTTATGGCGTTCCGTAGCTCGTCCATCTCCTTCCTCATCTCCCAAAGGAGTTCTGAGCTTGGTCCTTCTGGAGTAGATGCTTATTGGTGGTCACTCCTCCTTTTGCAGTCTCATTCATTGTCCTAGTGAGTCCCGAAACAGTTGTCTTCCTGTTGGAGTCGTTGCCTTATCTCTTGGTTTTGTCTAGTGAGCTCTTCCACACTAACTATAAGTGCTTGGATTTGCAGTGCCAGTGCCGCAGGATCTTGGTTGGACTCCATCTGAACTAAGAAAATGACTGGACCTAAGCTCTCGAACCTTAGTGCGAAAATGTCATTTCCCACAGATAGTGCCAAGCTGATGATGATAAAATTGTCAGTTGTGTAAGTTCGTCCAGATAGCATCAAATCCTCGTTACGAAGCCTGCAAGATGGGAGTGGAAAGCTCTCCTCAGATGATCATCAGTGTGGTGCCTACCATCGAGCCTCCGATGATAAAGTCAATAATGGAAGCCATTTTAAGCAATAAAAGGGCTCAAAATATCAAAATGAGGTAGGCTAGAATGTAATTCAGTTGAGTGTATGTACCTGGTTCGATCTTTGTGGACTTGTATATATAGCTCCACTGTTTCTAGTCGTTGGGGCTTTAATTGAAGCTTTAGTTCCTTTTTTTGTAATGCTTCAGGGCTCATTAATACGGGTGTTGATGAGTTCCAACGGTATAACAGCTAATTGGAAATTGATCGAGGCATTAAGACCTTTTATGAATGATTTGTCTGTGTTTGTCCATGTCGAGGCAAGGTGAACGATCTTTCTTAACGAGGTTGTTTGGGTAGGAGAGTTTGTCAATTGGCAGTATGTTGCCTTTTCAATCCCATTGAGGTCTAGCATCTTTGTACTGGCAATATTAGAATTTAGATGCATCTTGGGCATCAAGAATGATTAATGTAATTTATGAAAGATATTTGATTGAATGAGTATGAAATTAACCATATTTGTGTAATTAATTGTATTGAATCAGTTATATAGTTTCTAAATATGATCTCAAGCTCTTGGTTATCATGATATCTCATTGTATGTGATAGATTTTATTACTTTGTAAGTGATAAATTTTATTAGTTTGGTATATAATTTATACCATGATATTGATTTTTTTTTTTTTTCATATTAAGAAAGTTATCAATAGTTTTTCCGTGCATTGCATAAGTTAGCAACTAATAGTAATATAAATATAAACCAATAATGCTACCAAACGAACTAATTTTTTTAGTGCTTGAGTTTCGCTAAAAACTAAAAATGAAAACAAAATATACCTTTTTTTTTTTTTAAATCTAAACCAAACAACCCTTAAGGTTTGCACAATCTAAATCAATTTTACTTCACGTGACTTCAAAAGTCAGGTTCAAAAAGTGACTAGAAATGAGTCAAATGACATAAAGCTTGACTGCTTTATTAAAGCTCACAAATAGTAGGAAGAAATGATATTTAAGTGAGGAAAAGATACAAAACGAAACACGCCAAGATTGACTGCTGAATTGGTTTTGCTTTATTCATTGGGTGGGGCTCTGCTCATGACTTTTGCTTCCATTTCATATGGAATCCAACGCTCTGCTCACGACTTTTGAAATCCAGTCAAAGGAACTCAGATTTAATGTCGGTAGGAATTTTCAGATGACTACAATATGCTTTTCAGGAAAGTGGCATCTAAAACAAAGATTCAAATGCTCCAATTTAAATTATTTAATGGGGCCTTCTACGCTAGTCTTGGAATAATTATCCGAAATAATGAAAGAAAGGAAAATATGGTTGCCTTGACAAGCCAGATAATAATAATGCCACTAACCGTTATATCAAATTATTATTTATTGACAATATAAACAATCTATTCGTATTAAAAACAAGACCGGCCCAAGGCTTAGGTCCAAGGCCTTACCAGAAAAAAAAAAAAAAAAAAAAAAAATTCTTCTTAGGAGAAAAGGCTCCACTTCCTATGGTTAAAGAGCTAAATTTTTATAAAATTATATATATATATATATATATATATATTTTAAAGATTATACATTTTTTTTAATTAGTGAGGTTAAGGATACTACAAATTTTTTTAAGCTTGTTTTTATAGTACTTTTAGTGCATTTTTCCTTTTCATTTTTATTAAGACTTTTAAAGTACGAGATTAATAGAACTCAAAAATGTTTCAAAAAAATGTTGCGAATGTGTTAAATCATCAATTATAGATTAATCTCTTATGATAATTTGAGACTTTAATTTTGGTAAAGTAATATCTTACAAAGCCACACACTAAATAATATCTATCTCTCTCTTAAAAATAATGTATAAAATTAAAAATTAGATCATGGTTTGCCACCATGCACCTTTAGCGTGATGTAGGCCTATTCAAGGATTTACCGGCACCGACAAAACCGGTCTGACCGCACCGCCTCGCCTTGCTCAGGGCTCCGCCAAAGATTTCTGGCACGGTGGTCGGTGGTAGATCTTCAGTGCCGACGTCGGACCGATGCGGCCATCAGCGCCGAGATGTGCACACCGACGAAGACCGAAACGACCCGAGTATGGTATATATATATATATATATATATATATATATGTATAAGAATTAAGAAGAAGAAGACAGTTTCAAAAAAAGAAGAAGAAGAAGACGTTCTAAGAAGAGGCCGCCTAACGTTCATCCATGAACAGAGTTGTTCTTGTCAAAAAAAAAAATTGAATTCTAAGAAGAGGCCTAACGTGTCCTTCCTTATCAAAAAAGAAATTTTGAATTAAAAATGCATGATAACGTGTGTCAGGTGGTAGTATGAGACTGTTGTGTGGTCTTGTCTAAGTAAGACTCCTAGAATCTCCCACAGTCCCACTTGCATTTTTTGAAAAAAATATATTAAAAAAATTAAAAAAAATGTTGTATGGGTTAGTGAGTTAGTGGGCTACAGACCGCTGAGTATATTATATATTATATAAGATTTTTTTTTGAGGAACATATATTGTATAAGATATAATAATATATGTATATATATATATATCTATATATTATAACGTTAACGTGTGTTGTGGCTCAAAGAAAAAGAAAAAAAAAAAAAGGTTAACGTGTGTCAGGGGACAAGAGGACTGTGGAGATGGGAGTAGTCTCAAATCTCAATTAGGTCTTGTCTCTTAAGTCTTGGTCTTGCCGCTTGAGTTTTCCCAAAAAAAAAAAAAAAACCCCGAGTATTTGGTCAATGATTACCGTTTGAGTCACTGTGTGAGTTTGTAAGATATTTTCTTTTTGCTTTTTTGATCTCAGCCCTTTTTCTACTCTTTAGAGTTTAGACTTCCCACCTCAACTCTCAGAGACTTAGACAATCAGAATCACTCGACAACCTTCGTTTTTCTTCCAAACCAATGTTTCCCTCTCAATCTCAGGCTCCCATCTAACCATTTTTCTCTTCTTTTTTGCTCTCAGCCACATAATGTAGTTCTGTCTTTGGTAACCCTAACCCCTAATTTTTTTAGTCTTATTTTGAAGTCACTGAACGTTTTTTTTGTTGATTCTAATTTTTTTTTGGGGTTATTTTCTTGTAATTTCAGGGGTAAATTTGAGAGATTCACCTTCAGCCTAGTAAAAACTAAATCTCAAAGGCTTAAAGAGTTCTTGGGTATGTTCTCATACTATTTATACTTGTTTTGAGTTCACTAATATTGGATTTTTTGCTTTGCTGCTTGATTTTGTTTTAAGGGTTGTTTTGAGTTCACTAATGTTTGATATTATTATGCTAGAAATATTAATGTTAATGTTGCTGCCATGCTAGAATTCTCTTGTTACTTATGGGTTGAGACTTATACTTTATAATTGTGTGTTTGAGACTTGATATTATAATTGTGTATTTGATTTGGAATGTTATGAGTCTTGTGACAAGTTGAGGTCTTTAGTCTTATTGTGGTTGAAACTGATAAAGAAAGGCCCAGTTAAAAAGAAGTCAAAATGGGCTCAAAATGCTATTTTTTAGAGGCCCAAAAGCTCAAAACTTAGAATAATAATTTATAAAAGCCTAGCCCACATAACTGAACGAATCGCACCGAGCCGCTAAAATTAACCGCACTTTGTGTAGAACAGTTCTTACCTACCAAAAGTGAGGTGCGGTCAAGCATAAGGTGAAACCACACCCTAGAGGCGTGGTGCAAAAAACCTCTAAAAAACCAACCGAACCAAACCGTGTACACCCCTAGCGTGATGATCACTCCACAAGCACAAAAATTTTATGGGGTGGGGGTGGGGGTGGGGTGGGGGAGAGAGGGTACGGGTCAAGATTTATGCCTTTAGAAGAGAGCTTCGCACATATATAAAATTAAATTAAATTAGAGTAGAATTTCTACCTTGTAAAAAAAAAAAAAGAAAAAAAAAAGAGAGAGAGAGACCACTTGAGTTTAATATAGAAATTTCTTGCCCCCAAAAAAAAAAAGGTTTAATATAGAAAGACATATAAGATTTAATGAACAGTTCTCTTCAAATCAATGCCACTCATCTATGAGACTTAACCATAAATGTTCATTAAGCCTCCCTGTCTCTGTTTGATATTCACATGCTTGTTCCTAGATGAATTAGGTGTTGTGTGCTGACTCCCTTTTCTCTGCCTTGGTCCACTCGGTGGGTCGCATACTCTTGGGACCGTGTCTACCTCGAGCCAGTGACGACACCACGTGCAAGTCAAGGTGTTCCTAGGAACACCCTGACCTGAAAAAAAAAACCTGATTCTTTTAAAAAAAATTTATATTTGCTCTGGATTAGGAACACCCTCAATCACATAATTAGGAACACCCTCGAATTAAAAAAAAAAATTATATGTTCTACTTTCAATCCCAAAAAGAAAAAAATTGAACTAAAATCTGAAAAAAAAAAAAAAATTGTAACAAAGGTAAGCCAACAGATTATAGAGGCAGCAAACCCACAAATTATCCACAAAAAAAAAAAAAAAAAAAACAAGGCAACACTCAGTCCCTAAAGGTCTAAATCAGAAATCACTAAAGGCATTATCAAAAGAAAAAAAAAAAAGGAACCATTAAAGGACTAAAGCAAACCTAAAATCAGTCCCTCAGAGCAACACCGCTTGGGCCTCTAGCCAACAAATGGAGATCGGATCGGCCACAGCTCGCTTGTGGAGATCGGCCTAGTCCAAATCGTCGTTGTCGCTTGCTCGCCCCTCCGCGTCGTCGTCGACGGTCGCTCGTCGCTAAGCCTTATCGGACTATCGGAGGACGGAGATCTCAGATTGGCAGATTGCTTGTTGCTAAGCCTCATTGGACTATCAGAGGAAGGAGATCTCAGATCGGCAGATTCGGTCATCGCGGCGTCGCCTCGTCATTGCCTCAGCGGCCTTAGCCTTCAGGCCTCCCTTCTCGGCTGCTCCGGTGCTCCCTCCCTCGAGGTACTTCTCTCTCTTTTTCTCTTTGACTCTCTTTTTCAGTCTCTTAGTCTCTCTCTCTATCTGAATGAAATGAAAACTATGAAATAAATGAAACTCTCTCTCTCTCTCTCTTTATTCTTTAGTAAGACTGAAGTCTCTCTCTTTTCTCTTTTGATTCTTGAACTGTGAGTCTGTCTGTGAATTGTGATTGGCTTATTGGCCGAACTTTAAGCCTTTAACTTTATTAATATTTTGTCTGTTTTTGACTTTTTGAATTTGGCTTTATCAGTTTATCTTATCCATTGGTGTTGGTGTCTATAGTGTGTTGTTGGTGAGATATTAATTGTGTTTTAGTGTAATGTGTCATTGTGAAATTTTCTGATTGGCAGGGGCATCAAGCATGAGGCGTGCTTGTGTGTTGATGGGGTGGGGGTAGATGGTCACATTGGGGGCTAGACTGCACTTATTGCTTTAGTACTTTAATCATTGTGCTGCACATAAGATGTGTAATGTGCACATTAATGGTTGTTTTAGTGTAAATAATATAACAAATTAAAGCAATGCAATTAATAACAAATAAATTAAAGCAATATAGTTTATTGTTAGGCTAAACAACAATAATTAAAGCAACATAATTAACCAATACATTATAAAAGACAAACAAATTAAATTATGTTAAGCTAAACAATAATTAATAATTTTTTAATTAATGAAACAACAATATAATAAATTATAGTTTATAAAAGACAAACAAATTAATGAAACAACTAAACAACAATAATTAATAATTTTATTAATATTTCAAATGAACTTATAGTTTATTGTTTATTCTTTTGCTAGAATTATGAACAAATATTTGATAAGAAAACCACATACCCAAGATTCATCTTCATCTTCTAAGTGAATTCGTGTTGACTTTAACTTAGAAAATCTTCCTTTAGGTCCTGGGCTACAACAAAAGATATCATTTTATCATCCTAATAATCATGATGAAATAAGAAGACATTATTTAACAAAAGGCCCTTGTCAACTTGTTCATGATTTCCCTGTATCAATTTTTTCTGAAAAGACTTGTCAATTTAGATCCGATTGGTATGTAAATAGAAAATGGTTGGAATATAGCAATTTTTGGGGGATCACAATGATACTATCAATGAAGTGTTGCAAAAAGTTCCGAAAAATTGCAAGCTCACCCACTCTAATATTCAAAAAGACATTGTGAATGCAATTGCATGTGAAACATCCAAAGTCATCATCAATGATCTTGACAATGGGTTCTTTTCAATATTATTAGTTGACCAGTCACGTGATATCTCAGTGAAATAACAAATGACCCCCGTTCTTCGTTATGTGAACAAAAAAAGAATTATTATAGAGCGGTTATTTGGTATTGTACATGTAGCAAGTATCATTGCTTTGTCACTTAAATATGCTATTGGAATGTTTACTTTGTGAACATAATTTGTGCCAGGCCACAAATGCGTTGACCCCTTGTGATAACTTCGATTAATTAAATTAGCCCAGTTATTAATTAATCAGATTAACAAGCAATATTACGTGATAGCACAAACAAATCACCAAACTAAGTAATGCAGCGGAAATTAAATGACACGGTGATTTGTTTACGAATGGAGAAAACCTTACGGCAAAAACCCCACCGGGTGATTTAAGGTCACCACTCCTGAAACTCCACTATTATCACAACAAGCAGTTACAAGCAAGGAATCCCAGTACCTTACCAACCTACAGTTGAACTCTTACCTCAATACCCAATTGGACTTGTTCTGTAGTGACAGTTTCTTCTTTCAATGCACAGCTCCCAAGTACGTGACTAACTAGTTTGATGCGCGGATCCCAGTACGCGGCTTACTCTTTTGCATGAATCACAATACGTGACTAACTCCACAACAACCCTTTGATTGTTGTAGTTGATTTGCAGCAGCTTCACATAGAAACACCAATAAGATCTTCAATGTTGGTGCAAGAGACTTTGCTTGGTTACAAAACCCTAAGGCGTATTAGAAACGCAGCAAGAACTCTTTCTTCTGTAGGAGGAGGCTAGGGTTTCAAAAAGAAAACCTTATGAAGCTCTCTAGGGTTAGGTTTTTCTTTTTTTCACCTCCTTTAAATAGGAGCTTAATGGGCTCTCCTATTCCAAATAGGTTTACACAAACCTTGGGTTTTCCTAGTCCAATAAGAATTATACAAACCCATAAACAATTAGCCTTTTAGAATAAAAACGTTGCTGGCTATAATCTGAAACCCGTAAGCTCGATCGATCGGGACATCTGTCGAGCTTTAATGAATCTCGACAGATCGAGATTCTGTCGAGGAGGTATCGAGACCTGCAGTTTGCACTTTTCTTAAGCAGTTCTTGAGTAATCTTCATGTCTTCAATTTAAGCACTTGTAATGATCATCTTGAACCTACTTAGATTTACCCAAATACAAGTAAAGTGCGTTTTGTCAAAGGATATGCCAATTACATAAAAATATGTCCCAACAATCTCCCCCTTTGGCAATCTGTGACAAAACCACAAGAGTACATTGAATGTCCTAGAATACATTCTACTCAAGAACAAATAAGCCTAGTCTAAAAGATTTGAACCTTGGAAGTTGCTGCAAGAAGAAGGTTCGGAATCTTGACTTGGCTTTAACTTGTCTTTCCTGAAAGGCACTAAACAAAACACATCAAGGTACCATGTGGAAAACAATGACAAGTTAAATAAACAAGAAACATGTGTATAAATAGAGAAAAGAAACAACACATGTGAGATAAAGAGTGAAACACATACATCATCACATATACCATTTGATAAGCATCATGTATGTAAAAATGGTTACAAAACCAAAAGATACACAACAAAAAAAAATATCAATGTGTATCAAACTAACTCTTCCCCTAAGTTAGTTACAACAAAAACTTTCTTCCCTTTAACATGAAGTTCTTCCCCTAAGTCTATTACTCCCCCTGAGGAATGACATTCAATTATCAAATTTCTCCCCCTTTTTGACATGATTGTCAAAGGGTATAAAAAGCTAAAAGACTTGACCGGAGAAAGACAGAAAACAAATAAAGAGGGAACGAGGAGAACAAGGAACCATAGACCTACAAGAGAAAGAACAACAAGATGCTATGGACATAAAGGGAAAAACATGCAAAACAAAGAAGGATGAAATGCATGCAAGGGTATCTCGATGGATCGAGAGGTGTCGAGAAGCTATCGAGCATACCTCGATGGATCGAGAAGGTATTGAGGATCTATCGAGCAGACAGAAAGTTTCTCGATCGATCCACCAGGTGTCGAGACTGCGATAAGAAAAAGTCTAAGAAGCTCGACAGATAGCTAGGTGTCGAGAGGTATCGAGGAGATGTCGAGATGCCTTTAAAAACAGTTTTTCAGATGAAGAAAAACACAGACATGAATGCAATCATGCATGCAACTCAACCAAAGATCCAAGCAACACATTAAGCTCTCAAAAACATCTCTCAACAAGAATTTTGATGCACATGTATCTCAAAACATGCATACACACACTAAACAAGTCTAACCAATTTTATATTTCAAAAACAAGTTAAGACAATTTAGTGAGCATACATTAATACATGTAAACCTTGTGATGGTCAAATCACATTGTACTTGCACATATATCAAGAATAGCAAAGAATATTGCGTGTTGTGTGTGAAAACATCGCAAGATTGCATAAGTGTCTCAATTGCTATGATGATTTGAGATATGAGAAAATCACTTTAACTCACACACAATCATAACCGTTTGATGGGGACTATCACCTTTGAGGTACATCCTATAACTCCCACATCTCCTAGAAAACACGCTTGCAACCATATTTTATACATTTTTGATCTTTTTGCTTTTTATTTCTTTGCATATTTTCTTTTATTAAGCATATCATACATGAGCATACAAGAGAAAAAAAAGAAATACCCAATTATGTTAAGCTTATGACATTGCACTTTTGCTATGCCGAAACATACAGATTTCATTGACATTGCACTTTTGCTATGCCGAAGCATACAGATGTCATATTATGATTGGCAAGTAACAGTGGTGAGATGGTTATTTATGCATTTCTCTTAGGATTTTCTAGTTCAACCCGTCAAAAAGAGTAATACGAATGTTAAGAAGAAGAGATCACTTAACCTTACTCATCACAAACAAAGAGCTACAAAGCTCACTTGCTTAGTTGTGCAGAAGAATGTTCATCTAAGCTACAGGTGATACAAAGTTTAGAAAACTCTGTTTCAATGGCCATTTCAAAAGTTCACATGAACCAATGTACACAAACACACACTGTTTTTGTATTTTTCTGATTTTTTTTTCATTTTTTTTTTATTTTGAAAAAAAAAAAAAAACTAAATAACCAAACAAAAACAGACAAACAACATGAATACATGAAAGAAAGATGCATATGCATGAAGGCATGATTTCAACAGAAGATAAGAAATCAAGCAAAGAGAGTCCTGCTTTAGATAGAAAGAATTAAAGCAGAGGACAAACAGAAAAAACAATTAAGTCTTAGGCTCCTTTCTCACCCACACAACACGAGTCTTTGGCCGTGAAAATGAAAAGGCACGTGTCCTAGTATGACTACTAAAGGACATAGAAGAATTAAAATTCTCCTGAAATTGAGTTAAAAAGCTCAAGACTTTTAATAACTCTCCAAAAAAAGGTGTAGGTCCTTAAGAGGAAACCTGTGACCGTTTGAACAATTGTTTATGAGGATACAACTTAAAGCAATTAGGATGAGTGTGTCCAGAAACACCACAATGGTGACAAACATGAGTAGTTTTAGAGCTACTCGGCTTCCTAGAAGGAGGTCTAACCATAGAGGTTGACAGAGTCCTCAGCTTAGGACAATTTGGCCTAATATGACCAACAATTTGACAATGATGACAAGTGGGGACAAAAACAGATTTATCATTCAACCTAGGAAGAGTTTTAGACATATGTTTAGAACCTTTAGCGTTAGCATCAGTTTGTTTACCTTTGTCTATCCTAGCAATATTAGCCTTCAACTCTTGATTATTCCTTTTGAATGGAGGAATATAAGAATCCTTTTCTTTTGAGTTAGGCTCAACAACAAGTTTGGTACTAATTAATTTTTCAACTTCAGTTTTAAATTCAACTAGTTGCTCTTCCAACCTCTTAATTTTGTCCACCTGAGATGAAATTTGATTTTTAAAATTCTCATTCAAATTAGTGGCTTCATCCAATTTTGCAATCAAATCATCTTTTTCAAGCTTGACCTTTTTAAATTTAGCTTTTAATTTTGTAGAACACTCAAGAGATTTCATACAAAAATTATAAAGCTTGCAGTAGGCATCATGAATATCATCATCATCATTCAATACAAGATCATGCAAATCAAAACAATCAAGAGTTTCCATGACAACAAGGGTCAATGGATCACACATCAAAGATTAAACCCTAATCAGAGTGTGCTTGCTCTGATACCACTTGACAGGCCACAAATGCGTTGACCCCTTGTGATAACTTCGATTAATTAAATTAGCCCTGTTATTAATTAATCAGATTAACATCCAATATCACGTGGTAGCACAAACAAATCACCAAACTAAGTAATGCAGCGGAAATTAAATGACACGGTGATTTATTTACGAATAGGGAAAACCTTATGGCAAAAACCCCACCGGGTGATTTAAGGTCACCACTCCCGAAACTCCACTATTATCACAACAAGCAGTTACAAGCAAGGAATCCCAGTACCTTACCAACCTACAGTTGAACTCTTACCCCAATACCCAATTGGACTTGTTCTGTAGTGACAGTTTCTCCTTTCAATGCACGAATCCCAATACGTGACTAACTCCACAGCAACCCTTTGATTGTTGTAGTTGATTTGTAGTAGCTTCACATAGAAACACCAATAAGATCTTCAATGTTGGTGCAAGAGACTTTGCTTGGTTACAAAACCCTAAGGCGTACAAGAAACGCAGCAAGAACTCTTTCTTCTGTAGGAGGAGGCTAGGGTTTCAAAAAGAAAACCTTATGAAGCTCTCTAGGGTTAGGTTTTTCTTTTTTTCACTTCCTTTAAATAGGAGCTTAATGGGCTCTCCTATTCCAAATAGGTTTACACAAACCTTGGATTTTCCTAGTCCAATAAGAATTATACAAACCCATAAACAATTAACCTTTTAGAATAAAAACGTTGCTGGCTATAATCTGAAACCCGTAAGCTCGATTGATCGGGACATCTGTCGAGCTTTAATGAATCTCGACAGATCGAGATTCTGTCGAGGAGGTATCGAGACCTGCAGTTTGCACTTTTCTTGAGCAGTTCTTGAGTAATTTTCATGTCTTCAATTTAAGCACTTGTAATGATCATCTTGAACCTACTTAGATTTACCCAAATACAAGTAAAGTGCGTTTTGTCAAAGGATATGCCAATTACATAAAAATATGTCCGAACAATTTGAGTTTATCAAACCTACGTGGGCAAAGTTATGACAGAACTAGTAATATGCAAGGTGATATCAATGGTCTCAAAACTTTAATTTTGAAAGAGAATAAGTCAGCATTTTATGTCCATTGTTTTGCTTATCAACTTCAATTGACACTTGTTGCCGTTGCTAAAAATCACATTAACATTGCTGAATTTTTTTATGTGGTTAGTAATTTAGTAACGATTGTTGGAGGCTCTTATAAGAGACAAGATACTCTTCGAGATGCACAATTTTCCAAAATTAAGTAAGATTTAGAGAATGGTATACGTAGAAGGGGGCAAGGCTTGAATCAAGAGACAAATCTTAATGCCTTGGTGATACACTTTGAGGATCATATTATGGGACTATTCTCAACTTGATTTTGATGTTCTCTACTGTTGTTGATATACTTGAGATTATTGAAGAAAATGGCCTCTCCGACCAAAAAGTTGAAGCTTGATCTATTATGAGGTCAGTTCTATCTTTTGAATTTTTCTTTGCTCTACACTTGATGAAAATCATTTTAGGGATCACAAATGAGTTGTCAATAGCATTGCAAAAATACAAAAATACAAAAAAAAAAAAAATCAGGATATAGTAAATGCTATGGATTTTGTTAAAGTGTCTAAGCAACAATTGCAAGTGATGAGAGATGATGAATGGAAATCTTTATTGGCTGAAGTGTCTTCATTTTGTACCACACATGATATTTCTATCTTGAACATGGATGAAATATTTGTAGTTAGTGGGAAGCCATGGCGCAACACTCAACAAGATACAAATTTACATCATTATCGTGTTGAGCTATTCTACATAGTCATAGATATGCAACTTCAAGAGCTTAACAACCGTTTTTCTGAGGCGAATACCGATTTGCTACTTTGTATGGCTTGCTTGAATCCAAGTTATTCATTTGTGGCTTTTGATAAGGAAAAGTTGATACGTTTAGCTAAGTTCTATCCCTCTGATTTTCTTGGGACTAATATTATGACACTTGACTCTCAACTTGAGAATTACAGTTTTGATATGCGTAGCAATGACTTCTTTTTAGGACTTCAAAGAGTTGGGGAACTTGCTAAAAAGTTAGTGAACACAAGGAAGCATGAGACATATCCATTAGTTTATTTGCTTGTGAAGTTAGCTTTGACCTTTCCAGTTGCTACTATAATAGTAGAAATAAGTTTTTCAGCAATGAAATATATAAAGAATGAATTGCGCAATCGAATAGGAGATCAGTGGATGAATGATTGCTTGGTTGTGTATATTGAAAAAGATTTAGCTTGTAACATTGATAATGAGACATCATGCAATGATTTTAAAATATGAAAACTTGTAGAAGACAATTGTAAATTTTATGTAATTACATGTTTTTTGATTGCTGTTGTTGCCAACATATAATTGTTTTTATTAAATTATGTAATTTATGCTTATTGAAAAACACACTAGAAAAATTTCTTAAACTCGCTACTGTCGCGAGGTGTACTCGTTGGCAACAATGAGGGGCGCCTACAAATCCAAACCAAATTCTGATAGAGATTGTTGCAAAATCTTGGTCCAGCAGTCCTGTTTAATCTGACAAAACCATTGTAGGCTTTGAAAATCACGAATGAAAGGGCTTCCCCCCTTTACGACTTTTTTAACTCCCTTTACGACTTTTAATAGATGCTATGTTAGATATGAGATTTGTTGATGATGGTTGAACAATGCCACGTAGACTTGGCTAGAGATGGTTTCAAGTTCTGCCCCTAGGCGCATTCATACATAAGTGTATTAACATTCTAATTCCATGCCAGCTTGGCATTTTTTTTTTAATTTAATACAAAATAGAAATTCTACTCTAACTTAATCTAAGTTTATATGTGTGTGAAGCCCCCTTCTGAAAATTTGAACCCCGGCTCTTACCTCCTACACCTCACAAGTACTTATACTTGTAGAATGATCATCACACCAAATGTGTGAGGTGATATGACTTCGCTTAAAAAGCAAGGAATCGATAAGTGGCCAATATGGGCCTTTACCCTTTTTTAAAAAAAAAACTTTCTAGTATTTTGCCCAATTTTTCAAATTATTTAGGAAAATGCCAATATTTTGAAACTTGATTTTCTAAAAATCGAATTCTAAATGTAAAACTCGATTTTTGGACAATCGAGTTATAGTGAACATGGACTTAGGGAATTCTTTTTTTTTTTTTTTTGAAACTCGAGTTTCTTGAATGGAACTTGAGTTCCAGAATTTTTTTTTTTAAATTTTTAGTTATTTATAACTCGATTGTCCAAAAATCGAGTTTTAAATTGGAACTCGATTTTTAGAAAATCGAGTTTCAAAACAGGGACATTTTCCTAAATAGTTTGAGAAATAGGGCAAAATGCTGGAATCTTTTTTTATAAAGGCAAAAGCCCATTTTCTCCTCGATAAATACATTAATGTTTGTAACGCTATGCAAACTTAATTGGCTCGAGAAAAAAAATAGTTAGTGCATTATTTATTTATTTATTTTTATTTTGAGCGTTTATAACTCTTTGATCATTTCATTATTTTCTTGAATGTGTATAGTGCCGGGTATATTTGTAGAATAACGTTGGTGAGGGAAAGAAAATAATAAGTTGACATAGGTGAGAAACAATACTACAAACTAGCATCTTGAGTCTAAAAGGGTCGATTTTAATCTCAATATCGAGTTTCAAACACTCGAAATCCATTGGTTGATTTGGCGGTTTTTGCCAGATAGATCTCGAGTCTTAGAAACTCGAGTTCTAACAAAATCTCCTGTAAGCCACAAGACAGAGGAAATAGAACAGAGGAAGAACTGAAGCTCTGATCTGGTTGATTGAACGCTTCAATCTGAAGAGGTTGATGAAGAAAAACTCAGAACGAAGATGAAGAAAAACCCAGAACGAAGATGAACAAAAACCCAGAACAAAGAAGATGAAGCCTGAACCGATCGGAACCCAGAACAAAGATGATGGAGAAACCCAAAACAATCTGACGATGAAGAACAGAGGGAAGAACAGAGGAAGAACCCAAAACACTGGAGCTCCAATTGGACAATCTGCACAAAACTCGAAGGACGATCTGATGGAACTCGAAAGACGATCTGCACAAACCCAGGAGCTCCGATTGGACGATCTGCACAAAACTCGAAGGACGATCTGGTGGAACTCGATGGAAGATCTGCACAAAACCCAGAACGCGAGGAAGACGAAGGACGAACTGGTGGAACTTGAAGGACGATCTGCACAAAACCTAGGAGCTCCGATTGGACGATCTGCACAAAACTTGAAGGACGATCTGGTGGAACTCGAAGGACGATCTGCACAAAACCCAGAATGCGAGGAAGACGAAAGACGAACAGGTGGAACTCAAGTTGTATAAAACTCGAGTTTCTAAAACTCGAGTTCTATGTGAAATTTTTTCCATGTCAGCTTCTATCGCTTGGGTATCGAGTTTTTAAAACTCGAGTTCTACTTTGAACTCAAGTTTTTAAAACTCGAGATGCTAGTTTCCAACATTATTTTGAAACGTGACAACTAACTAAATTTTTTTTATATTTAATGTTATTTGGAAATAAAATTCGTATAGTGCCCCTATTCCTAACATATCAAGTAAATATACGAGGAATCTCTTGGGGTAGTCTCAATCTATTAGATAGTAATTTTAAACTCCTTATTCCATAAATTTCATAAGGCCCCAAGAATCACTACTCCAACCTTTTCATATTATAAAAACAATATCATTTACCGGAAGAAAATAAGTGAGGGTAAATTTTAATTCTTTCCCTTCGACCAAAGTTTTTATTCTATCGTTGGGACTACATAAAGAACCATAGGGAGGGCGTAAAGAGGACGAGGAGAGAAAAAGAAATGTTACAAATTTTCTCTTCATCTATTTATATTTTATTTTATATGAATTAATTTTTGGATATTTTGAAAGGGAAAAAAATCAGAAGTCAAACTGCCACGGTTATATATATTAGGGTTATTATCAAAGAATGTTTATAAATAAGGTTTTTCTTTTTTTTGCTGAATCGTAAATATGGCGTTATTGAATCCATATGAGTAATTAAAATAAAGTCAAAGAAACTATGAGAAGATGTAATGTGATTTACTCAGGAGTAAAATATTCGATTGTTTTTCCTAATAAAATGTGAGTTTTTACTGATTAAACTGACATATAACAAAATTGTGATTAAAAATGTATATGATACTATGACAGGAAAAAAATTGTGGGCTTTTAAAAGTTTATAAGTAATAGCATAAGAAATAATCAATTTAAAATCCAAATTTAACTAGCTTAGTCAAAGAAATCTAATAAGTTCATTCAGATAAGCCTATATCCATAGGCTTATGTTGTTGAGAAATGAGGATATTTAAAATCCCACATTTTTTTGGTATAATAACAGGCCACAAATACATTGACCCCTTGAGATTAATTAAATTAATTAATTAGTCGAGTTATTAATTAATCAAGTTAACATGCAATATCACGTGGCAGCACAAACAAATCACCAAAACTAAGTTATGCAGTGGAAAATAAAAGACACGGTGATTTGTTTACGAATGGGAAAACCTGACCGCAAAAACCTCACCGGGTGATTTAAGATCACCACTCCCGAAACTCCACTATTATCACAAGAAGCGGTTACAAGTAAGGAATCCTAAGTACCTTACCAACCTACAGTTGAACCCTTACCTCAATACCCAATTGGACTTGCTCTGTAGGGACAGTTTCTCCTTTCAATGCACAGTTCCCAAGTACGTGACTAACCAGATGCGCGGATCCCAGTACGTGACTTCAATTCACTAACTAGAGAGAGAGTTGTTGGCTGCAAAGTTCTTCAGATCATCTACACGATGAAAATCAAGAAGATGCTTGGTCACAAAACCCTATAGTGCACAATATACAGCAATCTTCTTCACAAGAGATGAACTAGGACACGAACTTTGTCTTTGATCACAAATTGCATGAACAAGGATTGCTCAATACTTGTGCAACTTGCATCTTGTTTGACGACCCTTAAAACAATCCTTTTATATGTCTAGGGTTAGGAGAAAAGAAGTCCCAAAGACACATTCACAGATTGGACCTAAAACAGAACTGAAAATCTGTTTTCTTTAATTCTCGACAGATAGAGGTGTCGAGGATCTGTCGAGAAGCTGTCGAGGCTCGGGCTAAAACAGCTTCTTAAAGCTCGATAGATGCATGTGTCGAGCTAGGTGTCGTGCTTTAGTAACTTGCACTTCCTTGCTTATTTCTTGGACAGACTTGATGACTTCAACACTGAATCTTGAAACACTGTTTCTTGAAGTGTTAAACACATCCTAAATCTACCCAATTACAAGTAAAGTGTGTTTTGTCTAAGGATAAGCCAATTATATAAAATAGCGACATATGTCAACAACCACTTGAACTACATATGTCCTAACATATAGTAATACTTTTACACAATAAATCAAATAAGTTTATAATATAGAAATATAAGTTGAACTCAACTTTAACAAAATTAACTTGATAACAATGTTTATTCAAGACTTCTAAATAAAGTTTCCTTAAAATTTTTGAGTGACAAGACACAGTCAAATTTTCTTACTTAAATTCTATGTGTGTGTATATATATATATATATATATATATATAAATTTCCTCACTTAAGATACGTGTGTAATCCTATTGAAATTGGGAGTTTCTAATCATGTGTGTGAGCATGGAGATTTGGAAAACATTAGGCAGTTCCAAGTACTATAATGTCGTACTTTTTAATCTCACATGAACGATGAATCTCATTATACATTTTATTAGTAGTGTCCACCAGTTTTGCTATTATTAAAGTGAGAACCTATCCTTTACTCTTTTCTATTAAACACAACCACTTTAGTAGAAATGAGCTGCTCTATTTAAGAACACTTAAGAGGATAAAAGTAGCAATAGCTGTAAAGCCACAAAAATTGAGTAATTTTAGTATCACACAAAACATAAGAAATTGAGTTATTTTAGTATCACATGAAACATCAAAATGAAGTTATTTTAGTATCACATAAAACACCAAAATTTTTAGTACAATTATCTTATATGACATATTGTGATTGATTGTGTAAAGTTGTGATTTACAACTATGCTTTATATTGGCTTTATTTCATGACAAAAAAGTGTTGTAATTGCTTTAATTTTATTCCTTATATTTTGTGAGATTTTCTTGTATTGAGTTTAGTATTAGGTTGGTAAAGAATCAAGAATGTATTGGATGAACAAGTGGATTTTGCGAGTATCTTATGAGAAGCCTACTTGTGAAAGAGCTAAGTGAAAAGCACATATTGAAAGCTGAAGAGTCGTGCCAAGCTGTCAATTTCACAAATGTCTCGTGAGAAGAACTAACCAGGGAGATATTCGCGAAACTCTCCGCCTGAAAGATTTTTAAGTGTGACTTTCTTACCCTTCACCCATACTATATATACCCTCATTACCCACAAAAGTATGAGATGTCATTCAGAGAGAAAAACCCTAGATAGGTTTTCTACAATACACATACCCATCTTTTAGAGAGAGAGTTACTTATCCTTAGTGAGAAATCACTCTAGCCTCTTTTTCTTCCATCTTCCGTAGTCATATCTTAAGAGGAAATTTGTACCCAAACACAACTCACACCTATTCAGAGTGTAGAGAGTGTTTTGGAGCTTGGAAAACTTTGGGGATTTGTTAAAAGAAGCCGGTAAGGCTTGGCGAATGCAGTCGGGCGTATTGCGGGATTCGGAAAGCTAGAGAAGACAATGTTCCGAGAAGCCAGTTGGTAGTAGGAGCTTGGAGGGTTCAAGTACATTGGGTAGACTAGGCTTGGGGGGTCTTTTGGTATTCGTGTACTCCAACTTTATTCTCTAGTGGACCGATTTTGACTTGGAGGGTCACAGAGAGGTTTTTCGTTGAGTTCTATGGTTTCCTCTTCGATAACACGTCTCGGTGTTATCTTGTGGTTGCATCTCTCTTCCCTTACTCTTGTGCTTTACTTTTATTGTTTGTTGATCCTGTTTATGCATTAGAGTAGTATCGGTTTATTATGTTTCACTTACACTTGTTTCGCACTTAGACAAGTTAGAGTAAAAGAAATTAAGCCGTAATTTTTATTTGGGAGTCTAAATAAACTCTTATATTTTAGCCAATGTTTTAAAAACCGATACTGAGAAAGAACTAGAAAATGAGTTAATTACTGGTTTTCTAGTCGGACCGAGATCCGACCGATGGTTGAACTGGTGATGTCATAAATAATTTAATTAAAATATTAAAGTAATTTATATTTAAAATTTGAATTTTAATAACTTATATTAAGAAAATATAAAAAAAAAAGTGTTTTTTTCCATACCACCGTTCTTTTCTTATCAGTAATGGTGGACAAAGAATAAACTATTTAAGGGGTGTTTGGTACACTATCTCAAATAACAATTTTCAGTTTTTAAACAGCATTACACATTTTTTCACATACTTTTTTACCCACACGTATTTTCACACATATTTTTAAACAACAATTTTCAATTTTTAAGTGTATGTACCAAACACCCCTTAGTATTTAGGCTTCATCTTTTAGTTTGTATAAATAATAGTATAACTTTAACTATTTATTTATTCAAGAAAATTTAAATTAAAAAAAAAAAAAAAAAAAAAACCCAAAGTTAGATGACAAGACAAGTCATTGACTTATTACTTCTTTACCAATCCACTTTCCCACTCCCCCACTCCCCCACTCCTAGCCACACATTTACTCTTTCTTTAATCTTTTATTTTTAATCTAATACACGGTATACACAGATACACCTCATAAATCTAGCACTCCATTGACACTGAGTACACTCCCCAATCCCCACTTTAAGACTCTATTTTTCTAGTCTTCTATCTTCTATAGAATCCATCTCTCTCTCTCTCTCTCTCTCTCTCTCTCTCTCTCTCTCTCTCTCAGGAAGTTAGATCTATTGTTTATCTCTAAAATACCATCATCGGTTCCTCTCTTCCTCACTGAAGATCTGTAGATACCACTCCAAGATGCTAATTTCAATGCAAAGCATGAACATTCAGTCATTTTCTCTCCCTCAAGCATAGCCAATCTAAAAAAAAAAGACTTTATTGCAAAAATCTGTCCTCACCATCAGTATATTTGAAAAAGAAAAAAGAAGATTTTTGTTGCAAAAAAAGCTCCATTGTACATCTATTTCAGAAATTTTACAAAACCAGTTCAACCGCGCTGGTTTTCCGTTCTTAAATTGAACTGGCCGGTTTTTACTATTTATCGATTTTTAGGCCATTTTCGATTTTATGCCATAACCGGACCAGATTGAAGGCCGATTCTCGGTTGAACCGGCTGGTCCGATTTTTAAAACCATGGTTTTAGCACAAATCCGAACTTTCAGATTGTTTATCACTTTTACATAAACCTACTACTTTTTTTCCACCACTTGCAATCCGCCATGTGAACAATTGTGGCAAAAGTTATAAGTAGATGAAGACCAATACAAGTGTAGTAATGCTATAACCACAGGCTATTTTATAATATTTTTACAAATTGTTGATGTTGCAAATTTCTTTTTAAAGTTCATCTAAGGCTACCACTAACATTATTTTTTCATTTATCAATAGCCACTCACTTTAACAACAGTTTTTAAAACTTTTTTTTTTTTTTTGTAAAAAAGCTTGTATGCCTAGTAGTACTCATAAAAATATGTTAAATCAATTGTTATGGCTACCATTACTGTTAAAGTATTCTTTTCATACCCTCCAAAAAAGTTTTTATCTTCTCGCTATTAACTGTATATAATTCGAGGCCAAGCTACTAGGCTCTCACTCTCTCTCTCTCACTCTCTCTCTCTCTGTGTCTCTCTCTCTCAATTACACTTCACAAACGAAAGTGAAAATTGAAAATTAATTCCGACTTGGAAGCAAAATCGCCGAAGATGGTAATACCTACAGGTAATTTACTACTTTAGCAAACTTTGAGTAGCAGCAGCCAGCATGCTATTAGTTTTATATTACAGAATTATTTATTATCCTTATAGTTTGTATTCTGAATGAGTTATTTACTTATTTTATTTTATTTATTTATTATGCACATAAATTTTCAGTTGTTAGCAGTACAATGTTTATCAAGAAGAAGAGGTTGATGGAGGTGTTTCCTTCAAGATGGAGGAATCTGTGGACAGAATGGCAACTACGAGTGTTGATTCTACTTAGTCTCACCACCCAAATAATTCTAGTCATTCTGGGCAATCGCAGAAAGTATATCGCTGGAGCTTGGATCAGATATACTGTTTGGTCAACCTACTTACTCGCTGACTCAATAGCTTTAATGGCTGCTGGTATTATCTCAAATGACATAGGAGATGTGTACAATGCGAATGGTTTAGTTGATGAAAAGTACGCAGTAATTGTATTTTGGGCACCCCTTTTGCTATTGCACCTGGGTGGCCCTGATACCATTACTGCTTATTCCTTGGAAGACAACGAGTTGTGGAAAAGACACTCAGTGGGAGTAATTATACAAGCATTTGCAACATTGTACATCTGGCTCACGGCCTGGACAAGCTCTACTCTTTGCCTACTTTTTATTCTAGTGTCCTTTGTTGGGCTAGTGAAATACTGTGAAAGAGTGTGGGTCCTCTACTTGGCAAGTGAAAAAACATTTAGAGAATCAATTCCAGATATCCCTACCAATGATTCTAAAATAATGGAGAAATGTAAACTGAAGCAGTTGGAGGGGTACCATCTCACAACACATCAGGTTTTTGAGGTCGAGGTCCCAGATCATTCAGCCAATACATCATCAACTGATGAATCTCTTCATCCTGATGCAGATGAATTACTTACGGGCTATAGCTTAGTTGATATGGTCAAACGTCTCTTCTCAGATCTCATTCTTGGCTATCAGGATCGGTAAGTATATGCACAAGTTTTATATGACTTATTATAACTGCTCTCTATGTGTTTAAGTTTTACTGCCTGTTTTTCAAAAGAGATAAGTTTTAATGTCTAGTGTCTACTTAATCATAATCACGGTCCCTTATTATACAGTAAATCAAGGCAAATTAATTATCCTCAATCCACGCATAATTAATGGCCCTATATACCAACGTGCACACTTAGTATAGTGGTCACTTCACAAGTATAAATGCTTATGCTTAGGGGGTGTTGAGGCCAAGGACCGGGATTCAAGTTTTCAAGAAGGAGCTTTACACATATACACTTAGATTAGGCTAGAGTATAATTTTATCTTGTATAAAAAAAAAAGGCCCTATATAGTAAAAGAATTATGTTAGTGTAGATGCTTTTAGGGCATTTTTTAATGAACTATTTTATGAAAATTGAAATATGCTATACAATCCTCAGCAAGTATATAGAACCCTTAACACAAAGCTTTACAGCTAAGTTAATTTTACCACTAAACTAATCAATAGTGCAAGTGTAATTGACTTAGTGAATTTCCAAATAAACTAACTACACTACACAAACATGGCAATATAGAGAGGTAAAGGAAATATAGAGGACAACAAGCAAACCACATATAACACCACAAAGTGTTATGGAAGAGGAAAACACGAGCCCCGGGTGTAAAAACCTCTCCCCTAACCACCCATCCAAAAACTCCACTAGAATGAATAATTACAATACTTGGATGATTATAAACCCTCCAAGCCTATTTTTCCTATGTGATTGAGCCCTCCGAGCTCCAATTAGCAACCAACTCCACGAGTCTTTTCTTCACCTAGCTTTCGGAGTCACCATCGTTGAGCTGCTAATGGAAAGCTACCAAAGGATTTGGATTTTGGTTATGACTTCTCAAGTTTCCATTGTCATTCACTCGCTCACAGGTTCTATGTGTTTGGGTGAGAAAATGGTGGTTACAAAATCTCAATCAAATCTATTGAAAGAGATGGAAAGGAGAGAGTAGAAGTTATGGTTTTTCTCAAGGAAAAATCTCTCTTTTCATATATAGGCTTGGCTCCAATATCTTCACTCTTATATCATTTCTAAGGATTGTTTCACCCTAATCTAAAGCCCCTTACCACAGCTCTGTATGTGTGTGCTAATAGATGAACAATGGATAAGTTCAGGGCAAAGTACAAAGACCGAGCAATTTGTGACCTGGGTTGCCCCCAAAGGTCGCAAGATGGTCGCGAGGTGCATGATTGCACTCTCAACCAAAATCCTACCACGTGGATTTTGCAGGCAAGCATGTCGCAAGATGGTCACCTCTAGGCTACGAAATCTCTATTTAATGCTGCTTCCAATCTTCAAGGAGAGGCTCAAGTACTCTCCCTCAATTAACATGTAAACCTAAGAAACAATACATCAACAATGAAAACATTACAATCAACTTTTGTCATTGAATTAAACCAATATTAAAAACATGACTTCTCAAAAAAAAATTATGAGAATAAAAAAATAACTGATTTTTTGACAACTTCTTTCCTATTAAAGTGGTATTAAAATTTTTCTAAAATGATTTTCTAATAAATGCCTTAAGGGCATTTGTTAACTAGACTCATAGTAAAAATGTTTTCCATAAAAGTTTTATGTTATGATGTTTCTTTGTGTTAAAACCATGGTTTTAAATACCGAAATGGTCAAAAGAATTGAAAAATGTCTCAGTTCTTGGTTGTTATTGGTTTTGGGGGTTTCTACCCGATTGAATTGGTGAACGGTTCTTGGTTAAATTGGACGATCCAGTCTGAATTTTAAAACGAAGGTTTGAATACCATCCCCTCTCCATTGTATGTGTATGCGTTTGTTTCTAGATAATAATAATAGTAATAGGGTCTTGTTAACAGATGCATTTAGGATATTTGTTAATGGACCATTTTGAAAAAAATTTAATACCACTTTCATGAAAAATATAAAAATATGTCAAAAAAATCAGTTGTTTTCTTCTTTTTACATAAAAAGTTTATAAAAATATTTCTTAAAGTAATGTCCTAAGGGAATCTGTTAACTTTTTTTACAATAATAAAAGGTAATTATCTCATATTACTTTAAAGAGCATGTTGTGTGTAGTATAGATTACCACATGCATTCCCTTAAAAGTTACAATGCATTTTTAGTAGAGTTTGTGATGTGTCGTTTAGCCTTTGTGTTTGAACCTCTTCTTCCCTCCTTCTGTGTGTCTCTTTAAAAAAAAAAAAAACTATTATGGATGTAGGCTTATAAAATTATGTATGCCCTTGTTTATGCTATCTCCCACCTCCTCTCTCTAAATCTTCTATTTTATTTCTTTATATTTTAACAGAGATGCAAGTAGAGAAATCTTTGAAAGGCTGTCTTCTAGAAAGGCTTTCAAGGTTATTGAGATTGAACTCGGGTTTATATACGATTTGTTATACACAAAGGCAAAGGCAATCTATTCTCCTTGGGGCATTGCTCGACGAATTATTGGAATATTTATCATCTTTATTGTATTGGTGCTATTTGTCATCCTCAGGGTCAGGGAGATTCATCAGCGGTCCAAGATTGATGTTATCATAACTTTGGTATTGTTGGTTGTTGCTCTTCTTCTGGAGGTATGTGCATTTAGGGAACTACTTCTCTCTGACCATACCACACATTGGTTGATTAAGCATAAGAAAACCAATTTCTTACAACACATCAATCGTACTTTACGACATAAATGGCAAAAAAGACGTAACTGGTCACATTCTATTAGTCAATTCAGTTTACTGAGTTTTTCCCTAGGGAAAACACCCGTACCCTACTATGGAATCCTGAAGATGTTACGCATTGATGAAATGCTTGAGATTCAACCACATGATATTCCTCTACGAGACATTGATGATATAAAATATATAATCTTTGAGGACATGAAGAACTTAAGAGATTGGGCAAAAGTGAATAATTGTGGCACTGAACTTAAAGATTTGTATGGTCGTAAAGGAGGCCGCACACTTACAAGGTTTAAACGTGAGGATCTTGATTGGAGTATTGATAAGCATGGGTTTGATCAAAGCATCCTTATCTGGCACCTTGCTACAGAAATTTGCTACTTCCAAGGATACATAAAACCAGATGACATTAGTACGATTGTTAATAGTGAAGGTAAACGAGAATCGCAAAATGAAAGAAGTGCAAAAGGTTTAATGCGCCAAAGATGCAACTACCTATCACGATATATGCTCTACCTTCTAGTAAGGCGTCCTAATATGTTACCAATTGGGATGGGGCATATCAAGTTTCGGGACATTTACACTGAGGTCGGAGACTTCATTGAAGAACATGCTGGCGAACCAGTAAAAGATGAGGAGAAAGCTTCGGATACGTTGAGTAAAGTGAAAACCAGGGTGATGCTAGCAGTTGGAGGAAGGGACAGAAGTAGAAGGGGTAGAAGCAATTATGTGATATTCCATGCCTGTAGGCTTGCTTCAGAATTGGGCAAAGGTGATGAGAAATGGGAACTAATCAAAAATGTTTGGCTAGAAATGTTGGGTCATGCTGCAAGCCAATGTAAAGGAAGACTTCATGCTCAACAACTTAGACGAGGAGGGGAGCTACTCACTCATGTATGGCTTCTCATGGCACATTTTGGTTTAACGGATCACTTCCAAATACCACGTAGCCGTGCGATTGCTGATGCGATTGTAAGATAAGGTAAAAAATCATATTAGTATCCTCTTTGTATTTACTAGCGATGTCTTAAGCATGTGTGGTGCATTTCAAATATTTTATATGCAATTATGTTATTTCTCACTTATAATACTTATTATGTATTATAATAATTGTGATAACTTATTATATAATATGTTGTGGGTTCTAACTAGTACAATTAAAAAAGTCTCTAATGGTTGAATAAGAGACCTAGGGTTTTATCTTTGCCTACACCAAGACATCGATCAGTTGAAACTCTCTAGTGTCATGGTCTGATAATAATTAACTTTCATTAGAAGTGGACGCCATAAGTTAAAATTCTCAGAAAAAGAAAAAAATTATATAACATATCATTAAGAAAAAATAATGATAATTAGGAATATGAAACAATTGCTATAGACTCAATTGATATATATATATATATATATATATATATAATTATTTCCACTAATTTAAGCATATAATTATATTTTATACTCTTGGTTGTGTGGAATAAAATTTTCTTTTGTTTTTTTGTTGTATTTTGGTTTTAATGGTTGCCAAAACAACTCGATTTGAGAAAAAATGGGCATATTGCAAATAAAATGTTTATGAGATAAATAAATAACTAATACATTCATAATTAGTATACTCCTATAAATAACTAATACATGGAGATACATGCATCTACTCTATTAACTTTTATATTTTTTATTACACGTGTTATTAAATTTGAATTGCCTTTTGATGTTTTTGTTTTAATTCTTGCCAAAGCATTTTGAGGAAGAAGAGTGACACTAGCTGGGATACTAGCTACATAACGTTTACATACTTATATGTCACTAATATATTTCTCAAAAAAAAAAAAAAAAATCGCTAATAACAAAAAGGTAATTATGACATCTATTCATTATGTTTTTAAAATTTACCAATTACATTCATTGTCACATAATTTGTAGTAGCATTAGCATTTTTCAAGGAAGTATTTCATAATCCAAACCTTTTTTTTTTTTTTTTCAATAATAAGTATGTATTTATAATATTTATAAGACGATTTTTCTCTTTGAACTAGACTTCTATGTGGTTCAAAAATACCCTCATTAATGAAGGATAACTTCTCTTATAAATAGTATCATAAATGTCAAATAACAAATTTCATTTTAAATTCAAAAAAGAGTACTCATAAAATTTAGAATTTTTTTCCCTTCATGTTCATATTATTATTCCCTAAAATTTAGCATTTTTAATTTATTTTTCATCCAACTAAAAGTAAAACATCCAATTTAAAAATAAAAAAACTATGAGAACTCCTAAAATTTAGTTTTTTTTTTTTCCCCCATCACGTTCATCTCATTTTTCATACCCAAACTTTTCTCTATATCATCACTACACCACTTTGAAATAAACGTTCAAAAAAGAAATTATGGTTACTATTTATCTCTAAATTTTATCATTTTTATTTGTTTGAAAAAAAATATTTCCAAATTATAATAAATAGAAATTATTAACTTTTACTCAAAAAAATAGAAAAACTTTTAAGCACTCGCCTTTTTTTAAGAGCCTCTAAGCAAGCACTTTTTTAAAGAGCCTCTAAGCATGCACATCACTTAGAATGAGAGCATACTTGTTCATGAAATTAACACACCATTTTAACCCACACAACTCAGATGAGTGGGTTCATATAATTTTTTTTTTCAGAAGTATTTTTTTATTAATTAATTTTTAAACTTGAAAAATTAGAAAAATGCAAAATTTAACAGCATCATCTAATGAAAGCAAAGGAAGACTTTAATTGAATAAATTTGAAATTAAAAGACTCAATTGAACAAAAATAAGTTTTAGTCAATAGAAGAATGTAATTTGTATTTTAACTTTAATTTTTTCTTATGCCCTTACCTCTAAACTTTTAGAAGCAACAATTTTTCCAGTCATTATTATAATATATATTTTATTACAAATCAATTTCACCAGTTATAACTCACTTTTTATCAGGATAAACAATCCAATATTTTAATTCTGACCAAATTGCATTACATATTTTATTATGTATATAAATTCTTTGATTTTATATTATTTACTGATGCAAATTTAAAATATTATTATTCATAAATATTTTTTGCTACGATTAGCGACTACATATATATTAGCATGCTACTTTAACTCTAGTTTTTCTCATTTCCAAATAGTGAAAAGTTAATGGATGCCTTAAAGATATTGGTTTATGAAATATTTTTATGAAAAAAGAAAAAAAAAAGTGACTTTTTTGAAAACTTTTATATTTCTCATTAGAGTGATATTAAAATTTTCTTAAAATAATCTACTAACAAATGTCCTAAGGGCACCCACATTAACAAAATCCTTCTAAATATCCAAAATAAAAAACAAAGATAAAATCTCTCACCTTTCTTTTCTGTAAACTCTCTTTACATAAATAAATGATGGGTCCAGCTTCCCTACCATTTGAAACCCTCCCATTTTCTCTCATTTTAAACAATCCTATGGTAAACAAATAGACATTTCAAAAAAAAATTCTCTTTAATACTCTCTCTCTCTCTCTCTCCAATATTATCACTGTCAACTGAAGCATTAGAGGTGCCAAGTTCGGGCCTCCCAGAGAAAAGGCCTCTCCCTAATCAAAACAATAAACAACTTAGCATTAGAGCCAACATTTCTTGCTTAAGTACCCCTGTAAACACTGTCCATGAATCAAACATTTACCATTCGGTTTGTGATTGGTTGTAGGGAAAGTTAGAACAAATTATTAGCTTTTTGGTTGAATGGCTGATTGGAAAAAATAAAAAAACGACGGCCTGTGCATTTTTTAAATCAAAACAATTATTGATTGGCTGATTTTCCAATGCATAAAAACCCAAAATGATAAGGAAATCGGAATGAGAAATCCTAAAATTTAAACAGAAAGTAAAAAATTTTATTATTAAAGAATTTTAAATAAAAATGTAGAATGAGAGTAGGGTCATGGGTGGCTACACTTACTTGAGCTGTTGGAAGCTGGAACTGAATCAATCTTTTTTTAAGCCTACAAAGTTGTTGTTAACAGTGTTGATGTTGCAGAGGGAGAGAGAGGCAGAGAAAGAAAGATAAAAAATGAGAGAGCTATTGTTTTAATTGGCTTTTCTCTCTATTGGCTTTTTTTTTTTTTTTTTTTTTTTTTTTTTTTTTTGAATTTGTTTAAAATTTTTTTGTTTCAATCAGGGAGAAGACTTCTTCTCTTCCTTGACGAGGTTCGATCTTGGCAAATCTAATGCTTGGATAGCAAGGATTACGTTGGACAAAGAGAGAAAGAGGCAGAGGGGCAAAGAAGAGAGAAAGAAAGACTAATTTAATTGTAATTGACGTGGCTATTTGGTAGTCATTGGATTGTTTATTTGCCAAGTGTCTTTCATTTAGACAAAAATGAAGAAAAAAGAGAGTCGGATTTAAGATAATGATCTTGCTAATTACCTTTTCCTTCCAAAAAAAATGAAAAAAAAAAGGGTAAACAATATAAATGGTCCCTATCCTTTACACCAGATTTCAATTTAGTCTCTAACTTTTTAATTGTATCAATTTAGTCCCTAATCTTTTAATGGTGTGTTGATTTAATCCATGTCACTATCTCTTGGATAAAAAAATCTGACATGTCAAACAGCCTAAATAAAAAATAAAAAAATAAAAAAAATTATTGCCACATCAACTACCACCTGGACTAACATGTTAGCATTTGTAGTTTTATTATATGAAATATCAACATAATCTTAAATTAGAAAAAAAGAAAAAGAATAAGTGAATTCCTAACTCACTCTATCAACAACAACAAAGAATCCCTTTCCTCAATAAACAACAAAAATCTCGAACTCAATCACGATTGCTTCACATTTGGTCCTCTAGAGAGAAAGGTGAAGCACTATGGTGGCCAGAAATTATACCACAGGCAGGGGTGGAGCCAGAGGGGGGCGAGGGGGGGCACCTGCCCCCCCTAACTTCTTAAACATCCTTACATATGTAGTCTTCTTTACTCCCTGACATAGAGAAAAAAAGAAAAAGGAAAAAAGAACTCCCACTTGGAAGTGACCCAAGAAAAAGAAAGGAAAAAGAAGTTACTAAAGACCAAACCGTGTGACTTTTCACTAATTTCACTATTCTTATAAGCAGCTTTTGTCTATCCCAGTGCACCTATTTCACTATTTTTCTTTTTTATTTAATATCATTATTTTCACAATTTTCACTTTAATATCTTTCACAACGTTTTATTATTGAGTGATGATAGAGATATTACAAATTTTACTACTTATATCTTACAAATTGGCATCTCACCAACCACAAAAAATAATTTCAAACATATATTCATTATATTGTTTAAGTAACACTAATCAAATTTTTACCACATCAGTTTGTAAAATTTGTAGTAGCTATGACTATGAATTGGTTATTTTTGTTTATTTATTTTAATACTATGAAATATATTCATATTTTCTTGCAATTGTTTATTTATTTTGTTATTATTATTGATTAATATTTTTTAGATTAATTTTACTTTTAATATTGTTTTTTAATTTTGCCCCCTCTAGACTAAAATCTTGGCTCCGCCACTGACCACAGGTGATGATTGACAGCAACGACTAGATTTGAGGGTTGATGGATTCACCAATCTAAGGGCTGATGGAGTCGCCGTTCTGCTGGTAATATCACTCTCTTTTGGTATTGTCTTCCTCGTAGGTTTTTATTTCTTGTTTGTTTGGAACGGACTAGAAAGCGAAGGTTCAATTTGAGCTGGTATTGACTTTTGGTGTAGTTTTAAGAAAATTTATGTTTTTGTTTTCCTTTTTGTTCACCTTTTAAGGTTCCCTTTTAATTGTATAGATTTTTGGGTACAAGGAGATAGAGAGCCCCAATTTCGCACACCATATCTAGTTCTCCAATTTGATTTTTTTGTGAAAACTATTAAGGTAACCCTCTGATTCTGAACAGCCCTCACTTATTTAGGATATATTCATTCTTAATTTTCCCTGTGCTAGTATTTTAAGAGCAATATATTGGGAACAATTTGTTCTTGTTATAATTGTGTTTATTTCTTGTTTTTCTTTAATACTTTGGAATGCTGTTTGAAATTTTCTAGCTAAGAACCTTAGCTATTATTAGTATTTGATCAATGACAACATATATATGGAGGATAGTACCAGTGTGTAAGAGCACGATATTTTCCATGATATGTAAATTGGAAGTAGTAGTGCAGCCATAATTTTGTTTAAAACTACTCATCTGCTTTTGCTTTAATTTAATGTCATTAAAGGTCTTTTTATGACACTTTTTTTTTTTTTCCAGATTTTCAAGCAATTCTTTACTCGTGGATATAGGAGCAACAAAGGAAGACAGAGGTGGTATTTTGTGTAAAACAAGAAATGGCAGACCTCTTTACTCAGCTGTGACTTTAGCTAGACTTTTCTCATAAAACAACGATCATTCTGCTTGCTGTGAGAGAAGCTTTATTTAGCCTTAAGGAGCTTTGGATTCAAGTAGTCATCCTTTTGACTAGTTGGAGTGAAGTATTTTTGTTCTGAAGCTATATGAGAAAAAGTAACTACGGAATGAATGCAATAGTGATCTTAACAAGTTATGTAAAGCTACCTATCAACAAAAATAAGAAGTTACGTAAAGCTATTGCTTTTTTTTTTTTTTTTTGAAGATTTGTAGATCCTACCTGTTATTGTGGCAAAGCAAAGAAAGTTGGCATCAGGGGAGGCCTCTTGGTCTTTTGTAGATAGATTTGATTTGTTGTATTCTCTTTTTTATCTTGTTTTGTGTACCGATGTGTTTGAACTTTTCTTCATTTAAATAATTTTCTTGATATCCAATTGTTTGAATAAATTATTGCTCTTCATATGAATTCATTGGATTTTTCCCCCTTAAGTGCAGAATGATTTTGTTGTATAAAACCCATGTCACAATCAGAATGAATCATTTTGTTGGATAAACAAGGACTAAACCATTTCGAATTTTAGGAATTAGATTCAATCTCATAAAGTGAGACAATTGTGCAATGGGATGAAGAAATTTACTGATTGTAATCATAATGACCATGGTAATGACAACAAACTTTTCACATCTAAGAAATATATCTCATGTACCACAAGAAGGCTTTGACTGATTGGAACTCTCCCTTAAATATGACTTTTTAAACCTAGTACGTACTACATAGAAAGTAATATATGCTAAACTTATCTTCTCGCTGCTGAAGAATTGAATAGGTTTGTAACAAATTATCTGGATAGTGGACAACAACATAGTGGACAGCAAGAAGTTTTATATAATGAAGGGATTGGGGACCAATAGGAAGATTGTGAACCCATTACAAGTAGAGTACCTTCTCTATGATTAGGGAAATGAGGTCCAATAAGGAAAATAATGGACATGATATATAAAAACCTGGGTATCATAAAACGACACTAAACAATAACATCCATTCAAACTTGGGGGCAATCATCCATATCTTTTGGCAGTAAGAAGTACCAAATTGCAAATATAATAAAGAAAATATAAATGACAAAAAAAAAAAAAAAAAACCTTGGGTGATCCATAGTAGAACATAACTGAAAATATACCATGAACATATTCCATGATTAGCCACGACTTCCTTTCTTTCCATTACCAATTTCTCCCCTAAATGATGGTGGTGCATGAACTGATTCCTGACTGCCAAGTATGTTGAATGTCTCCCTATACCTTTCCATTTGACTAGCAACCATCAATGTTTCTTTAGTTATAGAAGAGTTTCCTTTCCATGACAGTGGTGGACTTCATATTTCTGAAAGTGGTAAATTGCTGACCCAAGGTTTTATTTTTCCCTAAGGTGTATAAATTGCTTTTTTCCTAGGCTTCTTTGGCTTTTTACCGCGTGGTAGTGGATTTGATTGACCATTTTCAGCATTGGTAGATGTTGTGACTGTAGCGTTTGCAATTGATTGGGCATTTGCACCACCTTCCAAATGTGTTTCCGCACTTGTTGTTGAATGTGGTGGCATTATTGACTATAAAGGCTAATTTTCATATGCACTTGCATGTGCATTTGTGCTTGCACCAACACAAACACCAACACCAATGCTTGCGCTTGCACCCTTACCTTATCAAAGCGATAAAAGACAAATATCATGCTATATCATAGTTTGAATATATATATATATATATTTTTTTTTAAGATAGTAAGAATGGCAAATATCACTTTTATGTAGTAACTAAAATTATATCATAGTAAGCTGTGTGAAATTACTCTGTTGTTAACTAGTAGGCTGCCTTTGATTGCCACCAACTTTTCCTTTGCATGTCCTCTTGTTATGACCAAACTCTTTACAATATTGACACTTCATAACTAGACACCTTCTCAGTTTTGAAGATTGTGGCCTCCGCTCATTAGCATCTCTCTTTCTATGCTTCTTAGTCATACCTAGAGGTCTCTGTTTATGTGGAGGTCCCACAGGTTCAAACCCACTATCTTCCCTCATATCTAGCCCATTCATAGGCATGACCATTGGCTCATAACATGCTGCATGAGTTTGCATCTTAAGGCACTAGTTGACATAGGGCTCCACAGGCTCTTTTTTGTAAAAAATGCAACTGATTGCATGACAACAAAGCACTCTAGTCAAGTCTCACCTTTTACAAGTGCAAGATTTATCTGCCAAGTCAACAATAAATTGCATTGCACCACAATGCACCTCAAACTTGTCGTCGCCAGCCCATGTTGACATCCAATTACCACTAGCATTTATGTTCTTCTCTAACTTCTTTCTAGTTACTTTACACAACTCATCTTTAGATTTCATCATTTGATCCTTGCATGATTGGAATTTTCTCATTAGATACAACCTTAAATCTTCAACCAAATGAATGACTGGCTTCTCTCACTAGAATCCAAAATAACCGAGTTGAATGATTCACACATGTTATTAGTCAATGAATCACACTTAGGATACACACTAGAAGCATGTTTACACCACTATGAAGGTGAATGAGCACTAACCCATTCAAATGCTTGCATGATAATTGATTACAACTCTTTCATTGCTCAATCCCACTACTTATAATAAGTTGCAATAGCTATCCTCCAAAAAATATCCCTCAAGATCAAGCCAGGATATTTCTTCTTAAAGTTGTTGTACAAATGCCTAACACATAGTTTATGGTCCACCCCAGGCATCAACTCCTCAAATGTGAGTATTAAACCCAACATAACCAAGATAAACACATATCAACAACAAATAAATAATGGACAAACTATGAATAAACAAACAACATTAAAAGTAAGTTAAATTTTGAACAAACCATTTTTTGATCAGAGATGAATGTCAATCTACGCTGTGAACTAGCGTTAACATCACTTATAAACTTTAATATAAACCAAGTCCATGAGTCCTTCGTCTCATCTTCTACAACGACAAATGCTAAAGGGAACAATTGATCATTGGGGTTTGTAGCCACATCAATCATGAGTTGGCCACCATAGTGTCCCTTCAAATGGCATGCATCCACAACAATAAAAGGCCTACATGTGGCAAAGCTCCTCTTACATGCATCTAAACGGACATACAACCTACGAAATAGTGGACATAATGTCCTCCCAGGCCTCTCAATCTCCTCAATAGGTAAGTTAGCCATAATTACATTTAATAGGACTAAACTACCTCTATTTCTCAGCACAATATTCTTGAATGTTGGTAAAATGTGCTGCTTGGTTGCCAGTAATCATGTCTTGTGCACAAACCTTTGCCCTATGTGCTTTGCTTCTTGAAATGTGCACAACATGTTTCTCCTGAGCTCCTTTTACAATTGTGGAACTTGTCATGTTTGGGTGGTCACTCAACTCGCCCACCAGTGTCTTCCCCAACCATTTACTAGTGCATCTCATATTCTTAAAAGTCCGAGTAAAAGCATGTTGACCATAATATGTTCTCATCTGAAATGTCATCTTTGCAACATATGCTATACACTTACACCCATCTTGACAAACTGCCCTCACTCAAACTTTTTTTTTAAATCAAATACCCCAGCCCCCATGAACTACATAATCAGTTACAACATTCTTAAATTGTTCAAGTGAAATAAACAACATTCCCTTTACAAAGTACATATGTTTTGGGTTTGTAGGAGGTATGAACACAAGATAAGGATGTATAGCATTGTTGTCTTCATCATCGTCTATACTTATAAGCTCCTCAGATTCATAAGGCTGGTCATTGTCACTAAGACCAGTTACGATCATGGCATTTGATCCCGTTGCCATGTTACTATCTTGTTCTTTGCTTGCCTAGCCTAAATCAACTGGCCCCATCACTAACTTATCAAAAGCATCATCATCACTACCACTTGAGTCTTCAAAATTGTCATAAATGTTTATATCATGACCCTCATCCATATCACAATCATATCCTTTAAACACATCATCTAAAGATGCACCATAACCAACCCCACCAATAGTTGCAACAAATTGAGTGAAATTTCCCACATCATCAATTATGTTAGGCACATCCACACAATGCTCTACATACAACTTTATCACCTTTTGAGTTATGGCCCCAAACGGCATCTGCCATACCCATAGCGAAATCATCATTGTCAGTAGTTACAAGCCTAAGCCCATCATCCTCCAAGCTCACCATAGGCATCCTATACCATAACTTACCATAACTCATATGCCCCAACTTCCCAACCATATTTCTCAATTCTTGGGCAAACCAAAAATCACATTCATAGCCATCAAAATAATTTATATCAATCCCCTCATACCTAATTGGATTGTTCAGAAGTTTCCCACCATGATGAACTTCCATAGAAAATTCATCCATTCTTGCAAAGAAGAAGAAGAAGAAGAAGAAGAAGATACATCCACATTAATTATATTTCATAATTTTATTAATGTGTTTTATTTTTGGAACATACCAAAATAAATTAAGAAGTACACATGTTATTTTGCAGCTTGAGTGTAAACATTGAAAAGCTAGAAAAATTTATTCAATGAATAAATCAAAAGCTGTTAACAAATCAAACACTCAAGCAATAACAATGAAAATAGCACAATACATGTCATGACCCAAATCCATGGAACATGAATTTAGATACATGACTAACTTGCTAACTTTACCTAGCTCAATAAACATAATTTATTTAAAACTAGTTCAATAAAACTCCAAATAAACAATACTATTGATAAATCTCTTACAATAACTAAAATCCACAATTTATAATAATCTCCAAAATACTGTGAAGTCTAAAGCGGAAAAAAAAAAAAAAAAAAAAACTAATAATCTTTTCAAAACTCCACAAATTGGAAACAATCTCCACTATATAAAACGTGAATTACCAAAACAAAGGTAACTAAAATTCTATGAGTCTTCAAGTAATACTGAAGTCGCCTACAACTTCCACGCTCTACCTTGCACCATACAAAGCGATCCAAGGGTACTATATTCGCAACAACACTTTAATCTGAAAATAGTAATTGATGGAGTGAGCCACACCTCTAGTAAGTAATTATATAGAATACACAACGGAATAAAGTCAAGCAAAGCACGAATATCTTGATAACTCATTCAATATATCAAAAATAATTATCCCACAAAACATATATTAAATCACTTAATACATATGTAATCATATCTTAAAAATCATTTGAAATCACATACATATAATTGATCAGAGCATAGTGTCACATATACACAGTACATATTCTCACGTACAATCCTGTGAGCTGATACTAACATCTAACCCCTACTGGTGAGGGATCAACACATATTCGTATATACAATCTTGTGAGCGGATTTACACATATATTTGATCAATTCTAAAAATACTCATTTTGAGTCACATATCACAAAAAAAAAACAAAGTTTATACATCACAGAATAATTTTCATAATATTAACAATTATTCCAACAATAAAGGCATATCAAATATCTCAATATTAAATTGATACATAAATCAAAGGATGCTTGACTCCCTTAGGGAACAAATAGGACTTGAGGAATTTATACAAATATAATATAATTCTTGAGTAAATCTGAAATTTCAATTTGCTAAAAGAAACATTTTAAATACCATTTGGAGAATAGGAATATGGCTTTGAAATCACTTGGTTTTAACAAATTAAAGAAAAATGACCTTTTTAGGGAACTTACTTTGAAACTTAATTATTTTCGGAAAATAGTTTAACTTAAAAATCATCTTTTAAATGAGATTTGGACATTTTAAACGTATTTAAAATTCAAAGTATCTCTTTAAAATATTATTTAATAGTCGAAATTTCTATTTCAATGAATCAAAAATACTTTTGACAAACTTAGAAAATATAAGTTTGACATACAAAACTTTTGAAACTTTTAACTTCTAAGAACCTAAGGGACAAAACTTGTGCATATTATGCATAATTAATTACCGCACTCAAATCACTCTAAAAGTCTAGCCAAAATAACCTCCAAAGAGCCTCAAGACACTCTTAAATAGGACCTATAATCAATCATGAAAATATACTTAATATTCTCTACAACCATAAAGCTTTCAGAACTATACAAACTGACTCACTAAGATTATACTTTGTTGAACTAATTAATAACACTGATGCAAGGAATCTTTGCCCAAAATGTTTCCTTGAATTTATCAAACCTTAGAGGCCGTAACCAATATATTGTAAACTCAGGATTTGATATATGCCCCTACGAAAAGTAACCCTTATACATTATTTAAGGTTTAAAATCTTGACTTTTGTTCTAGAATACAAGCTATAGGGACCCTAGGATTTAATATATGTAGATATATAAAACCCAAAGAAATCTAAAAGCCAATTACATAATAAAACTATGTAACCCGAGGCTTTACTCTAGCAATTTTGTAATCCATTGCTTTATTTAGATACACCTAGTGGCTTGTTCTAAAATGAAATCCATGGCTTTATAATCCCAAAGTAAAAAAAAAAAAATAATCGTTATGCCAATCTATATAACCACCAGGAACGTGAAAGCCATGTTTTCCTTGAATTAGGATTTGCAATCTAGGAATCAATATATATATATATATATATATGTAAAGTCATCTACCCGAATTAAGATTTATGGTGTAAACAACCTCCTTTTTAAACAATCTACCCATCACTACCGATTCCATGATAAGGTTCTAGATTTTTAATTCTTTGATTCTAACAAATGAGAAATTATACCTGGAATTCTTTGGTTGCCTCTTGATTAACTCCAAGGAAAGAATACACCTCCTAGCCTCCTTAGATAAAACCCTTCTTATGTAAATCTTGATTATCTCTTCCTCTACCCTGTAGTTTGTATTAGAGATATGAGATTAGTACTGTAGCGGACTGCAGTTACTAAGAAAAAGAATACCTATGACCTAACAATTATATTTAAAAGAAAACTTAATAATAACCTCAAATAAAAAATGTGTGGGGTAATGCACTCTTCCCCTCTTAAAATAAGTTTAGTCCTTTAAACTTGACGTACCTCAATCAGAGAATAGATAGGGGTATTTTTCTTTCATGTCTTCCTTTTTTTCCCATGTCGCTTCTTGAACTGTATGATTTATCCACAACACCATCACTAAGGATATATTCCTTGAACGTAGCACTTGATCCTTCCTATCAAGAATCTACACTGGTTGCTCCACATAAGACAAGTCCTCTCTAACATTGATCGGCTCATACTCCAAAACATGTGATGGATCAGGCATGTACTTTCGTAACACTGATACGTGGAATACGTTATGAAAATGTGACAAAGCTGGTGGCAATGCCAACCTGTAAGATACATTGCCCACTTTATCCAAGATCTTAAAAGGACCAATATACCTCTGACTTAACTTGCCTTTCTTCCTAAACCTCATCACACCCTTCGATGGAGACACCTTTAAGAATACATGATCCCCAACTTGAAACTCTAAGTCTCGCCTTCTATTATTTGCATAACTCTTCTGCCTACTTTGAGCAGCTAGGAGTCTTTCACGAATAAATTGAATCTTCTCCATAGTCAATTGAACTAGTTCTGGACCAAGCAACTTCCTTTCACCCACTTCATTCCAACAAATAGGTGACCTACACTTCCGGCCATACAATGCCTCAAAAGGAGCCATCTCTATGTTGGAATAGTAACTGTTATTATAAGCAAACTCAATTAAAGGCAAGTGAGTCTCCTAATTACCTTTCAAGTTTAACACACAGGCTCTTAGCATGTCTTCAAGTGTCTGTATTATTCTTTCTAACTGCCCATCAGTTTGAGGATGAAAAGTTGTACTAAAATCTAACTTGGTTCCCATATCCTTGTGTAAACTGTTCCAAAACTTAGAGGTGAAACGAGGGTCTCTATCAAAGACTACAGAGACAGGAACTCCATGCAATCTCACTATTTCCATAACATATAATTGAGCCAATCTATCCAATGAAAACGTAGTTTTGATTGGTAGAAAATGGGAAGACTTGGTCAATCTATCCACTATTTCCCATATAGCATCATGACCCTTAACTGACTTAGGCAATCCAACCCCAAAGTCCATGGAGATATGTGCCCACTTCCACTTCAGAATACTGAGAGGTTGAAGTAACCCAGCAGGCCTTTGATGCTCAACTTTAACTTGCTGACAAATTAAACACCAAGATACAAAATCTGCAATCTCTCTTTTCATATTTTTCCACCAATACACTTCTCTAAGATCTCGATACATTTTGGTGCTACCTGGGTGAACAGTGTATGCAGATTTATGAGCCTCCTCCATAATTTCCCTTTTTAATTCAACATTATTGGGAACACATAATCAATTTCTAAATCGTAAAACACCATCACCATGAATCTCAAACTCAGCTCGATTACCTTCCTTTACCTCTTTCATAATCTTTACCAAATTAGGATCAGATCCTTAAGCAATCTTCACCTTTTCAACTAAGGTAGGCTGCACTTGAAAATGAGCAAGAAGTAACCTTGACTCATTAAATTGGAGCTCCACATTAATCTTCTTCAACTCTTCAAAAAAAGAAAAGTCTTTTCCTCAAAATTATACTTGCCACCCTACCAGAGGATTTTCTACTCAAGGCATCAGCCACCACATTTGCTTTACTAGGGTGATAATGTATTGTACAATCATAGTCTTTCAACAACTCAATCCATCTCCTTTGTCGCATATACAATTCTTTTTGAGATAACAAATATTTCAAACTTTTATGGTCAGTGTAAATCTCACACGTCTCCCCATATAAGTAGTTCCTCCATATCTTTAATGTAAAGAACACTGTTACTAACTCCAAGTCATGAGTAGGGTAATTTTGTTCATACCTTTTTAGCTGCCTAGAAGCATATGCTATTACATTTCCATGCTGCATAAGCACACAACCAAGACCTTTTTGAGAAGCATCACTGTAAATTACAAATCCCCCTAAACCTATTGGCAATGTCAAAACTAGAGCAGATACCAACCGGTCTTTCAATTCTTGGAAGCTCTTTTCACATTCATCTTTCCACAAGAATTTAGCATTCTTTTGGGTCAATCTAGCCAAAGGACTTGTTATAAGTGAAAAACCTTCAACAAACCTCCTATAGTAACCTACAAGACCCAAGAAACTACGAACTTCAAATACATTTGTTGGTCTAGGCCAATTTACCACAGCTTCCACCTTTTTAGGATCCACAAAAATGCCATCTGTATTACATGCCCCAAAAACCTTACCTCATCTAACCAAAACTCACATTTCTTAAACTTGGCACATAATTTTTGCTCCCTCAAGACCTGTAACACCATCCTCAAATGTTCTGCATGCTCCTCCTGAGTTTTAGAATATACTAAAATATCATCAATAAAAACAATATCAAACCGATCCAAATAAGGCTTGAACACACGGTTCATTAAATCCATGAAGGCAGCAGGGGCATTAGTCAATCCAAATGTCATCACCAAAAACTCATAGTGTCCATAACGGGTATGAAAGGCAGTCTTAGGAATATCTTCTTGCTTAACCTTGAGTTGATGATAACTTGATCTAAGGCCAGTCTTCAAAAAGACTTTAGCACCTTGCAATTGATCAAACAAATCATCAATCCTAGGTAAAGGATATTTCTTCCTCACAATGACCTTATTCAACTGCCTATAGTCAATGTATAATCTCATAGACCTATATTTTTTCTTTACAAAAAGAACAGGAGCACCCCAAGGAGATACACTGGGTCGAATAAATCCCTTTTCTAAAAGCTCTTGCAATTGCAATTTAAGCACAAACTCTACAAGTGCCATGCGATATGGTGCAATAGAAATAAGTGCAGTTCCTAGCACTAAGTCAATGGCAAATTCTATCTCCCTATCATACGGTAACCCAGGGAGATCCACAGGAAATACATCAACAAAGTCCCTCACAATAGGAATGTCATCAATCTTAATCCCTTCCTTTTGGTTATCCACCACATATGCAAGATAACCTTTACAACCTTTTCTAAGTAACTTATTGGCATGGATGACAAAAATAACATTAGGCACAAGGCTCTCTCTTGACCCATGAAATACAAATTCAAGTCGACCCAGAATACAAAACACCACTTCCTTCTTGTAACAGTCAACATTAGCATGATAAGTTGCTAACCAATCCATGCCTAATATTACATCAAATTCTTGAATTTCTAAGAGAATCAAATCAGCCAACAACTCATTTTCTCCAATCGTAATCACACAAGACTTACATATAACTTAGCAACCATAGTTTCACCCAAAGGAGTAGAAATAGAAAGTTCAAAGTCCAATAATTCAGGCACACAATCAACATATTTCATATAAGCACAAGATACAAAGGAATTATTAGAACCAGGATCAATAAGAACTCGTGCAATATGAGAAAATATGGGAACCAGGATCAATAAGAACTCGTGTAGTAATAGCACTGACTTGGATGCCTTAGCATCTTGCTCAGTAATAGCAAACATGCGTCCTTGGACTTTTGGCCTATGCTTCACATCAATAGGCTTAGCCACCAACTCACTTTTTATGGCTGGGCAACCTTTGATACGATGACCCATTTGACCACACTTAAAAAAATCCCCGATTTCACGATAGCAAACACCCTTATGCTTTTTACCACACTTCTGACAAACCTCTATTACTTGTTGCACCATTTTAGTCTCTGGTTTTGCTGTAGTGTTCTTCTTAAATGGCTTATTGTGTTCATTCCCTCTATGAATCCCTTCAGTCTTAGTCCTTTTGTTATTCTGACTCCTAATCCTCTGATAGTCTTCACACTCCTTCTCAACAACCTTTGCAGTCTCCACAACTGACAGGCCACAAACGCGTTGACTCCTTGTGATTAATTAAATTGATTAATTAGTCAAGTTATTAATTAATCAAGTTAACATGCAATATCACGTAGCAGCACAAACAAATCACCAAAACTAAGTTATGCAGCAGAAAATAAAAGACACGGTGATTTGTTTACGAATGGGGAAAACCTGACGCCAAAAACCCCACCGGATGATTTAAGGTCACCACTCCTGAAACTTCACTATTATCATAACAAGCAGTTACAAGCAAGGAATCCCAAGTACCTTACCAACCTACAGTTGAGCCCTTACCCCAATACCCAATTGGACTTGCTCTGTAGTGACAGTTTCTCCTTTCAATGCACGGCTCCCAAGTACGTGACTAACCAGATGCGTGGATCCCAGTACACAACTTCAATTCACCAACTAGAGAGAGAGTTGTTGGCTGTAAAGTTCTTCAAATCATCTACACGATGAAGATCAAGAAGATGCTCGGTCATAAAACCCTACAGTGCACAATACACAGCAATCTTCTTCACAAGAGATGAACTAGGGCACGGACTTTGTCTTTGATCACAAATTGCATGAACAAGGATTGCACAATACTTGTGCAACTTGCATCTTGTTTGACGACCCTTAAAACCCTTTTATATGTCTAGGGTTAGGGGAAAAGAAGTCCCAAAGACACATTCACGGATTGGACTTAAAACAGAACTGAAAATTTGTTTTCTTTAATTCTTGACAGATAGAGGTGTCGAGAAGCTGTCGAGGCTCAGGCTAAAACAGGTTCTTAAAGCTCAATAGATGCATGTGTCGAGCCAGGTGTCGAGCTTTAGTAACTTGCACTTCCTTGCTTGTTTCTTGGACAGACTTGATGACTTCAACACTGAATCTTGAAACACTGTTTTTTGAAGTGTTAAACACATCCTATATCTACCCAATTACAAGTAAAGTGCGTTTTGTCTAAGGATAAGCCAATTACATAAAATAGCAACATATGTCAACAACCACTTGAACTACATATGTCCTAACAGCAACCTCATAATATGACTTCAATTGTAAGGTTGCCATCCTAGTTCTGACACTTGGTCGTAGTCCCCTTTGAAATTTCTTAGCCTTTCTAACATCATCAGCCACAATGTGAGGGGCAAATTGAGACAACTCAGTAAATTTAGCCTTATACTATAACACCGTTTTATTCCTTGAATGAGCTCCATAAACTCCACTTCTTTCTCATCCTGTACACTTTCTAGAAAATACTTTTCATAAAAGGCCTCAAGGAGAATACTCCAAGTCAGTATCTCATCTTCCTCAAGTGGCAAAGTCTTTTTGGTAGATCTCCACCAATGCTCTGCTTCCCCCTTTAGCATAAAGGAAGCAAATGAGACTTTTTGCACTTCAATACAACCAATCACATCAAAAAATTTCTCCATTTGCATTATCCAAGATTTTGCTTCTGTAGGATTAGGGTTGCCCAAAAATGAAGGAAGACCCAATTTTCTGAATTACTCAATAGTACATCCTTCAATCTCAACATCTTTGGGCTTAACTGTTTCACTAGTACTAACATGCTTCTCCACCACCTCAGCAAGACTTCTGATAGCACTTAAAACGCCCTTAAGGCTCTCAGATTTTGGTTCAAGACCAGAAGGGGTAGAATTGCGAGGTGGTATTTTCCTATAACCAAATAAAGAACACCTTAGAGTCAAATAAGTCACAAGAAAATTAATGACATACAAGATATACTAAACCCTTTACTATTATAATACTCTAAGCATAAAGGCATATAACTTCTAACAATTATAAAAATCCCAACACTACCTTTTACCTATGAATAATAATTCAAGCCTATTCCTCCACATCTTATAAAAATATCATAAGTCCTAATTGTCTATAGAATCATAACCTAGAGCTTTGATACCAACACTGTCACGACCCAAATCCATGGAACATTAATTTAGATGCATGACTAACTTGCTAACTTTACCTAGCTCAATGAACATAGTTTATTTAAAACTAGTTCAATAAAACTCCAAATAAACAATGCTACTGATAAATCTCTTACAATAACTAAAATCGACAATTTATGATAATCTCCAAAATACTGTGAAGTCTAAAGCAGGAAAAAAAAACTAATAATCTTTTCAAAACTCCACAAATTGGATGCTAGGACATATGTGGTTCAAGTTTTTTTGAACATATGTCATTATTTTATATAATTGGCTTATCTTTTGACAAAATGCACTTTGCTTGTAATTGGGTAGAATTAGGATGTGTTTAACGCTTCAAGAAACTGTGTTTCAAGATTAAGTATTGAAGTCATCAAGTCTGTCCAAGAAACCAACTAGAAAGTGCAAGTTATTAAAGCTCGACACCTAGTCTCGACACATGTATCTATCGAGCTTTAAGAAGCTGTTTCAGCCCCGAGGCTCGACAGCTCCTCGACAGCACCTTGACACCTTTATCTGTCAAGATTTATGGAAAACAGATTCTAAGTTCTGTTTTGATTCCAATCCGTTCTTATGTCTTTTGGATTTCTTTTCTCCTAACCCTAGACATATAAAAGGATTATTTTAAGGGCTGTAATAGGATGCATAAGTACACAAGTTTCTTGAGCATTGAGAAATCCTTGTTCAAGAAATTTGTGATCCGAGACAAAGTTCATGCCCTAGTCCATTCTTTTTATGAAGAAGTTGCTGTGTAATGTGCACTGTAGGGTTTTGTAACCAAGCATCTTCTTGATCTTCATCGTGTGGATGAATTGAAGAACTTTGTAGCCAACAACTCTCTCTCTCGTTGGTGAATTGAAGTCGCGTACTGGGATCCACGCAATTGGTTAGTCGCGTACTGGGAGCCGTGCATAAAAGGAGAAACTATCACTACAGAATAAGTCCAATTAGGTATTGAGGTAAGGGTTCAACTGTAGGTTAGTAAGGTACTGGGATTCTTTTACTTGTAACCGCTTGTTGTGATAATAGTGGAGTTTCGGGAGTGGTGACCTTAAATCACCAGGTGGGGTTTTTGTCGTGTAGGTTTTCCCCATTCGTAAACAAATCACTGTGTCAATTTAATTTCCGCTGCATACTCTAGGTTATTGGTGATTTGTTTGTGCTACCACGTAATTTGCATGTTAACTTGATTAATTAAAAACTTGGCTAATTAATCAACTTAATTTATCACAAGGGGTCAACGCATTTATGGCCTATCATTGGAAACAATCTCCACTATATAAAACGTTAATTACCAAAACAAAGATAACTAAAATTTTATGAGTCTTCAAGTAATACTGAAGTCGCCTACAACTTCCATGCTCTACCTTGCACCATACAAAGCAATCCAAGGGTTCTATATTCCTAACTACACTTTAATCTAAAAATAGTAATTGATGGGGTGAGCCACACCTCTAGTAAGTAATTATACAGAATACACAATGGAATAAAGTCCAGTAAAGCACGGATATTTTGATTTTTCACAAACTCATTCAATATATCAAAAATAATTATCCCACAAAACATATGTTGAATCACTTAATACATATGTAATCACATCTTAAAAATCATTTGAAATCATATACATATAATTGATCAGAGCATAGTGTCACATATACACATCACATATTCCTTCATACAATCCTGTGAGCGGATACCAACATCTAACCCTTGTTGGTGAGGGATCAACACATATTCTCACATACAATCCTATGAGCGGATTTACACATATATCTGATCAATTCTAAAAATACTCATTTTGAGTCACATATCACAAAAAACAAAGTTTATACATCACAGAATAATTTTCATAATATTAACAATTATTCCAACAATAAAGGCATATCGAATATCTCAATATTAAATTGATACATAAATCAAAGGATGGTTGACTCCCTTAAGGAACAAATACGAATTGAGGAATTTATACAAATATAATACAATTCTTGAGTAAATATGAAATTTCAATTTGCTAAAAGAAACATTTTAAATACCATTTGGAGAATGGGAATATGGCTTTAAAATCACTTGGTTTTAACAAATTAAAGAACAATGACCTTTTTGGGGAACTTACTTTGAAACTCAATTATTTTCGAAAAATAATTTAATTTAAAAATCATCTTTTAAATGAGATTTGGACATTTAAAATGATACTTAAAATACGAAGTATTTCTTTAAAATATTATTTGATAGTCGAAATTTCTCTTTCAATGATATAAAAATACTTTTGACAAACTTAGAAAATATAAGTTTGACATACAAAACTTTTGAAACTTTTAACTTCTAAGAACCTTAGGGACAAAACTTGGGCATATTATGCATAATTACTTACAGCACTCAAATCAATCTGAAAGTCCAACCAAAATAACCTCCAAAGAGCCTTAGAACACTCTTAAATAGGACCTATAATCAATCATGAAAGTCCATCGCTTTATCTAGATACAACCAGTGGGTTGTTCTTAAATGAAATTCGTGGCTTTATAATCCCAAAGTTAAAAATAAAATCATTAAGTCAATCTATATAACCACCAGGAATGTGAAAGCCATGTTTTCCTTAAATTAGGATTTTCAATCTAGGAATCAATATATATATATAAGAGGGGGTAAATTACAAACAAAGGGGAAGGCCGACTGAGGCTATCTGGTTACAGTTGTAAAAGCCGACTAGGGTAATACAAGTGTATGAGGTTGCCATCTGATTACAATTACTGGGCTGGTAAGAGGAGGCAAAGTTGAGCTTACAATTGGGATTCTAATTGGACCTGCAATTGAACCTACAATTGGACCTGCTTCAGAAGGGAGTCTTCGCTGCCTTAAATAGCTGGAGGGAGCCTTGGATTCTTTTGAAGATTGCTGGAAATCCGGAAGGTGAATTACTTTCACTTGGGGGTAAAAACCTTTTCTAGAACCTAATGCTGGATACTGTTCATGAATAGTGTCTTGTCTATTGTCCTTATACGGATACTTTTGTCTCAGTACTGTTCTTCAATAGTGACTGGTGCTGTAGATGAATACTAACTTGTCCAGAATATTGACTGTTCACCAACAGTGATTGGTGTTGTAGATGAATAGTAGCTTGTTTGGAACTGTTCTGAATAGTGACTGGTGCTATCCAGAATTAATCGCTGTCCAAATTTTAACCATCGTATGGATCTTGAGAATCCTAGAATGGGTTAAAAGGAAATCGATTAACTGATGCTTCTGAAGAGACAGGAGAAACCTTTTCTTCTAACTCTAGTTGCTCTGACTTGAGAAGCAATTGCTGGGTAAGATCTTTTAATTCATTGCTAGATTTTTCGGTGACCTGGACGGAGTCTAGACTAGACTAAGACCTTGTAACCATTCCCTTTGTCATTTCTTTAATTAGTATCATAAGCATCAAATGGGCACCCATCATAAGGATCCCATGGTGGATCATCATTGTGATCACACTCATGATAAATGGCATATTGGTTGCATAATCCACAATATATCAATGGTTCATAGTCTGGTTCCATTGTAATAAATTGGCTGGGATTAGTATAACCAACCCTGTGGAGATTTGGGATTGCAGTGGAATAAGGCTTGGTGATAAAAATAGAAATTCTTCTTGTGTTCCCTATATGATGGTGATCTTCCCATAGTTCTTGTACCGTATCGAGGATTTCATTGGTGAAGTAATTCCTCCAACAATCGGCAAGAGCACAAGGATCACGTAGGATAAGTCGGAGTTTCCTTCATACCAGGGACCTTGGTGAGTGTGCCCATTAATGAGTACAAGGTGTGTGTGGAAGGCTAGACAGCCATCCAGTTGTTTCTGTCCCATTGTGGGATTGTGCTCCAACATCTGATAGAAACAAAAGGACTTTTAATCTGAGTCACCACCTGTTGGATGATTTGTGGAAACTAGCTGATCTGATTATGGCTTGATAACTTAATCATTCTTATGAATCCATATTCAAACATTCTTGAGAACCAGCTAGGATTTCTTTCTGATTCGTCAGATCCATTTTCATAGTTAACGAGAATACCTAGAAAAGGATGCCTTTGTTCATATACTCTGAGGGTGCTCCCAAAGTAATCTTCCCAATTTGATAGAATAAAGATGTCATTTGTGTCATCTGAATTATCTCCATAGACTAGGAAAGTGGTAGTAACCAATGTTTTGAAATGTTCAAACCATTTGTCGGATGATTCAAACATTGCCTTGGATCCTAAAATACTGGATTGTATTTCAGGAAACAAGTTGGCAATAGCACTTCTTAAGTTAGCCTGAGTCTTAAGACTAAGCCTAGCATAATCAATATCCATAATAGTCTTTTTATCCATTGAATGGATTTCCTCTTTGCCAAAGAGTTGATTAGTGATGGCTTCATTTCTTGCCTCAAAGTTAACTAGGTCGATTTCTAGTGCTTTGAGAGTTATTTGGAAGAGGCCATGGTGATTTTTTTAAAAGCTAATTGAAGGTTATCAAGGATAAATTTAATGGAGGGTGGTAAATCTGTATAGGCTCCATTATTGAATTGTAAGTTCCTAGATAAAACTTCTTGTACGATAACAACCATATCACCACTGGAATATGCCACCTCTGTTGGGACAAATTCCTAGAGGGATGTTGATCCTTTTTGGTTTCCCTTTGAGGATGCGCCTTCATGCATTACAAAAGGCTGTCTTGCTAGAAGCCTTTTGTCTTGAGGGTAGACCTATGCAGGTGCTTTCCTCTTGTTCCTCTTCTCTATTGAGAAGCAAATACTTTTATGATGGATGCATGATGATATTTGGGACTAAATGGGGTTAAAAGTATCATCAATTGAGGTGGTGGTTAAGAATGAATCAAGGTTCTTAGCTTGATCATTTGAAATTGTTGAAGGAATGGTAGGTGCAAGAAAGTCAAGGTTCTTTGCTTGATTGGCACCATGGGGTGTAATTGGTGGAAGGATTTTGGCACTGGTAGTATTAAGATTCTTGGAGATAGAAACTTTTTGTAGGGTGCTTACCTCACAGGGTTCCGGGCTTCCAAGGAACTTAAACTTAACTGGCTGAACAAAAGGATGGGTAGTGATACCTTTGTTAGGACATATGTAGTTGTTCAAGCTTGTGAACATATGTCGCTATTTTATGTAATTGGCTTATCCTCAGACAAAACGCACTTTACTTGTAATTGGGTAGATCTAGGAAGGGTTATACACTTCAAGAAACAGTGGTTCAAGATTAAGTGTTGAAGCCGTCAAAGTCTGTCCAAGATACAAGCAAGGAAGTGCTGGTTTTTAAATCTCGACACCTACCTCGACAGATACATCTATCGAGATTTAAAGAAGCTGTTTTGCCCCAGCCTCGACAGCTGGCTCGACACCTCTCGACACCTCTATCTGTCGAGAATTAAAGAAAACAGAATTCCAAGTCTGTTTCAAGTCCAATCCGTGTGTGTGTCTTTGGGACTTCTTTTCTCCTAACCCTAGACATATAAAAGGATTATTTTAAGGGCCGTCAAAGTAAGCAACAAGCAGAATTCACAAGATACAAGTTGCTTCTTCTCTTTCATGCAAATTGTGATCTGTGAGACAAAGTTCGTGCCCTAGTTCATCTCTGATGATTTGAAGAACTTTGCAGCCAACATTCTTTCTTCCTTAAGTTGGTGAGTGAGTCACGTACTTGGATTCGTGCAAAAGGAGTAAGACGCGTATTGGGATCCGCGCATCACATTGGTTAGTCACGTACTGGGAGCCGTGCATTTAACTGGAGAAATTGTCACTACAGAACAAGTCCAATTGGGTATTGGGGTAAGAGTTCAACTGTAGGTTGGTGAGGTACTGGGATTCCTTACTTGTAACTGCTTGTTGTGATAATAGTGGAGTTTCGGGAGTGGTGACCTTAAATCACCCGGTGGGGTTTTTGCCTTAGGGTTTTCCCCATTCGTGAACAAATCACCGTGTTGTTTATTTTCCGCTGCATAACTTAGTTTGGTGATTTGTTTGTGCTGCCACGTGATTGCATGTTAATTTGATTAATTAATAACTGGGCTAATTTAATTAATCTAAATTATCACAAGGGGTCAACGCGTTTGTGGCCTGTCAACCTTCACTATCTGTGATGAAAGGGTATAACAGACACATGAAAGGGTTTCCTAAGATGACCCTATCTTTCATATTCTTGACAAGGACAAATGTGGTTTGGTTTTGAAACATATGTTGTCTTAGCAAACATGGGCTTTTGAGATTTTGAATTCAATATGCATTTTTCCACCACTTGCGGATGTCAATCTTTCCCTAGTCTTTTTGAAGTACTTCGAGGGAATGATTCCTTCTTAAATGCAGTTGAAATTAGCACCTAAATCTATTAAGGCTACGACCTTAAATTCCAAATCTCTGCTAATGACAATCCAGACTTTGGAATGCCATTTTTGGAAGTTAATCCTAATAATGGTATCTAAGAACTTCTCACTGGATGGTTCTTGGACCATGTCTGCTGTAGGGTTAACTGATTCATCAATTTCTTCATCAGAAGGGTTCCGAAATAAGGGTCCTTCCTTATTACCTTGATGAGAAGTATTTTCTAGTTATTGAACTCTTTGGTTAAAGAGATTGTGATCAACCCTAAGAATGGTTAGTTCTTGCTTAAGGGTTCTAATTTCTGATTTTGTCTCCTTGGCTTCCTTTTGAAGGTCATTGACTGTAACTTCCTTCTTGGACTTGGTAAACCTATTGTAGATCTTTTCTAAATCTACTTTTAGCTGCTGGATCCTTAGTTCAGGTTTACTGGTTTCCCGTACTAAGGTTTCATGGAATTGGGTAAGCTTCTAAGCATTGATGACTGGGTCTTCTATCACTTCTATGAGGTGTACAAGAAGTTCTTCTTGCTTATTGAGGACATTGATAGTTTTGTTCCTACAACAACTATCTTTGCATGGTATGGGTGCATCCAGGCCACTAGAGGTGCTAAAGAAATCTCCAGAAGGTTCAGAGGAAGACTGGTACAACTATTAGATCTCTTGGTTAGTAGAACTACTGGTTGACTCATTATCTGAGTGGTTAAGTTCCAATAGCTTGAAGATCTCACCTTTGCTATTTTGGTCACTAACAAGGATATTGATAAGGGATTTGGCCTTTGATCTACACTCTTTTCTAAAATGACCTCTTTTTCCACAATTGAAGCATTTTCCTAATGCATGTGGAATGAGTTTTCCTATGGACTTGGATTTTCCTTTCTTATAGAAATCATCAGTCTTGTACTTTTGTTTTCTATAATACTTGGTTGCTGCCCTCTTCCTATGGAACTTGTTAGAGGATTCCTTTCCTTTGTATTTGGATTTCCTTTTGGAAAGGTTAATTGAGGGTAAGCCTACTGTGTACAAAAGTTTCCTACTTCGTACTTGGCTCTGTTCTTGTTAACTTGGTTTTGGATTTTCAGATCTCTGCACATCTTCATCCCTTCACTTCGGATGGTGCTAGAGCTATCTCCATAGGTCAGGATATCATATTCTATGACACCTAAGGAGCTGCTAAGGGTTTCTTTGACTTTCCGGCCAAAGATTATGGGTAAGAAATTGATGAACTTCTCCTTCCAAAATGGAGAGTTACATTCGCTTCTGTGCATGACTCTGGTAGTAAAGACGTCTTCATACCACTTGTAGTCACCTAAAGTTTTACATCTAAGGTTACTTAACTGTTCGTAAATCCTAGATGTGATGTTGCTGGGTTTTCCTACAAAGTGTTTCATGATCGTATAGATTAGGGTATTGACTCCATCAAGAATTCCTCTCTCAATGTTATCAAAGATGGGGGTTCCTTCCTCATCTTTTTGGATTGCACTTTTGATGTCTTCCTTAGACTCTTCTGTTAGGTAGTTATTCCACTATTGCAAAAGTTTTCCTGTAAATCCTAAAGCTATGAGTTCTATGACTTCTATGTGAGGACGTCCTTCGTCCAAGTAGTTGTTGGCTACCATGGTCATATGCTGGATCTTGTTGAGGATTTCCTGTTCTGATAAACCATCTATGTTCCATTCATAGAGTTTACCAGAGGATATTGAGAACTAGTTGCTAACATTCCTTTCCTCAAATTGGAGGTTAGGAGGTGTTGGTCTGGGATACCAATTCTTGGTTAAGCTGGTTGGACTTACTTTGGGGTGGTAAAGCCATTTTACTTGTAAATCCTGAAACTAGGTTTCTTGTTATTCTATTTCCTTGTCAGACTCTTGGGAGGCTTGACTAGAACTACTAGAGGCTGTGTGGATGTCTAAAACCTTAAGCTGGGAGGTTTTTCTAGGTAAAGAGATGACTGGTTTCGACTTCGCTAATTCCTCAAGCTTCTGGGTAACTATCTCTAAGGTTGTCGGGCTCTTAGAGTCTGTGCCTAAAACATTATGCTGGAGATTCTTACTAGTTAAAACTGGTGAAGGGGTGACTGATTCCTTCTTCACTAGTTCTTCTAGCTTCTGGGTAATTATTTCTAAGGCTGTTTTATCCTTAGGTCTAAGGCTTGTATGCCTAGCTGTGGGTAGCTTTACTAGAGACTTTTCTAGGGTTTGGATAGGCTTGCTAGGGTTTCCTGACTGGAGGATGACCTTTTTTCAATCCTATCTTCGATCCTATCAAGCTGTTTTCCTATAACGTCTAGACACTGGTTGGTGTAGTTGTTTTGCTTTATCACTTTCTTTACTAGTTTCTCTTCACTGGTAGGAAATTTGAAAGGTGAGGCAACTACATCAGTTCCACGGTGTTTAAAGGTTATGTTTTCTAAGGGTAGATGACTGGACTGGACAACTTCCTTAGTGTTTTCTTTAGTCCAAATGGATTTAATAATGACACAAGACTTTTTGTGCCATTCAAAATGGTTCTCAAAGTATTCAAAGAAAGGGGCATTGCTAGATATCTCTTTCATGAATGCTTTCCATCCTTCCAAAACTTCTATCTTTTGCTCTCTAGTATGGTTGGCTCTATAGGCTTCTCTTTTGACTCTGTTTTCTTTAGAATTAAATTCTTTTCCTAAGGCCATTAAGTCAGGGGTGAATTCTTTCCTGATTACCATGAGCTGGTGATCTATTGGAGGATACTGGGGTTCCTGCTGAAATGGTTGTTCCATATCAGTCCCTGATAAAGATGGAGGGGATTGTCCTCGGTTGTCTTCTTCTTGATCGACAACTGAGTCTTGTCCGGCTGTGTAACAAAGTGTGCTAACTTCGGATCTGGTCTTGACTTCTTGGAGTTCTAAACCTAAATTTCTTCTAGACTTTGCGAATTGTGCCAAAGGTCTGGTTGAGGTATACTGAGATGCAAGTCTGACAGGCCACAAACGCGTTGACCCCTTGTGATAATTTAGATTAATTAATTAGCCTAGTTTTTAACTAATCAAATTAACATGCAATACAACGTGGCAGCACAAACAAATCACCGAAACTAAGTTATGCAGCGGAAAATAAATAACACGGTGATTTGTTCACGAATGGGGAAAACCCTAAGGCAAAAACCCCACCGGGTGATTTAAGGTCACCACTCCCGAAACTCCACTATTATCACAACAAGCAGTTACAAGTAAGGAATCCCAGTACCTCACCAACCTACAGTTGAACTCTTACCCCAATACCCAATTGGACTTGTTCTGTAGTGACAATTTCTCCTTTTCAATGCACGGCTCCCAGTACGTGACTAACCAATGTGATGCGCGGATCCCAGTACGCGGCTTACTCCTTTTGCACGAATCCAAGTACGTGACTCACTCACCAACTTGAGGAAGAAAGAATGTTGGCTGCAAAGTTCTTCAAATCATCAGAGATGAACTAGGGCACGAACTTTGTCTCACAAATCACAATTTGCATGAATAGAGAAGAAGCAACTTGTGTCTTGTGATTTCTGCTTGTTGCTTTTTGTGACGGCCCTTAAAATAATCCTTTTATATGTCTAGGGTTAGGAGAAAAGAAGTCCCAAAGACACACACACGGATTGGACTTGAAACAGACTTGGAATTCTGTTTTCTTTAATTCTCGACAGATAGAGGTGTCGAGAGGTGTCGAGACAGCTGTCGAGGCTCGGGCAAAACAGCTTCTTTAAATCTCGATAGATGTATCTGTCGAGGTAGGTGTCGAGATTTAAAAACCAGCACTTCCTTGCTTGTATTTTGGACAGACTTTGACGGCTTCAACACTTAATCTTGAACCACTGTTTCTTGAAGTGTTTAACCCATCCTAGTTCTACCCAATTACAAGTAAAGTGCGTTTTGTCTAAGGATAAGCCAATTACATAAAATAGCGACATATGTTCACAAGCTTGAACAACTACATATGTCCTAACAATCTCCCCCTTTGGCAATCCGTGACAAAACCACAACATACAAATGACGATATGAGAGAAGTCATAAATCACTCAACTCATACTCACTTGTTACATACAGTAAAATCTATCCTAACACAAACTCTTGAAAAACTTTGCAAGAAGAGAGTTTATGGTAAGAAGACTTTGACAACCTGTATTTCTGAAACACTTATAAACAAAACACATCAAGGCATCTTTGTGTGAAACAGAAATAATAGATTGCATACAAGTAAAGAAACATGTGTATAAAGACAGAAGAGAAACAACACATGAAAGGTAGGTGAAAGAAACAACATACATCATCATATAGAGAAAGAGAATAAGTACAATGTATGTAAGTACATGATCAATGTATCTCTAAAAGATAAGAAAAGAAAAAAATACATAGATCACCTCACTACATCCCTCAATCCACACTCCCCCTAACAAAAATGTCCTATGTCCTATGCTAACACTCCCCCTAAGTATGACTACTCTCATACTAAACTACTCCCCCTTTTTGTCACGAGTGACAAAGGGTAGAGTGTCAAGTAGACATCTCATCCGATGAGCTAGCATCTCCATCATCATCATCGTCTGAAGCATCATCATCATCGCCATCATCATCGGCCTCGGTCTCAGTCGACACATGAGGTGGCGGAGGAGAAGCCTCTGCAGCAAAGCCGCCCATGGTCGCCTGTCGCCTGACGATGCGACCAACACGGACATTCACCTGATACAACTCAGTGGAGAGTGTATCTAGGCGAGCATCCATGCGCTGTAGCTGCGCCATGATGTCTCCCAAACTAACATCGCTCGAAGAAGTAGAAGCAGAAGCTCGAGCGGATCTGGAGGTGGTAGGACGGGTGGAAGGAGTGGCATCGTCGGACAGTCGCGATCGGAACTGTGCCTCGCTACGTTTTACGGTAGCGGCGTCTATGGCAGACATGACGCGGTAATGATCGGACGAAGGGAAGGGAATGGAAAAACGACTCAGAATCCTCGTGATAGCGGAAGGGAAAATGAGCTTATCACGGGTGGCCGTATCTCTATAGACATCTATGATGGAACAAATAAAGTGAGAAGGAAAGTCTATAGAGAGATCCTCAAGGAGGGACAACAAGAACCGAGCACGAGGCTCTGTGATCGAGTTATAGTGAGACAGTGGGTGCAAAACAAAGGTCATCACCATGTTAAGAAATATAGGACCTTTAGCAAAAGGTCGACATAGTGTGTACATGTGATCTCCCCAAAGGGTAGGACGTTCACAGAACGCCGAGATCATCTCGTCTTTGGACACAGTCCAGAGACGCTCACAGCTAGGGTAATCGGGATGATCCACCCTAGGGACATGGAGAACCTCAGAGACTAGCTCTGGGGTGACACAAAAGCGCGTACCTCTAACGCAAGAATAGAAAGAAGGTACTGAAGAATCTATCCCGTGGATGTTGGAGTAAAACTCCTGAATCAACACGAGAGGAGATGTGACCGGGACGTCACACAGTGACTCCCAACCCCGAGTGTGAATGACATCGGGAAGGTCAGTGTCGGCAAAGTCTGCCAGGACGACGTGGCGTTCCGAATGAACACCGCGTTTAGAAAAGTTCTCCGAGAAGTCCTTGTGGGCTTTCTCATCACGGAACCGAACAGACACAGGAGTAGAATCAGAAGAAGACTGTCCCTTAGAACGTAGAGGGTTCTGGGACGGAATGGACTTACGTTTAGGAGCCATAGACGCTACTAACGTAAACATAGAAGAGGGGGAAAGAAGAGACAAACAGAAAAGTCCCAAACAATTCAATATTGGCAGAAAGAAATATTGAAATGAAAAGAACGTATACATGAAAATGCATGAGCATGTGACATGCAACAATAAACACATCATGGGCTCAGCCCAATCCAAACCTAACAGCACACAATAGGTAGGCACACATCTAAATGCATGAAAATACAATTAGAATGCTAATGTGATGCAATGCATGTGGTTTTGAAGATCAAAACTCAATAACCAACCCAAAAATTTCATGAAAACCCAACAATTTTGAAAACTCCCAAAAAAATTTTCAAAAACACAAACCTAGGGTTTTGAAAGCAATGTAATGCATGAAATGAGGGATAAAAGCTTACCAAATGATGAAGAATATGAAGAACCACTTAAGAAAGCCTTGAGAGAGGTTTGGAGGGAGAGGGAAGTGTTTTTGAGAGAGATCCGAGAGATTTCGAGCGAGAGAGATCGAGAGAATGAGCAGAAAAATCGCGAAGGTCCAATATATAGCGCTTCAGTAATTCTCGACAGCTGTAGGTATCGAGAGCTGTCGAGGTAGCTGTCGAGGAAAGCTATCGAGAAATGCACGTGGACAGATACAGCTATCGAGGTCAGCTATCGAGGTAGAAGAAACAAGCAAGAGGGAACCTCGATCGATCCAGAAGCTATCGAGGAGCTATCGAGCAAACAGAAAGTTTCTCGATCGATCCAGCTGCTATCGAGGTATCTGTCGAGACTGCGATAAGAAAGAGTCTGGGGATCTCGACAGATAGCTATGTATCGAGAGGTATCGAGGAGGTGTCGAGATGCCTTTCAAAACAGTTTTTCAAAAGAAGAAAAACACAGACATGAATGCAATCATGCATGCAACTCAACCAAAGATACAACCAACACATTAAGCTCTCAAAACATCTCTCAACAGGAAATATGATGCTCATATATCTCAAAAACACACACACACACACTAAACAAGTCTAACCAATTTTATTTTTCAAAAACAAGTCAAGACAGTTTAGTGAACATACATTAAAGCATGTAATCCTTGTGATGGCCAAATCACATTGTACCCGCACATGTATCAAGAATAGCAAAGAGTATTGCGTGTTGTGTGCGAAAACATCGCAAGATTGCATAAGTGTCTCAATGTTATGACGATTTGAGATATGAGAAAATTACTTTAACTCACACACAATCATAACTATTTGATGGGGACTATCACCTTCGAGGTACATCCTATAACTCCCACATCTCCTAGAAAACACGCTTGCAACCATATTTTAAAGCATTTTTAATCTTTTTGCTTTTTATTTCTTTGCATATTTTCTTTTTAACAAGCATATCATGCATGGGCATACAAGAGAAAGAAAAGAAATACCCAATGATGTTAAACTTTTGACACTGCACTTTTGCTATGCCGAAGCATACAGGTGTCTTATGACATTGCACTTTTGCTATGCCGAAGCATACAGATGTCATATTATGATTGGCGAGTAACAGTGGTGAGATGGTTATTTATGCCTTTCTCTTAGGATTTTCTAGTTCAACCCGTCAAAAAGAGTGATACGAGTGTTAAGAAGAAGAGATCACTTAACCTTACTCATCACAAACAAAGAGCTACAAAGCTCACTCGCTTAGTTGTGCAGAAGAGTGCTCATCTAAGCTATAGATGATACAAAGTTTAGAAAACTCTGTTTCAATGGCCATTCCAAAAGTTTACATGAACTAATGCACACAAACACACACTGTTTTTGTATTTTTCAATTTTTCAATTTTTTTTTTTATTTTTATTAGAGAAGCAAAAATAAAACACAAAACTGAAAACACACAAACAAAAACATGTAAAGCAAAACAATGCATAAAACTAGATGCACATGCATGAGGAGGAGGAAAGATAGAAGGAGATCAGTCCATGGATATAACACCGATGTTTTGACGAAGGAACTCAAAACGTTTGCTATCCAAAGGTTTGGTGAACAGATCAGCTTTTGGTCATCGGTGTGGATGAACTCAAGAGTAAGAACACCATCTTCGACAAGCTCCCTAATGAAGTGATGTCGAATCTCTATGTGCTTGGTTCGAGAATGTTGAACTGGATTCTTAGAGATATTGATGGCACTGGTATTGTCACAATAGATGGTGAGATGTTCTTGACGAATACCATAATCATGAAGTAGTTTTTGCATCCATAGGAGTTGGGTGCAACAGCTACCAGCAGCAATGTACTCAGCTTCAGCAGTGGATAATGAGATGGAGTTTTGCTTCTTGCTCATCCAAGAGACCAAGTTATTTCCCACATAAAAACAACCTCCTGAGGTGCTTTTTCTATCATCAGCATTCCCAGCCCAATCAGCATCAGAATATCCAGCTAAGACATTATTTGTGTCTTTGCTATACCACACACCAAAGTTGGCAGTAGTTTTGACATACTTGATGATCCTTTTTAAAGCAGTCATATGTGACTCTTTGGGATTAGCCTGATATCTAGCACACACTCCTACACTGTAGCTAATGTCAGGTCTACTAGCAGTAAGGTAAAGAAGACTACCTATCATGCTTCTATAAAGTGAAGAATCTACACTTTTACCTAACATGTCAACAGTGAGTTTAACATTTGGGCTCATGGGGGTTCTAACAGAACTAGCAGATTCCAAACCAAACTTTTTCACAAGATTCTTAGCATATTTATATTGAGAGATGAATATACCTGAATCTTGTTGACGAATCTGCAGTCCAAGGAAGTGAGACAACTCCCCGATCATGCTCATCTCAAACTCTGCTTGCATGAGTGTCGAGAATTCTTGAGCAAGCTCATCCTTAGTTGATCCAAAGATGATATCATCAACATAGACTTGTGCAACCACCAGCTCACCAGCTTTTCTTTTGATGAAGAGAGTTTGATCAGCCTGTCCTCTTGTGAACCCATGGGATATCAAATATTGAGTCAACCGGTCATACCAAGCTCTGGGTGCTTGCTTTAATCCATAGAGTGCCTTTTTGAGGTACAACACATGATCCGGAAAGTGAGGATCGATGAACCCTTTAGGTTGAGCCACATAAACATCCTCTTTAAGCAATCCATTCAAGAAGGCAGTTTTCACATCCATCTGATATAACTTGAACTTCAAGTGACATGCTAAAGCAAGAAGGACTCTGATGGACTCCATACGAACAACTGGGGCGAATGTTTCATCATAGTCTATACCCTCCATCTGAGTGTATCCCTGGGCTACAAGTCGAGCCTTGTTTCGGATTACATTTCCCTCCTCATCAGTCTTATTTCGGAATATCCATTTGGTGCCGATGACATGCTCGCCCTCCGGTCTGGGAACCAAGGTCCACACATCATTCCTCTGAAACTGAAGCAGTTCATCATGCATTGCTTCTACCCAACTTTCATCCTGAAGAGCTTCCTCAACTTTAGTGGGTTCAACCTGTGACAAATAGCAAGAGTATGACACAAAGTTAGCAACACATTTATCAACTGTGCGTTTCCGCAATGTGAGTTCATTCATGTTTCCCACAATAGTTTCTGGAGGATGATTTGATTTGATTCTGGAGGAAGGTCTTTTGTCTTCATGACACTCGGAATCTGGGGATGTAGGAATGTCTGCTGGCTCTTCTACAACACTGGGAGTACCAGGAGTACTTGGGGATGTAGGCTCTTGTTCCATGATCTCTAGAGCTCTCCTAGGTTCTGGAGGGAGAATTTCTTTGGGAAGTTCCTCATCAATTTTCTCAAGATTGATATCTGAAGACTCATCAATAACAACATTTACAGTTTCCATGACCTTCATAGTTCTTTTGTTGTATACCCGATAAGCCTTACTTGTGGTAGAATATCCCAGAAATATCCCTTCATCACTTCTGGAATCGAACTTTCCTACATTCTCTCTATCCTTTAGGATGAAACAAGTGCTACCGAAAATCCTGAAATACTTCACATTTGGCTTTCTTCCTTTCCACAACTCATATGGAGTCTTTTTGGTGCCGGGTCTGAAGTATACTCTGTTCACTGTGTGACATGCAGTGTTAACTGCTTCTCCCCATAGATTTCTAGCCACATCCTTACTGTGCAGCATGGCTCTTGCCATCTCCTGGATAACCCTGTTCTTTCTTTCTACTACACCATTCTGCTGAGGAGTAATAGGAGCAGAGAATTCTTGAGATATACCTGATCTTGTGCAGAATGACTCCATGTATGAATTTTCGAATTCTTTACCATGATCACTTCGAATTCGGTCAATTTTCAGGTTCTTCTCATTTTGTAGTCTTGTGCACAATGTTTCAATGTGCTCAGGAGCATCAGACTTGGATCATAGAAGAATGACCCAAGTGTACCTGGTGAAGTCATCTACTACAACCATGATGTATCTCTTTCCTCCAAGAGATTCGGTTCTCGTAGGACCCATAAGATCTAAATGCAATAGCTCTAAAGGTCTGGATGTTGCTGATGTCTGAGTGCTTGGATGCTTGGCTTTCGTCTGTTTTCCAAGTTGACATGGTCCACATACAACATTGTTCAACATACTCAGCTTTGGCATCCCTAGAACAGACTCATGCTTAGATACAATAGAGAGATGTTTGTAACTAGCATGCCCCATCCGTTGGTGCCACAAGTCTTCATTTGGCAACCGAATACTATTGCAAACAATATCAGCATCAGGCACTAAACCATAACAGTTGTCTAGAGTACGTACACCACTTATGAGTTTCTTTCCAGATTCATCCATAACAAGACATTTTCCTTTGGAGAATAACACCATGAAGTCTTGATCACATATCTGGCTTATACTCAACAGGTTCACTCTTAGGCCATCCACATAGAGAACATTTGCAATGTCTGGTAGTCCAGGTAGAGAGATAATTCCTTTCCCTTTTATATGAGATTTGCTCCCATCACCAAAGGTGACATTTCCACCTTTCTTAGACTCGAAGACTTTGAAGAGGGATCGGTCTCCAGTCATGTGTCTAGAGCAGCCACTATCAAGGTACCATAGGCACGTGTCCATTACTTTGAACGCGGACTTCATCATGAAACACACTTCATGCTTAGATAGCAGATCTTTGGGAATGGTATCTTCTCTCATCTGCTTCTTCCGAGCCAGGCCTTTAACTTTAACTCTGTTTAAACAGACTCCTTTGCACATTTTGAATTTGAGACAGTCTAGTTCCTGCTTATATACACTGAGATCTTTTCCAATAGTCATCATGGAGGGAATCAAATAACTTTTAGACTTGTGTTTTCTGAGACACTCAAGGAAGGGAGATTAGAAAAACAAGATGTATTTGATATCACAGTTCTCTTCAGCTGAGAGACTGTAATTTTTCCATGACAACAGGGGTCAATGGATCACACACAATAGATTAAACCCTAATCAGAGTGTGCTTGCTCTGATACCACTTGACAGGCCACAAACGCGTTGACCCCTTGTGATAATTTAGATTAATTAATTAGCCTAGTTTTTAATTAATCAAATTAACATGCAATACAACGTGGCAGCACAAACAAATCACCGAAACTAAGTTATGCAGCGGAAAATAAATAACACGGTGATTTATTCACGAATGGGGAAAACCCTAAGGCAAAAACCCCACCGGGTGATTTAAGGTCACCACTCCCGAAACTCCACTATTATCACAACAAGCAGTTACAAGTAAGGAATCCCAGTACCTCACCAACCTACAGTTGAACTCTTACCCCAATACCCAATTGGACTTGTTCTGTAGTGACAATTTCTCCTTTTCAATGCACGGCTCCCAGTACGTGACTAACCAATGTGATGCGCGGATCCCAGTACGCGGCTTACTCCTTTTGCACGAATCCAAGTACGTGACTCACTCACCAACTTGAGGAAGAAAGAATGTTGGCTGCAAAGTTCTTCAAATCATCAGAGATGAACTAGGGCACGAACTTTGTCTCACAAATCACAATTTGCATGAATAGAGAAGAAGCAACTTGTGTCTTGTGATTTCTGCTTGTTGCTTTTTGTGACGGCCCTTAAAATAATCCTTTTATATGTCTAGGGTTAGGAGAAAAGAAGTCCCAAAGACACACACACGGATTGGACTTGAAACAGACTTGGAATTCTGTTTTCTTTAATTCTCGACAGATAGAGGTGTCGAGAGGTGTCGAGACAGCTGTCGAGGCTCGGGCAAAACAGCTTCTTTAAATCTCGATAGATGTATCTGTCGAGGTAGGTGTCGAGATTTAAAAACCAGCACTTCCTTGCTTGTATTTTGGACAGACTTTGACGGCTTCAACACTTAATCTTGAACCACTGTTTCTTGAAGTGTTTAACCCATCCTAGTTCTACCCAATTACAAGTAAAGTGCGTTTTGTCTAAGGATAAGCCAATTACATAAAATAGCGACATATGTTCACAAGCTTGAACAACTACATATGTCCTAACAAAGTCTATCTCTAAGAAGTATAGGTGACTACCTAACGGGTTGGTGTAGATCTATTGGGGATCTAAACCTAGACTCATCTAGAGGTGTTCTAAGCCTAGATTCGTCATAATCCAAAGGGGTTCTAAGCTTAGACTGGTCAAAACTGAGTCTAACCGTACCATTGGCTAAATGCTGAACAAAGTCTAAGTCTGGGTTCTGGCCTGGGTTTTGGATCTATAGATGATGATTTTCATTCTCTAGAGTCCAATTTGTGGGAAATGTGACCTCATAGCATTTTAGGGTTCTTGGGACCTGAATCTTGGATCTAAGGTTAGGACACTAGATGAGAGTGGTTTCTCCCATCTTCTTCTTATCAAGTGCTTGAACATTCATGTTCATTCTGATGCACTTGTAATAGATTCTGTATATTAAGGCTAACTGGGAGGTTCCCTGCACCACGAGGGTTCCTTGGGTCTTGATATTTAAGGTAAGAGTCTTCATGATATGTGGGTCATGAAGATGAACTGAGAAATTGGGGAAACAATCAAAATGGATTGGTCCATTGCTAAGACTGGATTGGAAGGTTCCTAAGAGGCTGTCATCAAATCGTATGTGACGAGTGTCTCTAAGGGCCATAAGGATTGAACAATTCAACCCTTCTCTGATTAAAGGTTTAACTCCGACCTGGACTAAACCTATGTGTAGATAATTGTGTCCTTTTTTCTTGTGTGCTGCAATGGCTAATGGTGATAACAAGTAGCATGTCTCATACTCCTTGTTAATTCCATAAACTTGTTCTATAGTTCTAACATGGTAGTCTGTCTTGAAAATCTTTTCCAAGGGCCATGAAGATTTATAGATCTTGTTGGTGGGGACTTTAGGGATATTCCAATCTCCTAGTTTTAGATCTAAATCTGATAACTCACATGACTCAAAATTGAGAATTCTAGCATCTTGTGGAATTTGGGGAATCTTTTGGGAGGGATGGTCTAGGGCTGGTGGAAGAATAACTTCTAAACAACCTATTCATTGTTCTGAATTAGCTTAATTAAACAATCACAGCTTAATCACCTTTATCCTCAAACTTCTAGATGTAACCTTAGATCTGAAACAGGGTATACAAACAAGACAATCGCCTTATGTTGTGCACACTTCAACCTCCTACTGCCACAATCCTCCAAACTACAGGACCACTCTAAAAAGCCTGACACACAGCTAACATGGGCTGACCAACACAGACCAGGGGAATACCAGGACTTACTGGGTTAACGAAAAGCACAGATTTGGTCTTACTTGTCTCAACAGTACACATCTGTAACAAACTTTGGGGCTAAACATAGAAATAAGAAGAAGCAGATAATTAGGATGCAAAAGGTTAACTTGAACAAATAGGCACAGAATAATAAATAGATAGGTTAAGAAGGAGGCTCATCCTACCATTCATAGACATCCCAAAAGAAGATGTAAAGATAATAGAAGATGGTGAAAGAGTAACAAATGAAGAAATAAATGAATGGAAATGGGAGAGTTATCATAAAATAGATGTAAAACAAAATATGGGGAATGAGAGATATATCCATGAAAATAATTCAAAATAATAATAATAATAATAATAATAATAATAATAATAATAATAATAATAATAATAATAATAATAATAATAATAATAATAATAATAATAATAATAATAATAATAATAATAATAATGCTCAAAATAATTGGATAACTATGGCGCAGTATAACCTGCCAACTTGATTGAAAATAAAATGTAACTTATAACTTTGACCGAGCCAAACTTGGCTCTGATACCAAAAGTGGGTAATTTACAAACAAAGGGAAAGGCCAATTGAGGCCATAAAATTACAGAAATAAAGGCCGACTGAGGCCATCTAGTTACAGTTGTAAAAACCGACTAGGGTAATACAAGTGTATGAGGTTGCCATCTGATTACAATTATTGGGTTGTAAAGAGGAGGCAAAGCTGAGCTTACAATTGCGATTCTAATTGGACCTGGAACCTACAATTGGACCTGCCAACTTGATTGAAAATAAAATGTAACTTACAACCTAGTTAACCATAGTTATCCAATTATTTTCATACACTTGTATTACCCCAGTCGATTTTTAGAACTGTAATCAAATGGCCTCAGTCGGCCTTTATTTCTGTAATTTTATGGCCCCAATCAGCCTTCCTCTTTGTTTGTAACTTACCCCCTTTTGGTATTAGAGCCAAGTTTGGCCCAGTCGAAGTTGTAAGTTACATTTTATTTTCAACCAAGTTGGTAGGTTATACCGCCATAGTTATCCAATTATTTTGAGTATTATTATTATTATTATTATTTTGAATTATTTTCATGGATATATCTCTCATTCCCCATATCATATTTCCATTCATTTATTTCTTCATCTGTTACTATTTCATCATCTTCTTTTGTCTATATCGTTGGTAGGCTGAGCCTCCTTCTTAACCTATCTGTTTATTATTTTGTGACTATTTGTTCAAGTTAACCTTTTGAATCCCAGTTATCTGCTTCTTCTTGTTTTTGTGTTTAACTCAAAGTTTTTTACAGATGTGTACTGTTGAGACGAGTAAGACCAAATTTGTGCTATTCGTTAACCCAGTAAGTCCTGATATCCCCTTGGTCTGTGTTGGTCAGCCCGTGTTAGGCGTGTGTCAAGCGTTTTAGGGTGGTCCTACAGTTTGGAGGATTATGGCAATAGGAGGTTAAAGTTTGCACAAGATAAGGCGATTGTCTTGTTTGTATACCCTATTTCAGATCTAAGGTTAGATCTAGAAGTTTGAGGATAAAGGTGATTAGGTTGTGATTGTTTAATTAAGCTTTTAATCCAGAACAATGAATAGGTTGTTTAGAAGTTACTCTTCCACCAGCTCTAGATCATCCCTCCTAGAGATCCCCCAAATTCCACAAGATGCTATAATTCTCAATTCTGAGTCAAGGTTTAGATACCCAATAGATCTACACCAACCCATTTGGCCATCACCTATCCTTCTCATAGATAGACCCGCATCCCAGTGTAGCTCGACCAGACCTTTGGCACCATTCCTAAAGTCTAGAAGAGATTTAGACCCAGAACTCCAGGGAGTTAAGACTATATCACAGGTTAGCACCCCTTGCTACACAGCTAGACCAGACTCAGTTGTCGATGAGGAAGGCAACCGTGAACAATCCCCTCCATCCCCATTTGGGATTAACATGGAACAACCATTTCAGCAAGAACCCCAGTACCTTCCAATAGATCGCCAGCTCATGGTAATTAGGAAAGAATTCACACCTGACCTAGTGGCCTTAGGAAAAGAATTTGATTTTGAAGAAAACAGAGTCAAAAGAGAAGCCTATTGGAAGGATGGAAAGGATTCATGAAAGAGATATCCAGTAATGTCCCATTCTTTAAATACTTTAAGAACTATTTTGAATGGCACAAAGAGTCTTATGTCATTTCTAAATCTAGTTGGACCAAAGAAAATACTAAGGAATTTTTTCGGTCCAATCATCCACCCCTAGAAAGCATAACCTTTAAATACCGTGGAAGTGATGTAGTTACCTCCCCTTTCAAGGTACCCTCCGGCGAGGAAAAACCAGTGAAGAAAATGATAGAGCAAAACAACTACACCAACCAGTGTCTAGATGTTATAAGAAAACAGCTTAATAGGATCAAAGATAGGATAGTAAACAAGGTAATCCTCTAGCCAGGAAACCCTAGAAAGTCGATCCAAACCCTAGAGAAGCCTCTAGTCAAGCTACCATAACCAGGCATATAAGCCTTAAACCTAAGGATAAAACAGCCTTAGAAATAGTCACTCAGAAGCTAGAAGAACAAGTGAAGAAGGAACCAGTCACCCTTCGCCAGTTTCAACTAGTAAGAATCCCTAGCTTAATGCCTTAGAGTCAGCCTCTAGGAGCCAAACAGCCTTAGAGATTGTTACCCAAAAGCTTAAGGAACTAGCAAAGATGAAATTAGTCATCTCGTCGCCTAGAAAAACCTCCTAGCTTAAAGTCTTAGATATCCACAAAGCCTCTGGTAGTTCTAGTCAAGCCTCCTAAGAGTCTGACAAGGAAATAAAGCAAGTAGAAACCCAGTTTTAGGATTTACAAGTAAAACAGCTTTACCACCCCAAAGTAAGTCCAACCAGCTTAACTAAGAATTGGTATCCTAGATCAACACCTCCCAACCTCCAGTTAGAGGAAAGCAATGTTAGCAACCAGTTCTCAGTATCCTCTAGTAAACTCTATGAATGGAACATAGATGGTTTATTAGAACAGGAAATCCTAAAATAGATCCAGCATATGACCATGGTAGCTAACAACTCTTGGACGAAGGACGTCCTCACACAGAAGTCATAGATCTCATAGCTTTAGGATTTATAGAAAAACTTTTGCAATGGTGGAATAACTGCCTAACATAAAAGTCTAAGGAAGACATCAAGAGTGCAATCCAAAAAGATGAGGAAGGAACCCCCATCTTTAATAACATTGAGAGAGGAATTCCTGATGGAGTCAATACCCTGATCTATACGATCGTGAAACACTTCATAGGAAAACCTAGCAACATCACATCTAGGATTTACGAACAGTTAAGTAACCTTAGATGTAAAACTTTAGGTGATTACAGGTGGTATGAAGACGTCTTTACTACTAGAGTCATATACAGAAGCGATTGTAACTCTCCATTTTGGAAAGAGAAGTTCATCAATGGCTTACCCACACTCTTTGGCTAGAAAGTCAAAGAAACCCTTAGCATCCCTTTAGGTGTCATAGACTATGATGACCTAACCTATGGAGATATCTCTAACACCATCCGAAGTGAAGGGATGAAGATGTATAGAGATCTGAAAATCCAAAGCTAAGTCAACAAGAACAAAGCCAAGTATGAAGTAGGAAAATTTTGTACACAGTATGGCTTACCCTCAGTTAACCCTTCCAAAAGGAAATCCAAATACAGAGGAAAGGAATCCTCTGAGAAGTTCCATACGAAGAGGACAACAGCCAAGTATTATAAAAAACAGAAGTACAAGACTAATGATTTCTATAAGAAAGGAAAATCCAAGTCCATAGGAAAACCCATTCCACAAGCATCAGGAAAATGCTTCAATTGTGGAAAAAGAGATCATTTCAGAAAAGAGTGTAGATAGAAGGCCAAATCCCTTATCAATACCCTTGTTAGTAACCAAACCAGTAAGGATGAGATCTTTAAGCTATTAGAACTTGACCACTTAGATATTGAGTCATCCAGTAGTTCTAGTACCCAAGAGATCCAACAGTTATACCAGTCATCCTCTGAACCCTTTGGAGCTTTCTTTAGCTCCTCTAGTGGCCCGGATACACCCATACCATGCAAAGATAGTTGTTGTAGGAACAAAACTATCAATGTCCTCACTAAGCAAGAAGAGCTTCTTCTAGATCTTATTGAAGTAATAAAAGATCCAATCATCAAAGTTCAGAATAGCTAATTCCATGAAACCTTAGTAAATGAAACCAGTGAACCTGAACTAAAGATCCAACAGCCCAAAGTAGATTTAGAAGAGATCTACAACAGGTTTACCAAATCCAAGAAGGAAGTTACAGGCAACGACCTTCAAAAGGAAGCCAAGGAGACAAAATTAGAAATTAGAACCCTTAAGCAAGAACTAACCATTCTTAGGGTTGATCACAATCTCCTTAACCGAAGAGTTCAATAACTGGAAAATACTTCTCATCAAGGAAATGAAGAAGGACCCTCATTTCAGAACCCTTCTGATGAAGAAGTAGATGAAAGAGTTAACCCTATAGTAGATATGGTCTAGGAACCAACTAGTAAGGAGTTCTTAGATACCATTAGAAGGATTAGCTTCCAGAAATGGCATTTCAAAGTCAGGATTGTCATTAGCAGAGATTTTGAATTTGAGATCATGGCCTTAATAGATTCATGTATGGATCTCAATTGCATTCAAGATGGAATCATTCCTTCCAAAGATGGAATCATTCCCTCCAAGTACTTCAAAAAGACTAGGGAAAGATTGACATTCGCAAGTGGCGAAAAAATGTAGATTAAATTCAAAATCCCAAAAGCCTATGTTTGTTAGGACAACATATGTTTCAAAACCACATTTGTCCTTGTCAAGAACATAACAGATAGAGTCATCTTAGGAAACCCTTTTCTATGTTTACTATACCCTCTCACAGTGGATAGTAAAGGTCTCACTACCCATCCCTTTGGCCAGTCTGTCAAGTTTGAATTTCTTAGAAATCCTGAACCTAGAGACATTAGCAAACTCCAAGAAGTTTCTGTCTCTAAGATCCTAAGCTTAATTAGTGCCAAGACCCAGCATCTTAAATACTTACAGGATGAGTTAAGATACAAGAAGGTTGAGGAACAACTAACTTGTAAAGACATCCAGGAAAAGATCAAAAAGTTTGAAGAAAAACTTAAGCAGGAAGTCTACTCTAATCTAACCACAGCCTTTTGGCATAGAAAGAGACACGAGGTAGCTCTCCCATATATCAAAGATTTCAAAGAAAAGGATACCCCTACCAAAGCTCGACCTATTCAAATAAACTAGGAACTTATGGATATTTGCAGAGCCGAAATAGACGATCTCCTTATGAAAGGAATTATCAAAAAGTCTAGATTACCATGGTCCTGTCCAGCCTTTTACATCCAAAAAAATGTTGAGATAGAAACAGGTGTTCCTAGGCTAGTCATCAACTGCAAGCCCCTTCATAAAGTCTTAGAATGGGTAAGATACTCAATTCTCAATAAAAAAGACTTAGTCAATAGGCTTAGTAAAGTAGTGGTGTTCCGTAAGTTTGACATGGAGAGTGGTTTTTGGAAAATATAAATCAGAGAGTCTGATAGGTATAAGACAGCATTTACTGCACCCTTTGGACATTACAAATGAAACATAATGCCCTTTGGCCTAAAAAATGTAGCTTCTGAATTTCAAAATATCATGAATGAGGTTTTCAACCCATTTTCCAGCCATGCCATTGTGTACATTGATGATGTACTCATTTTTTCAGAATCCTTGGAATAACATCAGAAACACCAACGAGCATTTCTCAATACCATCAAGCTCAATGGTCTTGTTGTTTCAGCCCCAAAGATTAAACTTTTCCAAACCAAAGTTCGATTCTTAGGTTTTGATATTCATTATGGAGTCATCAAACCCATAGATAGAGCTATCCAGTTTGCAGATATGTTTCCAGATCAAATCCTAAATAAAACCCAACTTCAGAGATTTCTAGGATCTCTTAATTATATTTCCGATTTTTATCAAAATCTTAGGCAACAATGCAAACTCCTTTTTGATAGACTTTGCACAAATCCACCTCCTTGGACTCCAACACATACAACAATTGTCCAAGATGTCAAAAAATATGTCAAGACTTTACCTTGTTTAGGAATTCCCTCAGTCAATTCCTTCAAGATTGTCCAAACTGATGCTTCTAACATAGGTTATGGTGGCATCCTCCTCCAACATGACAGTCCTAAATCCCCAAAACAGATAGTCTGTTTCCATTCAGGAATTTGGACTCTCACTCAGCAAAATTATAGTACTATTAAGAAAGAAATATTATCTATAGTACTATGCATTTCAAAATTTCAAAGTGATCTTTTGAACCAAAAGTTTTTAATACGGATTGATTGTAAATCTGCAAAACATGTTTTAGAAAAAGATGTCCAATTCCTTGCATCAAAACAGACTTTTGCACGATGGCAAACCATCCTTTCAATTTTTGACTTCGATTTAGAATTCATTGAAGGAAGCTAGAATAGCATCCCTGATTTCCTAACCTGTGAATTTTTGTAGAGTCACAACCAAGATGTCTGGGAAGAGACCCGTATAACCCTAACCCCAAAAATTGCCTAAACAGTAGACCCTTGATGGTACCAGTTAGGCAAAAAGCCCTGACAAAATTGTACCAGTCATCCCCAGCCAACTTGTACCATTCTCCCCTAGTCAAGTAAAGAACCCTGGCCAATCTGTACCAACCTCTCCATCCACCAGAGGCCACCTTATGGCCTATCTAGTTACAGTTCAGCCTTAGCCACCCCAACACCTAAGGCAATCAACCCATACATTGAAGAAGAACCTTTTGGCCCCATACAGTCCCAAAAGCCTTCTTCCTACCCATCCAAAAAAGGAAGATCTTCTTATGTTAAGAAATCTTTCATCTAGCATATCTCTTATATTGAACCTCACCTCGTTGATATAAAAGATCCACTAGCACTTGAAATGGAAATCTTGCCACAAGAATAGCATTTCCTCCTAAAACACCTGGAGAAGAGTATTATGTTCTATAAGAACATCCTCATTCAGGAAAAGTCTGATTGAATAGAAAACATCATGAACAAAGGAAACCCCTCAGCAGTCCTCAACCATAAGTTTATTATCACAGGTTTTGTCAGTAGCAAAGAATGGGGAAGGCACCCTTCCCTGCTCAAAACACTTAAAGATCTCAAGTCTCTCACAAGTTCAAAACTCCATTATAGTTATTATGACTATATGGATGCCTTTGAGAAAGTTCTCTTTTACCAGAATAAGAACTTTGATCACTCGTGGTTCTTAATGTTTGACAAAAAGTTCTCCTGTACTATACCGACATGGTTCCTTAAATGGTGGGAAATGTTCAGATCAATCCCACAGATTTTCCCAGAACCCCTACAAGATGCCCTCAAGTACTTTGGCTTAAGGACCCAAGCAACAAGTCATGGTTCCCAATTACCAGCAATTCTGCATATGACAGTCATGTACATAATCCACTGGATTAGCATGTGGAATTATGCAATCAATACCAATCTCTTAGATAGAGAATTTTCAGTAAAATGGTGGGATAGCCTTAATATTGATCAGATCATCAATTAGCTCCATAAGGACTTTCCCCTTCTAATTCAAAGAATGGTTACAAGGTCTCAGTCTAGTCTAGACTCCGTCCAGGTCGCCAAAAAATCTAGCAAGGAATTAAAAGATCTTGCCCAGCAGTTACTTCTCAAGTCAGAGCAACTAGAGTCAGAAGAAAAGGTTTCTCCTACCTCTTTCAAAGCATCAGTCAATCGATGTCCTTTTGACCCATTCTAAGATTCTCAAGATCCATACGATGGTTACAATTTGGACAACGATTAATTCTAGATAGCACTAGTCACTATTCAGAACAATTCCAGGCAGGCTACTATTCATCCACAGCACCAGTCACTGTTGATGAACAGTCAATATTCCGAACAAGTTACTATTCATCTACAACACCAGTCACTATTAATGAACGGTACTTGAACAAAAGCAACCATATAAGGACAATAGACAAGACACTATTCATGAACAGTATCCAGAACTAATTTCCAGAAAAGATGATTACTTTAGGTGGAAAAGGTTTTCACCCCCAAGTGAAAGTAATTCACCTTTCGAATTTCCAGCAATCTTCAGAAGAATCCAAGGCTCCCTCCAGCTATTTAAGGCAACCAAGACTCCCTTCTAAAGCAGGTCCAATTGTAGGTTCAATTGTAGGTCCAATTAGAATCCCAATTGTATCAGCTTTGCCTCCTCTTCATAACCCAGTAATTTAACCATATGGCAACCTCATACACTTGTATTACCCTAATAGGTTTTTACAATTGTAACCAGATGGCCTCAGTCGGCCTTTATTTTTGTAATTTTATGGCCCCAAACAGCTTTCCTCTTTATTTGTAACTTACCCCCTTCTTTAATAACACTGAGAGAGGAATTCATGATGCAGTCAATACCCTGATTTACATGATCATGAAACACTCCATAGGAAAACCCAACAACATCACATCTAGGATTTATGAACAGTTAAGTAACCTTAGATGTAAAACCTTAGGTGACTACAAGTGGTATGAAGACGTCTTTACTACCAGAGTCATGCTCAAAAGCTTAGCCAATTCCATGAAACCTTAGTAAGGAAAACCAATAAACCTGAACTAAGGATCCAGTAGCTCAAAGTAGATTTAGAAAAGATCTACAATAGGTTTACCAAATCCAAGAAGGAAGTTACAATAAACGACCTTCAAAAGGAAGCCAAGGAGACAAAATAAAAAATTAGAACCCTTAAGCAAGAACTAACCATTCTTAGGGTTGATCACAATCTCCTTAACCACAGAGTTCAACAACTAGAAAATACTTCTCATCAAGGCAATGAGGAAGGACCCTTATTTCAGAAACCTTTTGATGATGAAGCTGATGAATCAGTTAACCCTACAGCAGACATGGTCCAAGAACCATTTAGTGAGAAGTTCTTAGATACCATAAGTAGGATTAACTTCCGGAAATAGCATTCCAAAGATAGGATTGTCATTAGCAGATATTTTGAATTTGAGGTTATAGCCTTAATAGATTCAGGTGCTGATCTTATCTGCATTCAAGAAGGAATCATTCCTTCCAAGTACTTCAAAAACACTAGGGAAAGATTGACATCTGCAAGTGGCGAAAAAATGGAGATTGAATTCAAAATCCCAAAAACTCATGTTTGCCAAGACAACCTATGTTTCAAAACTACATATGTCCTTATCAAGAATATGACAGATAGGGTCATCTTAGGAAACCCTTTCATGTGTATGTTATACCCTTTCATCACAGATAGTGAAGGTATCACTACCAATCCTTTTGGTCAACCAGTTAAGTTTAAGTTCCCTAGAAGCCCAGAACCTTGTGAGGTAAGCACCCTCTAGAAAGTTTCTGTCTCCAAGAATCTTAATACTATCAATACCAAAACCTTTCCACCAATTACACCCCATGGTGCCAATCAAGCAAAGAACCTTGAATTTCTTGCACCTACCATTCCTTCAACAGTTTCAAATGATCAAGCTAAGAACCTTGATTCATTCTTAACCACCACCTCAATTGATGATGGTTTTGACCGCATTCAGTCCCAAATTTCATCATGCATCCATCATAAAAGTATTTACTTCTCAACATCCTTTGTTTTCAACAATAAGAGATTTATAAACAAATATTTTAAAACCTTGGTTTGTCCAAATCTCTCTTGGCAAGATAAGGAGCAAATAATATTTAATACCACTAGTAAGTGGAAAATGACTTCTTCGGTAAAGAAGAGGAACAAGGGGAAAACACTTGCATAGGTCTATCCTTAAGACAAGAGGCTTTTAGCAAGATAGCTTGTTGTAATGCATGATGGGGCATTCTATAAGGAAAACCAAAAAGGATCAACATCCCTTCAGGAATTTGTCCCAATAGAGGTGACATATTCCAGTGGTGATATGGTTGTTATCTTACAAGAAGTTTTATCTAGGAACTTACAATTTAATAATGGAGCCTATACAGATTTACCACCATTAAATTTATCCTCGATAACCTTCAATCAGCCTTCACCAAAAATCACCATGGCCTTTTCCAAAGAACCCTCAAAGCACTAGAAATCCACCTAGTTAACCTTAAGGCAAGAAATGAGGCCATCGCTAGTTAACTCTTTGGCAAAGAGGAATTCCATTCAATAGATAAAAAGACTATTTTGGGCACTGATTATGCTAGGCTTAGTCTTAAGACTCATGCTACCTTAAGAAGTGCTATTGCCAACTTGCCTCTTGAAATACAAACCAGTATTTTAGGATCCAAAGTAATGTTTAAATCACTTGACTAGTGGTTTGAGCAATTTGAAGTTCTAGTCACCACCACTTATCCTAATCCAACCAACCTAGATGACACAGATGACATCTTGGTCCAAGCTAGATGGAAAAATACTTTGGGAGCATCCGTTTCCTGGCCTTTTGATCAATTATGAAGATGGTACAGATGAAGCAAACAGAGATCCTAGCTGGCTTTCCCAAATTTGAATATGGTTTTATTAGAATAATCAAACTAACAAACCTTAATCAGATCAGCCAGTTTCCTCAGATCATTCAACAGGTTGTTACAAAGATTGAAAGTCCATTTGTATCCATCAGATGCAGGAGCACAATCCCACAGTGGGACAAAAACAATTAGATGATAGTTCTACCTACACACAACCTAGTACTCATTAATGGGTACTCACACCAAGGACCCTAGCTTGAAGGAGACTCTCATTTATCTTACAAAGATCCCCATGCTCTTACAAATAATTGGAGAAACTATTTTAATAATGAAATCCTAAATATCACCAGCGAACTATGGAGTGAATATCACTTTGTAGGAAATACTGGGCAAATTTCAATGTTCACCACCATACCATACTCTACCTCCACCAACCTCCGTAGAATTGGCAACAATAACCCCAGCAGGTTCATTACTCATGGAAAGAATCCAAACTATGAGCCACTAATATACTGTGGTATTTGTAACCAATATGCTTTCTATCATAAGCATGAGAATGACTATGATTCCGCATGGGATCCTTATGATGGGTATCCATGTAATGCCCCTTCAACAGATTAAAACATTCAGAATAATAGGCAGCTCTTAAAGATTGATCCAGTCATCAGTCAAGACTTTCCTCCTCCAATTCAGAGAATGGTTACAACGTCTTAGTCTAGTCTAGACCCCGTCTAGGTCGCCAAAAAATCTTGCAAGGAATTAAAAGATCTTGCCTAGCAATTGCTTCTCAAGTCAGAGCAACTAGAGTCAGAAGAAAAGATTTCTCCTGCCTCTTCAAAAGCATCAGTCAATCGATGTCCTTTTGACCCATTCCAGGATTCTCAAGATCCATACGATGGTTACAATTTGGATAGCGATTAATTCTAGATAGCACCAGTCACTATTCAGAACAGTTCTGACAGGCTACTATTCATGTACAACACCAGTCACTGTTGATAAACAGTCAATATTCCAGACAAGTTACTATTCATCTATAGCACCAGTCAATATTAATGAACAAGTACTAGACAAAAGCAGTCGTATAAGGATGAACGACAAGACACTATTCATGAACAGTAACGGTTACTATTCATGAATAGTATCCATCACTATGTTCCAAAAAAATGATTACTTTTGGTGGAAAAGGTTTTCACCTCCAAGTGAAAATAATTCACCTTTCGGATTTTCTGCCATCTTCAGAAGACTCCAAGGCTCCCTTTGGCTATATAAGGCAACTAAGATTCCATTCTAAAGCAAGTCCAATTGTAGGTTCAATTACAGGTCCAATTAGAATCCCAATTGTAAGCTCAGATTTGCCTCCTCTATAAAACCCAGTAATTGTAATCAGATGGCAACCTCATACACTTGCATTACCCCAGTCGGCTTTTATAACTATAACCAGATGGCCTCATTCAGCCTCTATTTCTGTAATTTTATGGCCTCAATCGGCCTTCCCCTTTGTTTGTAACTTACCCCATTTTGGTATCAGAGCCAAGTTTAGCCCAGTCGAAGTTTTAAGTTACATTTTATTTTCAATCAAGTTGGCAGGTTATATCGCCATAGTTATCCAACTAGGTTTGAGGCTTATATGCCTGGCTGTGGGTAGCTTGACTAGAGGCTTCTCTAGGGTTTGGATCAGCTTGCTAGTGTTTCTTAGCTGGAGGATTACCTTGTTTTGTATCCTACCTTCGATTCTATCAAGTTGTTTTCCTGTAACATCTAGACACTGTTCGGTGTAGTTTTTTTGCTTATATATGTAACCCAAAGAAGGACGTAAAGTCATTTACCCGAATTAAGATTTACGGTGTAAACAAGCCCCTTTTTAAACAATCTACCCATCACTACCGATTCCATGATAAGATTCTAACTTTTTAATTCTTTGATCCTAACAAATGAGAAATCATACCTGGAATTCTTTGGTTGCCTCTTGATTAACTTCAAGGAAAGAATACATCTCCTAGCCTCCTTAGATAAAACCCTTCCTATGTAAACCCTGATTATCTCTTCTTCTACCCTGTAGTTTGTATTAGAGTTATGGGATTAGTGGTGTAGCGGGCTGCAGTTACTAAGAAAAAGAATACCTATGGCCCAACAATTACATTTAAAAGAAAACTGAATAATAACCTCGAATAAAAAATATGTGGGGTATTACAATACAAAACTACCACTTTCAATGAACGTAATCAAACTTTTTTTTTTATTTTTTCTCAATACCCAATAGATTGAATAGATATTTTATATCATGAAAGACAATTTTGTGATGAAACTATGGAGTAGAGAAATGGGTATAGGGAATTGTGGAGGAAGAGTCAGGGGGTTTTGGGAATGTTTTATTGTTGTTTGGATTACTCAGAGAGAGAGAGAGAGAGAGAGAGAGAGAGAGAGAGAGAGAGAGAAGGGGGGACAAACCTGAAGTTGCTAGAACAGAGAAGGTGTCGTCGGAAGAGAGGAGAAGAGATTTTGGATTTTAGGGAAAGTGTTTTACATGGGATTGTGACTGTCCCTGTTTAATAAAATAAACAAAATTCTGAATCAAATAAAAAATATTTGATTTGAATTTTCTAATAAAAAACTAACGTGTTCTCTACCAAAAAAAAAAAAAAAAAAAACTGATATGTTAGTCCAGGTGGTGGTTGATGTTGCAATTTTTATTTATTTATTTATTTACTTATTGAATTTTAAAAAAATTATTAAAAAAAAATGGTAAACTTCAAGTTTGGTCCTTATCTTTTAAACTATATTTCAATTTAGTCTCTAACTTTTCAATTTTGTCAAGTTTGTCTCTTTTAGTGTTGTGTCAATTTAGTTCATGTCATTATATCTAGGATAAAAATTATTGAGATGGCAAACAAACAAAATAAAATTTTAGTTTATTACCACATCAACGGAAGCTAATTTTTTATTTTGCCATTAGACATGTCATCAATTTTCATCCAAAAGATAAAGGCAAGGACTAAATTAACACACTACTGAAAAGTTATGGACTAAATTGAAACAATTAAAAGGTTATGGATCAAATTGAAATATGATGTATAAGATAATGATTTCCAAACCAACTTGACGAAAAAAATTATCCTACAAGACCTCCCCATATATATTGTCCCACAATATTAATGCACTAACCAATTTTTTTATTTTTTCCTCAACTAAAAATGGTAAAATAGAAAACTTAGGTCCAAAATATAAATGAGACCAAAATAGAGAGACCAAAAGTGTATTTATGCCTTGTTTTTTCTGTTTTTTATTTTTATTTTGCATAAATCCACTATTATTTGGATACACATAATAAAAAAAAAAAGAAAATTAAAAAAAAAAAGAAAGAAAAGGTATTTAGGCTTCTACTATCCTCCACAAATTGGAATTAAAGCTTCCGCTTTTATTATGTATATACCTTATCAAATCTTCTAAATCTCCTTTTCATTTGAATATTTTTTGTTTGTTTTTATTTTTATTTTTATTTTTTAAGTAGAATAGATAATTTAAGAAGAATATGTTTAGCCATTATGTATTCTTAAAACTGCATTCCGACTAAACTACAAATATCACCTAGTTCCTTGGACCATTTATAGGTAAATTTTAATCTCCTTCATTAGCGTAGGTTATTTTTTTTGAAATGGTAGAATAGGAGAATTTATATTTTAATAGTCTTTTAATAGAACTAGTAAGTTGCTCGTGCGATGCACAGATAAGACTGTAATGTTTAATGAAAGATGATTTTGGAAAATATTGTACATATAAAAAATTACCAAAATACCCCCCAAAACCTATAAAATGACCAAAATACTCCAAAAACCTAAAAAAATTACTACAATACCCCCCAAAACCTAAAAATTACACAAATATACCCTAAACCTAAAAAATTACCAAAATACCCCCTAAACCTAAAAAAATGACTGAAATTCCCCTAAAACCTAAAAAATTACCAAAATACCCGAAATCCTTAAAAATGATTGAAATACCCCAAGACCTAAAAAATGATTAAAATAACCCCAAAACCTAAAAAAATGACCAAAATAATCCCAAAACCTAAAAAAATGACCGAAATACCCCCAAAACCTAAAAATTACCAAAATACACCATAAACCTAAAAAATTACCAAAATACTCCCTAAACCTAAAAAATGACCGAAATACCTCCAAACCTATAAAATAACTAAAGCACTCCTGAAACCTAAAAGAATTACCAAAATACCCTAAAACCTAAAAAATGATCGAAATACCCCAAAATCAAAAAAATGACCAAAATAACCCCAAAACCTAAAAAAAAAAAAAAAATGTTCAATAACAACCCTTGAAACCTAAATTATGACCAAAATATCCCTAAACATGTGAGATGACCAAAATACACCTAAAACATCTAAATTTACCGAGATAGAGGTTTAGGGTATTTTGGATGTTTTGAGGATATTTTTGACAAATTAAATGTTCTAAAAGTATTTCAATCATTTTGTAGGTTTTGAGGGAGTTTCAGTAATTTTTTAGGTTTTGGGTTTATTTTGATCATTTTTTAGATTCTAAGGGTATTTTAGTCATTTTTAGGTTACGAGGGCATTTCTATCATCTTTTAGGCTTTAGGGTTATTTCAATAATTTTTAGATTTTTTGGTTATTTCAGTAAATTTCTAGGGTTCAAAAGTATTTCAGTAATTTTTAGGTTTTGGGGTATTTCGGTAATTTTTTAGGTTTCAGGGGTATTTTGATCCTTTTTTTTAAGTTTTGGGGGCATTTTGGTAATTTTTTGGGCTTTAGGGGGTATTTTGGTAATTTTTTGGGTTTTGGGGATATTTTGGTCATTTTTAGATCTTAGGGGTATTTTGGTCATTTTTTGGGTTTCAGAGGTATTTTGGTAATTTTTTTGGGTTTTGGGGGTACTTTGGTCATTTTTAGGTTTCAGGAGTATTTTGATCATTTTTTGAGTTTCAGGGATATTTTGGTCATTTTTTGGATTTTGGAGGGGGTATTTTGGTCATTTTAGAGGTTTCATGGGTATTTTGCTCATTTTAGAGATTTTGGAGATATTTTGGTCATTTTAGTGATTTTTGAGCAGATTTGGTAATTTTAGAGATATCGGGGGTATTTTGGTTATTTTAGAGGTTTCATGGGTATTTTGCTCATTTTAGAGATTTTGGCAATATTTTCCTCATTTTAGATATTTTAGGGATAATTTTGGATGTCCAAAGGTATATTGGTAATTTTGGAAGTGTAGGGGTATTTGCGTCATTTTAGGTATTTAATGGTATTTTGGTAATTTTGGAGGTCTAAAGGGTATTTAAGTAGTTTTAGAGGTATTTAGGTCATATTGGGTTAAATGGGTGGGTTACTAATTAAATGAGTTGGGTTGGTAATGGATAATTAATTTATATATAAATGGATCATAAATGAATAGATGAGTAATTATACACCCAACCTATTTATGGCCCAACCCGCCTATTTGCCACCCCTAAACAAAGGAAATCGGGTTTGGCTCTATGGTTAAGCAACTTAGACAATTGCCTAAGGGACCCAAGTAGAAAAAGTCCCTCAAAATTGTGGGAAAGTAAAAATTCTAGGCTGGTTTCACCAAAAAGAAAAAAATGATCTTCGGAACACTCTTTCTATTCCCCTTCTCAAATAGTGATTCAATTTTTTTCCTCCACCTTAATCTTCTGTGTTAGGAGATAGAAAGAAGCTATAAAGCCCCAAAATTATGGACCAATCTTGGTTTAGTCTTAATAAGAAGGGAGGGAGGAGGGAGGAGAGAGGAGAGAGAGAGAGATCCCACGTTCTATAATTTATAACACTATAAATATTTTTTATTTACAAATGTCGATTGGAAAAATATCAATATGGATATAAAATATAAGGAAAAAGAAAAGAAAAAAAGAACTGTGACCATCACTGCAACTATTTACATGCATTGACTGTATGTACATTAAAAATAATTTTATCTAGAAAAATGTTGAAACTAAAATGTCCTTTATTTTTTATTAAAAATTGGGGACTTTTTCATAAGAATTTTATATTTTTTTTATATAAAAAAAGAAAGATGTAAAATATTAAAGATTAAAAAAAAAAATCAGTTTTCAACTTATATTTGGGAGTATTAAAAAGAAAAAATAAAAGAAAAAGAAACACTTAAATTTGAATGAAGAGGAGATTCTAGCATTTTATCCTCATTTAAAAAAAAAAATTTTGGCAATATGCCCCTGTTTTGAAATTATTTAGGTCTATGCCCCTGTTTTGAAACTCGATTTTGAGGAAATTGAGTTTCAATGAAGAACTCGATTGATTTAAAATCGAGTTATGCTTGATCAAACTTTAAAAAAAAAAAAAAAAAAAGAATTGCATGGAACTCAAGTTCCATTGAAAACGCCGCTATAGGTTTTGGGCTGATCAAACTTAAAAAAAATTGCATGGAAACACCGCTATAGGTGTTATTGAACGCTATTATAGGTTTTGGGCTGATCAAACTAAAAAAAAAAAAAAAAATGCATGGAACTCGAGTTCCATTTAAAAGGCCGCTATAGGTTTTGAGATGATCAAACTTAAAAAAAATTGCATAGAAACGCCGCTATAGGTATGGAACTCGAGCTCCATAAACTCGAGTTCCATGTAATTTTTTTTTTTTTTAGTTTGATTGCCCCATACTTGATTTTCTACCAATCGAGTTCTTCATTGAAACTCGATTTTAATAAAATCAAGTTTCGAAACAAGAGCATAAATCTAGATAGTTTGAAAACATGGGCATATTGCCAAATATTTTGAAAATAAGGGTAAAATGCTAGAATCACCAATATTCACTTCATTGCATATATTTAAAAAATATGTATATGTCTATTTGACGTATGTCTAGTTCCACAGTTAAATTCAGGTTTGAAAATAGGAGATTCTAGCATTTTACCCTTATTTTTCAAAATATTTGGCAATATGCCCCTGTTTCGAAACTCGATTTTATTAAAATCGAGTTTCAATGAAAAACTCGATTGGTACAAAATCAAGTATGGGGCAATCAAACTTAAAAAAAATAATAATAAAAAAAAAAGCATAGAACTTGAGTTTATGGAGCTCGAGTTCCATACCTATAGCGGCGTTTCCATGCAATTTTTTTTAAGTTTGATCAGCTCAAAACCAATAGCGACGTTTAGTGACACCTATAACAGTATTTTCAATGGAACTCGAGTTCCATGCAATTTTTTTTTTTAAATTTGATCAGCCCAAAACCTATAGCGGTGTTCAGTAACACTTATAGCGGCGTTTCCATGCTTTTTTTTTTTTTTTTTTTTTTTTTTTTTTTTTTTTTTTTTGAGTTTGATCAGCCCAAAACCTATAGTGGCGTTTTCAATGGAACTCGAGTTTCATGAACTCGAGTTCCATGCAATTTTTTTTTTTTTTTTAAGTTTGATCGGGCATAACTCGATTTTAAACCAATCGAGTTCTTCATTAAAACTTGATTTCCTCAAAATCAAGTTTCAAAATAGGGGCATATTGCCAATTTTTTTTTTAAATGAGGGTAAAATGCTAGAATCTCCTTTGAAAATATATGTCTATTTGACAAAAGAAAAAGGAGGCAAGAGTGGAAGATCCCTCATTAATTTTAAGTATGCATGTAGTCAACTTTGCTTTCTAAAATCATGTTCCACTTTTTTTTTCTTTTTTTCTTTTTTACGTTTTATGTATACTCCCTCTAAAAATACTTTTCAACTATACCCTACTTCACACTTTGACTCGTTCTTCTCAATTTATAATTCCATTAGACATGCCCCTACTTGGATGGTCTATAAATATGATTAGGATAGAGAAACTTAGCATATCAAGTATCAAATCTCGAAATGAAAGCCATTTTAGTGGTCTGTTTTCTCTTGCATTACACGGACAATTTACTATTTCATTATAATAATAAAATAAGTTACAAAATCATCTCAATTTTAATTACAATTCTTTAGGTAGCATCAAATGCAATAATACATCCTCTATAGGAATTAATACAACTCTCTTGAGATCTTTCACGTTAGATATTACAATTCTCTATGTTTACAATAAACACATCAAAAAAAAAATTAAAAAGAGAGAAAAAAAAAAGATGATTGTAAGAAATTGTCTTTGCTAGATCGATAGATAAAGAATATGAGATATTAAAAACTTACTCAGTTGTCTTTGTGGAATTTATTTTTCTTTGTTCCAAGTTGTAGAACTATTAGTTCGATAAGAAGGAGATGCTTTTGATCACAGAAAGTTCGTGGGTCATCATGAAATTATCAAGGAAAAATTACAAAGAGTAGCTTTCCTATTTTGAGGGTCGAAATTCGAAAACACGCGGCAGGCCAGGACAGTGGATCAAAGTAGACAGGTTAATTTGGATTATCGATAGGTCGCCTTGTATATACTATTCAATCTCAATTATTTATGCGACTAGTCCTTATGATGCCTACATTTATGTCTGTTTTCATTTCTATCCTCCCCCCTACGTTACGTTCTCTCTAGAGTCTAGACAGGCGCTAAGATGCATGTGTTGGATAAAAATCTGGTTTTGTATCTCATACAAAATACACAGCAGAAGCAACAAACAAGGATCTATTTCATTCATGATCGACAACATGCACTCTGTAAATTTCAGAATTTAAGAACAAGATAGCGTACCTTGGTATGGAAAAATTCAAAACAAGATTAGAAGCACTTGGGAAAACTTTTAATCTTCACTCCAATTCCACTTTACGCCCAAGATGTGTGGTCTCTCAATCAGTTTCCAAAGGGAGAACGAAAGTGTGTCTCACACTCTTTTATTTTTCTTTTCGAAAAATCACGTTAAAAAATTATGTATGTTTCTCCCTTTATAACTAACTGATTATCTAATTGAGCCGGCCTATTGGGCCTTTCCAATTGGGCTTTAATGTGTAGCTTGGAATGGGACCAAAAGGGATCAATAAGACACTAGCTCCAATGGGCCTTGGGCTTTTCCGTCAACTCTTGACAAGTCCAAAGTTACCATTAATTATATTTAATACCACTATATAAATATAATTGCACTCTAGGCCTTATTAATAAATTATATCCCAAGACTTTATTTTACACGCAACCCCTTCATAAAATATTCGTAGTAATACAAAGTCATAAGTATAGACTGTCACTTTGTAAATTACTACATCTTATCCTTGAGTACCCGGTTTAATCCTTTAAAGTTATTCATCATATATTTATGAAATCCAATTTCATAAATATATACTTTAGTAATTTCTTACCAAAGTGGTTAGGCCTAACTCTCTGAATAACTGAACCCATTAAACTTATCTCAAGGGAATATTTTGTATCTCCGTTAAGAGACTATGAATTCCATCTTGAGAATATATGTTCCATCAACACTAAATGTGGTTGCCCAACAGACTGAGGTTTTGACCGTTACTTTAGATCTCACTCCTGATATATCAAAGCAACCTACACCTCATGATTAGGTCCATTATTCTCTCAGGATTAAGAGTTCATGCAAATAGAAGTCGTGAGATTTATTATTCATTTGACAGTCGTTAGGAGAATAATAAATCTCACAGCGGTCCAGTTCAATATGTCTTAACTCTTAAAACATATCAACATATCAACTAGAAGTCGCCACTTCCATGATCAAGACAAATCATCTTAGTTGATACGTTATAGTCTTCGCAGATGAAATGCCCAATTTCATCACCGACTACGAACTATAAATTCTGAGTTTACAAAGAACTTGTGATTTATATCTTCTGTGACTAAATCACATAAATCGCATACTATGCATCTCATGGACTATATGATAATGTCCAAATATTCATGTTACCATTATTTTAGAAAAGAAATAAACAACTTTATTAAACACAACATTAAGTCATACATAATGTCATACATAGTATCATACAATAGGATTTAAGGGCATATATCCTAACAACATGTGCTTTTTGTTAACCAAATTGATATATCCTGACTAGTCAGCGATTCATGAATTTGTTCTGATTCGTGCCTATTTGATTCTTGGGTTAGTTGGTTCTTCGGAGACGCCAAGATTTGAATTCCCTCCTCAAAGTAAATTTTTTTAATTTATAATTTAATATTAATTCTGCTTTGATTCATTAATTGAATTTAACTTTCCAATTAAAAGATTGACGTGGTATCATATTTTGTTTTTCTTATAGGCGTTGAAATCCAAAATTGAATCCAAAAAAATTTCAAGAATTACATTTTTTACCTTGAGATCATGCGAATCATGGTGATTGATTTAATTGGTCATGATTGGATGTCAGATTATCCAACTTCATAAATTAAGAGCCAAAATAACCAATGCCATATTTGACTAAGTTTCATCAGGTTGACTAATGGTCAAACGAACTCACCAATTATTAACAAACAATTCATATATGAAATGCAGTAACATTTGTAGTATCTTTAACATTTTACTTATTAAAAAGATGTATAAATCTCATTATTTTGACAGCTCAATTGCCGGTCAAATAGTGCATAATGTCCTATCATGTGCCATTTTAATTTTGCATTTAGTTTTTTTACCTCTTTTTATGAAGATTTTTTTACTGTTACTCCAAAGTTTATATTAACTTATTTTTATTATTATCTCATTAATCTCTTATTAATTTACTAAGCTTACACCACACATTTCTCTTTTCTTCATATCTTTTGTTAGAGACATATTTTTATATAATTGGCATATCTTTTGACAAAATGCACTTTACTTTTGTATTTGGGTAAATCTAAATAGGTTCAAGATGATCATTACAAGTGGTTAAATTGAAGACATGAAGATTACTCAAGAACTGCTCAAGAAAAGTGTCATCTGCAGGTCTCGATACCTCCTCGACAAAAGCTCGATCTGTCGAGATTCATTAAAGCTTGACAGATGTCTCTATCAAGCTTACGGGATTAAGACTATAGCTAGCAACGTTTTTATTCTAAAAGGCTATTTGTCTATGGGTTTGTATAATCCTTATTGGACTAGGAAAGCCCAAGGTTTGTGTAAACATATTTGGAATAGGAGAACCCATTAAGCTCCTGATTAAAACGAGGTGAAAAAAGAAAAACCTAACCCTAGAGAGCTTTATAAGATTTTCTTTTTGAAACCCTAACCTCCTCCTACTAAAAAACGAGTTCTTACTGCGTTTCTTGTACACCTTTGGGTTCTGTAACCACGCAAAGTCTCTTGCACCAACATTGAAGATCTTATTGGTGTTTCTATGTGAAGCTACTGCAAATCAACTACAACAATCAAAGGATTGCTGTGGAGTTAGTCACATATTTGGATTCATGCAAAGGAGTAAGCTGCGTATTGGGATCCGTGCATCAAATTGGTTAGTCACGTACTGTGAGCCATGCATTGAAAGGAGAGATTGTCACTACAGAACAAGTTCAATTGGGTATTGAGGTAAGGGTTCAAATATAGGTTGATATAAGGTACTGGGATTCCTTTACTTGTAACCGCTTGTTGTGATACTAATGAATTCTCAAGAGTGGTGACCTTAAAATCACCCGGTGAGATTTTTGCCATGTAGGTTTTCTCCATTTGTAAACAAATCATTGTGTCAATTTATTTTCCGTCGTATACTTTAGTTAATTGGTGATTTGTTTGTGCTACCATGCGTTTGCATATTGATTTGATTAATTAATTAATTTGGCTAATTAAGCAATTAATTCATCACAATAGATCAATATATTCTTGGTCTATCAAGTGGTATCAGAACAGGCACACTCTGATTAGGTTTTAATCTTTGCTGTGTGATCCATTGACCCTTGTTGTCATGGAAATTCTTGATTGTTTTGATTTGCATGGTCTTGTGTTGAATGATGATGATGATATACAAGATGCCTATTGCAATCTTTATAAGCTTTGTATGAAATCTCTTGAATGTTCTACAAAATTAAAAACTAAATTTAAAAAGGTCAAACTTGAAAAAGATGATTTGATTGCAAAATTGGATAAAGCCAATAATTTGAATGAGAATTTTAAAAATCAAATTTCATCTCAGGTGAACAAAATTAAGAGTTTGAAAGAGCAACTAGTTGAATTTAAAACTAAAGTTGAAAAATTAACTAATGTCAAATGTGTTGTTGAGCCTAACTCAAAAGAAAAAGATTTTTATATTCCTCCATTTAAAAGAAATAATCAAGAGTTGAAGGCTAATATTGCTAGGATAGACAAAGGTAAACAATCTGATATTGAAGCTGAAGTTTCTAAACCTATGTCTAAAACTCCTCCTAGGTTGAATAAAAATTTTGAACTTGTCCCCACTTGTCATCATTGCCATATTGTTGGTTATATTAGGCCAAATTATTCTAAGTTGAGGTCTCTGTCAACCTAAGGTTAGACCTCCTTCTAGAGTGTCAAGTAGTCCTAAAACTGCTCATATTTGTCACCATTGTAGTATTTCTAGTCACACTCAACCTAATTGTTTCAAGTTGTTACCTCATAAGCGAGTGTCCAATAGGTCTCATCCTTTGTCTAAAGGCTTTATACCTATTCTTGGTGAGTTATTAGAAGTTTTGAGTTTTTTAACTCAATTTCAGGGGAATTCTAATTCCTCTATGTCCTTTAGTAGTCATATTAGGACACATGTCTTTTCATCTTCATGGTCAAAGACTCGTGCTGTGTGGATGATAAAGGATCCTAAGACTTAGTTGTCTTTCTATCTGTCCTCTGCGTTAATTCTTTCTATCTAAAGTAGGACTCTCTTGCTTATTTTCTTATCTTTTTGGAATCATGCTTTCATGGATATGTATCTTTCTTTCATGCTTTCATCTTATTTTTCTGTTTTTGTTTAGTTATTTAGTTTTTATTTTATTTTGTTTTCAAAAAAAAAAAGGGAAAAATAAAAAAAATACAAAACAATGTGTGTTTATGTACATTGGTGCTTGTGCACCTTGGATGGCTATTGAAACAAAATTTTCTAAATTTTGTATCTCTTGTATCTTAAATGAGCATCTTTATACACAACTAAACAAGTAAGCTTTGTGGCTCGTGTGTGTGATGAGCAAGGTTAAATAATCTCTTATACTTAACACTCATATCACTCTTTTTGACGGGAATGACTAAAAAATCCTAAGAGAAAGGCATAAATAATCATCTTGTCACTGTTGCCCGTCAATCATGAAATGACATCTGTATATTTCGGTATAGCAAAAGTGCAATGTCAAAAAGCTTAACATAATTTGGTATTTCTTTTCTCTCTCTTATATGCCCACGCATGTATGCTTAATAAAATAAAAATATGCAAAGAAAAATAAAAGCAAAACGATCAAAATGTTTTATATATGATTGCAAACGTATATTCTAGGTGGGAGTTATAAGATGTACCTAGAAGGTGATAGTCCCCATCAAATAGTTATGATCTTGTGTGAGTTAAATTGATTTACTCATATCTCAAATCGTCATAATATAGAGACACTTATTCTATCTTGTGATGTCATCACACGCAACACGCAATATTCTTTACTACTTTTGATACATATGCAGGTACAATGTAATTTGGCCATCACAAGGTTTACATGTGTTGATGTATGCTCACTAAACTGTCTTAACTCGTTTTTGAAATATAAAATTAGTTAGACTTGTTTAGTATGTGTGTGTGTGTGTTTTTTGATCTAAATGTATGACATTTTTCTTCATTGAGAGAATTTTGAGAGCTTAAAATATTGTTTGAATCCTTGGTTGAGTAGCATGCTTGATTGCATTCATGTCTGTGTTTTTCTCTTCTTGAAAAACAGTTTTTAAAGCAATCTCGACAGCTCCTCGCCACCTCTCGACAGCTAGGTTATCTATCAAGCTCTTCAGCTTCTTTTTACCGCATTCTCGATAGCTTCTCAATCCATCAAAAAAGTTTCTGTCTCCTTGATAGATGCTCAATAGCTGGCTGATCCATCAAGGTTGGCTTCTGCTCGATAGTTGCTTAACAGCTTCTAGATCTGTCGAGACTCTCTTGCATGCATTTTATTTTTCTTTGTTTTGCATTTTTTTTCTTCCTTTGTGTCTATAGCATCTTGTTTTTCTTTTTCTAGTAGGTCTATGGTTCCTTATTCTCCTTGTTCCTTCTATATTTGTTTTCTGTTTATCTCTGGTCAAGTCTTTTGGTTTTTTATGCCCTTTGACAATTGTGTCAAAAAGGAGGAGAAATTTGAGAATTGAATGTCTTTCCTCAGGGGGAGTAATAGACTTAAAAGGAGAACTTCATGTTAAAGAGAAGAAAGCTTTTGATGTAACTAACTTAGGGGGAGAGTTAGTTTGATACACATTGATATTGATATAATTTTTCTTGTGTATCTTTTGGTTTTGTAATCATTTACATACATTATGCGTTGTTTCTATATTTGATAATGATGTATGTGTTTCACTTTTTATCTCACATGTGTTGTTTCTTTTCAATCTTTATACACATATTTCTTATTTATTTAACTTGTCATTATTTTCCACATGGTATCTTGATGTGCTTTGTTTAGTGCCTTTCAAGAAAGACAAGTTAAAGCCAAGTCAAGACTCCGAACCTTCTTCTTGCAGCAACTTCCAAGGTTCAGATCTGTTAGACTAGGCTTATTTATTTTGTAATCTTGAGTGGAATGTATATTACGATATTCCATGTACTATTGTGGTTTTGTCACGGATTTCCAAAGGGGGATATTGTTAGGGACATATTCTTATGTAATTGGCATATCGTTTGACAAAACACATTTTACATGTATTTAGGTAAATCTAAGTAAGTTCAAGATAATCATTACAAGTGGTTAAATTGAAGACATGAAGATTGCTTAAGAACTGCTCAAGAAAAGTTCAATCTACAGGTCTCGATACCTCTTCGACAGATGCTCGATCTGTCAAGATTCATTAAAGCTTGACAGATGTCTGGATCTATCGAGATTACGAGATTTAAACTATAACCAGCAACGTTTTTATTCTAAAAGGCTATTTGTTTATGGGTTTTTATAATCCTTATTGGATTAGGAAAGCCTAAGATTTGTGTAAACCTATTTGGAATAGGAGAGCCTATTAAGCTTCTATTTAAAATGAGGTGGAAAAAGAAAAACTAACCCTAGAGAGCTTCATAATGTTTTCTTTTTGAAACCATAGCTTCCTCCTACAGAAGAAAGAGTTCTTGCTGTGTTTCTTGTATGCCTTTGGGTTCTGTAACCAAGCAAAGTCTCTTGCACCAAAATTGAAGATCTTATTAGTGTTTCTATGTGAAGATGTTGCAAATCAATTACAACAATCAAAGAGTTGTTGTGGAGTTAGTCACGTACTTGGATTCGTGCAAAGGTGTAAGCTGTGTACTAGGGTCTGCGCATCAGATTAGTTAGTCACATATTGGGAGCCGTGCATTGAAATGAGAGATTGTCACTACAGAACAAATTCAATTGGGTATTGGGATAACGGTTCAACTGTAAGTTGGTATAAGGTACTGGGATTCCTTTACTTGTAACCACTTGTTGTGATAATAGTGAATTCTCAGAAGTAGTGACCTTAAAATCACTCGGTGGAATTTTTGCCATGTAGGTTTTCCCCATTCGTAAATAAATTACCGTGTCAATTTATTTTCCACTACATACTTTAATTAATTGGTGATTTGTTTGTGCTACCACGCATTTGCATATTAATTTGATTAATTAATAAACTTGACTAGTAGTGTGTAGTAGTGTGATTATATGCGATGATTGGATAATGAATGGAAGAATAAAAAAGGAGTATAAAAGAAGTTTTACGTAGTTCAACCTAATGGTATAAATCTACGGTATAGAAATCCTATTAAGTTCTCATGTTACAAAAACCCATAATAAAGTTTATATATTAAAAAATACTTGATTAACTTTTTAGATTAACCCAAATTGTAAAATGAATTTTTGATATAAAGAACCAGTATTGGAAAATAGAGAGCGCAAAAATGGATTTATTGTATTATTATGTGTGTAAATTACATGTGTAGCTTCTCTTTTATATACAAGAATTCACACAAGAAAGGCGAAAATGGGCAAATGCCCATTTCGCGTAAAAAAAATGGGCAAATGCCCAATTTCTCAAACTAATTAGGGAAATGTCCCTCTTTTGAAACTCGATTTTCTCAAAATCGAGTTTCACAAAAAAAATTCTAGAGCCTTATAGTGACATTTTAAGGAGCCTATAGTAACGTTTTAAGGACCTATAGCAACGTTTTGTAACTCGACCTCCATGAAATCGAGTTACATGCAGGTTTTTCTCTTTTTTTTTTTTCTTTTTTTTTTTTAACCTATAACTCAATTTCATGGAGATCGAGTTACAAAATGTCACTATAGGGTCCTTAAAATGTCACTATAGGGTCCTTAAAATGTCACTATAGGCTCCTTAAAACGTCGCTATAGGGCTTAACTCGATTTTGAAAAAATCGAGTTTCAAAAGAGGGGCATTTTCCTAATTAGTTTGGGAAAGGAGGTAACACGCTGATTTTTTTTCGTGAAAAGGGTAAAAGCCCATTTTGGCTGCACGAGAAAAGAAAATCCAAGTAAACAAACTAATCCATGACTAACAAGACCAACAAATCAACTATGTCTGATTCAATAAAAATAATAAATTCCAAAAAATCGTGGAAAATATGTTGTGAAAAGTACAGCCTCTAATACTTGCATATTATGAAAGAAACTATCTAGTGGGACTCGAGAAAATCAGATTGTGAGACTGGGTGTGAACTGCATGTGATGAATAAGACGGAATCTTGTACATTAGGATTGAAAGGCTCCATGTAATTAAGCTCATAGAGGCCATGATCAACGGGAAGGCTTGGTGAGAATGACGACCAGAGACCGTAAAACACCAACAATGGGTTTGAGAGAAAAACAGACACAACAATGTATCATTGGAAATTACCTTCGAATCTATCATTGGAAAACATCAAAATTGGAAAATAATGCTAGAAACAACATAAAACTTTCTGCGTACCAACAGGAAATGGTCTAAAAAATACCAAGTATGGTCGAAAAACTACCAAGAATGACCAAAAAAGCTAGTTAGGGAGATGGATTGCATAAATAAATTCCGGAAAGGTCATTGAAAAGCCAGAAAATATTCTATTAAGATTGAGAAAGAACATTAAAGCAATTGAAGGAAATCACTTCCGTTGTAGTAGATGAAGCATATATAATGCTGGCTCCATTGCTAGAAACACCTCTTTATTTTTTTTTTAATAGTTTCAGTTGATGACATTCGTTTCTGATAATAGCTCTTTTTCATAACCACAGATTTTTTACCGTAGCTAGACACACCTTAAATATTCTAAACCAACTCTCTTAAATTATTTGAAAAAAAAAATTAAGTGTATCCAATCAAAAAAAACCAAAACAGTCAAAGAACCGGAAAAGGAATTGGTTCTCGGTTTTTTCTAGTTCCTGTCCTATTTTCACCAGTTTTTAACCAAATAATCTTCCTCTTTCAACATTAAAATCAAAATTAGAATTATATTTTAGTTTTCCTTAACTATGCATCAATTTAGCCAATAACTTTCATTTTTTTTTTCTTTTAAATCAATTCTATCACAATAACGTTAAGTTGATTAAACATACTATCTATTGAAAAATAATTATTAACAAAATCTGTTAGGACATATGCGGTTGAAGTTGTTTTGAATATATGTCATTATTTTATGTAATTGGCTTATCCTTTCACAAAACGCACTTTACTTGTAATTGGCTAGATTTAGGATATGTTTAACGCTTCAAGAAACTGTGTTTCAAGATCAAGTATTGAAAGCATCAAGTCTGTCCAAGAAAAAAGCTGGAAAGTGCAAGTTATTAAAGCTCGTCACCTAGTCTCGACACATGCATCTGTCGAGCTTTATAAGCTGTTTTAGCCCCAAGGCTCGACAGCTCCTCGACACCTCTAATTGTCGAGATTTAAGGAAAACAGATTTTAAGTTCTGTTTTGATTCCAATCCGTGGATATGTCTTTGGCACTAGACATATAAAAGGATTATTTTAAGATCCGTCATTAGGTACACAAGTTGCACAAGCATTGAGAAATCTTTGTTCAAGCAATTTGTGATCCGAGACAAAGTTCATACCCTAGTTCATCTCTCTTGTGAAGAAGTTGCTGTGTATGTACACCGTAGGGTTTTGTAACCAAGCATCTTCTTGATCTTCATCGTGTGGATGAATTGAATAACTTTGCAGCCAACAACTCTCTCTAAGTTGGTGATTGAAGTCGCGTATTGGGATCCGCGCAATTAGTTAGTCATGTACTGGGATCCGTGCATCAAAAGGAAAAACTGTCACTACAGAACAAGTCCAATTGGGTATTGGGGTAAGGGTTCAACTGTAGGTTGGTAAGGTACTAGGATTCTTTTACTTGTAACCGCTTGTTGTGATAATAATGGAGTTTCGAGAGTGGTGACCTTAAATCACCCAGTGGGGTTTTTGTCATATAGGTTTTCCCCACTCGTAAACAAATCACCGTGTCAATTTTATTTCCGCTGCATACTTTAGTTTATTGGTGATTTGTTTGTGTTGCCACGTGATTTTTATATTAACTTGATTAATTAAAAACTTGGCTAATTAATCAATTTAATTCATCACAGGGAGGTCAATGCATTTGTGGCCTATCAAGTGGTATCAAAGCAGGCACACTCTGATTAGGTTTTAATCTTTGGTGTGTGATCCATTGACCCTTGTTGTCATGGAAACTCTTAATTGTTTTGATTTGCATGATCTTGTGTTGAATGATGATGATGATATTCATGATGCCTATTGTAAGCTTTATAATTTTTGTATGAAATCTCTTGAGTGTTCTACAAAATTAAAAGCTAAATTTAAAAAGGCCAAGCTTGAAAAAGATGTTTTGATTGCAAAATTGGATGAAGCCACTAATTTGAATGAGAATTTTAAAAATCAAATTTCATCTCAGGTGGACAAAATTAAGAGTTTGGAAGAGCAACTAGTTGAATTCAAAACTGAAGTTGAAAAATTAACTAGTGTCAAACTTGTTATTGAGCCTAACTCAAAAGAAAAGGATTTTTATATTCCCCCGTTCAAAAGGAATAATGAAGAGTTAAAGACTAATATTGCTAGGATAGACAAAGGTAACAATCTGATGTTAACACTAAAATTTCTAAACCTATGTCTAAAACTCCTCCTAGGTTGAATAAAAAATTTGAATTTGTCCCTACTTGTCATCATTGTCATATTATTGGTAATATTAGGCCAAATTGTCCTAAGTTGAGTTCTCTGTCAACCTCTAAGGTTAGACCTCCTTCTGGGAAGCCGAGTAGCTCTAAAACTGCTCATGTTTGTCACCATTGTGGTGTTTCTGGACACATTCGTCCTAATTGCTTTAAGTTGTATCCTCATAACTAATTGTCCAAACAGTTACAAGTTTCCTCTCAAGGACCTACACATTTGTTTAGAGAGTTATTAAAAGCCTTGAGCTTTTTAACTCAATTTCAGGAGAATTTTAATTCTTCTATGTCCTTTAGTAGTCATATTAGAACACGTGCCTTTTCATCTTCACGGCCAAAGACTGGTGTTGTATGGGTGAGAAAGGAGCCTAAGACTTAATTGTTTTTTCTGTTTGTCCTCTGCTTTAGTTCTTTCTATCTAAAGTAGGACTTTCTTTGCTTGATTTCTTATCTACTTCTGGAATCATGCTATCATGCATCTGCATCCTTCTATCATGTTTTCATGTATTTGCATCTTTCTGTCATGATTTCATGTTGTTTGTCTGTTTTTGTTTAGTTGTCTAGTTTTTTTTTTTTAAAATTAAAAAATACAAAAACAGTATGTGTCTGTGTACATTTGTTCTTGTGAACCTTAAAATGGCTATTGAAACAGAGTTTTTCTAAACTTTGTATCTCTTGTAACTTAGATGAGCATCCTTATGCACAACTAAGCAAGTGAGCTTTGAGGCTCTTTGTTTGTGATGAGTAAGGTTAAGTGATCTCTTGTTCTTATCACTCGTATCACTCTTTTTGACAGGTAGGACTAGAAAATCTTAAGAGAAAGGCATAAATAACCATCTCACTACTGTTACTCGCCAATCATGAAATAACATCTGTATGCTTTGGCATAACAAAAGTGCAATGCCAAAAGGCTTAACATAATTGGGTATTTCTTTTCTCTCTTATATGCCCATGAATGATATGCTTAATAAAAGAAAATATGCAAAGAAATAAAAAGCAAAGAGAACAAAATACTTTGAAATATGATTGCAAGCGTGTTTTCTAGGAGATGTGGGAGTTATAGGATGTACCTCGAAGGTGATAGTCCCCATCAAACAGTTATGATTTTGTGTGAGTTAAAGTGATTTTCTCATATCTCAAATCGTCATAACTTTGAGACACTTATGCAATCTTGCGATGTTTTTCACACACAACATGCAATATTCTTTGCTATTCTTGATACATGTGCAGGTATAATATGATTTGGTCATCACAAGGTTTGCAAGCGTTAATGTATGCTCGCTAAACTGTCTTGACTTATTTTTAAAATATAAAATTGGTTAGACTTGTTTAGTGTATGTGTGTGTGTGTGTGTGTTTTGGGATCCATGTGCTTTAAAATTATTGTTGAGAGATGATTTTGAGAGCTTTATATGTTGATTAGATCAATGGTTGAGTTGCATGCGTAATTGCATTCATTTCTGTGTTTTTCTCTTTTCGAAAAACTGCTTTTTGAAGCCAGCTCAACACATCCTCGACACCTCCTCGACACCTCCTCGATACTTGGCTGTCTATCGAGCTTCTCAGCTTTTTCTAATCGCAATCTCTACAGCTTCTCGACACCTTGTGAATCGATCGATAAACTTTCTGTCCTCTCAATAGCTTCTCGACAGATGATGGATCGATCGAGATTCTTTTGGAGTTTGATCCTTCATTCTCAACACCTCCTCGATAGATGTATCTGTCGAAGCTGACTTTCTCGACACCTACCTTGACAAATGTCTAGATACTTCTCGATACCTACATCTGTCAAGATTTACTGAAGGTGTATATATTGATTCTTCGCGATTTTTCTCTCATTTCTCTCGATCTCTCTCTCGACACTTTCTTGTTCTCTCTTCCAAAACCTCTCTCAATCACTCCAAACTTCTTCTTAAGGATTCTTCAAGCTTTCTTCAAGTTTTTCTTCACTTGGTAAGCTTCTCATCTTTCTTCTTCATGCATTTCATGTTTTGAAATCTAGGTTTTGGGGTTTTTGAAAAATTTTGAAGTTTTTCAAAATTGTTGAGTTTTTGTTGAAATTTTGGGATAGTTTTTGAAGATTCGTTCTTAAAAACTACATGCATTGCATCACATTAGCATTATAACAATATTGTCATGCATTTAGATGTGTGCAATCTTGTTATGTGCTGGTAGGATTAGATTAGGCTGAGTCCATGATGGTGTTCATGTTGCATGTCACATGTTCATGCATTTCCCATGCATACGTTCTTTTTTTTTTTTCAATATACTTGTCATATATTGAATTGTTTTAAGACTTTTCTGTTTGTCTCTCTCTTTCTCCCTCTCTTTCTGTTTGCGTTAATAGTGTCTATGGCACTTAAACGTAAATCCATTCCATCCCATAACCCTCTTCTTTCTAGGGGCTCTTCATCTTCTGATCCTACTCCTCTTTCTATTCGGTTTTGTGATGAGAAAGCCCAACAGGACTTCTCGGAGAACTTTCTAAACGAGGTGTTCATTCGGAAGGCCAAGTTGTTCTGGCAGACTTTGCTGATACCGATCTACCCGATGTCATTCATAGTCGGGGTTAGGAGTCACTGTGTGACATCCCGGTCACTTGTCCTTCCGTGCTGATCCAGGAGTTTTACTCCAACATCCACGGGATTGATTCTTCAGTACCTCTCTTTCCCACTCGCATTTGAGGTATGCGCTTTGCTGTCACTCCAGAGTTGGTCTCCGAGGTGCTTCATGTTCCGAGGTTTGATCATCCTAATTACCCTGGTTGTAAGCGTCTATGGACTGTGTCTAAAGACGAGATGATCTCTGCATTCTGTGAGCACCCTTCTGATTGGGATGAGCATCAGTACACACCATGTAGGCCTTTTGCTAAAGGTCCTCATTTCTTAAACATGGTGATGACATTTGTTTTGCACCCTCTCTCTCACTACAACTCCATCACAGAGCCTCGTGCTCAATTTTTGTTGTCTCTCTTAGAGCACTTCACTATAGACTTTCTATCACACTTCATCTTCTCAATCATAGATGTCTATAAGGATACGGCTACCCGTGATAAGCTCATTTTCCCTTTACTATCACGAGGATTCTACGCCATTTCTCCATCCCTTTTCCTTCGTTCGACCCCTTCCATGTCATGTTTGTCATAGACACCGCTATTGTAAAATGTAGTGAGGCACAGTTTAGGTCGAGACAGACGAATTCTGCAGCTCCTTCCTCTCGTCCGGCTCCATCCAGATCTACTAGAGCCACATCTGATCCCTCCTCTTCCTCGAGCGATGTGTCACTTGAAGACATCATGGCGCAGCTTCAGCGCATGGATGCTCGCCTCGATACGCTCTCTACGAAGTTGTATCAGGTGAACATTTGTGTTGGTCGCATTGCCAAGCGACAGGCGACCTTGGGCGGCTTTGCTTTTGAGGCTTTTCCACCTCCTCATGTGGCTTTTGATACTGAGGATGATGATGGTGATGACGATGATGCTTCGGATGATGATCATGGAGATGCTAGCTCTACCGATAAGATGTCTATTTGACACTCTACCCTTTGTCACTCGTGACAAAAAGGGGGAGTAGTTTTGGGTTATGAGAGTAGTCACTCTTAGGGGGAGAGCTTGTATAGGACATTTTTTTTATAGGGGGAGTGTTGCTATGAGGGATTTAGTGAGGATTCTATGTATCTTTTCTTTTCTTTCTTTTTAGAGATACATTGCTCTTGTACTTTTTTTTTGTTTACATACATTGTGTTATCATTGATATATATATATATATATATATATATATGATGTTGTATGTTTCTTTCACCTACCTTTTCATGTGTTATTTCTTTTCTGTCTTTATACACATGCTTCTTATATTTGTATGCAATCTATTATTTCTGCTTCACACAAAGATGCCTTGATGTGTTTTGTTTAAAAGTGTTTCAGAAATACAAGTTGTCAAAGTCTACTTGCCATAAACTCTCTTCTTGCAAAGTTTTTCAAGAGTTTGTGTTAGGATAGATTTTATTGTATTCAACAAGTGAATATGAGTTGAGTGATTTATGACTTCTCTCATATATTCATTTGTTTGCTGTGGTTTTGTCACGAACTGCCAAAGGAGGAGATTGTTAGAACATATGTGGCTCAAGTTGTTTTGAACATATGTCATTGTTTTGAACATATGTCATTGTTTTATGTAATTGGCTTATCCTTTGATAAAACTCATTTTACTTGTAATTGGGTAGATTTAGGATGTGTTTAATGCTTTAAGAAACTGTATTTCATGATCAAGTATTGAAAATATCAAGTCTGTCCAAGAAACAAGCTGGAAAGTGCAAGTTATTAAAAGCTCGACGCCTAGTCTCGACACATGCATCTATCGAGCTTTATAAGCTGTTTTAGCCCCGAGGCTCGACAGCTCCTCGACACCTCTAGCTGTCGAGATTTAAGGACGTGGATATGTCTTTGGGACTTCTTTTCTTCTAACCCTGGACATATAAAAGGATTATTTTAAGGTACGTCATTAGGTACACAAGTTGCACAAGCATTGAGAAATCCTTGTTCAAGCAATTTGTGATCCGTGACAAAGTTCATGCCCTAGTTCATCTCTCTTGTGAAGAAGTTGCTGTGTATGTGCACCGTAGGGTTTTGTAACCAAGCATCTTCTTGATCTTCATCGTGTGGATGAATTGAAGAACTTGCAGCCAACAACTCTCTCTAAGTTGGTGATTGAAGTCGCGTACTGGGATCCGCACAATTGGTTAGTCACGTACTGGGAGCCGTGCATCAAAAGGAAAAACTGTCACTACAGAACAAGTCCAATTGGGTATTGGGGTAAGGGTTCAACTGTAGGTTGATAAGGTACTGGGATTCCTTTACTTGTAACTGCTTGTTATGATAATAGTGGAGTTTCAGGAGTGATGACCTTAAATCACCCGGTAGGGTTTTTGCCGTATAGGTTTTCTCCATTCGTAAACAAATCACCGTGTCAATTTTATTTCCGCTACATACTTTATATTATTGGTGATTTGTTTGTGCTGCCAAGCGATTTGCATGTTAACTTGATTAATTAAAAACTTGGCTAATTAATCAATTTAATTCATCACAAGGGGTCAACGCATTTATGGCCTATCAAAATCTAATATAAAAACTTAATTAGCAATTATGTACCTTAAGTCTCAACAAGTAAAAAAATGGATTTTAAATTATATAATATATATATAATATATATATACAAATGCCCTCCTTAAATAGAAATTTTGTATCTCAAAATTCTCATATTATAAACCCTTAATTATAAAAGATCACAATTTTTATTTTTTAGCTAGTTATAATATGCTGTTAATTTCGCAACTCGAACTCTTTTCCTCTAAAGACCTCTAAGCACTTTATCCATAGGGAGTTGTTAATTAAGTTACAAGACTCTCGGAAAATCACAAAATTATTTTGAATAAGAGATCAAATGTAATTGTAATTATGTAAACCTATGTGTTAATCCGACACTAATAAAGAAGTATTAGTCAATATATTTTCTTTACAAAACAGAGTTATCCTTCCGAATTAGTTTGGAGAAATTTCACTACATGATAGCTCAAATGATGGAATTTACATATATTTTTAGTTATATGAACTATTTAACAATGATATAATTAACTTATTTAAATGATTTAATAAGTCGTGTAATTTAACACATGTGAGCAGTATTATTGTAAAGTTGTGATTTATAGCTACATTTTTATGCTGGTTTTAATTCCTTGTCAAATTTGATTGTATTTTTTTTCAATCATTTCCTTGTATTTTTTGTGAGATTTAATATAAAGGTTGTGTGTGAGAGTTTGGTGAAAATTTGTAAAGAAGGAGATTTCGCGGCTGGCTTGCGAGTGACAACCCACGAAAGGCAACGTGAGAAGCACATGCTAGAATCTGAAGAGTCTCGTGCCAGGCTAGATTTCGCGTGTCACTTCACGACTCAGTCCAAGTCGTGAGTGACCCGTGAAACTTACTGCCAAGAGCTTTTTAAAGTGTGTTCACCTCATACCTTTACTAAGACTATATAAGCCCTAATTACCCACGAAATTGTAAGGATATTTTCCAAAAAACTTTTGAGAAAGAAAGCCCTAGCTACACACTTGAGAGTTAGAGATTGTATACCCATAATCATCTACACCATTTCTCTAAAGTTTTTCTCTACTCCTACCTCTCCGTCTACACATCCGTGAGAGGTTCTTAGCTCAAACACATACTTCACTTAATTTGGGTGTTGAGAGAAGTTTCAGTGCATATGGAAAGCATTGAAAGAAGCCATTGATTGATGGATGCAATTTGGAGCTAATTGCGAGATCTGGATAACTAGTGAAGACATGGCTCTGTGAAATCCGTTGGTAACTGAATCTTGGAAGGTTCAAGTAAATTGGGTATATTAGTCTTGAAGGGTCTTTTTGGTATTCATATACTCCAATTTTATTCACTAGTGGATTGATTTTGGCTTGAAGGGCCGCAAAGAGGTTTTTCTCCAAGTAATTTAGTTTCTTCTTCGACAACATGTCTCGATAATATCTTGTATTTGCACCCCTCTTCTTTACTCTTTAAATTTTACAGTTATTGTTTATTGTACATGCTTATGCTTTATAGTAGTGTTCCGGCTTTATTACGATTCATTTACTCTTATTTTGCACTTAATTAAGTTAAAGTAAAAGTAATTAAGTCGTAATTTAAATTTGAGGGCCTAATTAGTTTTAGTGTTTTACACTATTTGAGCTTTCAATTATGAACCATCAAAGCTTCAACCTTGTGTTTGAGTGGGGTGTTAGAGTTAATATTATGATGGTTGTTGTGTAATGGCCCAAGTGGTAGTCCAATCTAGTGTACAGCTCGTCTAGTCCTACCCTCAACTCTACTGCTATTATATAGACCTTATTAGAGTTATTGTAATCTACACTTCATCATATTATAAAAATGTTACCACAAGGACTTTGCACCATGGATATAGATCGTCTGACCAAACCACGTAATCTTTATCTTCTCTCTTTCTCTTTCTTATGCTCCCACTATCTTTACAATATATTTCTAACAATAGTAATAGCTAAGTTAGAATTCTTCAACACGGTTTGGAGAAAATCTTAATCCATTTTTATGTTCCACTTGTGGGAGTGCGGCAAATTTTCTCTGGTTTAAGAAGAAAAATATCTCAGATGTAATTGATAAATGAAGGTGACAAAGTCAAAGTATGCATTTAACTCATCGTGGAATGACTATATTAAAATAAAAATGTAATGAATAAATGAGTCATGATGGGTTGATTATAACCATCACCTTCACCATTTTCTATAAGGTTTATTGAAAGAAAGTTGCGTTGAAATAGTCTCGTAGCGGAGAAACCACCAAAATATACATACTAATTTTTAAGGTCATAAAGAAGTATTGGAATTTTAACGTTTTACTCAAACTTTTGTAATTGGACAATAGGACTGTGTAAGCCCCTCACGAATGTAACACATTTCAATTATATTCTATTTTTTGAGGTCTATAAATAAGATCAGGGTAGGTTAGCATTATCAAGTATCAATTGTCGAAATGAATGCCATTAAAATTGTCTGCTTTCTCTTGGCTTCCACATTTTTCATTCCTGCTTCAAATGCAGCACGAGAATTATCCGGTGTGAGCACTATTTTCAAGTCGACAGTTGTGTTTTAATTTATTTTGCTGCATGCATGCTTATCGAACTGAACATTTGATATAGTTAAGTAAGAGTTTACATGTCAGTTGCTCATTACATACGTTGAATGATAGTTTTAAATAGCTTATTTTAAGTAATTTTCTATGGATTTTTTTTAGCTTTTTTTTTTTTTTTTTTTTTACATATTGCAATGAGTTTCATGATTTTGAAAGCATAAATTACCTCTTAAAGCATACAGTGTGTATATGATAAATTCTACCCAAATACTGGTTAGTTAGTTAGTTTTTTTTTTTTTTTTTTTAGCATACAATAGTTATATCTATCTTATGGTATCTGTTCCATGATGATTATATTTATAATCAGATGAAAATGCTAATTGGTTTTTGTTGTACGCAATTGATTGAACTTCATATTTCTTATTTGATCATAAGAGATTTTACCAATTGAGATAATTAGAGCCACAAATATATACACTATTAACTTTCAGTTTTGCAATATATCGGACTCTCTTGGTCCCAATTAGCATTGATTCCTTTTTATTTTCATCAATTTGGTTAGATTCGTATTACTTCATATATATCCTATCTATATCTCAGCTGAATATAGAGCAGTAGTCACCATATACTTCGTGTCTCCCCAAGATTCCGCCATCAGAATCTAATTGTACCATCTACAGTCGTGGAGGTTGCCATCCTTAAACCCCTTTGAGACAATAAGCATCATGGTTCAGCTATAAGCACCATATATATAGGTTGTTTAATTATTCTCAGGATGACTGGTGACTATAAATAGGTAATCCTTGTGTCATATATCATATATGGTTTGGGGTTTGTGATGCCTCTAATTCGCAGTATTGTAATTTGCACTCAATATGCTACCGTCTTTTCTTTTTTCTTTACTTTACTTTTTTCTCTCTCTTTTTTGTGAAAAGGAACCCCCGAGAACTATGTAGTTTATTATAACATGTGCAAAATAAAATAACTGAAAAAACTTGATCCATTGGCTATTTAGCTGAATTATTTGAGGGACTTCCATACAAATCCTAAATATAATCTCTTCCAGTGAATCTTATAACGTACAAGGTATAGGAATTTTATTGTCCACAATTATGGGAGATATGGACAAATGATAAACACGTCATATAATTTATTCATAGAAAAATCTGAAAATGAAAATTGCAAATGGACTTTCACTACAACAAAATGTATTTTCAGTGACAAAAAATTTGTCACTAAAAGTCCAGTTTTTCGTCACTAAGAACTTTTAGTGACGAAATCAGACTTTTAGTGACGAAACTCATTTCGTCGCTGAAACCCCGTCACTAAAAGTCCTAGTGACGAATTATTTCATCACTAAAAGTCCGATTTGATTTTAAAAAAAAAAAAAAACTTTTAGAGACGAAAACGTTTCGTCGCTAAATGTTTTCCTCACTAAAAACACCATTCAATGACGGAAATATTTCGTCACTAAAACCACTTTAGTTTATTAAATCATATCTAGTGACGAATAATTTCGTCACTAAAACTATTTTCAGGTACATATAGTGACGAAAAAGTTCGTCACTAAAACTATTTTTAAGAAAATCTAGGCATATATAGCGACGAAAATTTTCGTCACTAAAAAAATTTTTTATTGCTATATTTGTGACGAAAAAATTCGTCGCTAAAACTTATTTTCTGTTTTTATTTTTTTCATGGCTTTGATATTAACCTGTAACCTGTTATTACATTACTAAAACCTCATATTTGAACAATACATTTATTTCAACAACACATTTATAAAAAAAGATTCATACATTCCACAAGTAAAAAATAAAACAAGTATCTAATTCAAACTCCTTCCATACAATAATTGTTTGCAACATATACAATAACTCAAGATGTTTTATAACAATACAAAAAATGTAGCATAATATAACTAGAACTAATGGAAGATGTCCTCATATGTCTTCAAGTAATGCCAAAAGTAAATCTCCTAAAAGCCACCAATAAGAAATCTGCACAAATATAAAAATAATACTACATTAAAATCATATAGTAAAAAAATTAATTATGTTATAAGAAACATTTCTAACAATGCATTAAGAGTAGTCACACCATGTAATGTGGGTCAATTGCTAAAATAAAGTACTAACCAAAAAATGTTTTAACTTGAGGTTGAACCACCCCTATAGGTAAGAGCGTCATCATAACCATTCCTCCTTAAAAAGTTAAGAATATTCTTTTGGACCTCTTCTTGCTTAGCTCGCTCCTCTTGGTCTCTAGCTCTTGCCTCTTTGAGCTCAATGGTCTCATTTTCTAACCGTTGAATATACTCCACCGAGGAATTAGATGAGGCGGTGGTCACTAGAGAAGAGGAAAATCTCATGCCAAGTCCTTTTACAATACCAGACTTCTTCTTAAAAACCAAGTCAGAGATCTCCTCTTGTGTAAGAGGAATTGCATTAGGATCTTGATAATGATCTTCTTGCACTTTGAGAATATTTTCCTATCATTTGAAAAAGAGAAAGGTACAAACACAACTATAATGCTTACTCCAACACAACAACTCATCACAAAACTAATCACAAACATCACAACTATAATGCTTACAAGTATTGAAATCAAATAAAGTATTATTCATCACATCTAATCAACAATACTCATTCACATTTGCAAGAAATGAAAAACACTCCCAATATTAGTTTAAACCACCTTATAACACCGTGCAAGCCACCCGCTTGCTCCAACACAACAACTCATCACAAAACCAATCACAAACATCACAACTATAATGCTTACAAGTGTTGAAATCAAATGAAATACTACTCATCACATCTAATCAACAATACTCATTCACATTTGCAAGAAATGAAAAATACTCCCAATATTAGTTTAAACCATCTTATAACACCATGCAAGCCACCCGCTTGCTTCAATACAACATGCCACCACAAATCCAATTTCCAACATCACAAGTATAGAGTTTTATAAGATTTTAACTAGAATTTACTTACTTTGCTCAAGCTAAGTTTACAACTTTCAGAAAAAATCCAAAGTCAACTTGTGTTCTTCACCTTGTTCCTCACAATTTCTTTAGCCACAAAAGAGAAAGAGAGCTAGAGATAAAAGAAAGATAACTTTTAGTTAACTTTAGCCCACATACAAAAGAAAAAAAAAAAAAAAAAAAACTTTTAGTTTACTAAGAAATGGATAACCCACCAAAAAAAAAAAAATCCCAACCAAAATTAGCACAGTACTTAAGCTTAAGCACAAACAAAACCAAGTGAATCTCTTGAATTTGATCCTCAAATCCAAATGCAAATCTAACAAATACAACTGATTAGTAATAGTCCACATTATACCTGAGTTTATCATTCTCTTTATTAAATTCACATTATACCTAAATGCTCTGGTCAAACTTGACTAGCTCTAACCCAGTTGCTACGGAGCCCATGATGGCTTAACATTGCTAGTTAACTGCATATACATTAGAATATACAAGTTGTCATCATTATCCTCATACATTAAGATATATTCATTGAACTCATTCCCCACGTTCAGTTATAGCTTGCTAGCTATTTGAAAAGCATGAATTCAATTAGAATTTGAAATCTACTATGTCATTCAATAAGAATAAAAATTCAAATCAAATTCTTAAAAAAAATTAAAAAGAAGAAGAAGAAGAGAATTTATACTTCCATAACACCATATTTATGACCCAAATTGTCACAAAGACATGGAATCCCGCAATTGTTTAAGTCATAGGCATGGTAGATTTACCACATAATTAATTTATATCAATGGATAATCTACAAGTAGAAGGCACTTTTAGTGTAATCCTTACATATACAAATAAAATAGCTTTAGGATTAACAATCTAATCAAATTTAACCAGAAAATAAGCTAAGGTAAGATTAGTTTAAACCGCCTTATAACACCATGCAAGTCACCCGCTTGCTCCAACACAATTCATAAAGAAGCCACAATGAAGGTACATGTTCCAAAGCAAACAAGAGGTAGTGTTTGCATGTCACCAAAAAATAAAAGCACAATGGGGGGGGGCCTTGTTCTAAAGACTAAACACAATAGAATTTCACCTATAGGTCCTATACTAGTTCTTTTTTATTTATTTTAGAAACAGGTCTATACTAGTTTATGATGAACTACTTATACAAAAAAATATTATGATGAACAAAGTGAATAAAAAGTATATCACATCCTTTACAAGACAAAACCTCTTTCAATTGACACATTCATTTTCAGAAACACAAGCCTTCAAACCATATGGAGATCTCCTTCAAACTTTCTAGAATCTCTAGGAGTACATAATTAATCCCTTTAGCTCCACAAGAAGTCTTATAACTCCCTACCAACTAAAATCACAATACAACAAAAGAAAAGCAGAGTTTTTTATAAAGCACAACCCATAGTGCTAACCAATTGTTTATACTGTCTCTATTGCCTATTATTTGGTTGGCTACACTTACCAACAAAGATTCCTCATTTATTTGATGCTTTACGTAATAGCAAATATTAACCTATTCCATCACAACCGTTTAAAACAAACAGCTTACACATTCTTCTACGAGTTACACAAGCTTGTCAAAAAAAATTAACCTCCATAATGAGGGAAATTGGATTAAGGGTTTTGATCGAAAGGAGTCATGGAGGTGCTTGATATGAGTAGGACAAACTCCTATCCCAATAAAGAAAAAGTTTCAGGTGAGTGAAACAACAAAATGGATCTTCTTCAAATAGATAGCAGCAAAACGTCATTATCTCGAACAAGCACCAAAGCACTTCGTGGATGAAAGATGACTATTTTAGCCATAGAGATGCCACTTACTAGTAACAATGCCCCTCATATTGTTAAAATCCAACATTTGTCTTACATCCCAACAAGCCTATATCATATGTAATTAGCCATCAAAGAATGTGCTCATAGCAATGCTCAACTTTATGCCACACCACAGTTTTTCCAATAAAACCATGCACAGTCTATAACATTTTCACATCTTAAAAATTCCAATTCTTAAAAAATAAAAATAAAGAATTTTGAGAGAAAGCACAACAACAGGTGTGCATTACTTAATTTGAAGTCAACAATATGAGGTAGCAATCCAAGTTAATTGTAAATAATCACACACCTCAGCAATGCACTTCTTCAAAAGCTAAGTAGAGGCAGAGGCTTGGGCTTCAGCTTCAACATCGTAGCAATAGTTCACACTCAATGGGTTTTGCACGTATCCCACATTGGGAGGAATTGTCAAAAGCAAACTATAACCAAAACAAGAAAAAAGTTTACAGCTTATATATAAACCCCAAATAGTGCCACTGAACAAAAACAAAAACAAAGACAATATAATGAAAACATTTAGAAAGCCAGGCAATATAATGGAAACAACCCACGACTAATGGAAACATCAAATCACAGAGAAAAAAAAAAAAAACTCACCAAGGCGGTTTGGAGTTAATACGATGAAAGGAAGGCGAATGGTCAGCCGTTGGGAGTTGATACAGCGAAGGGAAGGCGAACGGTCGGCATTTGGGAGTTGAATCAGCGAAGGGAAGGTAAAAAGTTAGTTGGGGTTGAATCGGCAACAACGAGCTGAGCTACGGTGACAATGGCAAGTTGAATCAGCGACGGTGAGCTGAGGCTACGGCGACGATGGCGAGTTGAATCGGCGATGGCGAGCTGAGGCTACGGCAACGATGGCAAGTTGAATCAGCGATGGCTAGCTGAGGCTACGGCGACGATGGTGAGTTGAATCGCCGACGGCGAGCTGGGGCTACAACGACGATGGTGAGTTGAATCTTCGACGGCGACGGCAAGCTGAAGCGACGGTTTGGGTATTGGTATCATCGCGAAAGAGAAATATGGTTTTGTTTAGGTATGGCTTTTGGGAGTGATGAAGAGAGTTTACGGATATGGCTTTTGGGAGTGATGACGTGAAATAAGAGGACAAGTGAAATAAAATGAGATTATATATACTCAGGTGTTTAGTGACGACATATTCCGTCACTAATGCCTACCTTTCGGCATAACAGGTGATACGGTTTTTATGTTTTTAGTGACGAAATTAAATTTCGTCACTAAAGAACCCAGATTTGTTCAGATTTTTAGAGATGAAATTTTTATTTCGTCTCTATAGCATACTTTCAGTGACGAAATGTGATTTCGTCACTAAAACAATGAAGTGCAAGACTATTATTTATTTGTAGTGACGACTATTTTTCGTCACTAATTCTTCCTTATAGTAACGAAAATATTTTCGTCACTAATACTATCCACAGCAATACCTACAGTGACAAAATATTTCGTCACTAAAAATTTCAATTTTTAGCGACGAAATATTTTGTCACTATAGATTAATTAAGATCGCGCCAAACTTTCCCTCTGCTGGCGCCCATTTTTCATATTACAATAGCGATGAAAATTATTTTTCGTCACTAAATGTCATATGTTTTTTCATTATTAGTGACGAATTTCATATTTCGTCACTAAATCTCTATTTTTAGCGACGAAAACTATTTCCTCACTAATTTTCATTACTGAAAGTACATTTTGTTGTAGTGCTTCAATATATAAAAAAACCCACATGCGTGTTTATCTGGTTGAACAACTCAAAAAATAAAGAATAGAAGTATCATTAATTTTATCATGCTCGTTTTAAGTTCAAAGTACTATTTTGTACAAATAAGAATTCCATAGGTATTTATATGAACAACTTGAGTGAGAAGTATTATTCTGTTTATACTTTTTATTCATAACTTGAGAGACTAGTGAGTAGTATTATTTCGTTTCATAACTATTCCGAAAATCCATTTTCTTCGTTTCTGTCAAATCACAATATTACATCAATACTTAAACTATCTAAAATTCTAAATTTAAGTCTAAAATCAGCTTTTGTAAAATATTAATGGACAAAATTAATACAGAGATAATAGAATTATAGTTGAGTTCTGGTGAAATAAAACATTAGAAAACTATTACTAATCGATATTATTATTCCCCTGTTTGGATTCCTCATTTTTTTTGTTCAAAAATGTCTCTATACTCCTATGTTTAAGTAGAAACAAAACTAAAAGACAATCAGCTAAAAATATAACTTTAACTCCCACTAAAACATTGTCTAAAAAATAGAACCACTATCCTGTTAATTTTCAAATTGCTTTATCCACTTACAAATTAGATTTCAAAATAAAAATTATATATAAAATAAATACATAGGTTTTTTTTTTTTTTTTGCTTCAAAATAGGACCAATAAGAGTCATGACACTTTTTTTTTTTTTTTTGAGAAACAACTCATGACACTTCTGGTTGTATTATGCATAATATTAATGAGAAAATGTATAAACCTCAAATTGGAATGAATGAAAAATTATAACTTAAAAAAAAAAAAAAAAGCCTAATCATACATGCACAAAGCGCGTGTGATGAGGCTAGTATTATTTAAAGGCTTTTCGTGTTTGAATTCCTCAATTTCGATGCCCAAAATACCCTCAAATTTATCAAAATGTAAAACTTAAATAGTAGGGTTATATATGTAAATTTGCTAATTTAAAAACTCCTAAATTTTAGCAAAATTTAAAAAAAAAAAAAAAAGTATTTTACAAACTATTTGCTCCTTAAATAACTGACTCCCACTCTTCAAACACCATACACAACCATCCCACTAACTTCCCACTAAATCAAAATCTCCTAGGATCAGTTGCTACTGTTATATCTCTATCTCCCCCACTTTCACTTGCTTTTCTACTCATTCTTCAATTCCAAATAATCTCATTCTACTCCTATTTTAGATTTAGTTTTCACCTTGCACACGCACGTTTCTCCATTACTCTAGAGAAAAAATAGAATGAATTATAGGGCTGGTAACTCACCAATCTATCCTTCCATCAAACAATTTTAAAGAATTTTCTTCAACTCTTGCCTTTTCAACCAAAGCCCACGATGATGGTAAGCAATTTCTAAGATCCCCTGAATTGCACATTTCCCATTGTTTGGATTTTTCCTAAGTTAATTTCATCAATTCAACTACATTTATAAATGAAAACTATTTCAACAAAAGAGAAATTCATTCGTGCTAAGATATTCCTCTAACAAATTTAGTTTCTAGCCTTGGGTACATGCCAATAAAAAATGGCACATAAAATTACAATCTCATGTAAAGGTGAATAAAAAGTTATCTTCAAATAAATTTTTTTTTTTTTTAAATAAAAGAGTGTCATTGGAATTATAGTAAACTACATATTCATGATTATGTCATATGTTTGTTTCTGCTAATCGATTGTTCATATTGGCAGGTGTTAAGTCTTTCAATTGTTCTATGTCTATGTCTATTGGAACGGAAATCATATTTATTTATTTACAAAAAATAAAAACAAGTATTACCCATAAATATTTCTCATCCCATTGACCCATAAATATTTCTTATCTTATTATCTAAATTGGGCCGCTATATAAACCATCACAAAAAATCCAAAAACTCATATCTTATCCAATTTCATTATCATTATTTAGCTAAACCCAAAACAAGCTCTATGAGCCCAATGCACACATCCCATTCTTTTTAAAGCCCAAAACTACTTATACTTGACAATATTTCAAGTCCATGGTTCAAGCTCATGGCAAATTGTTTATTAAAACCCAATTTTAATGGCAACATCAAAGCCCATGGCAACATCAAAGCCCATTGCTACGTAGCACCATTAAAGCCTTATTTTCATTAGCAATATCAAAGGCCCGATTCACATTGATAATATATCAAAAGTTAATTCATTGGCAATATCTAAAGTCCAATTAACATTGACAATATCAAAAACCTAATTCTTTTTGGTAATATCAAAAACTCAATTCCTATTGGCAATATTGAAAGTTTAATTCTCATTGGCAATATCAAAAGCCCAATTCTTATTGGCAATATCAAAAGCCCAATTTACGTTAGCACTATTAAAAGCCCAAGTTAGCTACGTGGCACTATTTAGTAAAAAAGCCCAAGTTTATTAATACTTGATAGATACTATATCATAAGTATTTCACTTAAAATCTAATGATGAACAATACTTTAAGTTCTTAAACCTATTACTATAATATTACAAGCCCATGGAATCTATGGCAATTATCTATTCTCAAAACTAATGGCAATAATCTTATAAAAGCTCACAAAAAGTTATGATTATTTATCTTAGACCCATGCCATTTATTTATGTCATACCATATTATAAACCCATTGAATTTATATAAGAACAGATGGTCACTATTTATCCTAAATCACAACATTCATAATATTTATCTCCAAAACTCATGGTAATTATTCATCCTACAAGCCCATTATGATTATCTATCAAAAACCCATAAGAATATGACAAATATAATCCATTAAGTATTTTAATGTAATCAAACTCATATCAAGTACTAAGCTATACAAACTATTATGGGAATTAGTACCCAAAACCTATTATAAGTATTGAAACCCTAAAACAGATTCAATTTTACTAACAACCAAAGCCTATGTGGGATAGAAAACCATGGCAACACATAGCAACCTTGTCCATTTTGTAGGACTCAAGGAGTGAAAGCAAATGAGTAAGCCCAAGTAAGGAGATCCACTAAGAGAGGGCCCAGTGGAAGTACCCAGTTGAAGTACCCAACAGAAATACTCTAGTGGAAGTGCTACAGTGGAAATACTCTAGTGGAAGTACTCCAAAAACTAAGATAGATGGGGCTAGTTGTCTCTTAATTTTAGCAACTGAAACCTATTGATTATGATAAGACCGAAGGGCTAGAGCTGACATACAAGAGCTGAGGTCAGCTTATTTTCTACTTCTTCTCCAAGTTTTGGTCAAAGGAGAAGGGAAGTCATAATCAAGACATCCAAGCTCATGAAATTCTCAACTAAATAGTTTGTTTTCTTACCAAAAATGTATGTAATTGATTCATGAACCAAGTCCATGAATCCCAAATGGGGAAATTTAGGGAAAAGTGGTTAGGAGGGCATAAATGACTGTCCGGGAAAAGCTCCTAGCAAAGGCAATAATAGTTGACACCTGGCTTGGAGTGTCAACCAACCCTCTTGTGCTCTAATCGTAGTTGTAGCAAGTAAGATCTTTAGTCCTCATATAAGCTCTAATCCTATTGGATGAAATTAATCTTCAAATCCTAGCATTTAATGCCTAGATTAGGAGCATCTCAGCCTCCAACTACATTACCCAAATAAGCAAAACACTCTAAAAAGCAAGTCTCGCCATTTTGAGCCAAATCTCAAGAGAGATATTTTAAGATTTTATTGCTGGTCAAACCTAGTCCTCTCTAAATTTTGCTAATCAATCCCTTAAGCTTCACTATAAAAGGAACTATCATCAACCCATCAAAGGCACTAGATCCTATCATAAAATTTCTCACCCATCATGCTATTTTCAACTTATAAGTCAATCACTTAGTTCATAAACTAGCTTTTAGTCCATAAATACCCCTTCCATCTTATCAAAAAATCTCAGTACCTTAAAATAGCCATAAATAGCCCCTTTTCTACATCATAGCTGAAAATGACTAAACATTATTCTCTCTCTCTTCCATACTTCCATATATTCACTCATACTTTCCATAAAGTCACCCCCATCACTTACTATATACATATATTCTTTACTATGGACATGATATGGCACATAGAGATATTGTTTAAACATTTGCTACACTAGATGGACACTATTTCTCTCCCTTTATTCCATCCTAAATTTTCCTCTTTTATTTGTAATTATGGAGCATTTAATTCTTGTTTATTGCTATTACAATGAAGGCTATAATGTTTTGGATACTATGGAAGTTTTTCCTCACGTTGACTTAATAATAATGAAAAAAGTATATGATTTTTTATTATGTAAACACAATTATTAATCTGTCAAACGTCTACCAATAGAGATCTTCCATATTCACTGTTTGGTCATTTTCTTCTTGTTTACTTGTTATGATGAACTCACTTTTATATTAACCAACTATTGTGAAAATGCATTTTGGGTTTTGTCGTTATTCTTTCTAAGATGAAACATATAGTCCAAGCTAAGGATGAACCCATGCCATCACATGACACCAAAAGTCTTTTGGGCCATGCCTTGAAGCCCAACATTAAGTCTTTGATTTGACCTCCTTAAATATTTTATTAAGGGGATAATAATAATAGAGGGAACACATAATTTTCAATATGTGAACACATTTATTAATTTTTCAGACATCTACCGCTAGTCGTTTTTTTTGTTTAACTATCTTTGCAAGATGTATTATTGAGGCCTTATCATTACCTTTGTTGGATACAATCTAGACCTTGAGCAAAAATGAGTCTTTCACACTTCACCAATAGCCTTTGGGCCATATTTTAAGCCCAAAGTAGAGTGTAGGTTTTGGCTTCCTAAATATCATATTGGTAATGAAAAACACCCTTGACAACCATTTTAGTAGTAGAAGTGGGAGTTTTTCCTTTTCTTTCCTCAGTGGAGTATATTTTTAGGTGTCTGCAATTTTACTAGAAGTTCGTTCGATTACCATCAAAGTCTTGAATTATATAATTGTTTTTTTTCCTTAATTTTTTAATACTTCGATTCTGGGATATATCAACCAGCAACTAGTGGAACTTGGTATTTGATTTTGGGTTTTTTTTTTTATTCGATTTGTTGGTGCCATTTGTATTTAATGTTATTTTACAAATTAAAAAAGAAAAAGTAAAAAAGGTCTATCAATCTCATCAAGCCCAATGCCCTTTGATGAACAAAACTTTAAATAAGCCTCAAGATCTAATTAAGAATGCCCAAACCGGTCATGGCACAGCTGAGGTTGAAAAATTTGGCACTATCGAGTTGAATGTGAAGGTGGAGGTACGTAGATCGACGGCAGCTAGATCTGACTATGGGCGAAGATTTAAGATTGTTCGATTACATGGGTAATGTGAGATTCGTCTGGATAAGTGGTGAAATGTATTAGGATTAGAGCATTCACGTCTCAAAATTCTATCGTATCCTATTTTACCATCCCAAAAAACTACTTCATCAATTATATCATACAATTTTACAATACTCTCAACATTCTAACTTTTATTTTACAATATAGCACATTAAAATAATATTTCTACACAATAAAATAACATATCTCAAAACCCAAATAAAAACAAAACCCCAAAACCCAAAAACCCAGTAAGAGAGAGAGAGAGAGAGAGAGAGAGAGAGGAATTGATAAAACAAGTGAATAAATTTTTTTTTTTTTTTTTTATAGAATTGAGTTACAGTGCAATTCTACCTTTAGAATTGCACTATAGCACTATTCCAAATTTTTTTGCAATAGTTGGTTTTTACAAGTATGGATGTGTGGGGAGTTTTGGGCTTTTATGTTAAATTTTCCCTATATATGGCATATGTCATTCCTAATGTGAATGCTCTTAGTGGCTTATTTGACCGCTCATATTGCAAGCTAGGTGATGATGTGTTTATTTTCATTGGTTGTTATTTTATTATTGGTCCACTTGGCATTTTTAATATGATTAAAATTTATTATTATCATTTCATTAGCTATGTTAGCTTCATGTGTGACAATAATTCCCAAATTAACTGCTATCAAAATATAAAAACCAAAATATAAGAGCTAAAATAATTTTTTTGCCTTTATTTTAAAACCGTCATTCGTTTCTCCAAAAATAAAAAATAAAACCCTCATTTAATTTTTTTTTTTTTTTTTTTATATTTAAGACCAAAAAATAATAGATAGGTGATAAATTAGCGAGTCCAACGTCCTAGGGAGATTTTTTAGAACACTGAGACTCCACCACTCGAACGAAAGCAGGAAAACATGACCAAACTCAAAAAATATTTCTTCTACCATTAATCCTCAATGGCGTTCCCATGTGCATCATCTCTGAAGATATTTCCTCTTTCATCGTTCTCTCGTTGTTTTCCTCGTCAAAATGATTTCACCTTCTTTTCTACATCATCACCATCTCCATATGTCCCTAAGACTCATTCTGAAAAGCCTTCCAAACTCATAAAAAACTCTTTCAACTCCTCCTTTCGCCTTTCATATCGATTCTCTGCTGTGGAAGAAGACTATGATGATGATGACATCAGTGATAATTGCAGCTTTGACGAAGCTGTCATGCTTTTCAATGACAGAGAATACTATAAGTGCCATGACTATCTTGAAGCTCTCTGGAACACGGTCCAAGAGCCTACCAGAACTCTTATTCATGGCATTCTACAAAGTGCTTTAGGGTTTCATCACCTCATTAACCAGGTTGGTACTTCATTTGTAGGTTTTGCTTTATTAATTTATTGGTTTATTTTATTTACTTCCTTTTTTTTCAAAATTTTGTTATTGGGTTTTTGATGGTTTGTGGTAAATTAGAACCATAAAGGAGCCATTATGGAGCTAGGAGAGGGACTCTGTGAGCTAAGAAAGATGAATTTTGTGAGTGGACCATTTCATCAATTTGAGCAAGAGATTTCTGCAGTTCTGGATTTTATTTACCAGATCCAGATTGAGTTAGCTGCCTGTGATTGAGTCTATATCCATTTTTTTTTTCTTTTTTCTTTTTTGCTAATAAGTATATATCCCATTTCCATTGCTTTCAAGTTTAAGTTATTATTGCAGCAGGCATCCCATTAGCTAAACAACATAAATAATAATCCTATTGTTGTGAGTCTTGTGACTACTGACTAGTTGGTTAGAAATTAGAATTCAATTGGAATTCTCGCTCTTTTATTTATTTATCTTTTTCAGAAACAATAAGATTTTAACCAATGACGTCCGCTTTATAATTAATTTTGTTTTTCATAAAGCTAAAACACCAATTAATTCTTAGTGTAGATGAGATTCGAAGTTTTGAATCCAAGTCCATTATACAGTTGGAATTGTAGCTTTAAGGTTGCTTCTTTATCACAAGGAATGCAGTGGACATAAATATACACAAATTAGTTGTCTTCCTTGAAAACCTTGGCCTTGAATTCATTATTGTGTGTTTGTCTTAATTTATCAGAAACCACATAAAAGACCTGAACTTTATACAATGTTTCATAGTAGGTATTAAGTATTTATATTTGTCAATTAAAGACTTGAATTAAATCATTTCAATTTAAGACCTCTATCTATTTCTATTAATCTAAACAGTAACAGAGCATATAAAAGTGGAAAACCCATTTATTAAATTTTGCATTTCACCTAGGCCCTTGTTAGTAAATCAATTTGATAACCACTGAACAGAAAGAGCAATAATGAAAAAGTTTCGCTTAAAGTGAGAAAGTAATTAGCAATATTTTTAAACAATAAAATTTCAAAAGATTGAATTTATCAAAAAACTAAAAAGGTTAAGGTGGACCCAAAAAAATAAAAGATTTAAGGTGATTCAAATAAATAAATAAAATGCAGTAGTCTTTCACCATTTGGGGGGGTTGGGGATGAGAACGAGTAGAAATCTTGGGCTTTAATAAGTTGGGTGTATATAGTAAGATGGGCCAGGGTTATTATGAGTAATTCTGATTGTAACGAGTCAATTTGGGCTTTTTCTTTGTCAATCTGTGTCTAATTTTTGGTCTTTCAGTTTCTTCTACGTAGCATCTAACTAAATCCGATTTTGTTCGTACCATGTTATTTAGTCATAACTCACTGAGAAACCCTGCATACAGCCTAACAGTACAAACCTCAACTCCTTTTCACATCCTCTAAGTCTCAATAATGAATTGGAAGGCTCTTTTTTATTAGGGTTTTGATTATCTTAGGTCCACTATTTTACAATTTTTTTTTTTTTATATTTACTTTTATGTGTTAAAATATGGACATTCCCATATCAATTATGGATATGTTTGTGAAATAGTGGATATATATAATTTTTTTTTACATCTACTTTTATGTGTTAAAATATAAACATTCTCGCATCAATTATGAATATGTTTATGAAATAGTAGATATATATATATATATATATTAGCGCTTAAGTACTATAAGAAAAGTATCTATTGTCGTATATAGACCAAATTCAATGGCTATTCAGTGATTGACCCCTACAACAAAAGAAGAGCACCAATGATGTGGATTGTTGTGGTTGGGTTAACTAGGACACATTGTTGGAATTGCATGTTGACATATTACAATTGATACGCTCCTAACATGTAACTAATCAATCTGCGTTATATTGTGATAAATCTAACACTTCGATCTATTTGGTATGAAGGAAATGGCTGATTATATTTCCTGGATTTTGACAGGCACTGATGATCTGTCTTACAATGGATAGATCAGAGAGATCATACCAATTTCTCGGGGGCTACGGCGCTGGACAGCATCTATATATTCTTCAAAGTGACCTTAATCAAATAGTGTACATTAAGTTCTACCCCCAGAGGTCTTATGGTACCAATATGGTACCAAGGGTAAAGTTTCCGGTCCTTAATGCTACCAAAGAACACCTCCTGGCCTTCGAGTATAGATGAATTTATGCTAAAAGCAATTGTGTAGTTTTTTTTTTTTTTTAACAACAATTATGTAGTTATTGTAGATATTAATTGGTTGAATGGGCTTAAAATTAGATCCCACTTACAATAAGGTAGAGTTAGGGCATTTTATCCTCTCACATATGTTATTTTACATCCAATTTCATGGTTTAAAATGTGGTCATTTTCACATCAATTGTGCATATTTATTTGTACAAAGTAGTGTATAGACATGATTACTCTTCTTTCTATTGAATATTGGTATCCATCGTACTTCGCCCATCCCTTTATCCCTTTTAAATAAGCTTGAAACTTTCTCTTTCTAAAATTTCATTTTGGATTAAGACTACTCTTCTTTCAATTGAATATTGGAATCTAACATATCGGAGTTGCTAGGTCCATTTATTCTGATCCATCACTAAGAACCAACAAAGAATTGGTTATGCACTTATGCTCCGCTATTTGATGTGGATTTGGGGATAGCAATTACATGGAAGCTACCATTGAGTATCCTGGCGACTCCACCCCTATGTGATAAATGCAAGCTATTGCATAAGGTTATGGCAAGACCTAAGGAGTCTAGGAAGGCTAATGGTTTTGAAGATGATAGGAGGGAGTCATGGTATTGCCCTTGACAAAGTTTTCCACCAACTTGTTACATGACATTATGAACATGCTTAACTTCTTTACAATGTCAGCAAACCACGTAATTAGAAGTTCTAATTTTTGTGGTCTTAGCAAGAATGAGCTCCTTTGTGTAATCAAGAAGGAATTAGACCAAAATTTCCTTGAGTTTAATATAAACTCTTTTCAATGCAGCTAATCAAGTCAAAATAATACATCTTTCTCAACAACAACAACAACAACAAATATATATATATATATATATATATATTCTCATCTTGTCTATCCTTCCCTCTCCTCTCCTCCATCTCCCTCTCTTCCAAACATATCCTTATATGACAAGTTTCTCTTCCATTGCTCCTAGTGCCTTCTAGCATGAATCCACAAGCTATACTTATTTTAAAAATATTATTTATTATACTATTAAAGGCACATAAATTATCTTGGTTACTCTCAATAATAGCATTCAATATAGGGACACAATTTTTAAAGTGGTCAATAATGTAAAGAAAATAGTGATCCATGTAAAAGTAATTGTTTATCACTATAGTTAACTACTTTAGCAAGTTGTGAAGGAAAAAAAATTGGGAAATTACACTTTGCCCATCTATAGTTTGTTAGAAAAACACTTTGCTTATTTGTTCAAAAATTAGCTCTTTACCCATCTAAAGTTAGCTATGTTTGTCTCCTGTTACCCACCTCTGTTAAAAACATAAGTAAATTTGTATTTTTATTACACTTTTATATCTCTCTCCTCTCAAAACATAAAAAAACTAAAAAAATCAAGAGAAAAGAAAATCTAAAAGATAGGTTTTGTAAAAATTAAAACCTAACTTTTACATCTTCTTTTCATGTATCAACTTTTAGATCTTAAATTTTATCACATTAAAAATCTTATTCCAATCCTCCCCATTGTCTTTCTTGCACCACTTCTCTAGATGTGGACTTCCTTCAATGCTCAATGTTTTGAGTGCCGTAAGATTCTGCAGCTCATCTGGTATAGACATTAGATTAGGGCAATACAAAAATCCCAAATATGAAAGCGATGTAAGGCATCCAATCTGCTTCAGCAGAGAAGACAAATCTTCACATCTACTAATTTGCAGAGAACAAAGAGCAATTAGATGTTGAATACCCTGTGGCAATGAAATTAACTTCGAACACTCCTTAATATATAAATCCTCAACTGCAATTAAATATTGAATTCCCTCAAACAAATAGCAAAATTTGTTGCAGCTCGAAATGGTTAAAATCTGTAGTGAAGATAAGCCCTGCAAACCATTCATTGGTAAGGACAAAAAATTATTACACTCCCATATGTACAGTTTTCGTAATGAATGTGAGTTCTGGAGTCCTTTTGGAAGACTTTCAATCTTGTCGCAACATTCAAGACTAAATTCATTCAACACAGAAAGATTATAGAACTAATAGTCAGTAGTGACTTAAGATTGGGCAACCTGGAAATCATTAAGATCTCAAGCATCTTATGATTTTGCAACAGTCCATCTAGAAGAACTGTCAATTCATCATCCATCTCTTCAATCACAAGGGAAGAAAGTGAAGAGAGATTCATCACTAACCTAATTAACATTGCATTGTTTCCTACTCATAATCAAATATGTAATGGAAGGAATGATAGGAATTTCAACTAACTTTGGGCACTCAGTGATATTAAATGTGACTAGGCGTCTCTTTGATCCATTCATTGTTCTCCATTCCTCCAAATCATGCATCCACATAATTCTAAGGGCAATATGTTAAAATAGAAGATCTAAACGTTGATACATGAAAAGATGTAAAAGTTAGGTTTTAATTTTCACAAAACCTAGTTTTTAGATTTTCTTTTGATTTTTTTAGTTTTTATGTTTTGAGAGGAGTGAGACATAAAAGGGTAAAAATTACAAATTTATCCCTATTTTTTACAGAAGTGGATAACGTTTTAACAGAGGTGGATAACGGGAGACAAATGGAGTTAACTTCAAGTGAGTAAAGTGTCAATTTTTAAATCATAAGTAAGTAAAATATTTTTCAAACAAACTACACGTGGATAAAGTGTAATTTTCCCTAAAATATTTGAAATGTATTACACATTGCATAGCACATCACTAGTAAATACAAACAAGGGTACTAATATGACTTTTACTTTATCTGAAAATCACTTCAACAGTTGCACGACTATATGCGGTAGTTGGAAGTGATCCGTTAAACCAAAATCTGCCATGAGAAGCCATACATGAGTGAGTAGCTTCCCTCCCCGTCTAAGTTACTTGAGCATGAAGTCTTCCTTTACATTGGCTAGCAGCATGACCCAACATTTCTAGCCAAACATCTTTAAGTAGTCTCGAACCCCACGCATTGTGCTTGATAAATTTTTTAGAGTGGTCTTATTAAATTTATTTATTATTTCATTTTAGACTAATTTAATAAATAGTAATATAATTCATATTTTAATTTATTATAGGGACAATCACAAATTATATATATATATATATATTATTTTTGTCGTACCAAATCAAAACAATACAATTTTTCTCAAAAATTCAAAAGGTAAGTTAGTGAAAATATTAATTTTTTAATAAAATTTATTTATAATATTTTGTGTCATTAAAAATTATATAAAATCTAAAAAAAATTCTTTTAGTTTTAATCAAACTTTCTCAAACCAGAAAATTTTTACCATACAATCAGAAACACCAAGAAACTTATCTAAAAAATTAATGAAACTCAACAAAACTACAATTCAAAAAAAATAAATAAATAAAAGAGTGCAACTCTTTTTCCTTAAAAAATAAGAACCAAGAGTACAATTCCAAAGGGGCAAATGTAGAGAAGTTTTTTTTTTTTTTTAAAAAGTATTGTGTTAATATTGTCGTAATCTAATCTAACGTATAATCCAACATATGAAAAATGAATAGATAAATAAATAATTTTAAACACAAAATAAAATTTATTTTCTTAGAAACCTCAAAGAACACACTAATGAAATAAAGAAGATGAAAAACAATATAAAATATTCGTAAACGCTTAAAACAATTACTTAAACATCTAAGAATATCATATAATAAAGACAAAACAATTTTCCGCTAATATATCAAACATAATATTTACAAACAGTGAAAAGAAATTGCACAAAGACCATTGTCTTCAACTACACTAACGGTTCTTCATTGGCTTGTTCAAATTATCATGTTTTTCCAAATAAATTAAAATTTGACAACACCACAAAATATAACATCTTATAATATGATTTTTTCCCAATTCAGATCAACATCAAACACCATTCATTTAAAGTATTTGGTGATGTAAATAAAGTGATAAAAAAAATACTTGCATTAAGGAACACATGAATTAGTTAATAATAGGACAATAAGGGAACGAACCTCTAATAGGAGATCCTCATATGGGCAGTGAATATTTTTTTATAGAAAATTTTTAAACAATAGAATTCTAAACAACAAATATTCATCAATCTAAGGTAGAGATACAGGGAAAATAAAAAATAAAAAAAATCCAACAAAAAATGAAAAAAAAAATGATTGAGAGAGAGAGAAATAACCTTTTTTGTATGGAAAAAATATACATAGAATGAGAGAGAGACAAATTTATAGTAAGATAATGGGAATAAGAAGAATTAAAATAAAAGAAGATGAAGAGACAAAATAATATATAAAGTTAAAACCATCTAAGATGAATATATATATATATATATATATATATATATGAATGTGTATATATATATAGGCAATACTTTTATTTGATTTTCCAATGATTTATTATATAAATTATAACATCCAAATTAAAATAGATGAATATGTAAAGTTTAATCCGCCTAAGATGAATTTGTAAAGCCAATACATTTATATATTTAATATTGTAAAATAATTAAAGGTAAAAAATAAATACGAAAAAGACTAATTATGTGGTCAATAATGTAACAATGTCAGTGCTCTTTAGCCACTCATTAACACAAAGTCTTAAGTATAGAATTAGATCATTTGTTTGCCACCTCGTGCTCTTTATTCTTGAATCATTACACATATATATAATGCTTACAACAAAGCGACCACGTTGAAAACCGAATACATTGAGACCCTCACTCCATAGCGTTAAATTTATAATGCCTCAGAAAAAATTATTGAAAAGGGATCGAAAGAGGGGGAGAAATGGGGGAAGTTTTAAGGAGGTTAATTCTTATTGCCATCTCATGGAATTATGCATGGAGAGGAACAAAACATTTTAGAAACACAACAACTTATTAGAATTGACAGCCAAATCTCTAAGAATTCTATTATATGTGCACATTAATTTTTGAAGAACACACAGAAAATGCAATGTTTATTTGGATCCAAAAGGGCAAAACTCAAACATATATTATTAATCTTATTTTGATGACTAGGGAGTCAAGACAGACAACAAATCCACCATCTGTAAATACGGACATGCCTAATTCTTTTAACATAGGAAGCTAGGAACAGAACTTTACTTGGGTAACAACTTTAACCTCAAGCGTACTTCCAATAAGGGTATATTGACCTGCAAGTACTTTCTGACAGCATGAATATCAGATCATTTAATTAGAAGATATATAAATGTCACATAGCCAAATCCATGAGAATGTCCTGTCGTGCAATCCTACAAGTCTACAACCATATATAGCAGAAAAAACACACCATCCAATGTACAGTTAATCTGCATTCTGCATTATATATAGTTGAAACACAATAAATCTACAACACGTCATGCAAGACAGCATCAACACTAAAAGTGAGGTCAAGAATTGCTCATTAAACCACTGCATATAAATATTAGTTTTCTGCATAGCGAGTGAGGCACAAACAAGTAGTCATCAACCAAAGGTTCCCAACCGTATGGAAGAATTTAACCAAAACCATGCAACTTTATGTTCTAGCAGGCTAGGAGGGAAATAGTAAAATACTACAGTCACTATCAATACTGAAATTTTGAGATAGCTGGATAGCCAGAGAAGGGCCCATGCATTGACGGTTGAGCCCTTCTGGAATTTCACTTTGAGGAAAACATGTATTTATACAGTGTTTGGATGATTTTAGTGGTCTAAAATGTTTTTCCACTGCATCTTCACGAATGATGTCCCAATTGTCATAAAGCGAAGCCTTACAGTGGATTGAATTTGCCAAATCTGTTGTCCATCTTGTTTTTTTACAAGACAGGAATCCACGTTCCTGCACCATCCATCCTGGCTAGTCGCTGACTATTGAAACCTCCTATGGATCCAATGACTTTTTTTGTAGTGACACCAAAACTACTACACCCATCATTCCTCCCTGGAGGGCACCAGTGGAAAAGTAATTACAGAAGTTAACACACAATAAAGTGTTCCTAGAAATGGATTTCATCTAATGATAAACATCTTGTTAAGATCAAATCTAAAATTCAAATATTGATTCATTCGGATGCATTGTTTCTTGTTAAATTAAATCACTAGCAATAGGAGATCAAACAGTTCATGGCAGATCATGTAGAATAGTATTAAACTTTGGGAAATTTGATTGGAAAAAAAAAAAGTAAACAGAGCAAATACACAAGTTTCATTTAAAAAAAATTGAGGCAGTGCTAATGTGAGTCAAAGTTATCCACGAAAAAAAAAAAAGTTATCTCTCACCAAATCACAAAGAAAAATAAGAACAAAACGAGATTATTTTATACCAGAAGACTAGAGGGAGGATGGCTTACAACTTAAGAAGAAAGAGCAAAGAAGCTATAAAGGTAGCTATGCAAGTAGTGGAGAGGTTATTTTAAAACTTGTGGCTAAAATACACTGTAGCGAACACTTTTAATTCTTCAGCTTTCAAATGAGTATTATTAGTCCCTAAATATTAAAAAATGACCACTATTGGTCCCTCTGTCCATCTCCATTAGTTTTCTTGCATGTGTCTAACAAAGCAATAGAGTAGCATCTTTATAATAACATGGAAACTAATTTTTTTATTAAAAAAATAACACATATGCAACTAAGAGTAAACCCGTTTCTATTTGGAACTTTTCCCAAAACTGAATGAAATCTTCTTCACCAAAAAGGATGTCTAGTGCTCAACCATATACCAATGACCAACACAGCAACACCTTTATTGAAAAAACAGAGTTGAAGAAGTCTTTCCTAAATATTTCTATTAGGCCACATTCATAGAATAGTTCATTTCAATTTTACAATCTTCAGATCTAGAGGCCTCTCTAGAAACTGAGTTTTATTGTGAAATATAAAAAACAATTTCAAGGCATTTGCTTTGAATGTTAACCAGATCATCAGATCTGGCTTGGCGCCAACTCCAACTTAAATGGCTGATTACAGAATCTACAATTACTTAACATTACTGGCTGCATCATTTTGCCCCAACCAGTTGAGCAAATCCGTCTTTATCTTCACTTTGGGTTTTGCATAATATTTGAAAAAATAAACATAAAAGGGTCTAGTGCTCCAAACCTTGAATCTTTTCTCCTATTTGCATTGGTATATGGTTGGGCATTTTGTTTTCTGTTCCAACAAAGAAGTTCAACTGCCCCAAATTAGTTACACCAAATGTTTGGCGAAGAGGTTTTCATTCTGTTTGGGGAAAGATCATTATAGAAAAGGGTTCAGGCCTTAGATGCATGTGTCAACGTCATTTAAATATACACACACACACATATATACACCATGCCATTTAAAAATTTTCACCTTATTGTCCCTTTAGACATGTAGGCAAGAAATTAATGGAAGTGGACAGAGGATCAATCAGGCTCATTTGTGAAACTTTAGGGACTAATAGCACTATTTGAAACTTTCAAATTAAAAGTGATCACTAGTGACTTTAGGGACCAACAATAAATTTTGGCCAAAGCTTTTTTTCCCTCGTCTTTAAGAATGGGATCAAGGATTGTCTCAACCTCTCAATGCAAAATTCCTCATTGGAGCCTCAATTTCTACTAGGTCTTGCCTTATAATTACAGTTTTGCATTTTTCATTAGCTATTATCAATCATTAATGGACAAATGACACCTCAATTATCAAATAAAGAGGCCACCAATGCCTTATTGTTTGCTTAAACTCTACATAACACCATGCTGATAGAAGAGTAAGCCCTTCTGCACTATTAAGGTTGGCCAATTTCCTGCAACTGAATCCTCAATGCAAGAAAATTGACCCTCATGTATTTTCTGGTAGTCTAGGCTTATTTTGATTTTGTTAATATATTTCAAGGAGTAATGTGTTCATAGTATAATCATCATTCTATTTATTAAATGACAAGCTCCCTTTCAAGGTGAACTAGAAACACATAGAATCTGGAAGCCCCTTCTTAAAATCTAGAATCTTGGTGAGAAATTGCATACATAGGCACTAAAAACCAACAGCCCAACCCTCTTTTCACATTCTACAGACCTACAACCTCAGCCAAGCCAAGAAGCACACCACTTCGTTATTGTGCAATGTTTTTAATGAAAAATTGACTCACTCTTAAATAAAACCCAAAACTGAACATTAAATTACAAAACCAACATGATAAATAGTAGCTTACCAGTAGAAACAGAACCACTGTAGGGGCAAAAAAGACGCATATGTTCTTCTGGGGCTTCCTTTTCAAGTGACCTAGCTTGTGTATAAGCAGTACAGCAATGTGGGTCGTCCCACAACCTTTTCCCAAATATACAATTATATTCTCTCCAAAGCTTTTTGGCTTAGCTCCAACTGGTACATTCAGAAAACATATTTACAAAACAATGTAACCCAAAATAAGCTCCTATTTTCTTGCGGAAAAAATTGCATTTTATGTGAAGGAAAGAAATTGCCAGCAAAGCCAAACACAACTGGCTTGCTTTAGCCGTGTTTATGTGTTCTGACAACAAAACCATAAGAAAAAACCCCAGCATTTTGTCACTCTTTCAGATTCTATTAAAAATATGGGATAAGAAAACAAATTTTATATGTTTCAAAGGGAACCTAGAAAGTTGAAAACTCAAGAACCAAATCTAGCTCCACTATTTCAGCTCATATTAGTCAAGCATTACAATTCCCCAAAACTAAATCATCAAATGAGATAGAATTCATAAGTTTTTTACCCTTTCTACATTAATTTTCCTCAAGTTTCCTTGCAGCCAAACAGAGACATAGTCACATACAAGAAACAAATGTGTGCCAAAAATAGAGACAGTTTCTGGGAAAAGGAAAAGTGGAAAACCCACATGAGAAAATAAGTAGATACTTGAAAATGACATACTTTCTGGAATCTTTCAGTTTTTGAGTTGCTGAACCCAGCTCCACTCCATCATCATCATCATCATCAGCATAAAGTCCAGACACCCAAAGATGGTGCAGTGGTGGTGGTGGTGGTAGTAGTAGCACCAAACCCCGTGCTACTGGCAGTAGGACAATCATCTCTGCCACTGGCATTGCATGGCCTCTTTATCCAAGTTACCTTGTCATTGTGTGCATTAATTGAAATTCCCAAACCAATTTTCAATTAGATTGGGCCCATTTGGATGCTGTATCCACTTTTGGTGTGGTGCGTCTACGTCATTAGAGGTACCTTCTCCACTAGGTCCAGCCCCTTCCCCATCATAGTTGTCATGGCTTTCCTTAATTATGTCATCTCCGGCTGAAACGTCAAAATCATCCTCATAAGGAGTGATGCTGCAGCTTCTGCTAGACCCAAAAATAGTTTGTTTGAGATGTTCAAGGTCTTGCTTGAATACCAAATGGGCCCCACATTGTGTAACCTCCAATCCTGGACCCCAGGTTTTAAATTTAATCTCAATATCACCGAATCCATTAGCAAAGCTTTTACTCAACATGTCTTTCCAGTCCTTTTTAAAGAATTGAGAGGGAAAATTTAGAGGTACCTTCTCCACTAGGTCCAGCCCCTTCCCCATCATAGTTGTCATGGCTTTCCTTAATTATGTCATCTCCGGCTGAAACGTCAAAATCATCCTCATAAGGAGTGATGCTGCAGCTTCTGCTAGACCCAAAAATAGTTTGTTTGAGATGTTCAAGGTCTTGCTTGAATACCAAATGGGCCCCACATTGTGTAACCTCCAATCCTGGACCCCAGGTTTTAAATTTAATCTCAATATCACCGAATCCATTAGCAAAGCTTTTACTCAACATGTCTTTCCAGTCCTTTTTAAAGAATTGAGAGGGAAAATATTGCAGCCAAAGGTGATGCCGTTCAATCTTACCAAATTTTTCAGAAAAACCATGGGTCACCACGTCAATTTGATTTTTTTTGGATTCAATGGAACATGAGAGCTCATGTGTAATTCTATGAAGTCCCCAATCTTTAAAATCAAGTTGGTCTAATGGATTATGTTGGCAGAGTACAAAAACAACACACACAGCAATTCCCATCAACTTGTTACAATAACCTGAAGGCATTTGCAAACTCACTGAAGGCCCCACATTTTGGTGGCAAAACCAGTTCGGAATTTCACCTCCAGGAATGTCGATATAATGTGCCAATCTTTCTTGCCGACAATAATGCTGAAATATGCAAATAATGATACTTAGAAATTGACAAGTGAGAGAGAGAGAGAGAGAGAGAGAGAGGGATACCTTTTCATTAATGAAATGACGTCTTAGAATTGTTAATAACATGTTACTGTAGCCTTGATTCTCAATCAATTTGACACAATTGAGAAGCCGAAGTGATGGCTGAAAATCATATTCTGATTCTGATGATAATGTTTCTAGGGAGGTACACTGTGTTGCATCGATATACTTAATGTTTAATGGAAGCTTAGGCAGTGATCGTAGATTTGTGCAACAACTCAGAAAAAGATCTTGTAGATTAGATAGTTGAATCATACTTTTAGGAAGCGAAACAAAATTATTTCCCCCTAGATTTAATTTCAATAAAGACGACAAGCAGTCAAAAGCATTGGGAATTGCTTGAAGATTGCAATAACTTAGATCTAGTTCAGTCAAAGACCATAAGCCTGATAAAGAAAGCTCTAACATGGCAGTGGGATCTGGACTTCTTCTCTGTTGCATTGAAGGAAAACTGAAGAGTTTATTCGAAGGTTTAGGTGATAGCTCTTTACATCCATGAAGAGACAGTACCTTGAGATTTTTAAGATGGTTGATGGATGTAGGTAGGTATTTTATTGCAGTACCACTCACATCTAACTCCTCCAAGCCTTCAAGATTCCCCAAATTCTCTGGTAGTGCATCAAGCTTTGAGCAGCCAGATAAAGTGAGAATCTTTAGAGACATTGAACTATAACAAGCATTCGGCAGACTTGAAAGGTTTTTGCAATCTCTTAGATCCAATTTAATAAGGCCAGTTAAAAGCTCCACTGATAATGGTAGATCTTTTATAGCGGTCTCATTTAAATAAAGTTCAGACAAACGTGACATATTTCCCACAACCTCTGGAAACTTCTTCAGTTTTGAACATCCGGAAAGAATAAAAACTTCAAGAGATTCCAAGTTGATCTTGTGTGGAAGGCTTTCAAGGTGCTTGCAACCATTCAGATCTAATTGAACAAGCTGTTTGAGATTTTCAAGAGATGGATGAATCTTTGACAGTCCTGTACAACCTTGAAGAATCAATTGCTTAAGCTTTGGGGCTCCACTAAGATCTGGGGTCTCAATCAAGTTTTGAGAGTTACGCAAGTCAATGAGTTTTAACTCATCTAAATTCTGTTATTAGCCAATAAATAATTAGATAAACTCAAGCCTTAATGAAAATGAATAAAATACAAAATTGTAAGTGAAAATCTAACCATAATTCCATCTCATAGTCGTTTGATGTTGCTGCAATGCATTTTCAATTCAACAAGCTTGTTTGGTTGGAAATTGGCTGGCATGGAACTTAAAGGATATCCATGCCATTCTATAATGCGTAACTCATTAGAAAGATAATTGAGGCCTTGTGGAAGTTTCACTTTACCCATATCACCCATTTTAAGCAATCTCATTTTTTTCATCTTTGAGAAGACTCCAGCATCCAAAAGCTCCTCTTTTTTAATAGGTATGTTTAGGACTATGCCTTCAACTACCTCTGCTCCCTAATAACCAAGACAAATGAAATTAGAATAATTGTTAATCCCTAAAAGAATCTGTAAGAATATATTTCTAAGTTTAGGTTTAGACTAGTCCACTTACAGTATTATTCTTTAGTACATGAAGGATATCCTCACAAAGCCATAACCTAGTACGTCCACCAGCCTCTTTTCGGGATCCACGACGAACTATTTCCTGACCCATTTCTTGTAGCAAATCATGCATCCACAAAGTCCCATTTTCATTAATTGTTATGAGAGATTTATCCACAAGAACACCAATATTATAGTCTGGATAGTAACCAAAACTTTGTAATATGTCTCTTATGCAACCTTTGTTCTCTCCTTTGAAAAAACATGCAATATCTAAAAATAATTCTTTTTCAATATCCATTAACCCATCAAAACTTATTTGAAGAATATCCAAAATTTCTTTATTAGGTTCTGCCTTTAGTTTATCAATGACACATTTCCATTCATTTGTGCTTTTGTTAAACAACAAAGAACCTAAAACTTTAAGAGCTAAAGGAAGGCCATTAGTGTAATTCACAAAACACATAGAAAAATCCTCATAATTTTCTTTAGGATGGGGTTTCTTGAAAGCTCTCAAACTGAAGAGTTGCAAAGCTTCATCTTTATCCAACCCCTTTGCTTCATATATGTCATGCACACCACATCTTCTCAACAAATGGCGATCTCTGCTTGTTACAATGATTCTACTCCCTGGACCAAACCAATCATGGTTCCCCGCTAATGCTTCTAATTGTTTTTCTCCATCAACATCATCAAGAACAATAAGAACCTTCTTACCACGTAGTCTATTCCCTATGATATTGATCCCCTCATGAACATTCCATATCTTTATTTCACTTGCCATAAGGATGTTAGAGAGAAGTTGTTCTTGTAAAGAAACTAGATGTTGATTTTTAGTTTTTTCTCTTACATCAGCAATATAGCTGCTAGCTTCAAACCTACCTGAAATTCTTTCATAAATTTCTAGTGCAAGAGTTGTTTTACCGATTCCACCCATCCCGCAAATTCCTACAAAGCGAACACCACCTGAACTTTCATCTAAATAGAAATCCAACATTTCACTCACACGGGATTCTATTCCAACAAGCTCCTTGGATATATTACTTGAGAATTGAAGCCTATTAAATATCAATTTACAGATATTTTGGATAATTTCTGATTCAGGCCTGCACAGAAGATAGCATAACAATAAAATTGATGACTGTAGAGTATAGCATAAATACATCAGACAAAACATTCAAAACACAATCTTAGATTCATTCAGTAGCAAAAGGGAAATTCAAGAATTATATGATATAGCATCGTAATTGAGGTTTGATTTAATTGACGTCATACAGTCAAGTGAGAACCACATGTTTCCTTCTAACTTTAACATTTTAATGAGTTGAGACTTGAGAGTGTGCATAATTTTAATAAGTCATTTGTTGTATGATTCTTGGATTTAATTTTCATACTCCTTTTTTCTTTTTCTTTATGATATATTTTTTGCTTATTGCCTGTATACTTGTCCAGAATATTTTAACTGTCCATCAATGAAATTCTACAAGAAATGTAAATTAGAGAGACAATGATTGAGGCTAAAAGATTCCTTGACTCGGCAATTCACTTATAGAATGCAGATTACCAAGTTGTATGTTCTGTTGGGTAGGCAGAGAGGCCAATAGATCAGCAGCAAATGCTCTAGCTCGCTGGTCTCTGCTTAATTTTGCATTTTTTTTTTCTCGTCATTTCTCAAGACTTGGCTTCTGTACCGGTATTTACAGGTCTTGAAGTTTGTTTATCAATAAAATTTTATGTGATTATCAAAAAAATATTGTCTATATTGATTAATTCAGTAACAGACAGACTACCATGCTTCAAAAAAAGTTCTTCAATCAAAGTCCAACTTGAGCAGTTGAGCGTATAATTTCCTAACTCAATATACATAAAAGTGACCAAATTTAAAATTTTCTCTGGTTCTATTGGACTAAAAGAGAGTAAATAAAATTTGTCAAGTTAATCCACGGGAAAGCCGGAGTAATTTTAGAGAGTAGAAAATTATGATATTGATATAATAATATGAACAAAAGTAGTCTGCAAAAGACAAATGTAAAGTGTTAGCGTGCTACCTATCTGATTTTACATGCCATCCAGCTAAATCGCCGATAATTTTCAGAGCAGCTTTCCATGCTTGCACGTCATCTATGTTAACAATAGTACCCATCTGGTTCCGTACATCAAAATTAAATCTATGATTCCGTACATCAGACGGATCCACATAGTAAAAGACTGGCACAATTGTTAACTTCTTCTCTTTCATGCATTCAACAATCTTTACTAGTTCAATCATGCACCACCTTGAATAAACGTAGTTTTCTGAGAGAACGACGATTGCAGATCTGGACTCTTCTATTGCTCTAAAGAGCTCTTGAGAAATATACTTTCCCCGCTCAAGTTTCTCATCGTCTCTGAAGGTGATAATTCCTCTTTGTTTCAAAGCAATGTAGAGATGGTCTGTAAATTTGTTGCGGGTGTCAACACCGCAAAAACTAAGGAACACGTCGTATTTCGGAAAATAAGAGGAAGAGGAAGCGGTTTGAGTGGCCATAGAAGAAGATGGAAGCAATTGGATCAAGGACCAAAGGTTCCAGTCACTTTGCCCGTATAAAAAAAAAAAAAAACCACCGAATTAAAAAGATTGATATTGAATTGGGTTTGCAAAGAAAAGGAGGAAGAACAAAGATAAAGGTGAGAGCGTCAAGATGAAATTGCAGCAGAGACTAGAGAGAAGGAAAGAGTGAAACAACAAAAATAAAAGGAGATTTCGGAGTTGGTGCGCTTTTTTTTCTCTTTCTTTTTCTTTTTCTAAGACCATTCACATACTTTTTTTTTTTTTGTAAAAGACCATTCACATACTTAAAGTTTAGTCATTTATATAAAAATTTAATTTTGGAAACTTTTTTAAAATTAAAATTTTAACCTTGTACTTATAACATTATGTACCGTTTTTATTCGAATCTTCCGTCCATGATCGATTTTTATTTTTATTTTTTCAGGAAAGTCCATGCTCAATTAATGTTGATATATCTGATAAGTGATAAGTATAAAAAACACGCTCCTTATCAAAAAAACAAAAAACAAAACCCTCTATATGATGTAATTTTAACATTCTAAATTTAATGGTTTTGAAAATATTTATTAAAAAATATAATACTACTAACAATATTTTCAAAACAATTTCATATACAAGCTATTGGTAGATAAAAAAAATAATGTTAAGAGTGGACCAGATTAGTAACAATTTATTACGTACAATTTATTATGAAACTATAATAAAAATATTGTGAACATAATATTATTTGTGAATAATTATTTAATCTACCTCTATGATACTAAAATAGTAATTTGGAAGGCATGCATTGCTTGGAAATTTAAAAATGATTGGGTACATCTTTATTTTTCCTTCCGCAAGAGAGAGTATATTTCCATTTAGTAGTCAAGTCAAAAAGACTTGCATCAGGTTAGATTAGCCGAATAATGTTTCCCGTTTCTTCAATGCATAGGAACGCGTGTAATTTTAACATTATAAAGTTAGTGGTTTTGAAAATATTTATTTAAAAAAATAATACTACATTAATAATATTTTCAAAAAGAATTTCACATCTAGATGACAAGTTATTAGTGGATAAAAAAAAATAATGTTAAAAGTGAGACTACATTAGAATCATTAATAATTTATCATATACAATTTATTATGAAACTATAACAAAGACATTGTAAATATAGCATTACTTGAAAAAAAAAACTATTTAATCTACCTATATGATACTAAAATAGTAGTTTAGAAAGCATGTCATTGCTTGAAAATTTCTAAAGGGTTGGATACAACTTTATTTTTCCTTCCGGTCTAACCCGATGCAAGTCTTTTTGACTTGACCACTAAATGGAAACATACTTTCTCCCAATGCAAGTCTTTTTGACTTGACTGCTAAATGGAAACATACTTTCTCTTGGGGAAGGAAAAATAAAGCTGTATCCAACCATTTAGAAATTTCCAAGCAATGACATGCTTTCTAAACTACTAATTTAGTATCATTCTAGTATCATAGTGGTAGATTAAATAACTTTTCACAAATAATGTTATGTTTACAATATCTTTATTATAGTTTTATAACAAATTGTATGTGATAAATTGGAAATGATTTTAATCTGGTCCCTCTCTTAACATTTTTTTTTTTAATCCGCCAATAACTTGTATACATAGTGGCAGCTCTATATGCAAGCCAAGGTAGTTAGGGATGGCAAAATTAGACACGACCCGCAAACCCAATACAACACAACATGACATGAAATTAGCAGGTTATGGGTTAAGGTTTAATGGGTTTGTGTCATATTCAGGTTGATACGACTAACCCGTTTAATAAATGAGTTGGGTTAGTGTTCAACATATGAAACTCATTTGATCTATTTGACCTATTTAATTAAATGGCATTTTACCAATATACCCTTCAAACCTAAAGTATATGAACTTATTAGTAGTTGTGGTTTATTTTCTTTGGCATATTGTAATTGATTATTTGTGATATTGAGATATGATTTAGTTTTGAATGATTAGTTATGACATAGTTGCTTATTAGTTCTAAATTTTATATTAAAAATATTTATTTGCTTGTTTTTTCATTTTTTTTTTCATTTTGATAAAATTTGATAAACATGTTGATACGATTGACCTGTTTAATAAATGGATTGTATTAGGGTTGAGGAATTTTGACCCGTTTAATAAACATGTCAATTAAGGGTTGACCTATATAATCGAATACTCATAAGTTGTCATAATATGAACCCAACATGCGAACACAAATTGCCACCCTTAGTCGTCACAAGATTACCCTGACTTGCAAAAAAATGTATATATACACTTGCCAAAAAAATATTATATGTTAAACTAACCTATTGTGACTACCCTAATAAAAATTTTAAACACCCTTACTTGAGAATTACAAAAATTTGGGTTCAACAAAAATAAGAGTAATTCTACTACATTCACAACATTTTCACAATTATTTTACAACAAATCTAATGTAGTAAGTTGTTGCTGATTCTAATTTGGACCAAATACTAATATTATTTTTTTACCCACCAATAACAGCTTTTTGCATAAAATTTATTGTAAAAATATTGTGGACGTAACTTTACTCCAAAATTAATTCTATCTCCAAACATTGTTCTTAATCCCTTTTTTGTTAAGCTTAAATAACAACAATAAATATTAGTTCAAATAACAACAAACATAAACCAAGCAAAAACAAGACAAGACCAAACAACAAGAGGTGAAAAAATTATTTTATAAAAAGCCTACTATAAAACAAAAAGATAAAATTTGTAACTCATTCATCCTATTCAATAAAAATAACATCTAATTTCTTTTTTTTTTTTAAGTTGTAATAATAAAAATATTATGGTAATTTAAATTTTTTAGTGACTACCTTAAAAAAAATTCTTAGAGTCGGCACTGATCATAATAATACTTTTTCTTTGCTTTTGAACAAGGTTTGGTGTAGCAGGTAGTTTTTTATTTCTTAGAAGAAAGCATGTCATTGGGAAATTTCTAAAGGTTGGAATTTCATTCACATCCTGAGAATTGATTTAATAACAACCAAACTCGTGACTTTTTAAAACTAACTAATTTGGTCTCTAAAGTAAATTCAGTTTCTAAAACAGTTGAGAAAAAATAATTAAATTGTTTAAGAACTAAGTTAATTTTAGGAACTAAATTGGCTAGTTTTGAAAAATTTTAGATCAAATTAGCATTAAACCAAAGACTCCAAACCTCATAATATGTTAACGAAATTTACCATTTTCCTTTAAAAAAGGATGTATGTAAGTATGTTCCTTTTAGTAGTCAAGTCAAAAAGTTGCATTAGGGGGGATGAGCCGGATCGCATTCCCACGTCTTCAGGGACAAAGCCATTTATGGGCATCTTGGGGCACCCCCAAATTTTTTTTTTAATATTACTATATATGTAATACTAATTTTAGTAATTTTTAGCCTATAAAATTATATTTTGTTTCTTTAATAATATCATTCTTTTAAGGGTAATATCATAGTCATAAGTTTTTTTACAAAATTTTTACAAACTACTAAGGTAACAAATTCTTATTAATTCACACTTGAACTCACCACTTATATAATTTTTTTCTTATCAATAACCACTAATCTTGTCAGCAATTTGTAAAAAAGTTTTTAATTCTAGCATTTTCCTCCCTTTAAATACCATATAAGAAAAATTCATAGATTTAAGATCTAAAACAAATATACAAACCCCAAAAAATTAATCCAATTACAAAAATTACCAATAGCAAAACTAAACAAAATTAAGCCCAATAAATCAATTTCAACAAAAACAAACAAACCATCCCTAAAAATCAAAGCAAAAGATTTTTTTCCATATCCAACAGTAGACGCAGCAACAAAGACAAACAAACAAAAAAACCCTTCAGCGGCTAAACAGCAATAGAGGCCGAAGGTCAGAGTTGTAGTAGGTAACTAGCAGAAGAGTCGGCTTTCTTAACTCCATGTTTAGGCTTTGTCCTTGCCCATCTCAAGTGCAAGGAAAACGCAAGGATCTCAATTAGAGCCCAAGAAAACTGGATAGGGTATATATGTAGTAATATTTCTAATAAGTTCAAAATTTTTTAAGAGTCCAGTTAACAAGTGCCCTTAGGGCATATGCCACTAGACCATTTTAAGAAAGTTTTAATATCACTTTCATGATAAATTTAAAAGATATCAAAACAATCAATTATTTTTTTGTTCCCATAAAAACTTTCTATAAATATTTCTTAAACTAATACTCTTCTGTTAACTTTTCTCTTTGAAAAAATAAAATAAAGACATGAATTTATTTGACACTAGCCTTATCACACGCGCTTTGTGTGTGCAATGAGGTTCTTTTTTTGGGTTTTGTATCCTAATTTTCCATTCATAACCAAGTTTTCTATTACAACTTTCATAAAATTCACGCATTACAAAATGTCATAAAGTTACAAATTCACAATATATGTAATTGAGAGAGCATGATATGCAATATAATTAAAATGAGAAAGTAGTATCTAAATTTTGTTCAAATGCTTTCCAATTTAAAGAAGAATTAAGTACAGTAAGTGTAGAAGAAAATAATGCCGGTTAGAAATATAATGATAGAATGAAAAAGAAACTAAAGGAATATTGTGGGTTTGGAGTTTGTGGGATCTAATGTTATTAGAATTTTTCCTCGTGCATTCCACAACATTGGAAAGAAGAAGAGAGGAAGAAATAAAAGGAAAAGTTTTTTTTTTTAGGAAGTTGTAATTGTTTTTTTTTTTTTTTTACTTGGGTAGTTTTTTTAAAAAATATATTGATGGAAGTTTTATTTATTAATTTATTTATTTATATACAGTGTGAGAATAGGATGGTGTTTCTTTTTTTATAGGAACTATGGGTAGTTTTTTTTTTTTTTTTTTTTTTTTTTTTTTTTAAAATTTATAGAACACGGGGTAATGGGAACTGGGAAGTAAGAAGGTTTTTTTTTAATGTGACTTGGGTTTTGTTTTTTTTTTTTTTTTTTTTTTGATAGAACGTGGGAATGGTATAGGTTTTTATTTTTTTTGGGTAGTGGGAACTGGAAGTGGGAAGGGTTTTTTTTTTTTTTTAAATTGAATGTTGCGAAGTTTTTTTATTTTTTTCGGTTTACAATTTAAGCCCATTTTTTATATTTTAGGAATAAGGATAGGTTAATTAAATAAAGGATATTTTTTAAAGTAAAAAATGCAATAACTAATTTTCTAAATCCTCTTAATGTATAGAAATACAGTACCACCAAACCTTCCCCTCCCCACTCTCAAAAAAAAAAAAAAAAAGAAGAAATGAAAATTGATTTTATCAATAAAATATTTTAAAATGTGAACATTTCCATATCAATTGTGCATATTGATGTAAAGTAGTGTAGGTAAATGATTACTCTTCTTTAGACTGAATATTGGAATCCATCGTACTTATCCCGTTCCTTTTCAATAAGCCCGTCATACTCTGCAAATGGTAGCTAGGTATGTAGTACTTTTTTTTTTTTTTTGAAAAACAAACACACACACACAAGGGAAAGGGAAAGGGAAAGGGATTCTAATACAAAGGCATACCACAACTCCACTCAAAAATTACACTTTAGATTAAGATTACTCTTCTTTGAATTGAATATTGAAATCCAATATATCGGAGTTGGTAGGCCCATTTATTCTGATCCATCACTAAGAACCTACAAAGAATTGGTTATGCACTTATGCTCCGCTATTTGCTGAGGTTGATGCAAATTCTGAATTTACTTAAGGGAGTTGTTATGGATTTGGGGAATGGGAAATACATGGGCTTCATTGAGTATTCTTACGATTCCACCCATATGTGATAAATGCAAGCTATTTCATAATTGTCCAAGACAAGTGAGACAAGTTGGGGATGTAGGGACTTTCCACGAATTCTTAAACCTGTGAGAAATAAAAATATAGAGAAAACACATGCCAAAGAAAAAATAATCACACACACAAGACAGTATTTACGTGGTTCAACAATTTACCTACGTCCACAGAGTTGCAAAGATTTCACTATTATCAGGGAAAAAATACAAAGTGCGGCTACAGTGTTGCAATCTCTCAAGAACGACAACAACAACAAACCCTAATGACAAAACTGCATTTTTTTACTTTCTGCGCACAGGATCACAATGGGCAACAAAACGGGCCAAAAATTTTCCCGGAGCCATAAGTATTGGTTATATGATTAAATTTACCATATCCCAATAGCTTAAACTTTTGGGATAATCGGTAATTTAACATGGTATCAGAGCATGAGATCTTGAGTTCAATCCTTGTCTCCTCCACTCTACCTCCCATTTAAATTCCAACGTATTGGGCCTCACCTATTCAAAGGTAGTTTCGGCCCACACGTGAGGGGGAGTGTTAGAAGTATTGGTTAAATAATTAAATTTACCATATCCCAATAGCTTAAACTTTTGGGAGCCTATCGGCCCAAGCCTCCGCTCCATGGACTAAGCCTCAGAAATTCTCCCATTAAAAACCACGAAACATTATTCGGATCAGGCCGGGTCATCAACTAGATCAAACACAAACTAAACTCCACAAAGCCCAACAAATCTCCCACTTGGAAACTAGTTCAATCACTAACATCAGCCGCTATCTTCCAAACACAATCCCTCATCCCTACAACTCATTCTCTTGTCCTCAAGATAGAAGGCCAACTGAAGCTGCACACAGCTTCAGCTTCTCAATAGTGACACCCTTAGTCAACATGTCTGTCGGGTTCTTAGATCCACAAATCTTCTCAAGTATTACCAATTTATCTTCAACAAGGTACTGGATAAAGTAGTATTTTGTCTGTATATGCTTCGTCTTTGAATGAAAAGCCGAATTTTTAGCAAGAAAAATTACACTCTGATTGTCACTATGTAGAATGCCCATCTCTTGCTTCTTACCCAATTCATCTAAGAAACCATGCAACCAAATCATCTCATTCCCAGCTTTAGTTGCTGCAACATACTCAACTTCTGTAGTGGACAAAGTAACAATTTTTTGCAAATTTGAGGCCTAAAATATAGCTATACCACCCAGAGTAAATACAAACCCAGTAGTACTCTTTCTATTATCAATATCACCAGCAAAATCAGCATCTACATAATCCTGTAGTTTCAAATTTGCACTTGTAAAGCAAAGACATGTATCTGATGAACCCCTCAGATATCTTAGAATCCACTTGACTGCCTCTCAATGCTACTTTCCTGGCCTACTCATGAATCTACTCACAACTCCCACTGCATGTACAATGTCTGGCCTTGTACACACCATAGCATACATCAGGCTGCCAATAGCTGAGGCATAGGGCACCTTAATCATATAGTCCCTTTCTTCTTCTGTCTTCGGTGACCGTTCTTTGCTTAGTTTAAAATGACTACCCAAGGGTGTGCTCACTGGTTTGGCTTCATTCATGTTGAATTTGCTAAGAACTTTCTTCATATACTCTGACTGTGAAAGTTTCAATGTACCATTAGCCTTGTCTCTAATGATTCTCATACCAAGGATTTGCTTTGTAGCTCCCAAATCCTTCATTGTAAACTGTTTTGACAGTTGCTTCTTCAAATTATTAATCCTCTCAATGCTAGACCTTGCAATGAGCATATCATCCACATACAATAGTAAAATGATGTAAAAATTGTCAAAGAACTTAACATAGTAACAGTGATCAGCTTCACATCTTTTGAATCCAATTTTATGCATAAAACTGTCAAACTTCTTGTACCACTGTCTAGAAGCTTGTTTTAGCCACACAAGCTCTTTCTCAGTTTGCGGACTAGATTCTCTTGTCCCTGAACAATGAACCCTTCTGGCTGAATCATGTAAATTTCGTCCTCTAAGTCACCATGAAGGAAAGCTGTCTTCACATCTAACTACTCAAGATGTAAATTTTCTGCAGCTACTATTCCCAGTACCAATCTAATTGTTAACATCTTCACAACTGAAGAAAATATCTCTATGTAATCAATGCCCTGCTTCTGCTGGAACCCTTTAATAACTAATCTGGCCTTGTAACGTTTGCTACCATCATGCTCATTCTTTATTCTGTATACCCACTTATTGTGCAAAGCCTTCTTTCCTACTGGCAGTTTAGTCAGTTCCCATGTCTGATTCCTCAACAAGGAATCCATCTCATCCTTCATGGCTAACTCCCACTTGCTTGAATTCTCATCTTGCAAGGCTTCATCATAGCATTCTGGCTCACCACCATCAGTCAACAGGAGATAATTCAGAGCGGGTGAATAACGCTGTGGAGGTCTAATGGTCTTGGAAGATCTGCGGACTTTAGCTACAAGTGTACTCTAATCTACCTGTGAATCTATATTCTCCTTATCTTCTTCACCTACTTTTTGGATAGTATTTTCAGTCAATTCATCTAAGTTGACAAACTCAGATTTATTTTGATCCATCTCTGTAACATTTGGCACTACAGTTGACATGTCCTTATACATAATCTATTCATTAAATATCACATTTCTACTTCTGATGATTTTCCTATTTTGTTCATCCCAAAACCTATAACCAAATTTCTCATCACCATAGCCAATGAAAAAACATATTTTAGACTTTGCATCATGTTTACTACGAGCATCAGAATCAACATGAACATAAGAAACACAATTAAAAACTTTTAAATGGGAAAACTTTACCTCTTTACTGCTCCAAATCTCCTCATGAAGTCTGAACTCCATAGGAACTAATGATCCTCAGTTTATCAGGTAAGTTGCAGTGCTAACAGCATCAGCCCAGAAAGTTTTTGGTAGTCCAGCATGCAACCTCATACTCCTAGCACTTTCATTGAGAGTTCTGTTCATGTGCTCAGCCACACCATTCTGCTGTGGTGTCCCAGGAATGGTCTTCTCCATCCTAATTTCTTATGCAGCATAATATTCACTGAACCCTCCATCTATGTATTCACCTCTATTATCTGACCTCAAACATTTTACTTTCAAACCTGTTTCTGTTTCAACCATAGCCTTCCATTTCTTAAAAGTTTCAAATACATCAAATTTATTTTTCAGAAAATAAACTCATATCTTTCTGCTTGAGTCATCAATGAAAGTGATGTAGTATCTTGAACCTCCAAGAGATGCAAACAGGGAAGGCCCCTACAAATCAGTGTGCACTAGCTCCAATTTTTCAGCCTTCAGTGTCCTACCAGTTTTCAAGAAGCTCACTTTTTTCTGTTTTCCTAAGATGCAACTTTCACACATGTCAAAATCAACAAACTTCAATTCTGGTAGTTTCCCTTTTGATAATAGCATCTTCATCCCTTTCTCACTCAAGTGACCAAACTTGTGGTGCCATAGGCTTGTATCAGTACTTACTTCAGCAACTGCAATTGTGTCTCTTAGACTTGAGGTCATATAGAGAGTACCAGTCTTCTTTCCACGAGCCAACACTCTGGCTCCCCTTGTAACCTTCCAAGTACCACCAGCAAATAGTGTTGCATGCCCTTTATCATCAAGTTGTCCAACAGAAACCAGATTCCTCCTTAGGTCAAGAATATGTTGAACCTTCTCCAGTAACCAAACAAACCCATTGGGCAACAATATCCAGATGTCTCCTATACCCACAACATCCAAGACTAAACCATCAGCAAAATACACCTTACCAAAATCACCTACAACATAATTCTGTATGATTTCTCGGTGTGGAGTGGTATGAAACGAAGCTCCTGAGTCCAGAACCCAATCATCAAGTGGACTGTCTACTGCAAGAAGTAATGCAACCTGTACCTCTTCTATTACAGCATTAGTAGAGTCATCTTCATTCTTCTTCTTAGGATTTCTGCATTGTCTCCTAAAGTAACCTGTTTTCCCACAGTTCCAGCATTGTACTTGTTGGCCCGATCTAGATTTACTTTTATTCAGGTTAGAAGTTCTAGATTTTGATCTACCCTGGTTTGAATTTCTATCATTTCCTCTGCCTCTTGTCTCAAGGTTTAGGGCAGAACCAGATCTAGAGGTTTTACCTACATCTCTTCTGCGAACCTCCTCAGCCAAAATTAAATCCCGTTGTTGTTGTACTTCACCTTTTCTTTTCCTGTAGAATTACTTACTACCATCCTCATTACCTCACAACTGTTTGGCAAAGAAGCTAAAACAATCAGTGCACGAATCTCATCATCAAAATCAATTTCTACAGATGACAATTAATTTGTGATAGTGTTAAATTCATTTAGATGTTGTGCTATTGATGCGCTCACTGCCATCTTCAAATTGAATAGTTTCTTCATCAGATGCACCTTGTTGTTTGCTGACGGCTTTTCATACATAATAGACAAAGCCTTCATCAGATCTACAGTGGTCTTCTCCTTCACAACATTGTGTGCAACAGACCTAGATAACGTTAATCTGATAACTCCCAGTACCTATCTATCAAGAAGAGTTCATTCCTCATCCTTCATAGTCACAGGTTTTGTCCCCAAAAGTGGGAGATGCAATTTCTTCCTATAGAGATAATCTTCAGTCTGCATCCTCCAATACGCGAAATCTGTGCCATCGAAATTTTCTATTCCAGACACTTTTCCTGCTTCCTCTGCCATTGCTCCCACTCAAACTTAACCCTAGGCTCTGATACCAGTTGTAGGGAATTTTCACGAATTCCTAAACTTGTGAGAAACAAAATATAGAGAAAACACACGCAAAAAAAAAAAAAAAATCACATGCACAAGACAGAATATACGTGGTTCGGCAATTTGCCTACGTTCACGGAGTTGCAAAAATTTCACTATTATTAGGGAAAAAAATATAAAGTGGGGCTACAGTGTTTCAATCTCTCAAGAACGACAACAACAACAAACCCTAATGACAAAACTGCGTTTTTTTACCTCTTGCGCATAGGATCACAATGGGCTACAAAACGGGCTAAAAATTTTCCAGGGGACGTTGCCCCCGGACCCCCAAGAGGCTTGTCCATTAGCACTTTGACTTGGGCCTATCGGCCCAAGCCTCAGCTCCATGAACTAAGCCTTAGAAAATCTCCCATTAAAAACCACGCAACATTATTCGGGTCGGGTCTGGTCATCAACTGGATCAAACACAAACTAGGCTCCACAAAGCCCAACAGGGGACCTTAGAGCAACCACATCAGCTTGTGGAAAAATTTGCAAAATAGAAAAAGTTACTAATTTTACACAATTTGAGCAAAAAAACATTCACATTAGTGGGTGTAAACTTGTAAATAAACACAAGTTGCTACAGTAACCGTGCAAATATGCACAGTTACTGTAGCATGAGCATATAATATATTAATAATTTTTTCTCTCCTCTCTGTATTGACTCTCACCCCCCTCACTTTCTCATTTCATTAGAGACTCAGGCGCACAGCTCTCTCTTTCTCTCATCTCATCAATCTGGCCTGCTCTAGCTTCCACCAATCGCCAAGGAGCAAGTCGAGTCACCGGACGAGTCCATCACCTACAGCACAAACGAAGTTCTCTGACGGAGAAACCTGAGGCTTTATTCTAAGTGCCGAGGAGCAGAAATTAGACCACCACGTTGACAAAGACGAAGACTTAGATGCCGAGGAGCAGCTCTCTTTCTCTCATCTCATCAATCTTTGGGGTTTTTTGTTTTGTTTTTTTTTTTTTTATTGGTTTTCTTTGGGATTCCTATATGATTGGAGGCCAGAGGCATCGATCTTGAGAGAGATGGTGGCTGTGCAGGTTGAATTGAGTCTGTGAGAGAGATAAAAGTGTTAAAGAAATGAATATTTTATTTGAATAAATGTGTATAATAAACAAACTGATGTGAGTGTTTTGTAAAAATGAAAGTGTAAAATAGAAAAAGTAAGTTTTAGATGTGCAAAATGGAAAATTTTTTGCACATATTGATGGGATGCTCTTAAGGAGCTAAAGAACTAACTTTGCCATAATGAACTTCTAAGTCTCTTTTTTGATACCAAGCTACTGGTATGGGTGCCTATTAGGCCCAAACTCATAGTCCAATGTCATCGAGAGTAGGGCCAACATTACCGACACTTAGAAAATTATATGTAATATTTTTTAGGAAAAATTACAGTAAACTTATCTGTGGTTTGGCATGTTTACACCTTACCTACCTATGATTCAAAACTTAACACTTTACCCACCCCAAGTTACCTCCGTTAGTCTTCTGCTATCCAAATTTATTAAAAAAACCTTTTAAGACTTAAAAAAATCTAAAATGAATCAAAGAGTTAGGGTTTGAATTTTTTACAAAAATGGATGAACATTACAAATGAAATTCCAAACAATTACAAATCAAGTTATTTGAAATTAAAACTAGTACAAATCAAATACATGCATATCACAACAAACACAACACAACACAAGATCGAAGAGAGAGAGAGCCCATAGATCATAATAAACAAAAAACAAAAGTTCCAACATGGGTAGGGATTTGGTTTGGATTGGAGAAAGAGAATGAGAGGGGGGCAAAGCTTGAGGTAATGGGCTTAATGTAGATCAGAGGAAGCAGAGAGGGTTTAAGAGATAAATTGTCGAGTTGGGGTGGTTTGGTGCAAAATGAAGAGAGGAGGGCAAGGAGGTTCTACCACGAGTATGGGTTGGCAAGAGATAGAGTGAGAGAGAGCTTGAGGTTTAAGAGGAGAGAGATGGAAAGAGGAAGCCACTGTGTTGGTGGTGGTGGAGATAAGAACATAGAAGAGGAACGCACTTTCAACCATGGCTCCTGTTTGGTTGTGTGTGTGTGTGTGTGTGTGTGTGACGTCCATGGCTCCAGTGATGCTTTGGCCATAAAGATAGGTGGTGGATCAACCATAAGTTTTGGTTGTGATGGTCTTGGAGACCGGTGGCAGATCCATCATGATTTCAGTTATGGTGGTTTTTGAGGTCGTAGTGGATCGGCCGATGAAGTCTTGGATTTGCTATCCTCTCTCTCTCTCTCTCTCTCTCTCTCTCTCTCTGAACTGCTACTGAAGTGTGTCTGAAAGTGTAGAATTTTTTAAATTTAAGGTTAATCAGGTATATAAGTGTAGTTTGTGAACTTTTTTTGAATTTGTATTTATTTGGACTGATTGGCTCAAGAATGTTCATATAGAGAGGAAGTGCGTTCTTCAACCAAATTTCTACAATTTTTAAAAAAAAAATGTTTTTAGACCTTTTTTCTCTTACTGTTTTATGCATTATTTTGTTTTGGGAGGAAAGAGGCATAAAATGTGAGAAAAATACATATTTACCCTTATTTTTAACAGAGGTAGATAACAGAAGACTAACTAAGGTAATCTCAGGTAGGTAAAGTGTTAAGGTTTGAATCACGGATAGCAAAGGTGCAAACGGGTCAAATCACAGGTGGGTTTATTGTAGTTCGCCCAAATAATAATAACGCACATAATAAGTATCAAACACACACACACACACACACACACATATATATATATATATAATGTAAATTTATAATAATTAAAACGGAGAGGCACTCACAAACACTCACCTTTTGATCTTAGAGTTGGAAATGCCAAGATAGTCAGAGAGAGAGAGAGAGTTTGTGAGTGATTTATGATTTGTGTTATTTGATTTTAGGATGAGCTAATTTGTGATTGTAATGTAATGTGTGAGTTTTAGGTCAAGTGAAAAAATATTTCTAAGAGTAAATTAAACAAATAATAAAATGGGCAAATTACAATAAACCCACCTATAATTAGACCCATTGTTTACTTTGCCTACCCATGGTTCCAAACTTAACACTTTGCTCACCTGAGATTCACTTCGTTAGAACTCTGTTATCTACTTCTGTTAAAAATGAGGGTAAATATGTATTTTTGCTTTCATTTTACATCTCTCTCCTCTCAAAAAAAAAAATACATAAAAAAAGGGAAATAAGATCTGAAAGCAAATTTGTAAACATGGTAAAGTTCTGGTTGAAGAACACACTACCTCTTGGTATGAGCATTTTTGAGCTAGTCAATCCACACAAATCCAAAAAACAATTCGCAAGCTACACTTATATACATACAATAACCTTAAATTTAAAAAATCCTAAACTTTCAAAACTCACACACAAACAACCATCACCACCACTGATCTTTCTCTCTCTTTGATCTCATCCAAGGAACCCATGGCCAAAGCTTCACTAAGTTTTGTTGTCTTCTCTCTCTCTTTGTCTCACACACACACACCCAAACCATAGCCATCGATGATCTCAAATCGTATTGCAATGACTTTGTTTTTGCTTTGTGGGTCTTTTTTTTTTTTTTTGGCTTTTTAGGTTGTGGGTTGATCTGATTTTGGCATGGAAGTGGTTGTTGATTTGATTTTGGTAGTGGTTGTGTGTTATGTTTTGGGATTAGGTTTGGGTTTCGATAGTGGTTATGGTGGCTATTGATGGATGAGAGAGAGAGGGATGACAGAGAGAGACAAATCTGGGCATTTTGATAAAGATGTCAAATGATGAAGAAAAAGTTTTGGGCTTTTGGTCAATAGTTTCTATGAATTAGAGCCAACTTATGCAAACTATGTCCGAAAGGAGATGGGAAAGAAGGCTTTGCTTGTAGGACTAGCATCATATAACACAAATATTACTTATAAGGCTGTTTTTTTTAGAAGAAAAATGGGTAGAGGAGGGTGACTTGAGTTGGCGTCTTCTACCTGGATATGACCATAGTGACACTTTACCTACTGGGCCCAGGCCTACGAGAGCAAGAGATTCAGATGAGCCATCTGATAAGGTTGAGAAATAGCCCAATTGGATTCTTTATGTTAGTTTTAGAAGCAAACCCAATTTTGCACTGGGACAGTTTGTTGAGATTGGTGATGCTATTAAGGCTTCCAACTATTCATTCATTTAGGTTGTTCAAAAGACCTTCAAAGACAAAGAACTCTATGTTGGAAGGAGTTTGTTATGGTGTGCCTATGATTACATTGCCTCTCTCTACTGAACAGTTCCTAAAGTTTCTGTGTTTTTGAAGTTATTTACCAACTTTTTACCATTTTTACAAAAATGACATTTCTTGATCTTGTTTGCTTTTGTTTTTGTATGAATTTTTTGTTTTAAGAGGAGAAAGATATAAAAGGGGAGTAAAAATACTTATTTTCTCTCGTTTTTAACAGTTGTGGGTAACGAAGTTCTAACAGAACAGACCTCAGATGGATAAAGTGTAAGTTTTTTCATAAATAGACAACATGAAAATGGACCTAACCACATGTAAGTTTGCTGTAATTTGCCCTAAATTTATAGTCTCTGGAAAAAACTATTGCAAATCCTACCTCAAAATTTCCTCATTTAGACTGCATGGGATTCCAAAACTCTCATGCTAAGTGCTAGAAAAATTAAGAGCTTGTTTGGATGCTTTTTTTTTGTCACTCAATTTTCGTCACTCGTCACTCGTCACTCATCACTCATCACTTATCACTCATCACTTTAAAATACTACACCCGTTTGGTACCATCACTCACTTCCCATCACTTAATATTTTTCACACTATTTGTGGGTCCCATACCTGTCACTTAGTGCAGTTTTTTTTTTTTCCCCCCGGTACCCAGATCACCTGAAGCCAGTGAAAGAAGAAGAAAAAAAAAAAAAAAAAAAAGAAACCCAGAAACTCGAACCCAGTGAAAGAAGAAGGGGGAAAAAAAAGGAAAAACTGAAGAGTGAAGACCGAACCCAGTGAAAGAAGAAGGGAAAAAAATCAATTGGTCAAAAGGTGCGGCTGAGTTATGACTAGTGGGTCCCCCATGTGTGTTTAATTACAAAAAGGTCATTGAGTTATGAGTTATTGAAACTAAAAAAACCAAAATGTGTTTTCAGTTTTCATAACTCATAACTTAAAAATCAAAAAATTAAGTGATGGAAACAGAGTTATGGAAACAAAATTAAGGTGCTTCCAAATGGACTTCTTGTTATGGGTCCTACCATTTTTGAGTTATGAGTTATGAAAACAGAATTATGAATTATGGAAATTGATGATCCAAACAGCCTTTAAAGCAGCCGCATTTTAACAAGTTAATAATAGCCTTTTGATTTCCTATAAACCCACATTAAAAAAAAAAAAAAAAAAAAAAAAAAAAAAGATGAAGAAGTAAACAAACTCTTGAGGTTTGTGACACACTTCCACGGCACTTTTTCGTGAGAGTGCTAACACAAAATCAGCATTTTCTTCTTTACATGGAGTAGATTTTTTGTGAAAAAATTCACCACAATTATTAAAGGCTATTAATAGTTTTATATAAAGAGGGGAAGGTTTTAAAATAGAAGATCTAAAAGTTTATACATAAAAGAAGATATAAAAGTTAGATTTTTATTTTTACTAAACTTATCTTTTAGATCTTCTTTTCCTTTGATTTTTTAGTTTTTTATGTTTTGAGATGAGAGATATGTAAAGGGGTAGCAAAATGTAAATTTACCTCTGTTTTTAATAGAAGTGAGTAACGAGAGACAAATGGAGTTAACTTCAGATGAGTAAAGTGTCAATTTTTAAACCACAGGTAGACAAAGTGTAATTTCTTCTAATATATATATATATATATATATATATATTATTTTAAGAAAGGTAATCAAATTTTTTTAAGAGAAAAGTTAACGGATGCATTAAGGTATTGGTTTAAGAAATATTTTATTGAATTTTCTTTTGAGCAGATTTTTAAAAACTTATTATGGAAAAGAAAAGGATATTCGACTTTTTTGACATTTTTTTAAATATTTTTCATGCAATAGTCCATGAACATTTTTTTTTAAAAGCTCCCATTTAAAAATATTTTCTTTTATATTTAACACTAAAAATATTAATGAATATTAATTTAAAAACTATTTTTAATAATATTTTATAAAAAAATGATTAAATAATTAATTTTATTGATAACTCCCCGTTAAAAATGTTATCAAAACTTTCGGGGTTTACTAAAACTTGCAAGCACCCGTTTAGGTGAACCATTTAACAATACGAAGATAGGTGATAAATTAGCTAGTCCAATATCTTAGCTCTTGGGGAGATTTTTGAGAACACTGAGCCTCCACCACACGAACAAAAGCAAGAAAACATGACCAAACTCGGGAAATATTTCTTCTACCATTAATCCTCAATGGCGATCCCATGTGCATCATCTCTAAAGATATTTCCTTTTTCATCGTTCTCTCGTTGTTTTCCTCCTAAAGCTGATCATGATTCCTCCACCTTTTCTTCATCACCATCACCATATGTCCCCAAGACTCATTCTGAAAAGCCTTTCAAACTCATAAAAAACTCTTTCAACTCCTCCTTTCGCCTTTCATATCGATTCTCTGCTGTAGAAGACGACTATGATGATGATGACACCAGTGATAACTGCAGCTTTGACGAAGCTGTCACGCTCTTCAATGACAGAGAATACTATAAATGCCATGACTATCTTGAAGCTCTGTGGAACATGGCCCAAGAGCCTACCAGAACTCTTATTCATGGCATCCTACAATGTGCTGTAGGATTTCATCACCTCTTTAACCAGGTTGGTACTTCATTTGTAGGTTTAGCTTTATTAATTCATTGGTTTATTTTATTTACTTTCTTTGTTTCAAAATTTGGTTATTGGGTTTTGATGGTTTGTGGTCAATTAGAACCATAAAGGAGCCATGATGGAGCTAGGAGAGGGACTCTGTAAGCTAAGAAAGATGAATTTTGTGAGTGGACCATTTCATCAGTTTGAGCAAGAGATTTCTGCAGTTCTTGATTTTATTTACCAGACCCAGATTGAATTAGCTGCCTGTGAGTGAGTCTACATCCATTTTTTTTTTTTGGCTAATAAGTATATATCCTATTTCCATTGGTTTAGGTTTAAGTTATTATTGCATCAGGCTTCCCATTAGATAAACAACAACATAAATAATAATCCTATGGTTGAGTCTTGTGACTAGTTGGTTAGAAATTGGGATTCAATTGGAATTCTAGCTCTTTTATTTATTTATCTTTTTCAAAAACAATAGGATTTTAACCAATGATGTCTACTCTATAATCAATTTTGTTTATCATAAAACTAAAACACTATTAATTCTTAGTGTAGATGAGATTTGAAGTTTTGAATCCAAGTCCCTTTTACAGTTGGAATTGTAGCTTTAAGGTGCCTTCTTTATCAGGAGGAATGCAGTGGACATGAATTTACACAAAATAGTTGCCCTCCTTGAAGACCACCTTGAATTCATTATTGTGTGTTTATCTTAATTTATCAGAAACCACATAAAAGCCCTTAACTTTATACAATGTTTCAGTAGGTATTAAGTATTTATATTTGTCAATTATAGACTTGAACTAAATCATTTCAATTTAAGACCTCTATCTATTTATATTAATCTAAACAGTAACCGAGCATATAAAAGTGGAAAACCCATTAATTAAATTTGGCATTTCACCTAGGCTCCTTGTTAATAAGTCAATTTGATAACTATTGAACAGAAAGAGTAGTAAAGAGAAAGTTTCACTTAGAGTGAGAAAGTGATTGCCAATATTTTTAACAATAAAATTTCAGAAGATTGAATTTATCAAACAACTAAAAAGATTAAGGTGGACAGAAAAGAAAAGAAAAAAAAATTAAGGTGATCAAATAAAAAAAAAAAAAAAATGAAGAAGTCTTTTTAAATTTCGCTTTTTGGGGGGGGGGGGGGGTTAAGGGAGGGCTTGAGAACGAGTAGAAATTAAAAAGATTGGGCTTTAATAAGTTGGGTGTATATGGTAAGATGGGCCAGGGTCGTTATGGGCAATTCCGATTGTAATGAGTCAATTTGGGCTTTTTCTTTGTCAATTTGTGTCTAATCTTTGGTCCTTCGGTTTCTTCTATGAAGGGACTCAAAAAAAACTGGAGCTTAAATGGAGAGTTAAAGATGGTAATTAAATATTTTATGTTGTGTAATTAACATCAACAGATGATATGAAGGAAATAGATATTTACACAATATAGCATCTAACTAAATCAGATTTTGTTCTTACCATGTTATTTAGTCATAACTCAATGAGGAACCTTGCATACAGCCTAATAGTACAAACCTCAACTCCTTTCCACATCCTCCAAGTCTCAATAATGAATTCGAACACTCTTTTTTATTAGGGTTTTGATTATCTTACATCCACTATTTTACAGTTTTTTTTTTTTTACATCTACTTTTATGTATTAAAATATGGACATTTTCGCATTAATTATGGATATGTTTGTGAAATAGTGGATATATATAAGTATGAAAGTACTATAAGACAGGTTATCTATAGTGTTTGACCCCTGCAACAAAGGAAGAGCACCAATGATGTGGATTGTTGTGGTTGGGCTAACTAGGACACATTGTAGGAACTGCATGTTGACATATTACAATTGATACGCTCCTAACATTATAACTAGCAATCTGTGTTATTTTGTAGTAATAAATCTAACACTACGATCTTATTGGTATGAAGGAAATGGTTGATTATATTTTCTGGATTTCTACAGGCACTGATGATCTTTGTCTTACAATGGATCGATCTGAGAGATCATACCAACTTCTAGGGGGCTACGGCGCTGGACAACATTTATATAGTCTTCAAAGTGACCCTAATCAAATAGTGTACATCATGTTCTGCCCCCAGAGGTCTTATGGTACCAATATGGCACCAAGGGTAAAGCTTCCGATCCTTAATGCAACCAAAGAACACCTCCTGGCCTTTGACTATAGATGAATTTATGCTAAAAGCAATATGTAGGTCTTTTTTTTTTTTTTTTTTTGGTTGATAAACAACAATTATGCAGTTATTGTAGATATTAGTTGGTTGAATGGGCTTAAGATTGGATCCCACTTACAATAAGGTAGATTTATGGCATTTTATACTCTTACATTTGTAATTTTATGTCCATTTTCATGTTTTAAAATGCGGACATTTTCACATCAATTGTGCATACTGATGTGTACAAAATAGTGTACATAAATGATTACTCTTCTTTCGATTGAATTTCAGAATCAATCATACTCCACCCATCCTAAATAAGCTTGAAAGCTTCAGGGTTGTTTGGATTTTTTTTTTTTTTTTTTGTCATCACTCCTCACTCATCACTCATCACTCAAAATACTCCAATTTTCTATACCCTACCCGTTTGGCACATGTTTTCAATTTATCATCACTCAATTTTTTCTACTTTTTGTGGGACCCATACCTGCGCACCATGTCAGGCATTTTTGTTAGCCTACCCACCTCCCACCATTTCATTTCATTTTCTTCACTGCTCATTTCCAAACCCAGAAGCCATTTTCCAACCCTCAAAATATGCAACAGCAAATCAAAAATCCATTCATTCTTTTTTATGATACACCACCAAATCAAAAAAAAACAAAACAAAAGATAAAAGAAAAGAAAAGAAAACCTGTGTAGAAAAATAGCAAAACCCATCTCTCACACAATTATTTTAATCAAAGCACAAACCCAACAAAGCCTAATCGACGACAAACACAAACACAATCATTTCATCGATCCCTTTTTTCCTCTTTTGGATCGATGACAAAGCCAGATCGAGTCATCGGATGGGTGGGCGTGGGTCGGTGTGGGAAGGGTGAAGGACAAAGAGAGATGGGTCGGCGTGTGAGTTGTCTGTCGGCATGGGTCTGTCGAATGGATCGGTGTGTGAGTTGTCCATCGGATAGGTTGGCGTGGGTTCGTCGGATAGGTCGGGGTGTGAGTTTTCCATCAGATGGGTTGGCGTGGGCAGGTAAATCGAAGAAGAGAGGCTGTGGATGGGGAGGGCTGAGATCCTTTTGTCTTTGGGTGAGATTTTGCTCTGAAGAAAAACAGATAAAGAAGAAGCGAGAAAGAAAGAAAAGTGGAGAAGAAAGAAAAAAGAAAGAAAGAAAAGAGAGGGTGATCGATGGGAGAGAGAGAAGGGAGTCTGACTTGACAAGCTTGTGGGTCCCATGATGTGTGTTTAATTACAAAAATGTCATTAAAACTGAGTTTTGGAAACTGAAAACACCTAAAATATGTTTTCAATTTCCATAACTCATTACTCAAAAATAAGATAATTGAGTAATGGAAACAAAAATAAGAAACAAATCCAAATAGGCTTTTTTTTTTTTTTTTTTTTGTGGATCCTATTTATTTTGAGTTATGAGTGATGGAAACAAAGTTATGGACGATAGAAACATAGGCCCTGTTTGGATAAAAAAATTTGGTCACTCAATTTTCATCACTCGTCACTCGTCACTCATCACTCATCACTTATCACTCATCACTTAAAAATATTATACCCGTTTGGCACCATCACGCAGTTTTCATCACTCATATTTTTCAAAAATCAATGCAGCTTTTTCCTTTTTTTTTTTTTTTTTTTTCTTCTGGGTTCGGTAATTGAGTTTAGGTGATCTGGTACTGAAAAAAAAAAGAAAAAAAAGTGAAGACCGAACCCAAAAGAAGAAAAAAAAAAAAAAAAAAAAAACTAACGTTAACGTTGAACCTAGAAAACAAAAAAAAAAAAAAAAAAAAAAAAAACGTCCCAAAAAAAAAAAAAAAAAAAAACCTGAAGACCGAACCCAGAAAAAAAAAAAAAAAAAAAGTCAATGGTCAAAAGTTGGGCTGTGGTACCCCAATGTGTGTTTAATTACAAAAATGCCATTGAGTTATGAGTTATGTGAAAACAGCTAAAATGTGTTTTCAATTTCCATAACTCATGACTTTCAGAGAATTTGATGTTATGGAAATTGAGTTATTTGCATCCAAACAAAGTTTTTGTCATGGGTCCCACCATTTTTGAGTTATGAGTTATGGAAACTGAGTTATGAGTTATGGAAATAGCCAATCCAAACGCCCCCATAAAATCCAAACAGCCCCTTTCTCTTTCTAAAATTCCATTTTGGATAAAGAAGATTGAATATTGGAATCCAATATCTAAGAGTTGGTAGGCCCATTCATTACGATCCATCTCTAAGAACCAACAAAGAATTGGTTATGTACTTGTGCTCCGCTACTTCTTGTGGATTTGATTTGGGGAATGGCAAATACATGGAAGCGACCTTTGAGTATCCTTGCGACCCCACCCATATGTGATAAATGCAAGCTATTTCATAAGGTTATGGCAAGACCTAAGGAATCTAGGAAGGCTAATGGTTTTGAAGATGATAGGAGCGAGTCATGCTACTGCCCTTGACAAAGTTTTCCACCAACTTGTTACAAGACATTATGAACATGCTTAACTCCTTTACAATTTTGTCAGCTAATTAGAAACTCTAATTTTGTGGTCTTAGCAAGATGAGCTCGTTTGTGTAATCAAGAAGGAACTATCCTCTTCTTGTCTATCCTTCCCTCTCCTCTCCTCCATCTCCCTCTCCCTCTCCCTTTGTTCCAAACATATCCGTATATGACAAGTTTCTCTTCCATTGCTTTTGGTGCCTTATTGCATGAATCAACAAGCTATGCTTATTCTAAAAAATTCTATTTTATTATTATACTATTAAAGTCTCATAAATTATCTTGATTACTCTTGATAATAGCATAGTATAGGGACACAACTTTTATCACAAATTATGAAGTGGTTAATAATTAAAAAAAAATAGTGATTTATGTAAAAGTAATTATTCATTACTATAGTTAAATAATTTAGCAAGTTGCGAATAAAAAAAAATTGTATTGAGTGATTATCCACCGTTTATAGTCGGTTATTCAAACACCTGTGGCAAAAGTTCTGTTGATCACCAAGTTGTGTCACAAGGCACAAAATTTTTAAAACGACTACACTTAGGAAAGCATGCCAAGCCAAACGATTGCTCGTTTAACTACAAAGCCCCGACAAGCACACCATTGGGCATCGACAGAAAGCACAGAATGGAGAGGAGCGAGAAGAAGAGCGAACACCGAAAAAGGAAAAGAAAACCCGAAAATGACAAAAGCCTTCAACTTCTTCAACATGCCGATGCTGACACCATCTTCTCTCTACTGCTCGCAGCAATCCACAACTCTGACACACCCAGTTCCCTCTCTTTGATCAAGAAATGCCTCATCAAACTCAAACCCACTTTTCTTTCACAAAACCCCAACCCCAACCGGATCCTCTCTTTGCTTCCATTCCTTCTCACTTCCAAGTAATCCCTTCAAAGCTTTCATCTTTTTGATTAAATAACACAAACCCATTTCAAATTTTTTATATTTCTTCGAGCTTTTTGTTGCAGAAGCGATCTTTTCGATTAAATAAAGCAACCCCATTTCGAATTTTAGCTAATTTTTTGAGTTTTTTTTGTTGCAGAAGTGCAGAAATAGTGTGTTACAGTGCTGAAATTGTGGGGGCATTGTCTCTGTACTCGCTGGAGTTGAACGAACAGGTTGGTTTGGATGGTGAGATTGTGAAAAGTTTGGTCTTGGCATTGGGGAATTGGAAGAAAAGGAGAGTGTTGATGGCTGCCTGCAATGCTGTTTTGGATATGGCGACAACCCCAGTTGCTAGGCAATGCCTGCTGAGGTTTTTCGCTTTGGAGTATCTAATGTGAGTGTCTATTTGAAGTATTACCATGTTTTTATTAGTTGAGTAGTTGTTGTTTCCTTTCTTCTAATTGAAAATTATGATATTTCTGGTTGGTTTGCTTGATAAATGAGGAAACGAATTTCTTTGATCACACCCATTTGCTAAAAACTGTTTTGTTGTTGTTGTTGTTGTTGGTAATGTGAGGAGGATATTGTCTTATTTAATATACATTTATTTTATAAAATTAGATGAATGGTTAAAATCTAGTAGAGATGGTACATACCAAAAAAATAAAGTGTGTACCATAGAATGACCCGCAATATAAATGAGGAAAATAAATGAGGTTCTGTTTTTTAGAATTATGGTATCTGGTCTTTGGTTTCTCAGTAGTAGGAAAGACTCAAGTGGATTAATCACTTGGGTTATTTCAGTGTATGCTAAAACAAATTAATCACAATGGTTTCTCAATTTATCAATATGAAATATGCAAGTATATATATTTTTTTCTTTTTAATTTATAAATTTTCAAAGATTTCAAGTCCATTGTGGTGTTTTGGTGGTGATAGCCATATTCGTGTTATTTATTGATTTATAAATTATCAAGGATTTCTTTGCTTTAATCTTGTTTGTTACTAGAATTTTATCTTAAACCCTTCTTCTACATCATACTGAAGGCCTGGCCTACATGAAGATGTAAGCAGACTTATGTTATGTTTGTTGCTCGAATTTCTTCTTCAACCCTTCTTTTACATCATCATGAAAGGAAGGTCAAAGTTATGATTGAGGGTTGTCAAGAGCCTTGTACCTCAGTGGGATTATCCCGTCTCCTTTAGATGGAGAACCAAGGTTTGAACACCCACCCCCCCCTTCCCCCACATATTGTAAAATTTAATAAATAAAAAAAGAAGAATTTATGATTGAGGGTTAAAGGTTGAAGTTCCAGAATCTAATGGTTCAATGCATCCAGATAAAATTTTGGATTGGGCTAATTGGGTTGAGCAATTTAGTGGATGGAAGCAGTTACCTAATCACAAGAAGGCCCAAATATGTTGTAATCAGGCTTCAAGGGTCATGCTATAACCTGGTGGGTTTTCATACTTTGTGAGAAAGAAAGGGAAAGGGGAAGGTTGATAATTTGGAGAAGATGAGGGAAATAATGGCCCAAAAATTCCTTCCACCAGAATATGCCCAGAATTTTATTTTCTAGCTTTCATGAATCAAATTCATGGGAATGCTGATTCAGGTGATTGCAAGATACATCACAGGGTTGAATTCACATGTTTAAGAGAAAGTTTGTTCTCATAGGAACTTATCAAAAAAAAAAATTGTTCTCATAGGATGGTTTGAGTTAATGAGGTCTGAAGAAAGAGTTAGAATGATGTCAAAAAGGCTGGAAAAATGAGATTTTTTAGCGAACATACAATATAGAATCAAGAGATTATGTCAAGGAGCAAGCAACAATTAATTATGCCATGGGGGTAAAAAGAGTACCAGCTTTTCTAAAAGGAAAGGGTGAAAGCTTGAAGTGTTTCAGGCGTCCAAAGCCAGGTCTTAAGTCACATATTAGTCCACAAAGAGTTATGACAAGTGAGATAGATGAGTTAGAAGTTGAAAAAAGTGAGAGTAAAAATTAGGAACTCACTTGCGGTGGCACCAGCATGGCTTTACTGGTAAAAGGCGCTGACATTTTGAATTTGAAGGGTCTGAATCTAAACAGAATGACCGAACTTGAGGAAAGGTGAAAATTGCAACATCATCATTAATTCAGGAAGTGGGAGTAATTTTATCTCCAAAGACCTTGTTACAACATTGAACTTGAAATCGGGGCATATCCTAAATCTTATTCTGTGAGTTGGTTTACTGTCCTAAACCTTGTTTCATGAGTTGTTTTAAAAGGAGAATTGAGCTAAAGGTCACCAATAGGTGTTTCATGTTTTGCTTGAGTTTTCAATTGGTAAGGATTAAGGCATATCTTGATAAAATCAAACGTGATGTTCTTCCCTTAGAAACATGCCATATGATTTTCTGTCAACTGTGGGAGTTTGATAGAGATGTGATACATGATGGCAGAGACAATATTCATTTACTTGAGAAAGATTTTAAAAAAATCCCGCTAGTTCTATCCCAATTCTAGGAGAAATATGGGCAGGTTACATCTAACTTTTCAGTGCCACATGTGCAAGTGAAAAAGGAAGAATATTTCAACAAACAGAAGACTATGATGACAAGGAACTACAAGAAGCCTCACATTAAAAAAATTTGGGTTTTTAAGGGGCAAGAATCAGTGAATTCTTTGAAGATGCATACAATATAGAAGCTTAAGGACTATTTTTTCATAAACCTAAGACGAATGATGCATCAAGCTCTACAATTATTGCTAAAACTAAGAAACTGTTCTTCTCAGGTCTCATGTCAGTCAAAAAAGAATTCAATGAAGTTAATGTCTAAGTAATAAATGAGTCAAGGAAATCTCACATCTTTTTTGGTAAAAGAGTTATTGATGTTTATGTTTCCCTTTTATCTTAGAGAATAGGACTCTGAATTACAGAGATACTCTTCGGTCTATTTGAGGGTCTCAAAGGGCTGTTCCTAAAATATTTACTCTGGTCTGAGTTTTATTTGTAAAAGGCTGAGGCCTAGTTTCCTATAAAGTTTCTATTTTATAGAAGCTTGGCTGCATTTTTGAACAGAAAGCTATTCAATCAAGATTTGGGACCTCTTTTCATTGTTCTCCCAATTTTCTGCCAATGCATCAACTTTATTTTTTCACCAGTGTTGAGTTTGTTAGGTTTTCTGATGCAAAAATAAATCAGTGGCCTTTTGGGCTGCATCATTTCAGGTGGTAAAAAGGGAAGAAAATAGAGGTTTACAGGATTGTTCTCTTGCTGTAACTATTAATCTGTGAACAGTGCACTGAGAAGAAGAAAAAAGAAAGAATAAGCCTAATCTTTCATTTATTGTGTTGACTTTAACTTGATATCTTAGTAGTTAGTATATCTTGAGGGTTTATATTCAACAAACAGATAAATATCCAAATATGCATTAAGAGCTCCCAAAAAAGATTTTTAATTTCCCTTCTACCAGTTAAACCCTCTCAAAGAGTAGTTTATTAGTGCATATATCCATTGATTCTTAACCCAAATACATTTCTTTGCTAAATGACAAATATACAACTTTAATCCTCATCTTATTTTTTGCATTCATTGAAAGCACATTATTTTCTCCCTAAAGTGGATATGGGTGAAAAAATCTCCAGCTTCTGCAACTTAAACATCCACCACCGCTGAACACCTTTAACTATCATCTGCAAATTAAAAGATAAAAGGGTCTTGGTCTGGAAGAGGTTCAACTAGTGAATAATGGGATTTTGGTGATTAGTCATGCAAATGACTTCTTGGCATTTTGTTATGAGTTTGCTCATGTACTAGTTGAAATCTGGGTTTTAGTTTTCCTTGATGCTATTTATTTGATGTAGGAAAATTTTGGATATTCGTCTGTGTGTGCTTATGGTGGGTTTAGGGTTATGAGAACTTTTGGATCTAGAGTTTAGAACTTGTTGAAGAAAGGGTTACGGGGTTTTGTTATGAATTAAAAGATGGTTTCATGAGTTTTTTTATTGCAATTTGATAGAAGAAAGAATGAGAGTTTTCAGGGTAATACAACCTAAGGTACTTAGGATCTCCTAATGAAAGATTAAATTTTTCTCTAAGAAAATACAACCTAAGATACTTAGGATCTCCTAAAAAATTCTAGATGCAACTCCCAAAATGCCCTTACTTCACAGGAATTGTTAAAATTACAAATTTTCCCCTTGCTACAAAGTTGACCATTACCTATCAAATAAAATTGCAAATAAAAAATTGTTTTAATAATAAGACGCACATAACTAGACCTTTAAAATGTGGAACTTTTACTTTAATTGGACTTTACACATGGGTCCCATAAAATAAATATTGGATGGGCAAATTTTGCGAAGTAATAACAAATCAATCTTTCATGGCCACAGCATTATGTCTCACTAATATTAGGTGTTTTTGCGTGTGTAGGAAACACCTAGACATATTAATCATCTGTAACTTTCTTGGTCTTTATGATTATTGCTTTCTTCCGGTGATTTATTGCTTGAGTAATGAATTGTCATGACACTGAAGTTACTGGGCCATGAGACTTGAACAAATTAAAGGCTTGTGTTGACATTGATTCTTGTGCCATTTTAAACCATGCTGAAAAATAAATGGTCTCTCTGCAGCTTTCACATCTTATCTATAGAGCAGAATGAATTTAGGTTCAATATCTGATGGTATATTTGGCTAATGAGTTCTAAAATGACGCCTCCTTCCCTTGTATGAGCAAGGTGGAGGGTGGGAGTGCATGTGTAATACCAATAAAAAAAATCTGATAGTATACTTGGTAATTTGAGTAAAGGCATTGAATAATTTGACTTAACTTTCATTAGGTCTGGATTCCTTCAGGTTCCTAAATCTTCAGTGACGCAAGTATCTCTATGTACTTTGGATGATGAAGCTGTAGATGGTGGAAGTGTTGCCTGTCTCAAGATCGGGTTTGAGGATGATGAACTTCCAGTATTACTTCTTACTGCATCTATAATTCTCATTAATTCCTGCAACATTGAGCTATTGGGAAAGATCCCAAGAAACCTCTCTGAAACTTTCTTGGCCTTTTTGAAAAATCTATGGTCTGAAGTGCATAATCAAATATTGCTTGCCAACACCATGAAGTCTAGCCAAGATGGACAGTTTGTTATGAGTAACATTAGAGTTAATAATCTGGCAGAAAGCATCTTTAGGCTTTCTATGAATAGTAGTGAAGTTGCAACAACTCTTCCTGTTGAGGTTGTTAAAAGAAGTATTTTTGGTTTGACTAGGTCTAGTTTTGAAAATTTCATGTTAAGTCACTGGGAGGTATCACCCTTTCTCATAAGAAAACTTTCAAGGGCTTTAAATGAGAAAGATGATGTTTTCAGTTCATTTATAGAGTCTCTAGGTTTGATTGAAACAGATCCTTCTTTTCTTTCTTCAATCCTTCGAAATTTAGTTTCTTGTTTTCCTATTGCTTCAGATGAACTAGATGTCCTTAGTTTCTTAAAGGAAGTGAGAAATATATTTGGTTGTCCTATAATCTATCATCAGGACATTCGAGTTTTAAGAACAGAAGGGAAAACTAAAAGAGAGGTTCATTTCTTTCAGGAGAGTCTGGACTCTTGCTGCAAAAAAGATTGTCAAATTTTTAACATTGATGATTTTTTGAAATGTGAAGAAGCATATAAAGAAGGTTATACAGTTGCTCTTCGTGGCATGGAATTCCGCTTCAAGTGTATTGCTGCTATTGCAAATGGATTAGCATCTATCTTTGGTCAACCATCTGTAGGTGTCAATATGTATTTGACACCACCCAATTCTCAAGGGCTGGCTCGTCACTTTGATGACCATTGTGTGTTTGTTTTCCAACTTTTTGGAACTAAACAATGGACAGTTTTTTCTCAGCCAAATGTGCAATTACCTCGCCTCTATGGTCCTAATAGCCTACATGATGCAGAGGTTGAGAATTCAGTGACCAAGTGCTGCAAAATTTTGCTGAAGGAAGGTGATATTTTGTATATTCCCAGAGGTGTTCTTCATGAGGCATGTACAGATAATGGTGGTCCCAATGAGTCCACTGCATGTTCCTTACATCTTACACTTGGTATTGAGGTTGAACCTCCTTTTGAGTAAGTAAAAGTTAATTTTTTTTCCCTCTCTAGTTCTCTTCCATATTTGATTCTAATGATTGAACTGGTGATGGTGTCTCAGTCATTATATGTGGGAAGTTGTGGCTTTTCTTGTGGACATATTGCTTTATGTTCTACTTTTCAAGTTTAGGCGGGGTTGCTGAGTATCATGAGGCTGATTTTAGATTTGACAGATGATAATAATTCTGTGTTGGATTTTTGTGCAACCTTTACAATTCCTCAGTTAGACAATCATTCTGCAAGGGAAAAAAAACATAGTACATTTGGACACAAATGGATACATTATTTGAATGGTGTGACACATAAATATGCACTAGCTTAACACTTATAAAAAAAAATATATATATGCACTAGCTTAGCATAATTGGTAATTTCTCAGATATATCAATTTAAATCCCTAAGAACACCAGTAATTAACATTACATCTAGTATATATACAGGATTTATTTTGTAAATAAATATGAAATTAATATTTTCAATGCAATGCTTCTCTTATAATTGTGTTCTTAACCATTCAGATAACTTTAACTTCTTTTCCCTGAGTTTTTTAAAACTTTACTGAGAACAATAAGGCTGTCAGCATAGGCCTGTCACTAAGTAACCCAATTAAGTATCATGGTTGTATTTAGCATATCGCGCCACACTGATAATACTTTAGATGGAAATGTATATGACATAAGTATATACCTTACTTTTCTGAGCTTGATTTAAAAGGAGCTTGGAACACATCACACTTAATCACAGGAAACGGTTATATAGTTGTGGAACTACACATTATTTATCTGTTCATTTATTTATTTTTTTGTTCTTCTTTCTGTTTTGGTAGACATTTTAGAAAGAAAGAGATCCAAAATTTTTATCAACAATCTACTTATTGATATCAGTTAATGCATATATTATACAAATCCTAATTTATTTACTAACTGCAAAGTATGAAAAAGATGATGGTCTACCCATTATTTTTGGGTAAATAAACACAATTCTTGCCTCTTTCATAATAAAGTTAGTGTTTTGTTTTCTATATACCGTTCTATCAATTAATTTTTTTATTAAAAAAAAAGGTGAAATGATATATGATATGACAATAAATAATTTCAATGAACAGGAATCTATGCTCTTATGTGATTAAGATTCAATAACTATTGATGTTGTGGGGGCAAAAGTGACCCTTGATTACTTTGGCACGGTCCATTGGTCACATGCTTATATTTTTCTCCTGGTAGACATTATTCATGATTCATTAGATATCTCTGGTCATTACATCATATTGGGTCACTCTGTTTGTTGATCATGCTTGGATTCCAAAATAATCAATCAATGATTGAATTGCTTGAGCCTGGATGTCGGTATCCCTATCCATTTAGATATCAATAGTCATCTTTGACTGATTAGCATTGCCATGTCCATGGGTCCACTCCACAAAAAAGGATTCAATTGGATTGGTCAGTCAGTCAATTCATGGATCTAGGCTCTTTTTTACACATGCGTTAGCCCATCTATTGCAATCCAAACACTATGAACCACCAACACTCTCATGAATGACAATATTAAAGGACTACTTACCAATAAATAAATAAAATGCCCCCCAACTCTTAGTGTTCTCTTTACCAAATGCACTCCCCTCCCCCACTCCCTCTTCCAAGAAAAAAAAAAAAGGAAAAAGGAGAAGAAAAAAAAAAAACTCTTTGCGGAGTGTATGTTTGTGGGACCATTTTTAAATTTTCCTTTCTGCTTATAAGTATCTCATTATTCAACTACTCAGAAACATCCATCTAGAGGTTGCTTTTGAATGTTCGTTGATGCACATCATTATTCATTTCAATGTTTTTTTCTCAAATTCTTTATACGGATCTTGGTATCTTCTTAATGATTAGAATGATAGAGTAAAAAGCTGAGAACAGTGCATGTGGGCTGACACATTTCCTTGACCAAGTTATGTCATATAGACACTTATATGTCTATGAGACATAGAGACAGGGTTTAGGACCCAATGTCTTTGGAAAGCTGAATTATGGTCTACCTTTAAAATTTAATAGGGTAATAATCAAGCGTATGCCAATCATCTCCAAGATGTTATGGTGAAATGGTCTGCATTATGTGTCTGTTTTTACCTGTTTACATGTACATGTGAGTTTATTTGTGTAAAGTGATAGGATTTGAATCCATTTTAGTATAGGCTAATTCACTTATGATCATATTATTTAAAGGATTGACATAAGTGAATTTAGAGGTCAACTGTGCTTGACAATGTGAAATCGTTTATACTGTTCACAAATGATTTGTTCATAGAAAGTTTGCTATGATATCAATTTCAACCATGATAACGATCAAAACAGACTTACGGCTACTAATTATTAAAAATAAAAATTTAAACACATGAAGCAAAATAAAAGTGTTGGTCTTGATATGATTAAGAGCTGGATTAGATTTTACATTTAAGGGGTTTGTAAGATTACATTTCTTAGAATAAAAGTTAAAAATTAATTCATACTGTCCTATCAGCTGAATGTTTTGGAACAAGTGGTAGTTTATTATGGTATTTGAGTGGGAGGTTGTGAGCTTTGAATCCATCTTCACTCTACCTCCTATTTAAAACTTAAAAAATTGTGTTGGGTCCCACTTATTGAGGGGGACTTTGAGCCCACAAGGAAGTGTTAGAATAATGGTTAGGTGTGCACCCTTTCCAGTAGGCTTAAGCTTTTTGGACAAATTGTAGTTTATTAACATTGAACTTGAACGTGCTGTAAAATATAACTGTGCTTTATCATCCCTATATTGATTTTTTTATTTAACCTAGGTGGGAAGGATTTGCTCATGTTGCACTTTTTTGCTGGAACCAAAGGCAACCTCAGGATGCCCCTTCTTCTGAGTCTGTATTAGAATTTCTTGATGTTATTTCTGTGAATCTCTTGCATGTTGCAATTGGGCTAATCGGAGATTCTGATCCTACCTTCCGGAAGGCTTGTTTGGTTGGTGCAATGTCTTTGCCATCAGACACCAGCTATAGGCTTGATCAGAATCAAAAAACCATTTTCAGTTACTTGATTAATAAAATCGATAGAGAGTCCAGGTTTATGGATACTCTGAGGATTGTAGAAGTTGCAATGCAGAAAAATGAAGATCCCTTTCGACGGATCAGATGGCTCCGGCTTCTCAATGCAGATGGAGAAACCACTGGACATGATTGGAATTTTTCTTTTATGGAGGCCCCCAAGTTTTTCCCTTTATGCGTTGAGCACAAAGACAAGGCAGAGGAAGCATTTATGCATGTAAAGTCTAGGTTTTGTGATGAAGTGTTATTTGGCGATGTATTAGATCGCTATAAATTGCTGCTTGACAAGTACAGGAAGGCCAGAAAGCAATATATGAATGGAATGATTTCACTGCAATGCACATCTTAATTTCTTTTACCTGTGTTTCAAACTTTCTTCTTTGATGTTGTGCACTTTTTTTTCCCTCTCTCTCAACAGGTTTTGCTGCTTTCCTTAGGTAAAGGAGTGTGTCCAAAGGCAGACAATGCCGTTGGCAAAGGTAGTTTATTACCTCTCTGGCCAAAATAAGAACAGAATAGTCTTGCCCTCCTCATTACCTTCTTATGATCTGATATCTGATTATTCTGATAGTAGGACACTTACCCTATTGAAATTTTGAAATTGGTATTAGGACGTTTATTCTGTTGAAAGTAGTTGTTTTTGTAAGCTACTGGACACAAAATTCATTGACTTATGGCTGCACTAATTCTGACACTTAAGAAAAATGACAACGTTTCATTGTTTAATTTCATTGAACTTAAAGAAAATGAAATATTAAAGTTTGTCTGTTTTGGAGAAAATGTTATATTTTTGCGAGGACATTTGTGCAATATTTGGATGAGAAAATTTTTAAGTGAGATTATATTCAAAGTTTTCATTTGAGAAATTTCAACATTGATTTTCCTTGTTTGGATTAATAATACAGCTGTTTCATAAAACTTGTAGGTTTTTTAATTTGGGATTTTCAAGATCTAAATCTATATTCAAATGTCATAATGGTTCATTTGAATAGAACTATAGAAGTGTGAACTTTTGAAGAAAAAGGATTTGAATATCAGTCCCATAGTTTTATCGGTATTGAATAAAGTCTCAAAAGTACAATTTTTTCCATTGATAAATTTCATGGAAGGATTCAATCCAATTGATTTTAATATGTAGATAAGAAATTAAATGTAAGATGTCATTTTAAATTTAACACTGACTTTAATTTACAAACCTGCATAGATAAAGTGCACAAAACAATATCCTATTTCAAGGTGGGGGGAAAAAACAATATCAATAGTAAATACTTTGTCTTTAACTTTTAATCTATTCAAACATGATACACAACTTCCTCATAAAAGAGAATAAGCAGTCTTAAGGTTTAGGGTGTCTAGGAGTTGGAGTTGGATGTGTTGTCACCCCATGGTAATCAACTTGGTAGACAAGCTCATCTAAATTGTACCCGCTGCTTGTACTTTCCTTTGCCATGGAACCTTCTTGGATGGTAGACCCTTTCATCTCTTCAACATTCTGCATTTCAAAGACCATTAATGTTTTTTGTACTATGTTTCAAATGTAAACAAATCAAGGAAGAGTAGTGGAATGAAAAGCTGAAGATTGCATTTGATGTAAGAATTTAAAATCACGGGATCTAAGTAGCAATTTTTGAGTATAATTTGCTTGTTAATACATGATTCTTTTGAGCAATAAGAAAAGGGCAATGTTTAGGTTCAATACATTGGAGCATTCGATCCAAGTCGTGTCCATAAGAAAAGAAAAAAAAAAAATTGTTTCAATAAATCATTTGTGTTATGACTTTGAAACATATGACACAAATAATTCAAATCTATATGTTAGAAAGGTTGAAATCCGACAATAAATTTGTCGATTCAAAAATTGATTCTTTTCATATATTTTATTCAATTCATTTCAATTAAATATTAAAATTGGAAACATTATCTTCCAATGTTTCCATTCCATTGAATCTAAACAGAATTTTGGTTCTCCTGTTCATAGTTTCAAAACCATTAGTACTAAATCATCCTCCATTATGCTGAATTGAAGGGTATTATTAACTTGTCAGTGTTGAATTTTTCTAAAATTGTATTGAGTGTTATCATTTTAAATTTTAAATGATGTGATATTCTATATGCTATTAGATCCTGTAAATAAAATCTTAACCATGAGATGAACCATTTCCTTTTGAAGTGGAGATGATCATGTTTGTGAAAACAAATAGAACCATATCTACATCAAATAATTTAACTTGCTTCTTTTGACAAACCATTTGAAACACTAGACATCAAAAGGGAATATATAACTTGCCTTGATTTTGTGGTATTTGTGCTTGTCATGAGTCATAAACATGCTCAGTTTCCTCATGGGCTGCCTTTCCTGGAGTAAAATGGTGGAAGAGGAGGCGCTGATAGTCAGAGGGAAGAGGTACAAAATGGTGGTAAGGACACACAAGAAAATTATATAAGAAGAAGATTTCATTATTTATATAGCTAAAATATATACTTCCTAATACTTAGTGAGTAAAATAGGCAGAAATCTTAGCCAAGTATATATAGAAGAGCAAAACATGTGATAGAGAGAGAGAGAGAGAGAGAGAGAGAGAGAGTCTATTATTGCTTAAAGGGGCTGGGGAAACATGTCTGAGCCCATGCCTATGATTCTGATGCTAATGAAAATGAGAGAGAAACAAGGCCAACCCAAAACTCTGAGCCCTACTGAACACAAGCAATGTCCCATGCTCTTTCCAGATCAACTCTCTTGGGGGACTCTTGATGTATTAAAGTGGACCAATTCATACCCACCTTTGGGCATTGTTTGGCCAGGTAAATTGAAAAAATTGATTTCATTTGCATGTTCCATGACAAACAAAACCGGTCACGGTTAAATCATTGATCAATGTTTTGTCCTCATCAATATGGACTCCATCGGGTTATGTCATCTTTTGGCAGCCTCCCTCTCTCTCTCTCTTTCTCCATGTACTCTACATTTTATTTGAAATGAATTCATTTCATAGTTAAGATTTATTTTATGAATCTAACAATATATAGAATATCACATTTCAATTCTAGCATTGGCCCTTGGCAATCTCGCAAAGTGCACTCATTAATAAAGAATCTAATGAGTCACACTACATTGGAAAGTAACAAAAACTAATAAACAAATACTTCTTTAATTGAAAGTGGCTTAACTCCCTAAAAAAGTTGGTCAAATGCAATAATAAAACTCAACCTTAACCCCAATGCACTTTCAAACTTGTTAACAAGACTTTTTTTTTGGTGATTATTATCAATCTTTACATATTTTGGGAATTTCTCTTTCTAATATTGTTGTTCTATCATATGAAAGGAGTATGAAATTTCCCTATGTTGTGTGCATAATCTCATGTGCTAGCCGTACGAATGACTGGTTTCAATATTCTTTCAACGATGCCATGGCCCATTGTACATTTTCATTGTCAGCAATATTGGCATGGAATTTCTGATAGATTGAACCTTTCTTTCCTCATAATATGGCATCATGAAAGATGGGTTCATGGGAGAAAATATTATTGAACCGTAGCTGAAGTAGGCAAATTCCCCCCCCCCCCCCCCCCCCCTTCATTGTAATTAATTTTACCTTGAGTGCAAGAAAACTAATCCTAATCTTACTTGGACTGCAGGTTATCCTAACTTTGTAGTGTAACTGTGTAAGTTTTATAACCTTAAGTTAGCTCATGGTTAGTTTAAGATTTAGCAAACAAACGAGTTTGTTTAGTCTCAATTCACTCTAATATTACGATTTAACTTTGTTTACAAAGGATTATAGGTCGGTAATTGCCTCAATGAAGCGGACTTTACTAAATTATGTTGATGCAAAGTGCAGTAAAAAGACAAAATTAAAGAAAGCAAATTCAACTAAAGATGTTACATTGTGAGGCAAAAATTATAATAAAACGACTACCATCGATGCATTTAAACTACAATAATTAAAATAAAATAACTTGCATTAACACACCAATCAGATATTAAACTATCCTATTCTAAGAATAACAAGAGTAATGAGCATAGATGTGAGTGCTTGTGTCTTTTGCTTGCAATGAGAGTCTCTGTTTTTTTTTTTTTTTTTTTGAAAAAGGGGACGGGAGAAACTATTGTGGCTTACCTCCTTGGGCATGATTATAGGGCCAACCCTCACTAGAGAGTGTAGGATTGAGTCATGACCTCACAAGAGAGTTAGAAGCTAAGGCTAGTTGCAAGCAAAAGTCCCACAGTTCAACTATTAGGAATCGAATGTGGGACCTAGTGCTCCCGCGTTCACACTAAGACTGCTAGGCCACCTCTCTTGGTGGTCAATGAGAGTCTCTATTTATACTTCAGGTTTTGATGATTATCTACTTTAAAAAAAAATATATATATATATTGTGTCAAATGATACCACGTTATTTATATCAAAATCTAATAAATAAGAAACATGTGTGCAAAAAATAATTACCCACTAACATGAGTGGGTTAGTTTTTTTTTAACATGTCTCACACTCATTAGATTTTAATATTATTGACATAGTATCATTTGATACAAAATACCTTCTCGCCATGGGTATGTCATCCTTAATCTATTAGGAAATTTGTCAGTCGTCCTGTGTTCCTATTCAAATTAGGTGCTGACTTCTTTATTTGAATTTTGATTCGCTACCTGCATCCTTCATAGAATTATGCCATATGTTAATAATGATGATTTCGAGCCTTTTAAGTAGTTAGGCCTTTCTCCATTTCATCAAAAAAAAAAAAAAAAGCTAGGCCTTTCTCCACATGTTGTGTCCCCGTGAATGATGACACTTGTATTTTTATTCTAGTACTAACATTCATAATTTACATAGAAGCTTTAATTGAGTCTTTTGTCTAAATATTGCAAAAAATCAAGTTTTTTTATGATTATAGGTACTGTTGAAAGTTATTTAGGGGAGTGAGGAGAGAGAGTGAATTTCGGCAACAGTGTACTAAGAAAAGTAGGAGAGAGAAGAGGGAAAGGGGAGAGAGAAAATCTGGAATTTCGGTAACGCTCCAAAATTCTGCTGCACATGCGCCAGTGTGTGCGCGAGTGTGCGCGAGTGAGCGAAGTGAGGAGGGAAGAAAGAAAAAAAATTAGGGAATTCCGGTAATGGCAATACCGAAATTGGGGAAGGAAAAAAAAAAAAAAAAAAGCCAATTTCGGTACTGCCAATACCGAAATTGGGGAAGGAAAAAAATAAATAAATAATTTCGGTACTGCCAATACCGAAATAGATAATTTCGGTACTGCCCATACCGAAATTGGGGAAGAAAAAAAAAAAAAAAGGCAATTTCGGTACTGCCAATACCGAAATTGGGGAAGAAAAAAAAATCAATTTCGGTACTGCCAATACCGAAATTGGGAAAAAAAAAAAAAAAAAAGACAATTTCGGTATGCCCATACCGAAATTGAAAAAAAAAGAAAAAAGAAAGGCAATTTCGGTACTGCCCTACCGAATTTGAAAAAAAAAAAAAAAAAAAAAAAAAAGAAAGGCAATTTCAGTATTGGCAGTACCGAAATTGCCTTTCTTTTTTTCTTTTTCTTTTTTTTTTCAATTTTTTTTTCTGGACAGTATCGAAATTGTCTTCTTTTTTTTTTTTTTTTTTTTTTTTTTTTTTTCTTCCCCAATTTCGGTATGGGCAGTACCGAAAAATCTTTTTTTTTTTTCCTTCCCCAATTTCGGTATTGGCAGTACCGAAATTATCTTTTTTTTTTTTCTTCCCCAATTTCGGTATTGCCATTACCGAAATTCCCCATTTATTTCTTCCCGCCTCACTTCACTCAATCGCGCACACACTCGCGCACGGGCAGGGATTGGGTAGCAGAATTTCGGTAACAGCGTTACCGAAATTCCAGATTTTCTCTCTCCCCCCTTTTCCCTCTTTCTCTCTCCTACTTTTCTTAGAATTTCGGCAATACTATTGCCGAAATTCACTCTCTCTCCTCACTTCCCTAAATAACTTTCAACAGTACCTATAACCATAAAAAAACTTGATTTTTTGCAATATTTAGACAAAAGACTCAACTTTAATTTCTTGGAAAATTATAGAATTTTGGGAATAAAATGAATGTATACTTTTCATCTCACATGAAAATTGAATCTTACCAAGAATTTATTTAGTAGGTAATTATTTAGTCGCACTTGCTATTATATGAGAAGAAGAAGTACACACTTTCATGGGCTAAATATTGTTTTTTCCAAGCCTTTTAAGTAGGTTTTTTTCTTTTTTCTTTTTTTTTTTGGGAGAAGGAAATTGACTTGGTTTTATTAAATTGAATTAACCACATCCAACTATAAAATCGAAACAATATGCGATGGGACATCTTCTATCTATACTTGAAAATCTGGTATGCGTAATGTATTTTTCGCTAGACTATGAGCTACCCTATTGCCGTTTCTCTTAACATGAGAATACAACAATCTTACATAACTATTAGCAACCATTTTCACATCTTCTATCAGCAAACCTGTTGGAGATAGGCTACACTCCGCTGATTTCAGAGCTTTAATCAGTCCAAGAGAATCCCCTTCATGAATAGCACTTCGGAAACCCAACTCAAGTGCAAAGGACACAGCCTTCAGGGCAGCTAGCACCTAAATCTCCTCAAGCTTATATGCTTGATGGATTGTTTTTTGAACAAGAAGCCAACACAGCTCCATTATTATCCTGGATTACCACTCCAATTCCGGACTTATTAGATTCATTGAAAACAGCACCATCAAAGTTTATTTTCACCAAACCATCTTGCAGACTTCTCCATCTCAAACCTCCATTGCTGTTGTTCGTAACTTGCACTTCAGTAATCTGCAGATTAGCTTTAAATTGTGCCAGCATTTGCTTCGCTTGTTTAGCCACTTGATGAAGCGGAATAGCTTGTTGAGTCACACGAGCTTTATTTCTTTGATTCCACACCATCCAAGCCGTATATGCAAACAACTCTAGTGACTTTCCTTCTGCAATTAGCCATGACAGCAGCTTTTTAACATCTGTGAACTCCACCTCAGACCTGAAACACCATTCTTCACGATCACCCCAAACCACTTCCAACTCCGAACATGACCAAAGAGCATGCACAATCTCCTCCACAGCAGAAAGACACCTCTCATAGATCAGGTTAGTTGTTATTTTCCTCTTCATTAGTGTCTGTTTTATAGGAAGAGAATTACGACAAGCTTGCCAAAGAAAGTTTTTAAATTTTTGGTGGAACTTGCAGCTGCCATATCCCCTTCCATACCTGTTTATCACGAATTGGTAGGACTTGTGGGCTTGCTTCCATCTTTGACTCTTGTTTGAGGAACATATAACCGGACTTGCATGTGTAGTTACCCGGTATGGATTATGGCCAATACAAGGTGACCTCAATTGCAACTCGGCTAAGAGGAATCTTCTTGATCAACTCAGCATCCTCTTCCACAAATAAACCATCAATCATCTCCTCATTCCATTTTCTTGTGTTTGGGTCTATGAGCAAATCTACCATATGATTTTCAAAACTCTCTAATGGACAAGTTGGCTGCCTAGGAGAGTGTTTTCTTGGCAGCCAACGTTGTTGCCATATATTAAATTTTTCCCCACTTCCAATCCTCCAAATTTCCCCCCTTTGAATAATGTGTCTCCCTCTAAGGATACTCTTCCAAGCATAGGAACCCAACCTTGAATCAACAGCGTCCATTATTGAAGAATATGGGAAGAAGCGAGCTTTAAATTCCTTATAGAAGAGTGAGATCTTATTATACAGGAGTCGTCAAGCTTGCTTTGCTAAAAGAGAGTCATTGAACATGGCAAGATCACAAAATCCCATACCACCAATGGTTTTAGATTTTGTCATATCCTCCATTTAACCCAATGTTTAAGGTCACCCCGTTGTCCCCACCAAAACTTTTTAATAAGGAACTCAATCTCATTGCACAAACTTACCGGCAATTTAAAGCATCTCATAGTGTAAGTAGGAATAGCTTGAATAACTGTCTTTAAGGGCACTTCCCTTTTGGCTTGGGAGAGTAATTTTGCTTTCCACCCTTGAAGTTTCCTCCAAACCTTCTCCATTATATAATTAAAACTCTATTTTTTTCCTTTACCAACTAGAGAAAGCTGCCTAAGGTATTTCTCATAGTGCATGATTTTCGGCACTCCCAATTTCACCTTTATTTCGTGCTTGACTTCTTCTAGTATAGAGTTACTAAACAACAAAGTGGTCTTGCTTCTATTTACCTTTTGCCCCGAGGCTTCCTCATACTTGTTTAGCAAGTCCATCACCTTGTCACACTCCTCCATTGTAGCCCTGCAAAAAATAAGACTATCATCTGCAAATAGCAAATGCATTAGTTTAGGGCCTTTCCTACAAAGGGAGTAGTCATGAATATCGCCTTGTAATTTGGCTTTTTTAATCAAACCATTCAGCCCTTCTGTACAAAGAAGGAATAAGAAAGGGGAAAATGGGTCTCCTTGCCTAAAGCCCCTTATAGGAAAAATCATCCCACATGGTTCTCCATTCACCGGAACAGAATATGAAACTGTTTTCACACAACCCATCACAAGATTTATCCACCTCTCCCTAAAACCCATCTTCTTCATTATCCCCTCTAAATAATACCACTCCACCTGGTCATAAGCCTTACTTATATCTAGTTTTAGTGCCATATACCCATAAGATCCCCCCTTATGCTTCTTCATACTATGTAAGGTTTCAAAAGCCACCAAAATGTTATCTGAAATTAATCTTTCCCTGATGAAGGTTGATTGGTGTTCTGTGATAATGGAAGTATTTTTTTAGATGATATGCAAGGGCTTTGGAGTATATTTTGTAAAGTACATTACAAAGGCTGATGGGGCGAAATTGATGTGCATATTCAAGAAAGTTTATTTTTGGCACAAGAGTAATAAAAGTATGATTTAGGAGAGATAGTATGGTACCTGAATTCAACTAAGACAATATGGATGAAGGAACATCATGATTTACCGTGCTCCAAAAATGTTGATAAAAAAGTGGTGGCATACCATCAAGTCGAGGTGCTTTAAGGGGAGCCATTTGTTGGAGGGCACTAATGACTTCACACGCCTCAAACTCCTTACATAAGCCTCTCTATGTGTGTTGTGTCTGTATGATGACACTTGTAATTTTATTTTAGTACAAACGTTAATAACCTACATGGAAGCTTTTAATTCTTCAAAAAATTATATAATATTTTGGGAGTACAATAAATGCATACTTCCTATCTCACATAAATAGTGAGTCTCACCATAAATTTACTTAGTCTTGCCATAAATAGTGAGTCTCATGAAGTATTCTATAATTACCTAATTCTTTGTTTGAGCTAGTCAAGGTTGTTTCTGTTACGATCTTTCTTTTTCTTTTTTGAAAGGCTGTTACCATCTTTCTATTCAAGAAATGCAAACGTGTTTAAATGCAAAATCTTATCAGATGGGCCATTTTGCATTAAAATCATAGAGTTTGCTACCGGGGAAAAAAAAGTTCTTAATTCCCTCAGTAAAATTGGTGGAATATTTCTTTTCTATGTCAAAGGAACAGTAGTTTGTTCTGTGTCTTTAGGATTTTGTGCTATGTTTTGTTTTTGTCTATGTTGGTTGTGTTCTCCCGTCATTCTGCTGAGTGTTTGTGTTGTGGTTTGTGCCGTTTGTATCTTGTATCTGGTTTTAGTATAATTTAACCTATTCTTTAAAGACAAAGCTACCGCAAAATTCTTTCTTGTCAATCAAATAACACTTTAAACGTATCTACATTTGTGGGCGTCTTACAACAAAGCTTAAGAACAAAGGGCCAAACACTTTCAAAAAAATAAAAAGAAGAAAGGGCCAAACACTAATTGGCACCCTATGAAGGCTCTGTCTCTTACATTTATATACATCTTAGCACCTTGATATTTGGGTTCGATCATACTAACAATAATACATCGGATGCCATTAAAGCACCTCGATGTTCACACAATTTAACTAACAGATTTCAAGTGGCCCATTTCTGGAATGGGTGCAAGAGTTTGAAGACGCTGAATTTTCCACAATTAGCGTAGGTACACATTTTTTGTTTTTCATAACAATGAAAGTGATAAACTGTGAATGTTAAAAAAATAAATGGTGTCAATGGTGGGCATGTGTAAAAAACAAAATACTAAAAATCAATAACAAAATACCAACTCCTAAAAAATGTTGTGTACATCATATTACTATTTTCAAAAGATAAGTTAGAGCAATTCCAATGAATCTATTGTGTGTGTGTCTATATATATATATATATATATATATATATATATATATATATATATATTATAGAACATTGTTATTTTTCATGTTTTAATGTTTTATAAAAATGAAAGTTCTACTTGTTTATTTCGTAAATCGTGGCCAATGACATAATTTCCCTCAAAATTCTGTTTATTATCGGTTTGACATCCCTAATTATATACTCTCTCCGTCCCACTTTATTTGTCCTTTATTCCATTTTGGGATGTCCCAAAATATTGTCCCGTTTCTAAAAATAAAAAGTTATTAGTTTACTAATATTCCTATTATACACCTACTTTATTTTCAAAACTATTTGAAAAGAAAACTAACTAATATTTTTTAAAAATCAATCTAATTGGGGCACCTTTTTAGTTTTCTCATTAAGAATAAATCTTTTTTTTTTTTTTAAAAAAAGCAGATAAATTTATTTAAGGGTAGTTTTGTAAACTTATACATTTTTATAAGGTAGACAAGACAATAAATGATGTTCTCTTAAAAAATTTGACTTTTCAAACAGGACAAACAAAATGGGAAGGAAGGAGTATGAATTTATTTTCTTAAATTCACACTTCTGAGAAATAAGTAAATAAGTTAATTTATTTTCCTGTCACTACTATCTTTTTTTTCTGAGAGAGCCAGTCACTACTAAGTACTAACTAATGTGCACAAGTTTCAATTTTTCAGTAGAAGTAAGAACTATGAAGTAAAAAACATGTCACATAAAGATTGACCCAAACATACAAGTATTTTTCCTATGTGATTTGCTTTCCAAATTGGTTTTATAATGCTTAAAATTATGGGAGGCTTTCTTTTTTTTCCTTTTTCCTTAAGTAAAAGTATGAAATTATATTACAATAAATCTAAGATTGAACCTTTTTACACACCTTCTCTTACAATTTCTTTACATGGTTGACTGTGAATGATGTAGAAAAAATAATGAGTCTATATAAAAGTAACATGCAACTAACCACAATTTACTATATAAAATAATCTTGGAAAATTGTGTGATTCTAAAATATCTCATCATATTATAAAAAATAAAAAAAGAAAAAGAAAAAGAAAATTCCACAGGGACAAGCCCATCTATAACAAGAAGAGAATGACAGAAGAAGGTGGGCCTTCAGCAAGAGGTGACCCAGATTGCCACAAAGTGGGCCAAAGAGTTGGCCCGTCTTCTACAAACAGAATAAAATAAAATAAAAAAGCCCAAAAATCAAACTGAGAAATGGTTCGGTTTAATAGTGATGATAACATTGGAGAAATCCCAATCAGCTTCAAACGCGTTGTTGATGGCAGAGATGACCACTGCACTTACTGCAAATTTTGAAAACAAATAGTAAGGAAAAGTAACATTTGAAGAATATAGAAAAAATATATATATTATGTTTCCACCATTGGACCTTCGAGGTCACAAGTTTCAAATCTTGCGGTCCACTTATTAATTTATTTTCTTAAATTCACACTTCTAGTTTCAATTTTCCAAAAAAATATTTTATTCTATAGAAGAAAGTGGTAAAATTTACTGTCCAAGACTCCAAGTATTGTAAAAAAATGTGAGAGTTTTATTAAGTTTAATATACAGAGTTCCAGAATCTCCATTAATACTAATAATTATTAGTATGAACAGAGTATCTGGGGTAAGCAATATAATAAATACTGATACAGCTTCCTTATTTGGAAATAACACACATTCTGACTTTATTGTAATTGAAATTGTTTGGATTTTTAAGAGGTTTAAATAAGGAAAATGCTATGTCCACAACATTTTCACAACATTTTTACAACAAATCCTATGTGGCAAGTTGTTATAGGTTATTAATGGTGGGGTAGAAAAGTAATTTCAGCGATAAGTTCAAATTTAAACCAATTATATTTGTTGTGAAAATGTTGTAAAAATGTTGTGGACGTAGCACCTCTCAATAAATAATTTTCCTCTTTGGGAGTGGCAGATATAAAATTATAAATACTTGACACATTTCTTAAATTAATTTGGTTATTTACGATATAGCTTAACATCATATGATTTTTTTCTCTTTTTTTTTTTGTATGAAATTTGAAAATTATGGAAAATTGGTAATTATTAATAATAGATTTTTATTTTTATTGTATTTGTATCATTTCTATTGTATATGGAACTATATATTTTGCCATATACTTGACATATTAGGCGTTTATTATAGATCAGGATTTTGACAACCATGCATAATATTACGATAAGACCAAACAAATTAAAGTCAAAAGCCTTTAACTAGTTTTATATATATTACCACTGCTTTTAAGTATAGTTTTTGTAGTGCCTTTTTGTTAGAATACATTTCCCTCTCTCTTGTATGTTTATACATACACGCGCGCGCGCACACACAAATATATATAGACTAGTCATGTAATCAGTGCAATGCACAAGAAAGTTTAACATAATATAATTTCTTCTCACTTTTTTATTTTTGTCTAAATATGAAATTCGATAATTATGAAATTTTTGTTATTACAATTGTGTTCATATATGGAATTATATTGTAGAATTTGGTGGTAAGTTTCAAATTACCTATTGTATTTTTTCCACATGGGTTTCCCATTGCAAGTTATAACTATATCGTTGTGTTGATTTATTTTGAGATAATATGAGTATATGACACAAATAACTAAAGTTCAAAGCATAGAATAATAGAATATATTCGAGTAAATTGTAAATTATACCCCTGAAGTTTGGAGTTGACTGGATTTTACACCTTAAAGTTTCAGATACTTGATTTTACACCCTGAAGTTTGGTTTTGTTAGCAATTCACCCCCCATGGTTAATTTTTACTGTTAAGTGACACATCATCATACTGATGTGTTTTATTTTTGCCAAATCAGCTCCAAAATTATGCTTTTAAGTGATGACTAAATGAAGAGTTGGCACAATTATTTTAAGCCTAAAATTAAAACACATTACCTAACTCAAACGACATCGTTGCCAAATATCAAAAATAAAAAAATAGAAACAATGACCCCCACAAACCCAGAGAACCCAGGCAGACTTTTCTTCAATCCGATCAACAAGTCTCGTTGATCGCTAAGACATGTTTAAGACACCACAAAGTTACCGAAGGTGAGCAAAAGTGAGCAAATGGATATGAAGAGAAGCCATGAAACATGACCTTATTTTTGGCCTGTAACTAGAGTGGTGGCCGACTAAAACCCACCTAGGTTTGGCACGGGACCACTAGTGAAAGCTGGGAAGCACGGGTGCGGCGTTTGGGCCGCCGCACCCGCGTCGGACACGCCGGGACTCGGCGACTCACAGGCGACACCGCTGCCTGTGAGTTCGTGCTGCGTCCGGCACTAAAAAATTAATATTTTCGGAGTGATACGCGCCGACACGGCGTCTATTTGGGCCGACGAGCGCGAAATCGGGCCGATTCGCGCCGATTTGGCCCGAATCGGTCTGTATCGGCCGCAACCGCCGATACCGGCGCGAATCGGCCGATGCGGCCGAAATTCAAAAAAAAAAAAAAAACAACAACAACAGGTGTGAAACGCACCGTTTGGCTTAGCCGAAAAAGAGAAAAAAAAAAAAAAAAAAAAAAAAAAAAAAAAAAAAAAAAAAAAAAAGGTGCAAACGCACCGTTTGGACAAATTGAAACCCTATACCGTGACCTGAACCTCATTTCTCTCTTCAGTCTCCTTCAGCCCTCACTCACTCTCTGCCTCGCCTCTTTGCCTCTCTCCCACTCTCTGCTGTCAGTGTCGTGCCTCCCTTCAGTCCTTCACTCACTCACCGTGCCTTCACTCTTCAACCTTCTCACTTTCACTCTCATCCTCTGCCTCTCTCCCACTCTCTGCCGTCTCACTCTCATCCTCTATCTCCCCCTCAGGTATCAATGCTCTCACACTCACTCTTAGTTAATTATTGATTTTTTATTTAGTTAATTACTCTTTGTGATTGTGTTGTGAACTTGTGAGTTGTGATTGATCTGATTTTTTTTTTTTTTTTTATATAAGCTGTCTGTGTAATATTGTGTAAGCTGTCTGCTGTGTCCCCCAATTTTTTTATTTAGTTAATAGTTTTTGTTAGATTGTGTTCAATGTGTTGTTGTGAATATTTGGTGATCTGATTTTTTTTTTTTTTATATAGCTGTCTGTCTGTCTGTGTGATTGTGTAATGTTGTAGTCTTGTGAGTTGTGACAATGGGTTTGATTTTTTATTTAGTTAATAGTTATTATATATTTGAAAATTATTTGTAGGTTAAATTGAATCTGTTGAGTTTGCAATGGATGAAGCTACTAGCACAAAAAGTTCACCTTTATCTAATGAAGAAGTGCCAAATGATGAAGCTCCTCTTTGGCAGTATGTGACTAAATTAGAAAAACCACCTGGTTCTACTGGTAAATCAGGTGGAAATACACAATTTAAGTGCAGCTATTGTGGTAATATCTATTTGGGATCCTATTCTAGGGTTAAGGCTCATTTATTACAAATTGTTAATAAAGGTGTTAGAGTATGCCCTAATGTGAAACCGAGCCATAGGTTGGAAATGCAGCGAATGCATGATTAAGTTGAGAATAATAAGTTAGAAAGAGAACAGAGAAGACAAATTCCCTTACCCCCACCTCCCCCAGGTCGTGGGCCTATTAGGAATAGTCCTTCATTTCGGACACAGGAAGATAGTGATAGTTCAAATCCCTTTGATGGTAGTAAGAGGAGGAAGGTTGTGAATCCTACGCTAGAGAAATTATTCCAGAATAATGCTAGACATGAATTGGATAGTAGAATTGGTAGGATGTTTTACACTGGTGGGCTTCCGTTTAACTTTGCAAGGAACCCATATTATCGTAGTTCCTATTCATATGCTGCTACTCATAGCATTCCAGGTTATGTTCCTCCTGGATATAATGCCTTGAGAACAACACTTTTGCAAAGAGAAAAAGCTCATGTTGATAGTCTTTTGAAACCAATTAAGGACTTTTGGCTTGAAAATGGTGTAAGTATAGTTTCTGATGGATGGTCAGATCCACAAAGGAGGCCTCTTATTAATATTATGGCTGTATCAGATGGGGGTCCAGTGTTTATAAAGGCAATTGATGGGTCAGGTGAGTTTAAAGACAAACATTATATTGCTGGGGTGTTGAGGGATGCTATAAAAGAGATTGGACATAACAAAGTTGTCCAAGTCATCACTGATAATGCTAATGTGATGAAGTCTGCTGGAGCTCTTATTGAGGGTGAGTATCCTAAAATATTTTGGACACCTTGTGTTGTCCACACTCTCAATCTAGCTTTGAAGAATATTTGTGCAGCAAAAAACACTGAAAAGAATGAAGTTACATATGAGGAATGTAGTTGGATTACACGTATTGCTGATGATGCATCCTTCATACGTGTTTTTATCATGAACCATTCAATGAGGTTGGCAATGTTTAATGAATTTTGTCCATTAAAACTGCTCCAAGTTGCTGATACTAGATTTGCTTCGATTGTCATAATGCTAAAAAGGTTAAAGTTGATAAAAAGATGCCTTCAAGCCATGGCTATTAGTGAGCAATGGGCTTCTTATAGGGAGGATGATGTTGGAAAAGCTCAAAAGGTGAAAAAGATGATTCTAAGTGATCTTTGGTGGGATAGAGTTGATTATATCCTTGAATTCACAGCACCCATTTATGATATGATACGAGTAGCTAACACAGATAAGCCTTGTCTTCATCTTGTGTATAAGATGTGGGATTCAATGATAGAGAAGGTGAAGGCAGCAATATATCGGCACGAAGGCTTGGAAGATGATGAGTATAGCTCATTTTGGAGTGTGGTGTATGATATACTCATTGATCGTTGGACTAAAAATTGTACTCCACTACATTGCTTGGCTCATTCCTTAAATCCTAAGTAAGTACATTTATTTTCTATTTTCTTTAGTTCCCCCTTCTAGTAAAACAAACGTTTCATTTATATTTGTTTTTTAATTTTTAACTCTAGGTATTACTCCACTGAATGGCTTTCGGACAATTCAAAACGCATCTTTCCACATCGAGATCATGAAATTTCAATGGAAAGGAGCAAGTGTTTGAGTCGATACTTTGAAGATGTGAATGAATTAAATGTGGTGAAGTGTGAGTTTGCTACATTTTCAGGAGGGAGGTTTCCTTCACCAGCTGCTTTGACGGATAGGTAGGTCTTACAACCTTTGGTTTGGTGGCAATACCATGGTTCCGCATTTCCAACTCTTCAAACCCTTGCCCTTAAACTTCTTGGACAACCTTGTTCATCCTCATGTGCTGAGAGGAATTGGAGCACATACAAATTTATTCATTCATTAAAAAGAAACAAAATGGCTCCTGCACGCGCTGAGGATTTGGTATATGTGCATTCTAATCTTCGACCCTTGTCAAGGCGCAATGAAGAGTACATAAATAGAGATACAAAGATGTGGGATATTGCAGGAGACTCCTGGAATGAGAGCGACATACATGGAGGAGCTGGAATTCTTGAGAATGCAGCCCTTACACTTGATGAGCCAGAGTTGGAGGCCATGGTTATTGGGAATGTTAGCACTAGTGTTACTACTAGTGAAAGTGAAGTTCGAAGTGAAGCTATTGATCTTGATGATGATGAAGAAGTTGGTGTTTGATGTCTTGTTGATGTATTTTTTATTTTGTTTTAGTTTCAAACTTGTGTTGTTGATGTATTGATCTTGATGATGATGAACTTGGTGTTTTGATTGTCTTGTTGATGTATTGATCTTGATGATGATGAACTTGGTGTTTGATTGTTTTGTTTTAGTTTCGAACATCATGGAATGTTTATATAATGGAGTTGTATTCTAGTTATTATCTACTATTGCTCTTAAATTTGGTATATGTTTATATAATGTGAAAAAAGTATGCTTAGCAATATATTAAAAAATATAAATAAAAATATTTTTAATAATTTTTTAATCGCCGCACCCCGCCGCACCCGCACCCTACTTTTTTAAAAATTGCCAAGTCCCGCACCAGTACCCGCACCCGCACCCGAATCCCGAAACGCACCCGTGCTTCATAGAGTGAAAGTTTGTGTGACTTTGGGGTAGAAAATAGAAACAGTAGCAAATGTCAGAAGGCAAGATAAGAAAGAGAGCGATTGAGAGAGAGAAATTAGATTGTTTTTGCTAGGAGAGATTCATCAAGAGTTCAGAGAGAAGAGCCATCGTCAAAGAAAAACACTTATTTGTTTCTGCGTAACGTTTGGTGTGTAGTGTCTTGTGTTATAAATGTTTGTGTCACCTTTTGTTTATTCTGAATCCTGATGATGGTCATCACCGCTGAGGCAACCTGGAGCCTTTGCCACCGTCGATGGTCTGCTTGAGTTCACACGAGCCGAGGGGATTGGGTAAGGGAGGTCACTGGGTTCGTGGGGTTACGGTTTCTGTTTTTTTTTTTTTTTTTTTTTAATTTCTAATATTTGGCTTGAATGGTGTCGTTGAAGCTGGAGTAATGTGCTTTAAGTTTAGGCCTAAAACGAGGTTGTTTTAATTATGTCAACTCTTCACTTAGTCAGCACTTAAAAGCCATAATTTTGGGGCTGATTTGGCAAAAATAAAACACATCAGCATGATGATGTGTTACTTAACAGCAGAAACTAACTATGGGGGGTGAATTGCTAATGGAATCAAATTTCAGAGTGTAAAATCAAGTTTTTGAAACTTTAGGGTGTAAAATTCAGTCAACCCCAAACTTCAGAGGTGTAATTTGCAATTTACCCAATATATTCTATTAAAGTTACTAGTTATTTTACTTAATATTGGAATCACTTCAACAACCTTAACATGCCTAAACAAATGCATAATTCAATGAATTAATACTAAACAAGTCAATGTTAATTTCATATCTAGAGTTAAATGTCATAGTCGAGCATAAATTTTAATAGAAAAGGATGAAGCTTTTATTATTATTATTATTATTATTATTATTATTATTATTATTATTATTATTATTATTATTATTATTATTATTATTATTATTATTTTTAAAAAAAGTTTTAATTTACGATGGATAAGGTGATGCATGGTGAAGGAAATCATAATCCGAATTTCAATTTTGATTTAGGTATTGATCAAAGAGAGACTAACACTATTGACAATTTACAGTGTGGGAGACTTGTTTACAACAATTGATCCTCAAGTTATTATAAGAAACTAATTATCGTGGAACCATTTTTTTTTTTGGAAATATTTTAGGATTTTAATTGGGTTGAGTTTCTATTGGCCAATAAGTTTAATTAAGGCCTTCTTAGGGTGGGGGAGAGAAGCCAGAACTCATCTATGCTGTTATTTTTTTTATTATATTTTTTGTAAAACTATTTATTAACCTAAAATTTTGGGCTTGATTAGGGCTCTTAGGCAATGGCCTAGCCTAAGAATTGGCCTTGAATCTTATTATTGTTTTATTCTTAAAATTTAAAAGATATATTGTTCATATTTTAGTATCCAAAGATTAAGTTCTTATCCGTCCTTGAATTTGTGTTGTGAGTCACATAGCAGGCATATACAAGATAGATTTGAGCTATATAAGTAATAATATTGAACTTTTTCGGGATATAAGACACATATAGTTTGCACTTTTCTCAAACAATGATAGGAATTTTTGTTTTTTTATACATCGATATATAGTTAGGAAAGAGGAAATTTAAACATTGAATATCTCAGTTGATAACACTAAAAAATACCGAACAATTGAGCTACAAAGCTATTGGTGCGATAGGAGATTTTTGGGTTATCAAAATATCTATATTTAATTGTTACAAAATTTCACTAGTATATGAGAAGTATGGATATGGACCATGAGGTTTTATAAATGAGATATGCTACGTCCACAACATTTTTACAACATTTTCACAACAAATCACAGGTGGTTAGTTGTTATTGGTTTAAATTTGAACCTAACATGAAGATTACTTTTTTGCCCTAACAATAACAACCAGTAACCACCTGCCATATAGGATTTGTTGTAAAAATGTTGTGAAAATGTTGTGAATATATAATTTCTCTTTATAAATAAGATGCTACTTTATATAATTTCTCCCCATAAATAAATACCATTTAGGACCAAAAAAAAGAAGAACAACAAGAATGGTATATTCAAGAGAGAGAAGGGACTTTCAAAATTTATATACATATATTAGAAGAAGAAATTGAATGCTAAGAAGACTGGGCACTTCACAAAATGATCATTCATCATCTTCTGCCGTTTCTAGTTGAATCTTCTTCAAAATAACAACAAAACGCTATTTCTTTGGTCCAACTACAACTGCATGAATATGGACAAGAACTACGCGTGCATTCACGTAGGAATTCTAAAAAGAGTAGTCTTCACGTACAATCATCACTAATTTTACATCTTTTTTCCAATCCATTAAGATTATTCTCCAAAACCAAACTATTGATTAAAGAGTTTAGTTAACGATAAAGATGGCAAACACCACAATTGAGATATTTTTTTATGGACAGTCAAACCACGTACACTTTCAAAATTAAAAGTCTATTTTTATTAATTTTTTTTTTTTTTTTTTAGTTTTGTTTTACCTCCCAATATAGGAGGGACCATTAAATGCTTCTTTAACGTATGCATAGGCGTGTCCATTAACAAAAGCCTTGATTAAAACATCACCATATTAATAAATGTTTTAATTCATTTTCCTGTTTGAAAAGGACTGTTTGGAAAAATGCATCTCATGCATTAACTATATGTATCTCTTTTTACACCATGTGAGTCTCACTTAGCTATGAACCGACCTATGAAATAATTATGGACTATTTGTAAACACAATTTAATTCATGAGCTTAAATATCAAGAAACTGTGATTAAAAACTAAATATAAAAAGAGTTTTGTTAATGGATGTCCTTTATTAAGACATTTGTTAAACCAGTACCCTTAGAACATCAGTTAAATTTTTCTTATTATAAAAGATGGAATTTAGGTGAGAAGATAGTAGTTGTTACTTAGATAATAAGTTCTAGTAAGCTCAACTAATAAAATATTTTTTCATCAAATAAAAAATTTGAACTGATGATAAAAAAACAATTATAACAAAACAGATGCAATCCTATTTATAAACTTTTATTTAAAGAAGTAATAAATTAGATAAATATGTATGACAAAGCACTATGATAGGAAAGTGGTTGGAAAGATATGGTGTGGTGGACTCAAAGACAAAGTTGGCTCAAAAAAATATCCCGTGGAATTCGTGTAAAAGTCAAAGCCGCTGCCATGGCATTAAGGTACTTTAGGTTTCCTAAAAGGAGTCACAATTCTAACGCATGCCTTCACTCTTTTTCACATCTCAAAGTTGTCATTAGTACTAATTACTTAATATTCCATAAATATTCATAAAATCAAATTCCCACTAATAACTGATTGATATTAAATACCCTCCCTCTTTAAAATCTCTATCAAATCCTCTCCTTTTTATTTCCTCCAACTTTCCTATTTGATAAAATTATTTTCTCACCTCTCTCTCTCTCTCTCTCTCTCTCTCTCCCTCTTTTTCTTTTTCTTTGTATCTATCTCTTTCAACCATGGAAGATGATGAAGCATGCAACACAAAGCTCCGTCTTGGACTTGGCTTGGATGACTATGTTCCGAGGAAAAAGAGACATGATGAGAAGGCCAAGCCTGTGGTTTCCTTGGACTTAGCGTTTGCTCTGCGCCCAAAACAAGAAGCTATGAACGTTGATCACAAGGCAGATAGACCAAGTTTCAAGAAAATGGAGAGAGACCATGAATACCCAAGTAAGGAAAATGGTTCCAATAACATCAAGAAGGATGGAGAAAGAAAGAAACTGAGGCTCTCAAAAGATCAAGCTTCCTTGCTTGAAGATAGCTTCAAAATTCACAGCACCCTTACTCCGGTACTTTTTTCACTGAATTTCTTCATTTTTCTTTTGAAAGATTAATCTTTTTTATGTTTTTCTTAAAGAAAATTAATCTAAACGTCCACATATTGATTCACAATAAATTCCAATTAACTCAATCAATAAAATGATTTTATTCAAATCTCACTAAGCTGAAGAGAAACCAAATGATATTTTTACTGATTATAAAGAGCAATTATTATACTGTTGATATTATAGGCTTCAATCCTTTTATATTTATCAAAAAACTATATATATTGATGCACAGAGAAATTTCCTCATACAAGGGCATCGCAAAAATCCCATATGGATGCTCGTTTGTGTTAGGATCTAACATAATTTTTAGAGGCACAATAAGTTCATTGCATGAAATTTTCTGCCTTGGGTGCACATATCATATGTGTTATTTATTGTGTTTATTTAATTTGCATTTATATATTTATGCGTTCAAGAGTCTGCATTAATGGGTATTGGAAAAAACCATGCAGGCACAGAAACAGGCACTTTCTCAGCAATTGAATCTGAAGCCTAGACAAGTGGAAGTTTGGTTTCAAAACCGAAGAGCAAGGTAATTTTGCTTCATAAATGAATTTTTTATGTTGTTCATTCTTGTTTTTTTTTTTTTTTTTTTTTTTTTTTTGCAATTATGTTTACAAGAAAGACAAATTCATGTTTCAGAACCAAGCTGAAGCAAACAGAAGTAGACTGTGAAGTCTTGAAGAAATGCTGTGAAAGTTTAAGTGAAGAGAATAAAAGATTGAAGAAAGAACTACAGGAGCTACGATCATTAAAAGTTGGACCATCACCATTATACATTCAGATCCAAAAGGCTGCAACACTTACAATGTGCACATCGTGTGAGAAAGGCATAAAAGCTAATGAAGTGAAGGGTAATGAAGCCGTCTTTGATGTGGTCCGTAAGAATAATAATAAATTGCAGAGCGGCTTGGAGGGCTCAAACTGAGAGATTCTAATTGATTCATTCATAGCCATAGCCATATAGGTGCAACTCCAACAACAACAACATAACAATACTTGTCTGTGTAATTCAGACAGTTACAAATCAATTTATGAGCATTTCGCTTTATGTTTCACCCATTGCAATGTTTCATGTGTCTGATTTTTCCTCTTTTATTTTAAATTTTGGCTACTTTTTAAGGAAAACAAAAAATGATGCTTGGCAAACAGTAATTGATGAAGCATAAAGTTGAAAACTCATTATTTTGAGCATTTTACTTTATGTTTCACCAACTACAATGTCATCTATTTGATTTTTATTCTTATATTGTAATTTTTTATTTACCTTTTAAGGAAACCTAAAAATGACATTTGGCTAACAAGTGAAGTATAAAGTTGAATACTCATTATAATAAGCGTTTCACATTATACTCCACCAATTATAAAAAGTCACATGTCTAATTCTTTTTTTCCAAATTAATATTGGTTAATTATTAAAAAAAAAAAAGTGATATTTGACAAACAGTAATTGGTGAAAATGCAAGACTTAGATACAATACTTGAGGCATGTTTGGTAGACTGTAATAGACGCTGTAATGTAATAGTTATTTCTATAGTTTAGTTATTCTTTAATTTGATTATGTTTTTATTATAAGTAATAGTCATTCATTATAAATAGCTATTCTTAAAAATGAAGAATAAATATTCCTCTTTAAAAGGTTATATTAGTTGTTTCTTATTAAGTGCAATAATTTTAAAACTTAATATATTTCCAAATAAACAAACTTTCTATATACATCTAACAATTATAAAAAAAAAAAAAAAAAAAAAATAACACATATCTTTCTTAAATTTGAAAGTAACAATTTTTAAGGAGATATAATTGTATGAGTAAGATATTTCCTAAAATAAATGTTAAGTTTCATTCTAAGGTTATAACTCATAACTAAACTAATGAATAAGTTTAGTTATTACATTACAACACACTTTATTGCAAGTAATAAATATTATAATTCATGTTATAATCCCCATTCAGTGCACCAAATATACCTTTAGATGTTATTTCTTAGATTCCCTTTTTAAGATTTTGTCATGTGAATTTTTCCTTATAGGATTGAAGTGTATTTTTTAGTTAAGTAACCATATGGCTCAATCTGAAATAGAGAATTTAAAGAACAATACCTAAAATATTGTATCTAAGTTTTGCCCTAGGTAAAATATAAAATTGAATACTAACGCAGTCATTTAGATTCATACCAAGTATTTCTTGAATGGTTAGGTACCTCAAGAGGTACCCTAAGTTTTTAACTTATCAGAAACTAGGGTAGAATAAATTGTTGAAAGTTTAATGGATGGTTAGGCACAATATCTGATACTTTCATGGAGACTTTGAAGTTGAAAGCTAAACTAGAAGCAAATATATTTTTTGGTTTGTTTGGTCATTGTACTTTTTCCAATCATTCCCATTTGATACATTCGATCAACAATTTCTTTCCACCATTGATTGGACCATGATTTCCGTTAACATAAGAGAAGTTTGACTTGTATAACTAAACTGAGGTATCATTAATTCTCAAAGTCGTCATGAGAAAGTCACAAAAATATGTCACTTGTGAAATCAGCTTTGAATATAAAAAATATATGAGATTAAGGATATCACAAATTTCATTATAGAAATTTTACAATTTTTTTTTTTTTTTTTGAGAAATTTTACAAATTGAGGTATGTCATAAATAAATATTTAAAATACTTTATTTTATGTTCATAAAATAAAGTATTTTAAATTTTTTTTTTTTTTTTTGCTAACCTTAAATATTTATTTGTTATTTTGTTTAAATAGCACCAATTATATTCTTACTTTATATATATCATTTATGTATTTTCACAGTGATCGTCTTTTTCATTTTTTTTTTTTTAGTCAAATGAGCTAAGGAATTTTCGTTATTTGCTATCACTGTTCACCGACGGTACTTGTGTGGCTGTTATTGCATTGTTGTAATGGTTATAATATCGTCGTCGTCATCATCATTATGCAAATTCTTGAAAAAAAAAAAAATCAATTCTATATTATCTATAAAAATATTTTTAAATAAAAAAATCTGTGCATATATATATAATCAACTCAAGGTTAGGTTACACAAGCCATTTACTTGCAATTTGGCCATGCAGTCATCTTTTTTCTTAACAAATCATAGTAACATATTTCTTAAGAAATCACCAGCCATATGGCCCATATCTTTCTCCATAATTTTGTGATGTGATTCTCAGTGATTGTTCTTCGCTTCCACGATGCACATAATATTAGCTCATTCACTTTGAGCCTAACCAATCATTTGTATTGCTCTAAAATTATCCAAATTTATTACTACAAAAATAAAATTTACCCTAATTGCATGTGACCAGGACATTTTAACCCATCTTTTTTTTTTTTTTTAATGTCTTTTCTTCAGTCCATTCGAGATCCATTAAATAAGCTATGTGTCATGTAACAAGAGGAGGTGGCCCTCTCCCTTCCCTTAAATCTTCCCTTCCTTGGTTTTATGCTGAATTCAATCTGAAGATGAAAAATACTTGATGGGCTCTTGATGGACGATATGTTTAGTACATGACGTGCACTGGGCCCCAAGGCCTTCTAGTTTTGGAAAGAAAGTTCTCACACCTAACTTGACCTTCGGATTGTCTGAAAAGCGGTGGGACCACAGGTCACTCCGGACGTGGTCTATTCTTGTTGCCTGTAGGTTGCAATTTTACAGAGCCTGGTTGCAGCCCATTTATGGCCCATATGCGGCCCATTTGGATTGCTGTGGTTTTTCACTTGATCTACACGCTTAGGCCCAGAAGAAAATACCATACACACCTATAAATACCTCAAAACCCTCACAAGCCAAGGTATGCATAATTAATTCCACTCTAGCATTCTAGTTTTGGAAAGAAAGTTCTCTGACTTGACCTTCGGAGGGTCTTTGGCTAGCACCACACCGGTGCTCTCTGGGACGAGGTCTATTCTTGTTGCCTGTCGGTTTTTGTCCCGCTCTCATGAGGACCGTGCAGCTCACTGGTGAAATTCGTCATCATCACAATCCAATATTTCTTATACAATGACGAAAGATACAATGACAAAAGATACGTGTTGATCCAGTTACTACCCACTTTTAAAAGTTCATCTCTTACTAGTCAAGACTATATTGCTATCTTAATATCTTTATTTTAACAAAAAATTATGTGAGTGACCACCACAATTATCCGTAAAGCATGACAACTAATTATTTTGACTAATGATAGCTACATATGCTCGCTATTGAATACTCACCGTCGTACACGCGATGTCACATAGACTGAAGTAGTGTTTTTAAAACATAATTTTATAGTTTTAATTGAAATTGAAATTGTGTTTTAAAACACAATTTTAAAAGGGAGTACTATGTATAAAACATGCAAAAACAACCTTGTAATATGATTTTCCGAATTGTTTTATAGGAAATTTTATTGTTAAGTGACGTGTGGTAAAAAAAGGACATAACACCTGTCCAACAATCAAAGAGTCAATCTGGCATACATAAAATATATGCATATATTACGTGGTAGCCAAGTATTTGTTAACCAAACAATTACAAATAACCAAAAATTAACCTGTATAACAGTTGCAACAATAATCGAGGAATGAAGAACAGTGCTTCTCCTTATCCCTTGACCATATGTTTGCTTAATCAAATCAATTACTTCGTCTTGAATGGTTTCCTAATCCTTGAGGAATTAAGAACAGTGCCATACCCTAAATGGGTAGGGAAGTCAAGCTTTCTAAAGGATTTAAGGTCCTAGATTTCTCCTAGTTTCTCTAGAAAATATGGCAAATTGAAACTGGGCCAGAGAAAATTTTTAAATTGACTCATGATAGTCTTGGTTTTGAGCAAAGGAAGTTTTGAAGGGACAACCTTGTCTGACCCTTATCTATTTTTAAGAAGACAACTCGGTACAAAAGCACACTCAGAGATTAAAATATTAAAATTATTTAAGGAATTCTTCAGTTATGCTTTTTTTTTTTTTTTTTTAAATCAAGACCCGAGTTATGAAATCTATTTATGATGATAAATGGTATCAATTAATTTATGATGAAAAATTATCTAATGATCATATAGAAAAATAAAAAAGAAACAATAGGATTAAAAAATAAAGGAAATAAGAACTCTTCACTTGCATATTCTTAAAACAAAATGTGAATTTACAAACAAAGGAGAATCTTTTCTTTTTATTTTCCGTTTTTACAATTATTTTTCCTTTATTTGTCCATGGCTGCGTGGTAAGTACATGTAAATTAAGGTTAAATATGATGGATGCTAAAGAAATTTCAACAAATTATTAAGAGTGCTTCAAAGTTAGAGTTAGGTTAGTTTCGTGGGGTTGATGGGTTGGATACACCATGCACATAGACATGGCAAAACGGTCGGGTCGGGTCGGGTCGGGTCAATCGGGTTGCGGGTCGGGTCGGGTTGACCCGTATTGACCCGTATTTTTCACATGATTTTTTTTTTAATTTTTTTAATTTTAATTTTTAATTTTTTTATAAATAAAACAACATGTATTTGTCATTTGAAAAGTTATGCTACAAATTATTTTATGTAAAATGCATTATTTTGACTTCACCACTTATATCAAGAATGAATTCAGTTAAACTTATTAATACTTATTCAATAATTTCAAAATTATACAAATCTTAACATTGCTATTTAAACAAAATAACACAAGTATAAGTAAAACAAATACACATGTTTTATTTCTACACAATATTAACATTCCAAAATATAAAACAAAATTACAAATGACTTATTGGATAACCCATTTGATAAAGAATAAAAATATATAAGAAATTTACAATCTTGAAAATTAATTTTATATTCTATCATCAATTGTGGTTGGCACTCTATTTCAATTTGAGATATACATTAACATTGGATTGCTTACTTATTTATACATGGTTTCTTTTATGAATATCATATCATTGTTAAGCAACACACACTCTAGGAAATATCATAGTTTATTTTGAAAAGCCATTTATTTTGGACATAAATTGTTAAAAAATAAGTCTAAGCATTCATAATTTATGCTAATTTGATACTTTGGCTTCACTATTTTTACACTTGTAAATGTTTCTCACACATGTCTATAATTTTAAATCTATATTTTTAACTCTACTGTAACCATATTATCTTGGCATGTACTTTGTTATTTAATATAAAAAATTTTTACTCATTACAGAATGCTCAACCTTTTATTTTTCAATTAATTTGCATATGTAAATGTATCAATTGTTTCTTTAAAGTTCATAATAAACAATTAAACTACTATTGTCTTAATTTTAATTTTTTTTTACCAAAAAAAAAAAAAAGTTTTAAAAAAGTGATTCGGGTTCGGGTCGGGTTGCGGGTCGGGTCGGTTCGGGTTGACCCGCAAAAAATACGAAAAACTCGGGTCGGGTCACGGGTCAACCCGTTTTGTTTCGGGTCAAAAAAATCGGGTTCGGGTCGAGTATTTTTCGGGTCGGATCGGGTTGGGTCAGAAAATTTTGACCCGTTTTGCCATGTCTACATGCACACCCCTAATTCGGAGTAGGATCATTATACTAACTGAGCTTTACAATATATTGTATTGGTGGACTCGGAGCATTTCACAGTTAAATAGTGGAAAAATCGCAACTAATTCTATAATTTAAAAAGAATGATTATTCAAATTTAAAATTTAGAGAATATTACTAATTAATGGTCTTCTAATGAAAGAATAGAAATATAATTTACTCAAATCTTTGAATACATTTGTTAAATAATCAAAGCACTCTCCTTTAGAGATTTTCAGTTATAGAGGCAATGATGATTCAAATTATGGAAGGCAATAACCCCAAGCACCATTAGAGAAAGACATATAGTAAAACCAAAATTAACATATGCACCATAGGCTTGACTCACAGATGTCTCTTTTTTTTTTTTTTGATAATTTTTTTTTTTTTTTTTATACAGATGTCTCTTTACCCAAAAAAGATTGTAAAATTTGACTTGAGCATTAATTCATCTGTCCTAAAAAGGATTAAATGCTTAATGTAGCCTCCAAACTCCAAAGCATTATGCAAAGTCTACGGGTAATTAGTGTGATAGGTATCATAACGGCGACCATAATGAATATCATTAAACTTTCTAACTTCTGCTTTAAATACTAAACGATTTTATTAATGAGTGTTCATTAATTTGTAGGTTAAAGTCAATTCAATATATATATATATATATATATATTTGTGTGGTTTAGGTTTTTTCTTTCAAAAAATATACATTATAAGTCCTAGTTAAACATTTAAACATACCTTAGTAAGACTCATAGTAAATAGAGTTTTCATGAATGTAATAAAGGTGTGGATTCCAACTAGCTCAACTGGTAAAAGCTCTGATGATTGAATAAGAGATCTGGGGTTCAATCTCCGCCTACACCAAAAACTGATTGGTGTCTTGGTCTGATGATAAGGAGCTATCATCAGAAGCGAACGCTATAGGTTGAAACTCTCTCTAAAAAAAATGAATGAAATAAAGGTTATGTTAAATGATGCTCTTAGAACAATTGTTAATAAACCATATTAGGAAAGTTTTAATATATTTTTTATGGAAAACATAAAAAATTGTCAACAAGATTAATTGTTTTATCATTTTTTCATAAAATGTTTTTAATAAATAGTTCCTAAACCAATGCCCTTAAGGCATTTTTTAACATTTTTCAAATGAAATACTATATGGACAATGTTTCTTTTCCCCTCTAGAAATAAGGATAAGGTTATGAATGCAGTTTCAAGTTTCAGCATCTTATTTTACCATTTATGAGTGAACAGTTAAGTCAATATTTTGCTGTTTAAAAATGATAGTTTTTCAAAGCTTTCTTCCAAATCCAATGGCACATATACTTACCCAAACAAATATATATATATATATATATATATATATGAGAAATGATTGCCTAGGTAATCATGGCATAAGGGAACGGTCTAAATTGTGAAACTTTTTGTTATTTTTCTATCCATAATCTTTTCCATAGTGGAGGTTTCAAGGCTCCAACCAAGAAAGAAGAGAGGACAACCTGCCACCCTAGTGGTGTAAGGAAGCTTCTTCCTTACCTTATTTTCCTTTGTTGTCTTTTATTCCTTTTTAATTTTCTATTTTGTATAATTCTTTTTTTCTTTTTCTTTTTTTGAGGTGTATGAGTTTATATTATATAATAGGGTGCACTTAGGCCTAAAATTTCTGAGTTTTAAAATAATAGGTACACAAGGATGAAAGGAATTCAAATCTTAGACATTTCCATTGAAAAGACCAGACTATGGCATTGAAGTTTTTAAACTCTCCTATATCATGTTTGGATCTTCCACTCATTTCTATATGATGGATAGATAAGCTAAGGGAAAAATTAACAAAAGGCTCTTTGCTATTTCTTATGAGGGATAGATAATCTAAGGGTACTAGTTTAGCAATTATTTTTAAAAACTTTTATAGGAAAAGGAAAAAATAAATAAATAATTTTTTGACTAATTTTTTTTTTTTCATTAAATTAGTATTAAAACTTTTTAAAATTGTACATTAATAAGTGCTCTAAAAGGACCCATTAATCAGACCCATAATCTAAAATGAGTGGGAAATGTGATGTGATGATTAACTCTTGGCATTCATTTCATACTTTTGTTTTTTTTTTATTCTCTTTTAGTTTTCAACTAAAATAGAAACAATAGGACAATCACAGCAATTGCAGGATTCTCGTATTGCAACAAAACCAAGTCGATTAATAACTTTTGGACCTTTCCACAAATACCTATCAATGACTCAAAAGTCAGTTTGACTAAACCGTTTTTAATTGATTAATTAATTTTGTTTTTGGAGAGTTTGACTAAACGGTTCAAGATAAATTCTTCAATCATGATTGTCTGATGGACCCGTGTTTAATGGTTCAAGCGAAAGTTTTAATATCTTAAAGACGAAGCAAAGGGGTTATTTATCATCTTTTGAGGTACGGATGGAGTTAAAGGTCAAGAGCTTTCGACCTCAATTCCATCACCCACATTTTCTAAAGAGGAGAATTTTGGATTTTGATTCCCCTTTCATACTCGTGGTGAAAAAAAAAAATTTCTTTTAAAAAAGAGGGAGCAAATATGTTGAGACTTGAGACAAGGTCGAAAAATTAGAGCTGGTTTGGATAGAGATTAAAAAAGCGTTTTGCGTTTTTTTTTTTTTTTTTTTTTTCTTTTCAACGTGCATGAACAGTAACCGGTACTGTTCATGCACGTTTTTTCACTGTAGCGGCACTGTGAGGGAGACAAAAACACTGTTTGGCACTGTATCAGCACTGTTCATGCACTGTTCATGGGACCCACAAGCACTTTATTTAGAAAAAAATATTAAAAATGGGTCCCACAATACTATTCACACATTTAAAAATTATTTTGCTACAGTGTTTTCAGTTTTCAGTTTTCAGTTTTCAGCAAAACGCTCTATCCAAACGGACCCTTAGTCTACCAGACAACAAAACCCAAAAACCACGTTAGTATAAGAATATGCATTTAATCCACCAATTTGACAAAGCAGATCTAACATAGTACAACCCGATGGCCTGGGTTAGTTTTTGTGAGTTGATGGGATGAGTTAAGCACTGTTATTAGTATTATTGTAAGTTAGATTCGGTTTGGGTTTAATTTGACAAAATTTTCGATTCGACTAACCCAACCCAACCTACGCTATTAATAGTTAATAAATGCATATATTATAGATTCATTAGTTTGATTCATTTTAGATTGTGGGACTTAATTTAAATTTTTTAGCTTGATCTATTCCGGTATATCGAAACTTTGTTTTAATGAAGTTGGAATATTAGTGTAATTTGTAGAATACTAAATTTAAGTTGAATGAAAAGTGAAAACCATTATATATATATATATATATATATATATATATATATATATGACCAAACTCAACCCAATCCCTACCATTTGGATTGGGTTGGATTTTAGAAATACCAATGGTGGGTTTGGAGTTGAAAAATATCTTTAACCAACCCATACACACCTAAGTTTAGTACAAGAATATATATATATATATATATATATATATATATATATTTAAAATAGTATCAATCATTGACATAATACAAAAATCATTGACTAATGTGCATTTGACTAACTTACTTGCTTAAAGGTAAGATAAAAAGTGACCCTATGTAAATAAGTTGGCTTATTTGTATGCGAATAATTAAACTTTTCCAAATAAATTGACTTATTTGCTTAAAATTAATCATTTCTCATCTTTAAACAAATAAACTAATAGCAAATAAGTTGATTAAAAACAAAATAATTAAATTTTACATATATTTTGTGTATTTTTCTTCATATGACTGAATGTAAATATTATGCATAATACAATACATTATTCATGTAACTCATCCTAGTTAATCTATTAAGGATCTATAATCGATCCCAAAATTTTGAGACTAAGACTTTGTTGGTGTTAGTGGTGTTGTTGTAATACAATACATCATACACAATACAACACTATAAATATACTAAAATAATTAGTATGTTTTTCTATTTGTAAAATCCTTTTTTAACAAAGTTTCAAAAAGATTAAAAATATTATTTTGACTAAACTTTGTATTGAAATTTTTTATAAAGAAATTATTAAAAAAAAAAAATTGACCATCTATTTGAAGTTATTTTAATCTCCCATCATTGATAATATCATCTTGATTATACATATGGTACTTCCATTAAGTAACTTATAGTAATTTTTTTTTCACTAATTAATATTGCGATATTATTACTATCGAATTAATTTTTTTTAAATGCCCAATAGATCTTCAGAAAATATCTAGCTAAATCACGCAAAACAAATTCTAAGTCCAAAGATTGTTTGAAAAAATAAAAGAATTATTAATATTATAAAGAAAAGAAATGCATGATTCTTTACTTACTTTTTGGCTGGTGTGCAATAAGTTACAATAAGCTTTTCTAGCTGTATAAAAATAAAAGGGAAAAGTAATCATTGGATTTTAGTCTTGGAACCTATCTGTTGGAAAACAAGAGTGGCATAAATAAGCTCATTCCATGCATCAGGGACCCCTGGAAGACACCAATGGCTGCAATCTTGCCTCCTTGTGGAAACTTTCTGCCCAGCAATCACCTTCTTGCCATAGACTGATGGGTGGCCATCCTTGCGAAAATTGGTCAACCTTGTCACATTTAATAGTCTCACTGGCACTTTCATCTTCTTTACCACCTCCTCCACTATCTTCATTTTCAAAGGATAGTTATTGAGAATGGCCCCACTCAAGACTGGTTCAGTCTCCCCATTACATGAGCCACCTGAGTCCCAGTCACCTCCTCTGTACATGAAGAATTTTTTAACTAATGATTAGCTTTTTCGCTAAAAACTAATGTATTGTCCAATCACCACCTCCTCAGGACGTCTCTGTTGGAAACGCCAAGACGTGCATCATGGCATCTCCAATTTGCCTAGTTACCACAACTATTCTGACGGAATTAATCAGTGGCCCTGGATGGAGCAACGGCCGAAATAAATTGGTATTCCTATTTTCTAAAGTAAAGTTGATTTTTTCATGTTCCTCAATTCCAGTTCAAGGTCTCATGAGTGCCTCATTTTTCATTTATTTATTTATTCTAGGAGTTCCAAAGACAACAGAAAAACCCAGTTGGAAGAAAGTAAATAAGAAAAATGTACCTGAAATGAGCCGAAGAGTATCCACGATAGAAGACCAACTGCTTCTTTGGATTCACATTTTTGTCTATCCAATTTGCCCAGGTCTTCAAAGCCCTTCTATAGGCCTCAACTGAATCAAACATTGGATAGATGTAATCACCTTCTTTATAGTAATTTTTCCTGCATCAACCAAACAAATTTCCTTTCTTTTTAATGAAAAACATACTAGAGGAAGACGCAAGTCTATACTGTTCAATTGGAATTTGTACGAATATGTGATTAAATGTCTCTATGGCTTAAGGACTTCTGTAATAAATTACATAAGGCCTTCATGTACAACCCTTTCTATATTTTGAAGTACACAATTGTAACTAAACAAATTATATTTCTATGCTACAACATCAAAAGTATGGCTTTTTTTTTTCCCCTCATTTTTCAGATATACTATAATCTAAACGTCTAAAAAGGAATTAAAATGGTTCAAAAAATCATGTTAAGACAAGAGGAAACCATTTTCTATGTGCAGATCATATGTAACAAAATATTGTAATAATAAATTAAAGCATATGCCACAGATGCCCTTTTACCAGAAATCAATGACAAAAACACATGTTATATCTGAAACACACATTTGCAAATTCCAAAAGATTAAACGTGGTTCAAAAATGAATGACTAAGAGAGCAAATGTCAATATACATATTTCAAACAATATAGATCGCAAAATATGTTAATTAAGATTGCAGCCATACCCTCGAGCAGTCTTTCCATGAGTCCACCAATGGCCAGTATTAAATACAAGAATGTCAGCACGCTTCCAACGTTTAGCTGTCTTGTCAATTTGATCTATTGAGAGAGTTGGATTTGAGTTCCCTTGCCCATTAATACGAACACCTTCCTTCACAAGGAAATGCGACCTCACAAATTCCACTGTACAGTTGTAGTCCTGTCAGAGTATTTTGATAAACTAGTAAATTACCTAATGGTGCCAGTTAATCAACAATAGTCCATACATCTAAATTGACTAAACAATGACCATTAAGCAATATTGATTCCTTTGAAAGTAACGCTTGGTTGTAAACATAAATTAATTCTAGCTAAGATAAAAAGCTCAAATGCTAATAAAACCAGGTCAACTAATCTGGTAAATGTTGCATTTCCTGGAAATAAGTCAATTAATATGTGGTCGAAGATCTTTTAGAACAAGAGTAAAACTATTAAGAGCATGCTCTAATTGGTTGATGCATGAACTCTCTCGTCAACCATTGCATCAGACCACATGGAAATTTGGTGAAAAAGACAGAGAAAAGCTGAGCAATGATATAATTTACACTTAGCCCACTTGTTCTATGGGTGAGTACAGTTTACCAACCCATGGTTTTAAAAGATGACACTTTACTCACTTATTAATGTCCACCCTGTCAGTATTGTCAAAATCTGCTATCAAAACCTGCATGGGCAGATAACATGCTTCGCAAAAAGGCAACAGTCCACCAACCTGTGATTTAGAAAAGTCATTCCTTATAAACCTGTGTTTTTTAAGATTATTGGTTCCATCCTTTAACATTGTAACTTAATGGATGCTGACAAAGTGAATCTCAAGTCAGTAAAGTGCCATTTTTCTAATCTATAAGTTGGAAAATGAAATTCAACTATACCACAAGTGGGTAGAGTGTAGTTTAGACAATATAAACTTTCAAATAAAGCCCTACAAGGCCTGCACTCTCTCTCTCTCTCTCTCAAACTTTTGTCTCTAACATATCTCTGATTTCTACACTGTTGCATTACTCATGGATTTATTCTCAACAGCACTAGAGCTTAGAGAGCTTTGGTGATCATAACATACACGATATGCTGGAATCTATGCTAGCTATGGATTTAACTTGGAAAACTCTCCCTCCATCACTTATATATAGGAGGAGATGTCCAAATCATGGGTGTTCATTCTCCTTTCCCTATTTGAACTAAGGTTCTTCCTTCATACATTTTCTTGTAAACGTTTCCTTCTAATAACCCATAAGCTTCTATATCTTTTCCCCCTCTGGTTACATTAGCAATTTTTCATTTATTGATCTGATAAGTTTCGAATTATTCCAATTTACATTGGGACATATAAATATAATGGAGGTTTCATTAGTTGAAATCGCTGAAATTTTGTACAGATTACTATTGAAGAGAAGTAATTCAGGGACATTATCCTGATAATATAGCTGATTTTAATGAAATGTTCGTAGTGGGTATGGCTCCGAATAAGGCTTTAAGACTCTGGCCCATCTTACTCTCTAATAGTTAGGACTTGAAAAACTGTTTTTGGAAAATGATGGATCTTGCTTTCGGAAGCAAGGAGAGAAATAAATTGACATTTTGAGAGAAGAAAGACATAGTAAGAGGAGGCCATTTATGGCACTTGAATTTTTTTTTTTTTCTTTTTGATAAGTACGCTCCAAGGGGAGAGGGCAGGGGGTGTTATTTATGGCACTTTAATTTATGTGAGTTTGTTCCTTTTGTTGTTTTCATTCAATATGTGCTTACACTTTAATGCCCTCAGTTTGCATAAATCTCTATTTGGTTCCTGATCCAAGGATTAAGAAAGTTGCATTCACGTTTAAGAGCGCTCTCAGTTGCAGAGATAAAGGAACGAACAAACGCAAAGACACGCACAGAGATATGCTTTTCTTTTTCTTTTTATTGGGAGGGGGAGAGCGAGGGAGGATTGGTAACTTTGTTATTATTATTATTATTTTTAAGAAAATAAGCTAAGAAATATGAACATACTTGAGAAGAAACACATCTATAATGAAAAATGCAAAATGTCTTTTTAACTCATAAAGAAGCAATATGAGAATGCAATAGGCTTTAGCTACCTCAAACTTGAAGACAAAGTAACCTCTTCCTTTCGATATTTTGTGGCCATGGACCTCATACATTCTGCTCTTATCAGGCAGCCCTTCTCGGAGGAGACACAGGATTGACTCAAATTGGTTCCGGTTCATGGAATCTCCAACCAGCATCAGCCTTTTGCCTCTCAGCCTCATCAAGAAGTCTGCTGCATTAAACCTACGAGTGAAAAATGAATGCAGAAAAGACATGTACCTCTAATTAATCTGACAAATTATCAAGAACAGGGAAACAATGAAAACTGCAGTAAACATATACTGACATATCATTTTCAGTGTCACTTCCAAGAGCTGAATGAAAAATGCCCCTCATTAAGAAGAGGCTGGAATTTTAATGTTAGGGAACAGGTTACAGAAGACCTAATCTAAGATCTATGGATGCGAACATCAGAAATTAGACGAAAAAGCTCAATGCACACACAAACTCTCGGATTTACGTGGTTCATCCAAAACAAGGTAATGTCCATGGGGTTGCTACAGTTTTATTATGAAGGCTACAACACAGTTACAGGGTTCATAGCTTATATACCACTCTATTTCTCATGCTACAAGCAAGTGGGAAATTACAATAAAGGGCCTGGGGCATCAAAAGTGTACTCAAATACTGGATATACCCTCAATACTTGTACAGCCCTCAAACCCCTGGCACAACCAACACAATAGTTCAGGCTCCATACACATCCCATCACTTAAGACCAGCAGTTTAGTTTATAATGCCAATCTAGATCATATTCTCACAATGCACAATAGCAGGCTGAAAGAAAAGAAATTACTTATCCTAAAACAACAATATGTTAGAATTCTATTCTCTCCAGCAGCAGTCAAATGGAGCATAAGTTCTTTCATATGATCTAATTCACTATTTGCCTCAAAGCTTGTTATTAAAAAGTCAATGTCAGCTGCATATGGACAAAAAGAATCTTGAGACTTGACATGCTGATATATAACATTTGGATTAGAATATAGTCAATCACATATCAGAACCATAGGTATTTGGACCAGAAATGATCACCCCGTTAGTTCTTGTTTGTGCAGCATTTATTTCAATGCTTTATAATAATTCCACTTTCTAGAACTGCTTCAATTAGCTTATTTTGATGGAAAATGTTTGAAATTCATGTCTACGTAGATAAATTAGGAAATAAATTTGTCAAGGCATGATAAGTATTTTTACACTTCAGTTGCTTCTAGGTAGTTATCTCTTTCCCAATCAGTATCCATCCATGATTCCATTAAAGAATTACAATGACAAACATAATTAAAGACAAGGTATTGCAACCTTCTGCTACATTACCCTTCAGGTGATGGTAAATATAATAAAAGCAAAACAGAAAAAATCTTCTGAAAACCTCCTTGACAGTGCAGACTGCTATGAGAGACATTGTACATAGGTCCATAGTAAGCATGTCATAAAAGAGACTAATGGGGACATTTGCGGACAACACATTATATTTCAAGTGAACACAAGTAGCTATAAGAGTTCCCTAATGAGACAGCTAGCTCTCTGTGGTATGACAGTTGAAAAGGCTTTTACCCCTCAGCCGTCTTTGAAAGAAACCTTCACCATGTTTTTGGTTTTCAATTTTCGGAAATGCACAAGAGTCTGTTATTATTTTATTTGCACTTCCTATTTATGGACACTAACTGGGTGGGGATTACTGTTCTTGTTGTTTACACGATTTTTTCCTAGAAACATAAAGAAGATGTCAACTAATGAAGAACCACATGAGCATCAAGACAAAACCATGACAAGAAATTTATAACAAAGAGTAAAAATATATGAATAAATAACTCTTAACTTTTCTCAACAATCAAATAGGAACAGTTAACCAAGTTACAAGACATTCTTCAAGACCCAAGAATCAGCAAAGCAATCACTTCATAGAACATTGAGAAAATAGGTTTCTTCCAAGAGTAAATGTGTTTTTTCCCCTCCCCACCAGTATCATCCAAAAACAATGAACAAAAACTTTATTGATTGGAAACAAATAAATTACCTGACTATGTCACTTTGATGCTAAGCAAAAGTCAAATTGATGAGAAATATTTTATGGAAATGTTTATTTTTATAATGATTCATATCCTTTCCAGAAAAGACATTATCTAAATACACGTGCGAAATTATTGATATCTTTTTGCAGTTCATATACAAGCATCAAGTAGTCTAAAGGAAATTTCCTTCAACCTATGCATCAATAACATGCCACTAAACTTGCCAAGCCAAGCCACACTAGAAAACCAGATTATCTTTATAGAGATTTTAAGCATTTTGAAATTTTTGTGCACAAGCACAAGATGATTTTCCTTTGATACAATGTAAATTTTTATGAAGCATATAAAGCATTGCGATATTCAATTACGTGAAATATCAAATTAGTCTCAAAGGCCTAATGAATGTAATATGACGAAAAACTACAACTTGCATTGTCTTTAAACCAAATGTATGTCTAAAATTAGAAATTCTGATGTAAAATTTAAGCATGTTACCAAAAAATGAAAGACCAATGTAACCAGCTTTGTCGTATCTTTAACATCAATAAGTGTAAATGGTAATTGTTCAAGAAACATTTGCCACCAATAGAGATAAAAGTTAAAACTGGTTGTAACAAAACCATAACACAAACAACAGTGAAATAAGAAAGTGGCACGGATACCTGGGAAGATCACAGCTTTCAGGTTTCCACCGCCAGTTGAGATAGTTGGAGTCACCCCTACCATTGTTTTGGCAATCATAACCTTCATCAACATAAGGACAAGAACCCTGTTTGTAAATTGGGTACCCTTCATCTTTCACCCAAGTACCCATATACAAGTCACACTCTAACGCTTTCTCTCCCTCCCAGGATGAATCACTGCCATCACCATCCAGTTTGCCAAAAGATTGGTTTTTGTCATCTGGGTCTTCCCCATTTTTAACGGAGAGCTGGCCATTGATGCTCTTTGGAGAAGAGCTGTTGTTGTTTTGAGAAATGAGCGTGTGAGTTGGTGCAGAGGCTAAGGATGAATCACTGCCATTACCATCCATTTCGCCAAAAGATTGGTTTTTGTCATCTTGGTCTTCCCCATTTTCAACAGAGAGCTCGCCATTGATGGTCTTAGGTGCAGAGCTGTTGTTTTGAGAAATGGGTATGGGAATTGGTGGAGCAGAGGCTAAGGAAATGTGGGAATTGGCTGGTGAAGAAGGAGAAGAGAGAGGAGGGGGTTGAGAAAAGGGATCTGTATAGAGAGAGAAAGAGGGCTCGAGAGCTCGTTTGCTGAAGATGAAAATGGTGAAGAGGAAGAAAGTGAGGAAGAAGATGGGAGTTATGCAGTGAAGACAGTGGCGGCGCCACGTTATACCCAGGGTGTTCCCAGGAACACCCTGAAAAAAAAAATTTATATATAATAATTTTTTTTTTTTTTTTTTTACCCTTAAAAAAAAATATAGGAACACCCTCAGTTAGAATGAGGAACACTCTGAAATTAAAAAAAAAATATATTTGTTCTACTTTCAAGCAAAAAAAAAAAAAAAAAAAAGCCTAAAAATAAAATTTCAACTAAAATCTGAAAAAAAAAAAAAAAAATGTAACCGAGCAAAACGGACGGCAACTGCCTGGCAAGCCCAAAATCAAGCCCACGGCAAGCCCACGACAAGCCCATAAGATTACATCCACGGTTTCTCAAAGAAGAAAAAAAAAAAAAAAAAAAAAAAAAAGCAAACCCCAGAAACCTCAAATCAGTAGTTCAATAACCTCATAAATCACTAAAGTTTTTCTCAAAAAAAAAAGAAAAGAGAAAGCACTAAAGCTAAAGCCAAAGCAAACCTAAAGCTAAAGCCAAAGCAAACCAGTCCGCGCCGTCGCCATCGCTCCAGGCTCCAGCCACATCGCGCCGTCGCCGTCGCCGTCGCCATCGCTCCAGGCTCCAGCCTCATCGCGCCGTCGCCGTCGCCATCGCTCCAGCCTCATTGCGCCGTCGCCGTCTCAATCGCTCCAGCCTCATCGCGCCGTCGCCGCCTCATCGCGCCATTGCTCCGATCCAGTGATCCAGATCCAACAGCCACAGCCCACAGGTATTATTTCTCCCTCTTTCTCTCTTTGACTCTCTGTGTCTCTCTCGAATTCTCTGACTCTCTGACTCTCTGTCTCTCTCTCTCTCTCTCAATTCTCAAATATGAAATAATGAATATGAATTAACTTAAGAGTCTCGGCCCCTCTCTTTATTAACTTTACCGTTTGATCTTTATTTGTGATTGTGATTGGCTGAAGCACCTTTTAAAAAAAAAATCTCTTTATTAAAATTACTGTTTGATCTTTATTTGTGATTGTGATTGGCTGAAGCACCTTAAAAAAAAAAAAAAAAAAAAGTGATTGGCTGTGGCTGAAGCACTCAGTAGTGGAGCTCTCATTTTCATAATTTTTCAATTTTTTCTACTTCTTGAATTTCGCATTTTTGGCTTTATCTTCGTTCCTGTCTGTTGGTGTTGGACTGTTAGGTGACCAATTGGTGTGTGAATGTGTGTCACTGTGTTGTGTTAGTGTTGGACTGATTGGTGACCGGTGAGATATTAATTACCTTTTAGTATAATAATATTGTGATTGGTAAAATTGTGATTGTGAAATTTTCTGATTGGCAGGCTTGTATAATGTGCATATTAGCACATAAAATGTGTAATGTGCACGTGATTACTCTTTTAGTGTGCAACTAATAAACAATAATTTAATTAATTAATAATTATTTGAAAAAAACAATTAATAAACAATAATTAATAATTTAATTAACTAATACATTATAAAAGTCTAAACAAATTAAATTATGTTAGACAACGCGTAGAAGGCAAATGTAAATTTTATGTATTTACGTGTTTTTTGATTGTTGTTATCAATATATAAAATTTTCTTTTTATTAGATCGTGTAATTTATACTTGTTGAGGAACACCCTGAAAAAAATTCCTGGAGCCGCCACTGAGTGAAGAAGATTCTTGTTCCGAGGAGGAGGAAGAGTTGCAGTTGCCATCTGATGATGACAATACCACCATGTTCTGTTAATCAATAAAAACCGTATTCCTAGCAAGCATGATCTTTAGTTTAATTCAAAGGAAAAAAAAAAGCAAGAATGATCTTTGGCGGCCATCTCAATTCTCAATTCAATTCTTCTGTGGGACCATTTGCCAAACCATGGAATTTACTAGGACCCTAATTCTGTTTGCCTTTACCGTCGTCAAAATAATAATTAAAATCAAAGCAGATTATATTTTATTAATATAGTGATAATACTTTTCTTTATGCGAAATTAATATAGTATTTTTTTTTTTTTTTTTTGTGAGAAGGAATATTTAGTAATCCTTGGTTACAAAGATTCAGATAATGATATTTGTTTGTATCTAATCAAACATAGAGAACTCCCATTGTGTTGGATGGAGTTGAAGGACATGTTGTCAATTCAATTGAATGTCCCTAACATTTAGAGTTATCATATTATTAGTGAAATTTAGAAATATTTTATGAGAGATAAGACAGAGGAACCATTTCCATCCATATTTCTTCATCCTATATCTGGCATATGATTGCTTTTGTTAACAAGTAACATGGGTTAAATGATGTTAAGTTCAATTTAATATTGCATTAAATGATTTTTTTATGGATGTAGTAAAAATATGAGTAATGTTATAGACACAGACTATTTTATAATACTTTTACAAAATGTTGATGTGGTCAATTTTTTATAAGTTTCCATCTAAGTCATCATTAATATCACTTTTTTTATTTACTAATAATTATTCACCTCATCAACAGTTTGTAAAAAAATTTGTAAAATAGTTTGTATATCTGACATTATTCATAAAAATAGTCCGTGTATAATTTTGTTTTATGGGTCATGTTAATAGGGCCCTTATGTCTTCTTCTTTTTTTTTTTTTTTTTTTTTGGAGGCTTATGGCAATTGCTAATAAACTATTTTAAAATTTTAAGCAACTCATCAACAAGATCCAATAATATATGTGGATGGTCATCAACTAGAATATCCTGGTCTTTCTCTAGGAATAAAAAAAGAAAGAGAGTTTAGGGAAAGCCTTGTCTCTCATTGAAATTATATGATTAAGGGTCATCCAATTATTTTTATTATATTTGTGTACTAAGTACTAACAATTCAAATGACGGCTTACTTATATTTTAATCACACCTTCAATCAAAACATTTAAGACCACATATATTTTAATCATACTTACTATTAATATACGTCTTAATTATTATTGAATTACGTAAAATAAGTTGAAGCAGAGAAAACATTCTCCAATTGAGTGAATCCAATTTTGTCTTTATTAATGGATATATATGTAGGGAACGTGACGCTTTTCCATTGATCAAGATTTGGTAAACACCTAGACACAGGAGTTTTAAAATAAAAGTTGGTAGTATTGATGATAATAAAAATAAAAGTTGGTGAACACATGGTGCCTTTTTATTGGAGGATATGGGCCCATATTGTCATTCAAAGTAACATGAATTGGACCACTTTATGGAATTATAAATTTCAAACGAATCAAACCTCATAGACGGTCAGACCTTGCTAAACTTTTGAACCCATTTCTTTACGATGAACTTTCTCTCAACCAAATGTCAACAAAATTATTCAATACTTTGAAAACAACAAGTATTCAGTGAATTCTATCATGAATTATCTTATTTGTAATTCCACTAATATGCGAGAAAAGTAAACATTTTTTTTTGGTTAAATAAAGTAAACATTATTCTTAGAATATTAAATAATTATTTTCTAATAATATATGTTCAGTTTCATGGTTGGGCAATTATGAAACATTTATAATTTTTATATAAACATTTTCTTGCATACTGTTTTACCGAACAAATTGCAATTAATGAATGAAAAATGATCATGTTTGGACACATCACAATTTATCACCCTAATAAATTTATATATATATATATATATATATATATAAAAAGCAAGACTTAAAGACAGTACTCAGGTATTGTTCCTTAGATTCTTCTCTTAAAATTTTATCATGTGACTTTTTTCTCATATATGGAAATTTATTTTTTAAGTTAAATAGTTACATAGCAAAATCTTAAGAGAGAAACTTAAGGAACATCATCTAAAATACTGTACATAAATTTTGTTTATATATATGTGTGTGTGTGTGTACATAGACGGATCCAAGATTTCAAGTTAGAGGAAGCTGAAGTATAAGTAAGTAAATAAATACTTAGGCATTCAAATAGGCATCAATATAAACAACTCATTAAGCTATTTTATTTATTTTACCACCTCACTTTACAATACCCCCAGCATTAAACGTTATATTTTTTTACCACTTCATTTAAAATAATATAAACAACTCATTATAATAATAAAGGAAAAAAGAGAATTTGAGTTTTTTAATTGAAAAAAGAAAGATAATCTTACAAAAATGAAAAATATAGTAAGTAAAAGATAATAATATTTGGGTCAGGGCTCGAGCCCTTTGGGCCCCTTTGGATCCGTACCTATATATATTGGTAATTATATATATATATATATATATAATTACCAATATATACAGATCCAAGGGAGGGCCTAATCCAAATATTATTATTCACTTAACCAAACCATAAACCCAAGCAATTCCTCAACCAAAACCACATCCCAAAATCCAAATAACTCCAAATTTGTCCATTAAAAAGCCATAAAGCTTCCAAAAGCTTTATAACCAAAAGCTTCCACATTAACCTATGGCCTGTTTGGATGGAGGGGGGATGGAGGGAGAGTAGAGGGGAGTAGAGTAATGTTAGCCAAAAGAAGTTAATTTTGTGCTAAATCTACTCTACTCTCCCTCCCTCCCCCTCAATCCAAATGGACCACTAGTCACAAACCCAAATCATGCACGATTCTATGTTCTAGAGAGAGATGACTATATCTATGCACTATAGCTAGCAGTTGTTTTGGCTAATTGCAAGATAGCCTAATGTTGGTTCCCTTTTTTTCTGGGATAGCTAGCCCAACTTAGCTGAATTAATCAAATGGATAGTCTATTACTAACACTCTTATTTCAATTCCATCTCACTTAAGAAAAACTCCATGACAGTAATTCATAGTACATTTACTCATTGAAATTTTAATCAAATTCATTTATATCTCTTCTATATATATTAAGAAGATTCAGAAAGTTAGTTATAATTTCAAAAAATGTCAAAAATACCCTTAATCAATTAGATAATCCTTATTCTTAAAAAATAAAAAAATAGGATTAAAATTGTAATTCAACAAAATTCAAAATTAAAAAAAAAAATTACCAGAAAAACTTTTTTCAAAAAAATTAGCACACTCTCTATTTAAATATATCTCATGTACATTTGATATATTTTTACCTAAAAACTAGCATGCACTAAACCCAGTAATGTACTCCATTTCAAATCCTAAATTTTAGTTTCTAAAAAATTTCTTCATGTGTAACCTCACTAATAATAGATAAATTCAAATTGAAAAATTACATTAAACTCAAAATAAAAAAAAGTGTCTCATCGCATGTACGGAGCACGTGTGATAAGGCTAGTTTATTTTATTGTTTGGTTAAGTGAGAAACCATAAAGCACACAACCAATAACAATAAAAGGGGCATGCCCCAAATACTACATGGATTCGTCTTGTATTCAATTATTGTGTGAACTGGTTATGGATTAATGGGGGTCTTAGTCAAATTTTCGCTAATCCTACTTGTATTTTGCCTAAACACGCTTAGTTACATGACATGTAACTACTTAGAGCAACCATATCAGTCCGTTTATTTTACACATCCATTTTTATACTAAAAATCTACTTTTTCTATTTTACACGTCCATTTTTACAAGACACCCACATCAATTCATCAATTCTAACACCTCTTTTAATTAAATAATCAATTTTCTCAATTTTTTTATTATTTCTCTTAACTAAACTATACATACGCGTGCGCTCTCTCTGTCTCTCTCTCTCTCTCTCTCTCTCTCTCTCTCTCTCTCTCTCTTTACCCATTTTTTCTGATTTTACTCACTCACTCTCTCTCTCTCTCTCTACCCATTTTCCAGATCACCCATTTTCCAGATCAACTCTCTCGACAGCTCCGATCCACACTCCAATCCACAACACCGATCCAGTTCCGATCACAACTCCAATCCACAACACCGATCCCAGTTCCGATCCACAGCCCCGATCCACAACACCGATCCACACTCCGATCCACAGCACTGATCCCAGCTTCGATTCACAGCTCCAAACCACAAACTCCCATCCACAGCTCCGAGCCACGAGCTCCGATCCACAATCCATGAGCTCCGAGCCGTGAGCTCTGATTCGAGCTTCGATCCACAGGGAAGACCCACGAGCTCCGATCCAGTCAAGCATCGATTAAACACCGATTTGTCTCTGTGTGTTTTTTTTTTTTTTTTTAGCAAATGTATCTCTGTTGATTTGTCTATGTGGATGTATTTGTGTGTGGGTATGTTTGTGTGCATCTGAAGAAAAAGAAGAAAATAAGGAGAGGAGAAGTTATCTGGGTTTGTTAAGCATGAAGAAGAGAGAGAAAAAAGGAGCGAACAAAAATTAATATATTAATGGATAAACAAGCTACAGTAACCGTGTAAATATACACGGTTACTATAGCTCATGGATGGATTTGCACAATTTTGCACATTTTTACACCCACTGATATGGGTATTTTTTTGCTCAAAATGTGTAAAATTTGTAGTTTTTTCTATTTTAGAAGATTTTAAAGGAATTGATATGGTTACTCTTAGATTTTTAAAAGCAATCAACCGGGTTGGGTTTTCATCATGAAAACTCGATATCTATCAAATCTTGGCAAGTCTTGCTTAGTGAAACTCATTGGTGACTACAAGTGAATTCAAAGCTCACCAATTTAGCTAAATTATCCAAATAGATAATCTATTACGAATGCTCTTAGTTCAATTCTATATCGCCTCAGAAAAACTCAATTGCAATAATTCATAGTACATTAATTCATTGAACTGCGATCATTATTTTATTTTATTGTTTTGGTAAGTGAGAAACCATATAAAGCAAACGACCAATAATAAACAATAAAAGGGTACGAGCCAAATTCAAACATTTTTACAAATATTTTTATAAATTGCCACTATGGCTAATTTCTTACTAGTTTTAATCTATGCCCACTACTGATATTATTTTTTATTTATCAATAATCACTTACCACATCAGCATTTTATAAATTTTTTTATAAAAAGAGTTTATATCTGTAGCATTTTCTTATTCAACTTAGATCTATCTTATATCCTTTTATTGTGTGTATTGGTTACTGCTAAATGGGGACTTAGTCAGATTTTCATTTATTTTGTTGCTATGTTTTTTACTAAGCACGCTTAATTGATGGATTTTGATTGGATGTGATGCATTTTTTAAAAAAATATATTAAAAGACAACACGGTATGCAATGCATTAAGGGAAATTCTTAGCTAGTCTGGGGCTACAAGGTTATCTTGCTGACCTTGTAGTCCGGGCCAATTAAAACGAGACATCTAAGAGAAAGTGCTGATATCATTTAATAGGAAACCAAGTCAACAATAGAGTTAATGGCGTTTAGTGTGTTGCTATTCCGTTAGGTTCGAATTTAAATCTCAGCCCTTCAATTAATCCAACGATAGAGAAACTTCATTAATCTGCGTGAAATGAGAAAACCCCTATTCTCTAATCTGCCTCTCTTTTCTTCTCAATTATTTCAAAAACTCTCACTTTCTCATTTTCTCTCTCTCCTCTGCTCTCTCTCAACCTAGCCAGGGCTACTGCCACAATCACCTTTACGTGAAGCCACGTTGTCACACGACCCACCTCTCACAACAATTAGTGTCGTGGCATCTTTCCCCAATGATTCCTTTTACTCTTCTCTCAACCCCAACTACAATGTCGCCGACGCCACTGCCTAGTAAGTTTTCTATTTCTCTCTGTCATTTTTTTTAATTGATTTATTTTAATGAGCTCTGTTTGGTTGCTGGGAAAATAGAAGGAACATAGGATATGTTTTGTGGGATTCGTGGATTGTGTTGATCTAGTCTCTTTCAGAAGCTGTGGCATTTGTGGGTTTTTCAAATTGTTTGGGTTTGTGGTTTGCTTGGCCTTTATTTTTGAGTTGTACTCTGTAGCCTATAATAGTACAGTCATGTTTAATTTTGAGCTCTTATAATGATGTTTCACTTTTGATATGATTACCGTAAATATTATATAATGGAAAATGGAAAAATCTATATGAGTTGCATGAGTTAAGGAAAAAGACACGAAATTACAACATATAATAAAAGGAGGAGTGATTTTTTTTAAGAACCTATTACGATTGGGAACTTTGCATTGTCTCTTTATTAAAAAGTCATAGTTGTGCACCATCTGAAAACTTAGTGCATTGTCTACAGAATAATTAGCTCTACTTGTGCCAAATAATCGTTGAAAGAAAATAAAGTTTTTTTTTCTTTCATCAGTATCTCACTTTTCAATAAGTAATCATTAGGTGTACTATTATATTACTATATTTCATCTTCAAGTAATTTTTTAGTTTTTGTGTTGAGGATTTTTTTTTTTTTTTTGGAGTGTAGGCCATAGGGTGTGGTTTGGGTAGTCTTCTACAACAATGCAAATGTTGCACATTTTCAAATGGGCTTTTGATTTTGCCAAGGATATGCTCATAGATAAGGCTGTTTCTTCTATTATTCCCCATCAAGTACCTGATATTAAGACATTTGTGAAATTCCCACTTGTTGGCAAACTCCATACTTTTCTTTCAAATACTTGAATTAATCATGTTGATATTGCTTCTTCATATGTTATAACTAGAGAAAGGCATTATCTTAGTTGCTTCTAGTGCCACTGCAAATTTGAGCATAACTTAATAGTATTCTTAAAGCATTTGGTTGGTTTGAATTGCAACTATAGATAATGGGAGTGCATCCATTCAAGTATACAACTAGGCTTTTAATTTGGCTTCTGCTCTAGTTCAAGTAAAATGATAAATAAATTATTGAATTATGGTAGATATATAGGCAGTGAGATAGCAGTATAGGTGCTTAAAAAACATCACCCCGCCTTTTATTATATGTTGTAATTTCATGTCTTTTTCCTTAACTCATGCTAGTCATATGGTTTTTTCCATTTTCCATTATATAATATATATGATAATCATTTCATTCAAAATTGAAACATCTTTCCAAGAGCTCAAAATTAAACATGACTGTACTGTTATAGGCTACAAAGTACATCTCAAGAATAAAAGCCAAGCAGACCACAGACCCAAACAATCTGAAAAACCCACAAATGCCACAGCTTCTGAAAGAAACCAGATCAACACAATCCACGAATCCCACAAAATAGATCTTACGTTCCTTCTTTTTTCCCAGCAACCAAACAGAGCCCATTAAAATAAATCAATTAAAAAAAATGACAAAGAGAAATAGAAAACTTACTGGGCAGTGGCATCGGCGACAGTGCTGTTGGGGTTGAAAGTAGAGTAAAAGGAATTATTGGGGAAAAAGGCCACAACAATAGCTAGTACGAGAGGTGGTCGCGCGACAACGCCGCTTCACGTAAAGGTGATTGTGGCAGCAACCCCAGCTAGGTTGAGAGAGAGCAAAGGAGAGAGAGAAAAAGAGAAAGTGAGAGTTTTGAAATAATTGAGAAAAAAAGAGGCAAGTTAGAGAATATGGATTTTCTCATTTCACGCTGATTAATGAAGTTTCTCCACCGTTGGATTAATTGAAAGGCTGAGATTTGAATTTGAACCTAATGGAATATCAACACACTAAATGTCATTAACTCTATTGCTGACTTGGTTTCTAGTTAAAATATATCAGCACTTTCTCTTAGGTGTCTCGTTTTAATTGGTCCGGACTACAAGGTCAGCATGATGACCTTGTAGTCCTGGACTAGCTAAGAATTTCCCATGCATTAAAACTCATATAAATGTATAATTATATCCTAATTGGCTTTATCCTTTCACTTCAATCTTTTATTATTATTTTTACTAGGAGGAAAACTTTATTGCAGCAACAACAAAAAGTCCTTTACGAGAACTGAAGCTTTTATATTCAAGTGATAGTCTAGAAGTAATTCTTTGTAATGGTATATTTGTAATGTCTCATGTATAGAAAAAGGTTTCTCACCAAACTAAAATGCCTTCTATATCTTTTTATTAGATATGAATTTTGAAAATCTAATTGTTTAATTGTATGTTCTTATCATATGCTTCATGCTTGCAAAATTTCAAAAAGATCAAAAATCAATAATTATGTCATCAGTGACATGTTTAAATTTCAAGTTTTGTGGTAAAAAATTATTTACAAAAAAAAAGTTTATTGATCAAAAAGTAAATATCATCCGATTTGAACAAAATTTGACTTGCATGTTAAGAACATAAATAAAATGTAATTTAACAGTTAAATTTTCAACATTCATATTCAATAAATATATATATATAAGACAAGTTTAGAGGGTCTCTTTCCAAACTAATTTGGAGAGAAACCTTGCCCCCATATATATATATGAAAAAACCTATTTATGAAAGGCTTCCGAAATAATTTTTTTTTCCTATAAAAAAAGACATTTTTTGGGTTAAAAAAGGTGTTCATATTTTGTTGAGCACCTAATCATTTGGAAATAAATAAATAAGATTTGACAATCTATCTGACCATCCCATATTCCCATTCAACTTCTTATTTAGGCCATTTGATATTGGCATATGCCTGTAGTTTGTAAGAGCATTAGCATTCATGTGCTGGAAAAAAAAATGGCTATTTTAGCATACCAAAAATCTTTTTTTTATTACACCACTACCACCCACAAAACAACTATCCATAATCCCAGCAAACCACCCATAAACCTAGTAAAACAATCATCCACCATCTTCACTGCCCGCAACTCAAAATCGCCAATTCACAAACTACCCACGACCCACAATGTTGATCTACCATCGTCGTCAGTAGCACTGATTGAGAGAGAGAGGGAGAGAAGAGAGAGGTCTGAGCAAAAGTAGAGATATTTGGGAAGAGAGAGAAAAATGAATTAAAAAAAAAAAAGAACATTGCTACAATGATTTGCTACTAGTAGTATATTCCTATAGCAATGTTCAAAACTATTTGACAATTTTTTTTTCAAGTAGCAAATCAAATAGAGGGTTTTTTTTTTTCCCTATCTTTGATGTGCTAAAATAGCAATTTGGGTGTTTTAGCATACAATGCTAGTGCTAACTTATTGAATAAACAACATTTATGATGTGTCATAATTGCATAATGCCATAATGAATGCTTGCCTGGCATAAAATACTACATTTGTATCATACCATAAAAAATGGGATATGTTTTTTCTCCTACAAGTAGAGCATGAGAAGTTAGTTTAAGGAAAATGTTAACAAATGCTCTAGAGGCATTGGTTTAGGAATTATTTTTAAAATCATTTTTTTTGGGAAAATGATAAAACAATTAATTTTGTTGATAGATTTTTATATTTCTCTTGAAAATAGTGTCAAAACTTTCCTAATATGGTTTACTAATGATTACCTTAAAGATGACGATTAACATGACCCTTAGTTAGGGGTGACAATTCATGTTCGCGGGTCAAATTCGTGTTGTGTTGAGTCATGAGTATTTGGCTATATGGGTTGACCCGAGCCCGAACTCAACCTGTTTAGAAAACGTGTCGGGAATTCTCAACACTAACACGACTTATTTATTAAACATGTTAACCTGACACGACACGTTTAACCTGTTTAATTAACATGTCATGTAAAGGTTAATACAAATAACCTGTTTGATTAATAAATCATACCTAACCTGAATAACATGTTATCAATTCCTATATATCTAAAATTAAAATACAATTACAACTATAAATATAGTAATAAACACATAATTACAACGACAAAAAATCAAGCAATAATAACAAAAGCTAATACCTTTATAAGCTAAATGGGTTAGACGTGTTCGCATGTTGAACACAAACACGACCTGCTTATTAAACGTATCAGTCATGTCAACTCAAATATGACTAAAATTTGTTTAACTCTAACTCATGATCTGTTTATAAACAGATTAATCATGTCGGGTTCACAAGTTGTATCAAATTTTGCCACCCCCATCCTTAGCGAGCATTTGGATCCCCATATCCACGGCCACGTTTTGTGTTTTCATATTTTTTTTTTTTTTTTAACTAGCGCTTGTATCAAATTTTGCCACCCCCACCCTTAGTGAGTGTTTGGATCCCCACGTCCATGGCCACGTTTTGCGTTTTCAATTTTTTTTTTTTTTTAACCAGCGCCTATTGCACTATTCATGGGACATAAACAGTGCAAATAGGCAAATGAACAGTGTTTTTGGTGTGAACAATAATTTAGAAATTATTTTCTTTATTATTTTTAGTTTTCAGCAAAATAAGTCATATCTAAACGCAATCTTAGTTTAAAGTCACTCACAAAAAAATCTGAAGGGACAATTATTAAGTAATAAAAAAATTATAAATATGATGGAAAAGGAATACCTAACCTACAGGTTTAACGGGAAAGGCCGGCTTTCATGAAGTCACAGGCCCCCCTAGTGCAGGTGTTTCGTTGTCATTCCGGCAAGGGCACAGATTGTTTCTGTCCCAACCCAATTGTATAGTATATATTTTTACAACCAATCCATCATTCATTCAATCAAAAACCTCAGCTCAAACGTGGTTTACAAGCAAATGTAACCATTGGCATTGTCTGGTCAAAACCACCCCATTAATGATTCACCAAAAAAGTTCCTAGCATTTCCTATTTGAGTGCCAGCTTTTTATACATGGCGTCATGGCCTGTCTTAAGAGCACGTGGAGAGGCTCCTCTCGATGAAGGTCTCTCATAAAAGCTCTGGTAGGTTTTAGAGGGGATTGGGAAGAGAATTGGAGTAGTAGCTAGTTTTAGGAGTGTGGGCAGAGCTATGGGACAGAATGTTGTGTTTTGGGCCTTTCGGGTCTTCCCCAAGTTTCAAATTCTGTTTTCGTTTAATTTTGTTATCAAAGTGTCCAATAATATTGTGAGAGCAATTAATATGGTTTGGTGAAGTTTCTGATCAGAAAGATGTTGATGTTTCAAAGTATTTTTACCGTATATATCCGAGGTACTACCATAGTTAATGTCACTAATACCTCTCTCTCTCTCAGCCATTCCTTTTCTTTATCTCTAATATAATTCCCCCATTCCTTTTGCTCTCTCTCTCCCTATATCACAAGTCGCTTTTCAAGTATTCAATCTTCTTGTCCTGTGTTGTGGGTCTCTTGTATATCTGTCTTTGTGTTCTTTTTTTGGGTTGTGTCTGTAATTCCAAAATTTTATCCCATTAGTCAAGCATTGTTTGCAATGAGATTAGCTGAGTTCGTTGTTCTGCTATGTCTTTTGTCATTGTCTTTTGTGGGCTCTGATGCAGTGGTAAGGATGACAATGCTCTCTGCCACCTATGGTGCAAAGGAGAGGAAGAGCTCAAATGAGACATTAGAAGCAGTCAACAGGTGCAACTCCAAGAGACTCCATTTTCGCTCAGAGAAACTTTCTAACTCTGAGAAGTATAATCATATTAACACTACAGAAGACAACAAAAGAGTGGTGCCCACTGGTCCAAATCCCCTACACAACAGGAAGAAGTACTGAAGAGCCTACTAAGCCAGAGCTTGAAGTTTTCTAGAAAATGATGCAGCGTTTCTCAATGTAACGTTACTGAGAAGAAAGTAAAGATTTTCATTTTTCTTCTTTTATAATACACCTTTTTGATGTTTTGGTCTTTTTCCTTTCTGTTCCTAGCCATTTGATTATGTAAGGGGTTCTGAATTTCTATTCTCATTTCCTGTACTATTATGACGGAAAATGAAAGAAAGTTGAAAAGAAAAAAAAATGCATAACTATAAAAAATGCTAGACCATAAATATATGGTACAAAAAATAAACTAAATAGTAGTTAAAATAAATTAAATAATAAAAAATTTAATTTTTAAATAATAAAAAAAAAAACTAGTTTTTTTAAGCCAATGTTAAACATAAGATCACCTCCTATTGTCTTTATATATATAATAATTGGTTTAGAGATCCCTTCGAAGTTTTTATATCAATTCCTTATCAACTTTATATATCGTAGGTCCTATCAAAGAAAAACTTTATATATCGTAGGTGTCAAAATATCGGATTATACTAGCCACCGTAGCGTGTTAGATTAAAACTATATTAAAATACCATTCATCAAAGAAAAAAAAAAGACTATATTAAAATACTGGATTGTCCGCTTCATATGATAGCTCGATTACGTGGGGGGAATAAATTAATAAGTGTGATGTATGGGAGCGTATAGACTTGTATAGTGTTTACTAGGTGGGTTGTACAACTGAATATAAGTACCCTTAATTATAATTGACTAGTTTTTTGGGTATATAGTGTAAACGTGTCTAATGTTTCCATTGATCATGATAAATGGTATTAGAACCAACTTAATAACCCATGCAATTTAGAAGAACTAAAATGAGGGAGATTGTGATACTCGAATTATATAGATTGGATTGGATTGAATAAGTATGTGTTGTGCGTGCATGTGCTATAAGTCCTACATGGGACATTTACAATTTACTAAATCAAACTTGGTTATATAAATAAATACAAGATGACCAAATATAATTTGACTATATATGTTGTGGTTTTATTACGTGACTTTGTATAGTTTCACTATAAGTATTTGTTTGAGTACAGTTGAAACATAGTATATCAAGGCAAATGAACAGTGTTGTGTGAATAGTAATCGAAATTTTTTTTTTTCAGTTTTTAACAAAATAAGTAATATCCAAACGCACCCTAAATTTATTGTGTCTATGTATATTTATGAAGTGAGGAATTATTGTTTTGTATTTATAAACATACAAATCATTATTTTTTATTATATATTATCATTTTTTTTTTTGAAGAAAAGTTTAAAATTATTATTATTATCATTGTTGTAGTTGTTAACTTGCTATATTTTGTGTATTTAGTTTCACAATTGTAGGTTCTACTTAACTCAATTGTTCAAATCTCTTATTCTTAAAAAAATAGATTTAGGACTTAATTTCTATCTACACCAAGAAACCAATTGATGTATTGGTTTGATGATAAAAAAAAACAATCATCAAGAAAAAAATCTTTATTTTTTAGGCCAAGAACTTCAAATCAAAAAACAATCATTAAATTGGTCTGTATTTGATGCATGAATTGGGATCCAAATTAAACATTTTCTTTATAGACAAATCGAAATGATCACCAAACAAATTTTGAAACATTGGTTCCAACTTCCAAGCTACTCCTCACATTTTTCATTTCTCTTATATTGTTGCCCTTGGGTTCACATATATATGAATTATTTGATACGTGAACATTGGAAAATTAGGAGGAAATGCTGAAAGAGAAAAGAGAAAAAATAAATGGTGATTAAAAAATTTATTTATTTATACTAGAAAATGTTGATTCCTAAGGAGGAGGAAGACCAGGACTCCAAGCTGCTCCTTTACCAGTATGAATTTGACATGTTTTCCTGATTAAGAAAACGGCATTGAATATGAGTCAGAAGAGAATTTAAGTCTGGCCCTTTAGCTGCCTGAACGTGCCTGCTTGCCTTGAATTCGAAGAACCTACTTTTTTTTCTTTATTTATTTCTTATGATTTTCATTTTGCTACAGAACAACTCGTGTGTTGTTTGTCATCAGGAAAAAGCTACTTTTTCCACATAAGCCTCTTTGCTTTTGCATCTTTATTATGAAATCCCCGTCTGATGCTACTTAAATTAGGTCCTGTCCCTCTCAAGAAAACAAAGCAACAGAAGTGTAAGTGCATGGTGCACTGTGCAGAGAGAAAATAAGGTCAAGGTGGACAGAGACGGAGATTTTGGATTTCGTGTATGGATTTTGTTGAAGACCCATTTGGAGGAAGAGAGAGAGAGAGAGAGAGAATGATTTGGCTATAATTGTGTCTTGTCACTGCTGGTTTTAATGTCTCATCAATGCAATTGTGTTTTGAATTTATGATATTCAAAACCCCATGGTTCACTTGGGAAAAAACCACATACCCCATGCTTGTTTTCTACGGATCTCTTGCTTTTTTTAGGTCGGAGTTCAATTGATAAAGTGTTATTATAATCATGCTTAGTTAGAAGATAGCAAACTTAAGTCACTTTTACCTATTTTTTGTTCATAAAAACTGTATGATATTTATAAATCATGATAAAATAAAATGATTCGATTGCTTGAGTCACCCCCCCCCCCCTCCCTCCTCAATTTTTTTTAGTGTGTTTTAATTCTGCTTGTATAATTTATTTACATTCTATTTTAATTCTTCTTGTGTAATTTATTTACATTCTATTTTAATTCTGCTTGTGTAATTTATTTACATTCTATTTTAAGTATACAATTGAACATTTGTCCAACTCAATTTGTTTTTAATTCTAGTAAAGACATAACAATACCAAAGCCTCGTGTCATCGATGACCATCAGTAATGGAACTACAATTTGAGTTCAGGGAAGCAAAATTTATAATTTTTACATATACAGGAATATATATATATATATATATATATATATATTTTCAGACCCATATGAATAATAAAAGTCATTTACGTGAATATCAAACAATATTTTAATGTAAAAAAAAAAAAAAAAAAAAAACCCACAAAAGAATAGAATAAGCATTGTATTACTTTTGGATTCTAACAATAATATTCTATTTTTTACGTCCTTTTTTTTTATTTTGATTAAAAAACCTTCTTTGTTTCTTTTATTCCTAATATTGTTTTCAATTTATAAACTTTGAACTTAAAAGGCATTGCTAAAAGACACATATTTCCTTTCTATTGTTTTTATGAATTTGGACTACCAAGATCAAAAGGAAACACACACACAAAGCAAAGAAAAAATAAAATAAAATATTCCAATTACAAGATCAAAGAAAAGGTTAACTTGTAACTGGTTAAAAAAAATATATTTCAAATACTTTCTTCATTTGGCACAAAGTTGTGTAAACATAACACGATCTAAAAATAAAAAAGAGTTAGAGAACTAGCATTAGACATTCTTTAAAAAAAAAAAAAAAGGTTATTTTGATATATTAAAAAATTATTTTATCTATTTGAACACATCATTTTACAATAAGGATTGATCCCTCCCCACGCCCCATCCCCCTCTCCAATTAGCCTAGCCAGCATAACCCAACTAGTAACTATCCAACCCAAAAACAATAAAAATATTCACAATAATGATTGTATTTTAGCAAGAACAAAGTTTAGTTACCAAATTGATTGTAATCTTAAGCTAATAACCTTACTCAATATATTTTTATTAGAGGTGAATTTTGACAAATCTACTATTAGATTACATCTTCTTTTTATATCTTTCATGCTTGCAAAATTTCTAGAAAATTAAATATCAATAGCTATATTATCAATAAATTGTTAAATTGTAAGTTTTTATAGCTTAAAATTATGAATAAAATATAAGCTTATAGATCATATTGTAAATAATATCTGATTGACACAAAATTTGACATGTGTATTAGGAGTGTAAAGAACATGTAATTGAATGGTTGGATTTTCAAAATATGGAGTAATTTTTATTTTATTGAGTACGGTTGTAATTTTAGGCTACAACTAATTTTATAGCTAAATTTTGTCCTTTTAACACAATATATATATATATATATATATATATATATTACCACCAAAAAATCGTGTGTTATTAAGTGGAGAAGCTAAAGCTAAAATTTTGCAACTACCGTAAACTGGTATAAATACCAGTTGATTGTAGTAAGTTATTAAAAATAAAATACAATATTTTATTAAGAATATCTCTCTCTCTTAAATTAAAAAACTCAAATTCTCTCTCTTTCTTTATTATTTTAATGAGTTATTTATATTATTTTAAATGAAGTGGTAAAAAAATAGATCATTTGATGAAAGGTATATTGTAAGGTCAGATGATAAAATAGATAAAGTAGCTTTCTGAGGTGCAGAAAGCTAATTTTTTTTTTACATCACTAATGTGAATGCTTTGACTTAAAAAAAAAAATCCAAACTAGCCTAGTATTAAAAAATAATATTATTTTTTATTTTTTTTGTCTTTGTTGATAGACGATTGCATCTTAATGTATTAAGAAATAATGATTTTGTATATTTATAATTTGTTAATACTATATAGATGGTTATTTGGAGTTTTTTTTTTGGCTTATAATTTATCTCTCTCTAGCTTCAAATCCTGGATCCATCCCTATTTTACGATATACTCTACATCACATATTTTATTTTACCACTTTATTTAAAGGACAAGATTTAGGTACAGTACTTAGGTATTGTACCTTAGGTTCCCCTCTTAAGATTCTGCCGTGTGAATTTTTTTTCATGGGATAAAAATATATTTTTTAATTAATTAATCACGTAGATGAATTTTAAGAAGGAAATCTAATAAACAATGTCCGAGGAGTTTTGTCCTTATTTAAATATTCTTTAGTGATTCTTTTAATTAAGAAAGATATTTTTTACGGAAGAGAGAGGGAGGGAGATATTTTGTATGGAAGAGAGAGCGTTTAAAAAAAATAGCACATCTCCTCGTACAGTTTTATTGTTAGAACATTACTGTTGCAAATAAATTTGACATTTAACACATCTCAAGAAAGAGTTTTATTTTTTGGTACTTATTAGTGGTCTTAGTTGATCAAGCCGCACAACAAATATTGATTCAATACAGCATGAAAAAATATCTTATGCGATGGTCTCATAGGTGACAAACTAGCAGCTAATATAAATCTCACATTTTTTTTTTACTCATAAAGAAAATAGAAAAAAAAAAAAAAAATTACAGATGTTTTGAGAGGATGATCTTATAAAACTTTCTTACAAGATATGTACTGTATCTCCGATCAGTTTTGTCATTAGTGTTGGGGAAACAATAATCTGATCATCAACTTCGTGCAAAATAACAAATTATGCCGACCGTTGCACACTGCTACTGTCGTAATGATATATGTAATAATGTCCGGCGATTGCCATAAGTGCTACCGCTCTTTGAGCACTATAGATAAGTACATGACATCGATAAATAAAAAAGAAAAAGGAAAGAGAGAGAGAGAGATCAATAATAAATTAAAGTTATAATGACTTAATTTAATTAGTACTTCAAATTCACCCTTTTTTTTCTTCGTTAAGTTTGGCATCAGCAAAGTGTAGTGCATTAATGTAGGTGGTTAGAATTGTCTTGAAAGAAAAGTAAGAGGATTTATTGGCATTGTGAAAATATTTGAGGCATTTTTTGGGTTCTTTAGGGGGAAGATGGAATTTTACTCGTGTGAACATTTATGCCTTTTAGGTTGTTTAGAAATCTTAATACCTAAATCCTACCCCCAAATAAATCTTACCTCAAACCTTAATACATTTATTATTATTATTATTATTATTATTATTATTATTATTATTAACAACAATAATTTGATAAATACAATAATGGGGAAAGATATTTGAACCATGAATGTCTCAATTGAAAATACTAAGAAGTGTCAATTGAGTTACAAGGCCTTTTGTGGAATCTAATAATTCAACAAACATAATTCAATTTGAAGATAATATATTTGTTTTCTCTTGATTTGGTATGTTGGATTAGGATGAGCTTATAGTTTCACTAAAATGGTGAATTTGTACTTTTCTTAACTCAATGAACTCAAATCAAACCGATATATTACTTATATTTATATAATATTTTTACTGCAAATATCTAATTTCAATTGCTTCCATAAACTTGGGCCCAGTAGGTAAAGTGTCACTATGAGCCTACCAGGTGGAAGATGCCAACTTAGGTCGCCCCCTTCTACACATTTTTTTGTTCATTAAAAAAAAAAAAAGACGATTGGTGCCTCTCATTTCACTACAAACACACATCCTCATGTAACATTTCTCTCATTTACAACCCTATATGATATCTCAAATACTCACTGTAGACATTTTTCCTTCTCTCTATGGCCATCACCACACTCACACATCTCTAGGCTCCAAAATCTCTCTCTCTCTCTCTCTCTCTCTCAATGTGATAATGCACCTATTCTTTGCCGCCATCACCCATATTTGTGATCAAGCATATTTCTCATAGCTTTCAACAAGGAGGCATACAAGGAGTTTGCCACTCTTTGACTTCAACGAGGTCTACTCAAACCTTGAAAGCAAGTTTGTAGTGTTGACACACCATTTATGCCACTACATAGTGTAATTTTGAAAAAAATAACAGGGACAAAATGCTCATGATTTCACACCTTATGAGAAATTTCGATTTTTTTTTTTACCTAGGATTAAAATTGATCATTGTTGAAATAGTGGGAAAATCCTTATTTTTTCAAAATGGGAATTAGGGTTTTCAAGAGGGTAATTAAAAGCTAAATTTTCATTAGTCAAAACTTCATTGTAACTTGAGCTTTATTTCATAAAATTAGTATTAATTAATATTATTTTCCCTTGGATGGATCCATAAAAATCAACACAATGATTGAGTTTTATTAGTTAAACAAAGGATTTATCATGCAATCACAATAATTCTTCAAGATGCACCCCAAAATGAAGTCAGGTATTATGTTTATATTGCATTGCATAGCTCTAACAGTGAATAATCAAAATTAGGTACAGATTTCAGTCAGGTGTCATGTGGTGCCCAATATCTTCATCATAAGTAACCAAACCCCCAAACATGTGTTTTCGGTTTGAGACACAGTTTAACCTAGTCTATGATAGAGGACTCTAACTAGACCTAAGGTGAAGCCAATTAAACATTGATTACCAATATACCTTAAGAAATCACAATTATTATTGGTGGTGACTCAATAGTAAATACACTTTGCACTCTCTATACACATGATCACAACCCTCCAAGCGCAAGTTGTGTAAGCAAATTAGGGTAAACGTGCACACACCCAAAAGACAAGAGCCAAAAAAAACCAAGTTCCTGTTTACAAGGGTAGATTAGGCGGGGGTCCGATGTCATCATCATATTATTTGGATTGGATTGGATTGAATAAGTATGTGTTGTACATACATATGTTAAATCTCCCATCGGGTGCTTAATTACTAGGTTGAACTAGGTGATATATAAATTGAAAAATAATAATAAAAAAGAAGTTATTTTGAGTATCCCTATTATAATTTGATTAATCGTTTTGTGGTATATCGTAAATGTAACTAGCGCTTTTTCTTTTATTCTATTTAAAAATTTTAACTTATAAATTCATACATAGTTATATAAACCCATAATGTAATACTTTACCTTTTTCTTTATTACAATTTTGCTACAAACTGTTATTTCTCTCACATTATTGAAGTTTAATCTCTTAATGTAATACTTTACCTTTTTCTTTATTACAATTTTGCTACAAACTGTTATTTCTCTCACATTATTGAAGTTTAATCTATTTACTAATTTCTTCGTTTGCATCTTGCATGGATTAAAAACTAATCAGTCTAATTATGGTGGATTTTGACCGTCTTCCACGTTAGGGAACGTGATATAATTTGGAATAAATTTATTTTAGGGTAGGAAGCAACTTTTCGCTTTGGAGTACTTTTCACAGTTTTTTTTTTTTTTTTGGATAGGGAGTACTTTTCACAGTAATGCAGGCCGTTGGGCCCAAGCCCAGAAACGGACTCATCTGGGATCATATTATAAATTATTATTTTATTATTAGTATTTCATACAATAATTGGGAGTGATAATTAGAACACTAGTGTCTATGTTGAAAGCACAATACACACACACACACACACACACACACACACACACACACACACACACACACACACGTGTCTATGTTGAAAGCACCAAGAAATATATATATATATATATATATATATATATTCTAAATTCAATTAGATTCTAAATTGAATTTTAATTGTTGTCTATTTCTATGTCACGTGTCCTATCTAAGTTTTTTAATTTTTGTTTTAGGTGAGTAAATGCTATACAAAAGATGAAGAGTCAAATATAAATAAAACATAAACAAAACCAATAAACAAAAAAAGAGAGTAAATTTATGCATGTGTATATAAAAAAAAAAAATAAAGAGAGAGAGAGAGAGAGAGAGTAAAACTCTCTATGACTTAAAAAATGTGTAATTCTTTGTTAGGAACCTAGAGGTTCCTAATGAGGATGAGTATGAATTGTAGAGGGATTGATGGGAATTGTAGGGAAATTGATTTAATTCGAGGTAATCACCCTCCATAGAGGAAGAGAGAGATTAAGAGAGAGAGAGAGATATGCATTAAGAAGTTGGTTTATTCTTCAATTGATATCTCATATTGGATTACAATCATGTATTTATAGGAGACTAGCTCTAAGGGGGGTTGATGGAAATTGTAGGAAAATTGACTTAATTCAAGGTAGTCACCCTCCATAGAGAAAAAAAGAGATTAAGAGAGAGAAAGAGCGAGAGATGCACTAATACATTAAGAAGTTGGTTTATTCTTCAATTGTCTCTCATATTGGATTACAATCATGTATTTATAGGAGACTAACTCTAATCTCATTGGCCCACATGGCCTCATCCTATTGATTCTATTGTTCTCCATGTGCATTAATAATTCCAACATATGCTAAATTTGATTAACCATGTGCATTAATAATTTCAACATGTGTTAAATGTGATTAACATGCTTGGAATTTTAATTAACTAACTAACTAAATCTCAATACAACAATTATTATCCATATGCTTATAGCATTCCTAACATTTCCCTCCCCTTGAAAACACCTTGCCCACAGGGTGTTGTTGTGAAATAACATCTTCATCAAATGAGATCTTCCAATGGACTAATACCGTTGTGACATTTTGATCACCATTTTCATGTATTTCTCTTTGACAAGCGGTCTCGTGCACATGAAGGTTTCTTCTTTATAGATCTTCAAACTTTGCTCAAATTCTTGAGCCTTCAATGGTTCTTCAATCTTCAAGGTCTCATTGGTTCTTTGAACCTTGAAATATTCTTGTATCCTCAAGACCTCATTTGATTCTAGAACCGTTAAAATTGTTGGCACTTGTATCTTGGATTCTTGGATCACCGATACTGGGATTGCCAATTCTTGAATCATAGACTTTTGAGTGGAAGCTTCCATTGGTGCATCAAGAATTGGTTCTTGGAAAATCATCATCTTCTTCTTTGTTGGTTCTTTGGACTGAACTTCAAAGGTTGCGTCTTCATGTATATCATCATCCACCTTGACACAAAAATCAACATCCCGTCTTGCAACAACGGTAGTAGATTCTTGGAACTTGATTTGATCTTCAAGTTTCATTGAATTAAGAGATTGTAACTCTTCTTCCGTCATGTTCTCGAGACCTTCTTGCAATCTTGAGAGCTCTTCCTTCATGGCCATGTTAGATTCATCCAAGGCCTTCAACTTCTCTAAAATAGCCTCGTTAGATTTTGTCAAGGCCTCGTTAGATTTTGTCAAAGCCTTAGCCTTTTCCAAAACTTCACTCACCATTTTCAAGATTTCTTGTCGGTCAAATTCACGCATCTCAAGACCAACGGTTCTGATACCACTTGTTAGGAACCTAGAGGTTCCTAATGGGATGAGTATGAATTGTAGGGGGATTGATGGGAATTGTAGAAAAATTAACTTAATTCGAGGTAGTCACCCTCCATAGAGGAAGAGAGAGATTAAGAGAGAGAGAGAGAGAGAGAGATGCACTAAGAAGTTGGTTTATTCTTCAATTGATATCTCATATTGGATTACAATCATGTATTTATAAGAGACTAGCTCTAATCTCATTGGCCCATTTGGCCTCATCCTATTGGTTTTATTATTCTCCATGATCTTTAATTATTCCAACATGTGCTAAATGTGATTAACCATGTGCATTAATAATTCCAACATGTGCTAAATGTGATTAACAAGCTTAGAATTCTAACTAACTAACTAACTAACTAAATCTCAATACAAAAATTATTATCCATATGCATATAGCATTCCTAACATCCTTACATCAAATATAATTTGAAGTCATATATGCGTGTAATTGTAATTGTTTTTAATTGCACTGTGTATATGCACAGACTATAAATGAGTATATATTTAAATCCAAAGTTGAAACAAAATTTAATTAGATTTCAATTAGAGACTAATTTTTTGCCACGTTGTGAACATCGTCTCACACTAACTCACTGTGTGGTTCATGCCCCTATGAGAAGTATGCCTCAACTAAATGGACCGGAAGCAGAGGTTTGGGAGTCATCACCTAGTTTAGGTTCAAAGATCAAATTGGGCATTTTGGGACATTTACTTACATGCATAGGTCTACATACTAGATTATGAATTTAGAGTTTCGATATGTCCTAAAAAGGTGTTAGGCTCTCAAGACTGCCCTGCTTGTAGGCCATCTCCATTATGTGTTGATAAGCCATGTTTAACTAAAGAAGTTATGAAAAGAGCCACAATCTTAAACATACATCATGCACTTTTTTTTTTTTTTTTTGAGAAACCCCAATCATTGAGGAGTATTATTGATTACTAAAACGAAGATCAGAATTGTAAACTTTAATCGTGTCTGGAGGAACAAACTTCATCCAAACATCCAAAATATTAGTTATAGCTCGTCTAGCTAGTCTATGAGCCACACAATTACCTTGCCTCTTAATATGCTGGAAAGATACATGAATAAAAAAAGAGCAAAGAGAAGTAATGTCTTGTAAGATGTGCCCAAACTTAGATTGAGTCATATTGTCAAACAATAAAAAAAAAAATAAAAAAAAAGGAAACACGTTAAAACCAAATTAACAAATATTATTAAACATGAAAAACTAACAATTAAATAAACACACAAAAAAATATTAAATTAAACCCAACATGGTATTCTCAAAAAAAAAAAAAAAAAAAAAAAAAACATGGCAAGATTGACCAAATAAAATATGGAAAACAAATAAACATATTTAAATAACCTAAAATAGAGAATTCAAAGTCGAACAGATCATAAAAACCTGTGTAAAAAAATTAATTAAATAAAATCATTTGCCTTAATTTGGGTTTGTGGTGCATACACATACTTAACAATGTCTACGCATGGTCAAAACCATGGGCACACATATTTGAGCATGCGTACACATCCTCAATACAAAAACTGTAAAAATTACATTTTGTAAGTTTAATCAAGCAAAGATGTTAACACAAAAAATAAAGAAGCATGTTACAAACCTTAAACACTGAACTAACATAAAATATATATATATATATATATATATTATCATAAAAAAATAACCAAGAAACAAAACAAAAACAAAAATACTAAACTAGCATAAGGTAAAAAAATCATGTCAAACTTATGAAAAAATGGGCTTTTGCCCTTATTTTTAAAAATATCTAGCACAATGTCCCTGTTTTGAAACTATTTAGCAGAATGTTCCTTTTTTGAAACTCAATTTTAACAAAATCGAGTTCTGTATAAAACTCAATATCCTTAAAATCGAGTTATATGTGTATTTTTAAGTGAAACTCGACGTTGCTAATGTTGAGTCGAGTTCCACCTGTAACTCAAATTTTTTTTTTTTTTTATAAAATCGAGCTTCAAAACAGGGATACGATGCTTGATAGTTTCAAAACAAGGATATTGTGCTAGATATTTTAAGAAATAAGGACAATAGCCTATTTTCCAGGTCAATCTTACATAAACTAAAAAAATAAAATAAGAACAAAAAAATTTACAATCAGCCTAAAATCATATTAATACATATCAAACATAATTAAAAACATCAAACAAAACAAATATCATAAGTTAAAGAAACTAAATCAAGAACTCATGTAAATCATATTAAACAAAGGAAGAGTTCATAGAAAGAACACACACCTTGCTTAAGATTATGAATTTAGGTTTTTAACCAACTTCTCAATGCCTACAATACAAAGATTGGATTGAGAGAACAAAAATAATAAAGAACACAATAGTTTCTAAGGAATCACAACTCAAGAACAACTTTAATTGAAAAGAGTTTTGAAAACAATTAGAAAACAAACTTTTTTCCTTAGAACTAACTAAAGAGAGATATTTTTTATGATTAATGATAGGCCAAGAATGTAATTACCCCTTGTGATGAATTAATTGATTAATTAGTCAAGTTTATTAATTAATCAAATTAACATGCAATATACATGGCAGCACAAACAAATCACCAACTAAAATTAAAATGCAACGGAAAATAAAGTTGACAAGGTGATTTGTTTACGAATGGAGAAACTTCCAAGACAAAAACCCTACTGGGTGATTTTAAGGTCACCACTCCTGAGAATTCACTATTATTACAACAAGCGGTTAGAGCATCCGTAGCAGATGTTGCAAAAAAAATGTCATTTTGCCATACTAAAAGCCTACTTTATTATTTTACCATATCATTTTACAACATCCCATTTATCAGATGTTTTATCATTCAATTCTATACATTAAAATAATATTTACTGCACATTAAAATAATATATTATCTCCACCCTATCATCATCATCAACAACAACAACACCAACAAACCAACAACATCAACAGCAGCAACATCAACAACACCAGCAAATTCCAAATCCAAAAACCTCAAAAAAAGAGGAAAAGAAAAAAAAAAAAGTCAACCAACCAACAAACCAGAGATGAAAAAACGCCAACCCAAACTCAACCAATGAACCAAAACACCGATCCAAAACGCCGACCCAAACTCAACCAACGATCGGCCTAAAACCCCAACCCAACCGACCCACAACCCACACAAAGCCGATCCAAAACGCCGACCCATAACCCACATCGAAACCCATCTTAAATCTCAAACCCACTACCCAATTAAGAGAGATATGAAGGTCGGCGGTGAGGGCTATGGATGTCGGTGGTAAGGGCTGGAGCATGAGGCGACGAGATCGGCAGTGAGCTGTGGAGAATGAGGCGGTGAGATCAGCTGCGAGGATTGGCGAGATTGGCAGCGAGGACTAGAAAGTGAGGAGGCGAGATCGGCAGCAACTTTCTTTAGAGTGATATTGAGCAACTTTTGAGCAAGGAGGAGAGGGAAGAGATAGAGAGTGACAGAGAGAAGAAATGAGATAGAATTGACGGAGAGAGAGAGATATCAGTGGAAGAGAAGAGAGAAAACGCAATAAAATAACAATATCCAATTTTACCATTGTTGTCCGTACCGTGGCATTTTTGCAACGGTACTGTAGCAATGTGATATAATGTTTGAGATTTGGAACATCTGATAAAGCTCCGTTTTTGTGATTGGTGTGCCAAATGTGCCAAATATTTGACATTTGGCACATTTAGCACATCTGCTACGGATGCTCTTACAAGTAAAGGAATCTCAGTACCTTATACTAACTTACAGTTGAACCCTTACCCTAATACCCAATTAAACTTGTTCTGTGGTGACAATCTCTTCTTTTAAGGCATAGCTCCCAGTACATGACTAACAAATAGGCGTGTGAATCTTAGTACGCGACTTAATCCCAACTTGAGAAAGATGTTGGCTGCAAAGTTCTTCAGTTCAGCACATGATGAAGATCACAAAGCTCTTTGGTCACAAAAAGTAACGATGTATAAACACAATAGCTTCTTCAAGAGAAAGAAGAACTAGGGCAAATTAGATTTCCAGTCACAATTTGCATGAACAATACTTTACTTTACACTTGTGCAACTATGCTCACTGTAACTGTCCTTAAAATAATCCTTATAAATGTTTAGAGTTGTGAGAAAAGAAAGCATAAACACATACTCATGGATTGGAATGAAATCAGAGTTGAAAATCTGGTTTTCATAAATCTCGATAGATACTCTATCTATCGAGTAACTGTCGAGTTTCGGGCTAAAACAGTTTTTTAAACCTCGATAGATATTAGCTGTCGAGATTTAAAATCCAACACTTCATCACTTGATTCTTAGACAGACTAGCATGGCTTTAACACTTTAAACTTGAAACCTTGTTCCTTGAAGTATTAAACACATCTTAGATCTACCTAATTACAAGTAAAGTGTGTTTTATCAAAAGATTAGTCAATACATAATGATAAATGTTCCTAACATGAATCACATATGTCCTAACAATTAAGAAACGTGCTAGTTGTTGTGTGAGTTTAGAAAATATGAATTAGGGTTTTTAGAAGATGGAGACACAAAATAAACTCTCTTTGGCTCCCTTTTGATTGAAGACATTATATTGGTATTTATATTAGTAAATTATGATTTCTTGGACCTTTTAGAAGTTTTTGGATGTTCTTAAGGGTCTGTGGGCCGGCCCTACTTGAAGATTGCAATTTTGGGACCCTAAAACTTAAAATAAGACGTTCTAGAACTGAACCCACATGCGCTCTAGAACCCACACACGCAGGTTCGTGAAGGTGCATACATATACTCACCGATTTCACTACACTACTAGCCTGACTTTAAATGACTATAACTCACTCAATTTAAATTCAAATTACACAAATTATATATCTAAATTGAAGCCCAGGATGTATAATTTTCAATGAAATAGATCAGACTAAAAAATTATTTGGGGATCAAAAGTTACGGTCAAAATAGTGAGAAGATGTCATTTTTCAGTTTCATTTTCAAAGCTATTCAAGCACTTTTAAGTTGTGATTACTTCTGAACAATTGAGAACTCTTTAATTGCCCTTGGTTGACATATATCAAGTACATCATTGGGCCCAGGGATCAAAGGTTATTAACGGGTACAAAATGAGGTGTTTGCACACGTGTCCTATCTAATCTAAGTTTTCCAATTTTGTGCCAAGTGGATTAATTAAGTGTAGAAAATGAGAAGTTCAATATAACTAAACTATAAAAAACCTAGTCATATATCTAACTTTATATATAAAATTAGAGGCAGAGAAAGTTTGAATGATTTTACTTTTATGAGCATTTTTTGTGTAACTAAAAATAATTCAAATTTATTAGTCATTTATGTAATACTATGACTATGTACGGTTAATTATTAGCTAGGTAGAAATATTTTATATATTAATTGTGTGGGTGTGGGTGTCGGTGTGCGTGTGCGTGTGGGTGTCGGTGCGTTAACTACTATTATTTTTAATTGTGGTTGTGCATATGCATAGGTTATATAAGTAGTGTATATCCATATATATAATTAATTAAAGCCAAAACTGAAAAAGAAACTAATCTATATATATATATATATATATATATATATAAATTTGATTCCAATTGTTATCTAATATTGTGCCATGTGTCCTATCTAAGTTTTTTTTTTTTTTAGATTTTTTGTTCTAGATGAATTAATGTTGTGTAAAAAACAAAGAGTCTAATATAAATAAACCATCAAAAACCCAATAAACAAAAAAGTAGAAGACAAATTAAACTCATGCGTATATAAAAAAAAACTAAAATAAAAAAATAATAAAATAAAAGAGAGAGAGAGAGAGAGAGAGAGAGAGAGAGAGAGAGAGAGAGAGAGAAATTCATCTGACTTAAAAATATGTAATTCTTACACCAAATATAATATGAACTCATATATTTGTAATTGTAATTATTTTTAATTGTATAACGCAAATTAATGCACAGGCAATAAGCTAGTGTTAATTAAGTTTTTAAAAAATGACTTTTTGAAATACTTTTTTTTTTTATTGGCTTTTGGTAACAGCTAATGGGTGAATTAAGGTACAAATTAAATTGTATTTAATATTTTATTAAATAAAGCTTTTATATATATCTTCACAACATTTTTATAATATTTTCATAAGTATAAATTCGAAGCATGGTTTTCAGATTTGAATCGTTTATACTACCGTAAAAGAGAGGTTCAAGATTTTTAAGATTGGACTGGAGTCAGATCGAGGTCGAACTGTGATGATATCATAATTAATTTAATAATTTAAGAAATACAAAATAATATATCATATTTGTAAAAATGAGTAATTTTGATTAAAAAAACAAGATATAGAGAAATTAGATCATTTTCAAGTACATGTTCACAACTTATATAAAAAAAATACAACACAAAAAAATAAAAAGTATAAGTACACCTAATCCTTCAAATATAGAATTATTACTTTTTTTTTAGTCAAAAATAGTACTTAAACAACAAAATAATTTTGATGTTTCACATACAATAATATTAAATATGTTATACAATAAAATGTTTATGATTTCAATTATATATAAAAATATATATATTTTATAATCAGATTATTGGATTCTTTTTTAATATATCTAAGTTGTTGAAAGTTAAGTTAAACTAATATGCTTTCATTTTAGTGCATAAGAAGCTTAGGGGGTGTTTGGGAGAGTAGTTTAAGTTATATTGTTTGAGTGTTTTTGATATACATATGGGTGAAAATGTGTGTAATGTTATTTAAAATATGTAGAAATGTGTTAAAACTATTGTGCCAAACAACCCCTTAGTTGCCCTGGTGGTTAGCGTGTATGTATTTGAGCGGCTCACGCACTTTTGTACGATGTCAGGATTTTGATGCTTAAAAAATCAGTTTTTGAGTCGGTTCACGATTAACCCAATCAGACCGAGCGATCTAGTCTGAATTTGAAAACCATGATTATAAGTGGTAATTTGTTACGGACTCTCATTTGGGCATATTATTAACATCATTTTTTTTTTTTTTTACTTGCTACCAATAATTTGCCGCTAAGATTAGTTGTAAAAATTATTTCAACATAGCATTTCTCTTGTTCTTTAATACTGTTTTTAGGACTCTTGTTTGTATAATTCACCATTATTAGTATTTTGTTTATATGTTAGTACATTGACTGTTTTAGGACGACAAGCAACAACCTTTGCATGAAAGCAACGTTGAGAAGAACGAACTATGCGTATGAGTGTATGACTAATAATTTAATATGAACCAATAACAAAGTATTTTATCTTCCTTTCCTAAGTTTCAAAAGTTGTTAAAGAAATGATTGGATCGTATTTAATTAGGAATATTCCCCTGACAAAATCCAATCGAATTAATACTATTATATTATAACTGGATTTGTTTGATAATTTGAGGGCCTAACCAATAGAAGGGATTCTATCTTAGCCTTGTTTTAGTAATTTTTTTTTTTTTTTGGGGTTATTATCTAACTAAACTAGTTTATACATCTGTTTCGATAGATAAAGATGAACGAACAAGGATGACATAAGAATTAAAAAATAAGTTCTCAAACTTAAAAGAAAAATTAGGCAAAGATGGGCCTGGGAAATGTCAATTAAGTAGCTAATTAGATAGATGAGCATTCTTGTTTTTGTTTTTCTATTTACTTTTTTTTTTACTATTAATTTTTTTTGTCAATAATTTTGGGACTCATAACAGCTCCTTTCCATCCTTATTAGTATACTAGAGGTGCAAAATAAATATGAATTATTTATTGATAATTTGGGATTTAACTTGGTAAAAAGCAAACTCTCTTAAAAAAAAATCGATAAAAAACTTGTTTATGGTCAGATATTTAGCAAATAAGTCAAACTAAAACATAATTTTAAGACCAATTATTAAATGAACCAATTCAAAATATAGTAATAAATTTTGCGAACAAACCAATGAGTGTGACCCTTGATTATATTATATGTTTATATATATACATGTATAAAGATATGTTTATATAGACTTAAGATTATATTGTATTAGTCTGTAGTTGCTCATAAGATATCACATTTTATTTATAATTTATTGATAATATAAATAGTCAATTCCGTAGTAAAAATTATACATAAGTTTAAAATAAAAAGTTGGTAAGTACACTTTTTATGAATATAGAAACGAAAACCAATACATCTAATTAACTCAAACTATATAGGCCCTTTTCGATATACGCTTCTGTTAGTTTTTTTAAATTTTTCTCTCATCTTCTCTTGTGTGTGTGTTAAAATACTTAGTATTCTTAAATAAATAAAAAAACTCAAATTATATAATTTCAACTATAATTATTCATTAATTATTAGAATAATTTCAACTAAGTATTAAGTAACTCCTGAAGAAGCTCGAGCATTATTCAACAAAAAAACTAAACCAAGTTTAAAAATGTAATCTAATTAACTTGATAATGAGTTTAACTTTAACCCCAACTGGTATTCAAAATAAATTGTAATGAACAAATCTTAGACTTTTAATACTTGATCCAGATCAACATAATTCACTTAGAGCCTTAATCCATATACCATATACCAGGAAGGATTTTGATCATTAGTTTACATAGTCCAAGTGCATGCACAATATTTATTTACGACAAAAAAGAAACGTTTTATTTTTTCCTTAGAGGAGGAGCAATTAATTTTTTTACGCCAAAGGGAATAGTTTTGCATTTTAAGATTATATATATATATATATATATATATATATATAGTTAAGTGTAAGAAAAGGGCTTCTGTTACAAACTGAGACAGAAATTATTTATTAAGTATAGCAAGAGTTTTGTAATTTAACTGGTTGGCATTTTAAAAGTTTAAAATCTCAAATCTCCGCTAACCTATTGTAAATTGTAACTGTAAGGACACAAAGTAAGCTTTAGGCCCAAATGCGTGACCGGGCCGGCCCAAATGGCCTACACAATAGAATTTGTAGAGAGTGGGCTCAAGGCCTAGACCTCATGAGGCTCTAGAAAGCTATGGCATATGGGCTAAGTTTGCTATTGACGTGCAACGAGCTGATGGAGCGACTTCTCCTCTCCTCGGACGTGGGCCGAGGAGCTTGTATCTTGGCTTCTCTTCTGTTATCTGGGAGGAGAGAGAGAGAGAGAGAGAAAGAGTCTTCTTTGTGGGAAAAGGTCCGGATCCCCTTCCAATGGTCCCCCCTTCTTTATTTATACTCCCCATTCCTGGTGCCCATTTGTTTTTTCCCTGAAAACGCTCCCCAATGCCTATAAGGCTGACCACCGTCCCTTCAGAAGTCATTTCTCCATTAATGCGGCCAGGCGAGTAGGTGGAAGGCCTTTAATGCGGTGGCAGCAGCTTTATGTAGCGCACGTCCCACTTATCCCCCTCCTCGGCATCCCATTGAAGCTTGGGGTAACTTGCTGAGCTATAGGAGCTCTTCTTTGGACGTCGTGCTACGCTCTTCGGTCCCTAGCCCTGCTGTCCGAGGAGACCTTCTCCTCGGACTCTCATTCAACTGGCCGACGGCCTGGTCGGCGAGCCTTTGGGCCCCCGTATTAGGAGGCCTTATTCTCGATTCACGGCCCCTTGGCGGAGTCCACGTTTTCGGATCAAACCCGAGGCCCACATGGTGCTTTGACATCTTTACCCCCTCCACAATAACTATATTTAAAAAAAAAAAAAATTGAGAAACTTGTATCTATCAAATTTTCAAAAGAAAAAAAAGAAAAAAAAAGAAAAGAAAGAGACTATTGAAGATGAATTGACATATACAGCTATGTATTTTATAGTGTTAACCAGATATTATACAAAATGGAATATTTAAAAATTATCTGGAGACACCTCAAAAGGCTACTTAATAGTTGGCGATGGGCTGGTTTCTATATATTCCATAAGAAGTTTTCCAGAATTACTAAAACCCTCCATAATTTCTCTTTGAGGGTTGGATATTCCACTTTGGATATATTCCTAACTAGTGTGAAAGGACTTAAAGATCTCTTCCAAGACAGATATAAAATGTGCTGTGATTTGCTGTGATATTTGTCTGATTCCAATTAATAATTCTTGACTATTCTGTAATCATTGAACTTTGTAGCTTAATTGACAGATTCCAGTATTTCTAACAAAATACATTAAGAGTTCAAACTTCAAATCCCTCTCTCCATTTTAACCACCGAATTAGTAACCAAAAAAAAAAAAGATAAAAAAGAAGCAATTTGCACCACACATTTCATCTAGATGTTAATTTTAACAGCCACGTGCTTCCACCAAAAAGTGGAAAAACACATATAGGAATTGCAATATGATGATCCAAACTACTTGAGTCAATGTAAACAATGTCCACAGTCTAAATTTTCACGCACTCACAAAGAACGTTTTAGAGGGAGAGAGAAACTTGCTGAATTAGCGAATGAGTTGCTATGTTGCTCTGATTCATTGGGTTCTTAGTTCTTAGAAAAACCCTCATTTTTTAATAATGGTGGAGTAACGCCTTGGCCTTACTTTGTAGACGTGAGTCTCCCATTGTTGGATGCTCACTCATTTTAAAAATTATATATTTTTACAACAAAATTGAATACTTATATTATCTATAAATTAAAAATAATGATTTCATCCTTAAGAACTTATTTTCATATTTACATATTCCTATTTCATGGTCTATATAAATTTTTATACATATACATATAACATATAATACTATATATGCCTAAATATATATACATATATATATATATATATATATATATTTTATAGAAATAACATTCCGTACATGTTTAAGTTAAGCCACATACTCACAAGTACAAGTTTTTTCATAAACACATTCTTATATTTGAGATTAACTTGATTAGTAATCGAGTCTAAACTTATACTTGAGTTTGTCTCATTTGCTAAAACAAACATAAACAAGATGTTTTCCAAGTTAGGTTCATATTGTTCAAAAATAGATTGATTCATGTAGAGTCCTACTTGCAACATGTGGAATTAACCACTTTCCTATTGTGAGTTTGTGACCTATCAGTATCATGATTAGGTTGATTAGGTTTGGATGATGGGTTGAATTATATTGGATTTTGATAATAATCAAGTTGGGGTCAATATTACTCGAATTTTAACAAAATCATTATTCTCAAACCCGAAGTTCACCCTTCATGGGTTTGAGCAAACCCATTATGACTCGCCTTTTTCTTTTTATTTTTTTCTATCTTCCTGTTAATATATTATTTAATTAACTATCATAAAAGTGGTAAGAATCTGATATCCAACAACAATTAAATATCTTTTCATTGCAAAAATTATCTTCTTTTTTTTCAATAATTAGATATTTGGGTGGAGGGATTTAAACTCATAATATCTCTATTAGAAACACTAAGACATGCCAATAAGTAGAGCTACAAGAGTACTCTTGGCTATTTCAAAATTTATCATCATTTTATATTTAGAGCTTAAAAAGGAAACAAGAAATTTAATCTACTAAACTTATAATAATTCATGCCACAATTAAGATTAGAATATAGTCCTAAGAACTCACAATTTAAGCGAAGTATACTCACAATTAAAGAGAAGTAGAAGTTGAGTGAAAAACCCCATGGGACTGATTCTCAAAAAAAAAAAAAAAATGTTCTTAATCCCACATGATAGGTTTTGTGTTTGAAACCTTTAGCCAGCACCTTAGGGCCATCCTTAAAAAATTCTTTCTTCTATAATAACTTAGTTTGTGTGGGGAGGGGGATAGAGGAAATTACACACACTTGAAAAATAATCAGATGCTCAAAGAGCTTTGAATAACTTTGCTTCACCTGAGAAATAATCAGATGCTCAAAGAGCTTTGAATAACTTTGTTTCAAAAAAAAAAAAAAAGAGGTTGAACGAAAGAGCAACTTGAAGGCATGGGACTTGAGTGAATTACGAGAAGAATAAGTGGAAATTACACATGGAATAGGAGTTGAGGAGAGAGAGACCGATGAGTGATGGAATTATAATTAAGTGGAATCAGAAGGGTAGAAGTGCAAGCAACGTGTTAAATCCAATTTAGACCCCTCGATTAATTATTTAGCGAATTATAAATAACCATAAAATAGAAACTTAACGAATTATAAAACCCGAAGTGATAATAGCATGAGATACACCATATGATGACGAAGCAGAAACCCTCTAAAAGAAAAATCACTACGGGGACAAATAAAGTCCCATAAAAAATCTACAAGGAATAAACAATTACAATATTTTAAGACTTTCCCCAAAACATTTGACAAGTAGACTTTCTATGAAACCACTACATGCCTCCTGCTTGCCTTTCAAACACAAATAACTTACTATGTGTTTAATTTTTTTTTTTTTTTTCCATTTTGAATTTTGGACATATTATAAGAAAAGTCAAAAATATATGAGAAGTTGTAATTAATAGAACATAAAAACACAAAGAGTGGTATAGGGGTTTTGTCTTCCTTACCTTTCTAGTTTCTACTGCAATATTTATCGAATCTTTGAATTCCATCAACAACAATTTTGTCCACATGAAGCACAGAAACAGAAACTCTAATGCACTCCAAAAAATCTCTTTGAAGATTTTAATCTATTGTAAAACTCACTAGGAAAAAAAAAAAAAACTATGTTGTTTCAAACAAGTTCTCTCTTTGGATCACAAGTATGGTAATAAACTGACATAAATTTATCTTTGAAATGTGGTGCCACACGTCTCAATAATTGTTATGAAAAATATTGTGAAAATTATTATGTGACACGTAACATTACTCTTAATTCTTTGGTGTGAAAATTACGGCAAACTTGACCTAAAAGATGCGGCAGTGCACAGTTATTTCTTCTTAGTAGACCGAAGAATTAAAAAAACAAAAGCAAAACCTTTCTTGCATCGTGAGGCACATATTTTGTATCTTTTAGGTACTTTTAGATGAGCTCCAACTTAGCACGAAAGCAACCTTTGACCTGCTCAGGAGTAAGGTTTGGCAGAATTGACATTATCAACTAATATCTACCATCTCCAGCAATAAATAAATTTGTTACGACACAACTTAAATGATTTGAATTCATATACAAGTACGTCATGTATTTGAACATCCAGGCTAGCTGGCTACCACTATAACTGAATTAACATTAAAATACTAGGTCACGACCTATTAATTATAGACCAACCTGATAACCTTATTATGATAATCTAAATAGGAAGAAGCTTTACCAAAACCATTAGTCATCGAAGAGAACTTTCAAGACCCAAGAGAAACGTACACATTAAGGACTAAAATACTTTGAAACTCTTATACAAAACCACCATTGAGAAAAGTATACTTTAAATACTAAGAACAAATCTTGTATATTCAAATTCTATCCTATTTGGTAGCCTCCATTATTTAAATAATAAAAGGCTACTGTTTAGGTGGGAAAAGACGTCAAAACTTTACTATCAAGAAGAAAAAAGCAAAGTGGAGTATTTAATACTTGCAGAGCAAGGATTGGATCACATATATTTTTATAAAACTTAAAAATATTACTAAAAATTTTTTACCAAATGGGCCACGTAAATACATAAAATACTTCTACAATGCTTTTAACATAATGAAGTTTAGACTTTTATCAAATCTTGTATATTCAAATTCTTTATCCAAATATTATTATCAAAAATTATTGTTTATTAGTTGCACCTAAAAGAGTAATCACTGCACATTACACATTTTATGTGCTAATATTTACACATATATAGGTGCCAAAAGAAAATTTCACAATCACAATTTTACTATCACAATATTATTATACTAAAAGGTAATTAATATCTCACCGGTCACCAATCAGTCCAACACTAACACAACACAGTGACACACATTCACACACCAATTGGTCACCTAACAGTCCAACACCAACAGACAGGAACGAAGATAAAGCCAAAAATGCGAAATTCAAGAAGTAGAAAAAAATTGAAAAATTATGAAAATGAGAGCTCCACTACTGAGTGCTTCAGCCACAGCCAATCACTTTTTTTTTTTTTTTTTTTTTTAAGGTGCTTCAGCCAATCACAATCACAAATAAAGATCAAGTGCTTCAAATTTTAATAAAGAGAGATTTTTTTTTTTAAAAGGTGCTTCAGCCAATCACAATCACAAATAAAGATCAAACGGTAAAGTTAATAAAGAGAGGGGCCGAGACTCTTAAGTTAATTCATATTCATTATTTCATATTTGAGAATTGAGAGAGAGAGAAGAGAGTCAGAGAGTCAGAGAATTCGTCAAAGAGAGAAAGAGGGAGAAATAATTGTGGGCTGTGGCTGTTGGATCTGGATCACTGGATCGGAGCAATGGCGCGATGAGGCGGCGACGGCGCGATGAGGCTGGAGCGATTGAGATGGAGCCTGGAGCGATGGCGACGGCGACGGCGACGGCGCGATGTGGCTGGAGCCTGGAGCGATGGCGACGGCGCGGACTGAGGCTTTAGCTTTAGTGCAATTTATGAGGATTGGATAATCTTATGGGCTTGTCGTGGGCTTGCCGTGGGCTTGATTTTGGGCTTGCCAGGCAGTTGCCGTCCGTTTTGCTCGGTTACATTTTTTTTTTTTTTTTTTTCAGATTTTAGTTGAAATTTTATTTTTAGGCTTTTTTTTTTTTTTTTTTTTGCTTGATATTGCCTTGTCTTACCTCACAACCGCGTGGAAAAATGTAACTAGGAACCCAAATCATTCGAGAACACTTGGATGTCATCTCCCTTAGCTGTCTTGGTCCCTATAATAACTCTTCCACTCGAGGCAAGTCAACCTACAATCTCTATTACACTGCCATTTTTTTCTCAACCACTTTAAACCGCACTAAATGATCACTGGCTTCTCTCATACACCACTCCAAACAATATATATACACCCGCACCACTTCCATGCACTTCACCAACACATTTCCTTGACTCTCTCTCTCTCTCTCTCTCTCAAAATTCTAAAATCCAAAACCATGGCTTCATATAGTTTTGTTTCAATCAAAATTGTCACTAACTTTTTGCTTCTTTCGAGCTTTCTAATAGCAGCATCTGCTGGTAACTTCAACCAAGACTTCGACATCACTTGGGGTGACGGGCGTGCAAAAATACTCAACAACGGCGCCCTTCTCACGCTGTCTCTTGATAAGACCTCTGGCTCTGGCTTTCAGTCTAAGAAACAATACTTATTTGGGAAGATTGATATGCAACTAAAGCTTGTTCCTGGTAACTCTGCAGGAACTGTTACTGCTTACTATGTAAGTTTTTACATGCTTTACTTCTTTATTTGATTTACAGTAACACCCAACAAGGTTCAACATATATTTCTTTTATTACTGTTGAGACCATAGATTGTATCTGGTGTATAAATACAAGTGACCTTGATAAATTGTGAAAAAAATTGTAAAATTTTGTCTCTCGGTCATTGTTGTTTTATTTAAGTCTGCCTTTTGTATTCAAATATATTATATATGTTCATCTTGTTGTGTCTCCATTTAATTTTAATGGAGAAAGGTGCTGACAATTCTTGTTGTTATTTGCGTTATATGTAATTCACTTCTATATTTGTTGCATGTTGCAGTTATCTTCTCAGGGTTCGGCTCATGACGAAATCGACTTTGAATTTCTAGGTAACCTAAGCGGTGACCCTTATGTTGTTCATACTAATGTGTTCACACAAGGCCAGGGAAACAGGGAGCAACAGTTTTACCTTTGGTTTGACCCCACCAAGGACTTCCACACTTACTCCATTCTATGGAATCCTCTAAGCATCATGTAATTCAGTAATTCTCTCCAACATAGTCTTAAGTCTTAACACACATCATTTTTTTAATTATACACATCATTTTTTTATTATTATTACTAGTGTTGAGGTGACAAGTTATGATTAGTGTAAAATAAAAGTAACATAGTGATAAAGTTGATATTGATAAAACTGATATAATACTAATCACAATCAATCATTTCAATAAGTTGTGAATTTGTTGTGCCTGTAAATTTGTAACACTGTTGAATTTTGTCTCTCTCATTGGACACAAAGATTAATTAATTAATTTATTAATTCATTGTTCTTTCTCAGCTTCTCTGTAGATGGGACACCAATAAGAGAGTTCAAGAATTTAGAATCAAAGGGCATCCCTTTCCCGAAGAACCAACCCATGTGGCTATATTCCAGCCTTTGGGATGCTGATAATTGGGCCACAAGAGGTGGGCTTGTGAAGACAGATTGGACTCAAGCACCATTCACGGCCTCTTATGCAAACTTCAATGCCCAAGCTTGCATTTGGTCTTCAGGTTCCTCCTCATGTTCTTCCAATTCCTCTGGCAACCCATGGTTGACACAATCCCTTGACACAACAGGGCAACAAAGAATACAATGGGTGCAAAAGAACTACATGATTTACAACTATTGCACTGATGCCAAGCGCTTCCCACAGGGATTCCCTCCTGAATGCTCATTGGCATGATCAGTAATTAATTTGTAAAGGAGACTATATTGGTAGGAATAAAACATGAGAGCTACAAGGGCAAAAAATTTAGTTCCTTAGGTATGATAGAAGAAAAATACGAATCTTGTTTTTCCATTAATCCTTATTTTTATATTTTTAGTGAAACGACAAAAATTTACGTTAATTTGGTTTTTATGAAAAATTCTCCATGGCCACGAACTGGATCCTAGTTCTTTGAAGTAGGGATGTCCAGTGACCCGTGATATCCGACCCACCAGACCATACCCTCCAGACCCGAAGGTTTACGGGTGAATCCGAGTACACCTATGGGTCAGTCATGGATGTTGCTTTAGGAGGAACTGATTATTCGGTTCGGGTTTCAGGTTACACAATAAAAAATTCGAATAACACGACCCAACCAAATATTTGGTAAAATAAACTCAAACCACCAGTCTCCACTCAGCCTCAAGCACTCACATCATGTAAGTAAAGCCACATCATGAGCTTTGGTTAGGGTAACGTGTAGTGGAGAGGAAACCTGATCAACTTTTTGGGCACAAGTTCCCAATTTTAAATTCGGCCGTTTAAATCAATTCAGGTTTCAAATCAATGGTTATGATTAAACTCTACAGCCTCAGCACAGCACAGACAGAGACATCATATCAATTTAACTCTACAGCCCTAACAATTACAAATCAACAGTTAAAATTAAACTAATATTACAATCAAACGGTCACAATTAAAAGTAAAATATTTGATTAGATATCTCAATGACTCTCAATCTTAATCTCATATCCCAACGGCTTTAAGTCTCACACGGAATCTCTCTCTCACTCTTCACCAAATCAGGTTGATCAACGGCCTAAAATCTTTCTTCAGTCTTCACCTAATCAGGATCACCAAATCCACGGCCTCAGCTTAGACCTCACTCTCTCTATCTCAATCTCATTCTCATATCTCTCAGACTCTCACTCTCATACAGACTCAAACATTCTCTCTCTCTCTCTCTCTCTCTCTCTCTCTCTCTCTCTCTCAAATCCTCAAAACCTCAAATCTCTTCACCAAATCCTCAAGTCTCACACAGACGCTCTCTGTCTCTCTAATCTCTGCAGTCTTCACCAATTTCATACGAAATCTCAAATCTGCATCACTATTCATTAGTCTTCAATCTTTAGTTCTTCACTCTTTAAAAGCTTTGATCTTCACCAATGGACGGACCCCACTCTCAAACTCTTAGTTCTCATTTTGCCTCTCTCTACTACAAGTTCTTCACACCTAGCAGCCGCCGCCGCCGCCACGACCACCACCACCAGCCACTCCTCTCTATAATCTCTCTCAAACTCTCATTTCTCACTTTGCCTCTCTCTCTGAAGTCACTAGTTACGAGGTACACAAAAAGCAATCTGATTTTTCAATTTTCATTTGATTTTATCATTTGGGTTTTCTTTGGTTTTTGTTTTTGCTAAGTTTTTTGTTCAATCAGTTATTTGGGTCTCGTTTCATTTTCATTTTTTTGGGCTTTAATTATTCTTTATTTGGGTCTAGCAAACTTGAAAATTTTTTGGAAATTGAATTTTTACCAAGCCATGTATTTTTTTTTTTTTTTTGTCGGTAAAAGCCATGTATTATTTATTAGTATATTTGTGTGTGTGTGTGTGACCATCAGGCAAAAATTATAACAACTCTTTTGAAGAGAATCTTAACTAATTCATAAGTGCTTTGCCTTGTTAATGATGGGTAATGCTAAATCTGAATGAAAGATCTCTAAATTAATAAACAGATAGTGATTTTTGTTTCCCTATGTTTTTTGTGTTCAAAGTTGGGATTTTGTTCTTTGTTTGTTAGAGACTTAGAGTTGATGCATGTAACTTAAGCTGCTATGGATGTGTTCAATGTTTCTGCTTTAATTATTTAGTAAAATTTATACTGTTAAAAATCAAATAAACTCCCAAGTTTTATAATTTGAAACACTAACTAAAAAAATTGAAGTTCTAACCATTTTACTTTTTTTTGTTCTTTGTTTATCTGTTTCATTAATTTTGTTCCTATTTTAATTTTACTCAAAATTGAAAGTTGTCCAAGTGGGGTTTTCAATCTTCAAATTCAAAACTCCAACACTCCTGGTTTCTTTAAGGTATGATTTTTGTTTCCCTTTGTGTTTTGTATTAAAAGTTGGGATTTGATTCTTTTTTTGTTAGAGTTGATAAATAACTTATGCTATTGTGGTGGTGGTAGTTGTTATTTTGCTGTCTTTGTTTAATAAATTTAAGCACCAATGTTTCTGCTTTTATTATTTATTGAAATTCCAAGCATCATTTTGAGCACCAATCTTGGTTCTATTTAGTTTTATGTAGGATACTATTTTATGTTTTATGTTAGAGTTTTATATTTTATGTAGAATACTGTTATCTGGATTCAAGCATTAAAGATTTTCTTTTGTGGTTTTTTTGATTATTATTATTAATTGTTGTTGTTCTAGTTTGCTAATTTCTATATTTGATTTTTTTAGGTCATGGATTCCTCCACTACACAAGCTGATGGTTCTACCGCTACACAAGTTGATAGTTTTACTACCACCTAAGCTGATGGTGCTACTGCCACCTAAGAGGTTGCTACTGCAACCCAAGCTGAAGCTACTAATGGTGAGTTGCCCCCAGTTCCACCTAGCATAGTAAGTAAGACTGGTACTGGTAATGGTAGGAAAAAATCTTTAGCTTGGAATCATTTTGAAAAAGTAAAAGGTAGATGAGGGTGTCACTATTGCTATATGTAATTATTGTAAAAAATTATATCATGCTGATAGTAAGAGTTGTGGTACTAGTAATTTGTTAGCTCATGTGACAATCTGTCCCAAGAACCCTAATAGAGAAGATAAAGGGCAGAAAACCTTAGCTTTTGAACCCAAAAATGATGGAGATGAAGGGTTCAAACTTGTGTCAACAACTTTTTCTGTTGAGGCTTCTAGAAAGGCACTAACTGAAGTGATTGTAATTGATGAGTTGCCTTTTAGGTGTGTTGAGGGGTATGGGTTTAAGAAATATGTAACTACCTTACAACCTAAGCTCTGTTTAAAGGATATTCCATCTCATCAAATTGTGGCTAGAGATGTGATTGGAATTTATAATAGTGAGAGAGAGAGAGAAGCTAAGGAAATCCTTGAAGGGTTTTAGGGTGTGTCTTATTACGAACACATGGACTTCTATACAAAATTTGAATTATATGTGTCTCTCATGTCACTTTATTGATGATGCTTGGAAGTTTCATAAGAGAATTTTAAATTTTTGTCAAGTTGAAGATCATAAGGGGGAGACTATAGGTAGAAAGATTGAGATGACTTTGCATGAGTGGGGTATTGATAGCATATTCACTTTGACAATGGATAATGCTAGCTCCAATTTAACCAAAATTAAATTTTTGCAAATAACAAAAGATTAGAGTGGGATGGTTTTAGAAAATGAGTTCATGCACATGAGGTGTTATGCCCATATCCTAAATCTCATTATTGAGGAGGGTTTGAAAGAAATTGATGCATTTGTTGCTAGGGTGCGTGAAGCTGTGAGGTATGTGAAGTCCTCGCCTAATAGAAATCAAACTTTTAGGAATTTTATAGAGATGTTAGGTATGGAGTCCAAGAATCTTCTTTGTCTAGATGTATCTACTAGTTGGAACTCAACTTACCTTATGTTAGAAACTGCTGAAAAATTCAAGAAAGTATTCCTTAGGATGGACTTTGAAATGGTGGTTATTCCTCATACTTTAAGAGCAAGGAAGATAGTGGTGGTTTAGGATCTCCTTGTATGAGTGATTTCCAAAATTGTAGGACATTTGTGACTTTCTCGAGGCTTTTTTACAATGCAACAAAGTAGTTCTTCGGCTCTTTGTATGTTACCTCAAATGCATTTTTTGATAAGATCTTTCTTATTTAGAAGAGTATTTCTCATTTAGTTAAATCCCAAAACACCCTCTTGGAAAACACATCCACAAACATGCAAACTAAATTTGAGAAGCATTGGGGCGAAGGTGATAAAATTAATCCTTTTTTGTATGTGGCTGTGGTTCTTGATCCAAGAAAAAAAAAATTGAGGTTTTTGAAATTTTTTTTTTTTTTTCCTAAAATTTATGGGAATGAAGTGGGGAAAGTAAAGGTTGATAAGGTGAAAGATCTTTTGATGAAGTTGTATATTTTTTACTGTTCTGTTAATTCCCCAAATGTGCAAGAACCAAGTGGGAGTGAGAGGACACAAATGGTAGGTGATACTAGTGATCCATATGTGATGGTTCACTCTCAATATGAGCTTTTCTTAGAAGCTGAGCAATTTGTAGGTTGTAGTAATGAGGTTGAAAAGTACTTGGCTAAAAATTGTGATGGTAGAAAGGATGTGAATTTTGAGGTATTGGGGTGGTGGAAGGACAATTCTAGTAGGTACCCAATGTTGTCCAAAGTGGCTAAGGATGTGCTGGCTGTACCTGTTTCAATTATTACATTTGAGCCAGCATTTAGCACCGGAGGCCGCATTGTTGATTCATTTCGAAGTTCTCTCTCTCCTCTCATGGTTCAAAACCTTGTATGTGCTCAAAATTGGTTTCAAGCCACGATACCAATTTCTTATCGCCAATCAAGGGATGGGGTTAAGGCATTGGAGGAGGAATTTCATAATTTAGGTAATATGTTTAAATTCTAGAACTTATAGTCTATAAATTATTATTGAATGTCTCGTGTTCAAACAAAATTTAATATGTTGTATTTATTTCCTTTTCTTTTCTAGTTTTAAATCAACAATCATCATCAAGTGCATCAGCAAGTACCAGCTCCAAATTGGGTTCTAGCTCAGGCAAACGGCCCTTAATTAATGTTGAAATTGATAACCGACTTCGTATGTTACTGTCTTTGGCCTCTTACTGTTATAAACTTGCTGCCCTTTATATTTGGTCTTGTATTTGGTAGTAATGTATTATTTGTTAAATATTTTTTGGCTTTTGTAGGCGAAGTCATTTATTTTGTAAAGGAGACAGCCTTTTGGGAACATTTTGGAATTTTTTTGTAAAATGATTTTCTAACAATACTAGTCTTAATGCTTATAAAAAAGAAATCCTAGGAATCATATAGGTTTTCTTTTCTATTAGTTATAAACTTGAGAATTTGCCATTTAATGCTTGGGAAAAGTTTTTTTTTTTTTTTTTAAATATCTATGGTATTTTATAATTGTAATTAATTATATTGCTGGGAACATTGTATAGCTAGCAAGGTTACTGCCTTCTTATGATTTATTGTCTTGTAAACTTGCAGTAATCTAATTTCCTTCTCAGCCTATATGACTTACCTATTATATATCCATTTATATATATATATATATATATATAGAGAGAGAGAGAGAGAGAGAGAGAGAGAGAGAGATGGAAGTATTGCAATATAAATCTGTAGCTTATGCTTGCTGTGATTGGCTTATTTGTTGTTGGAAATACTCTTCTTGTGTGGTTGTTGTAAATACACATGTTGTGTATTATTTTGCTATTTTGTCCAAGTTATTTGTTGTGTTAATTTTTGGGTAGTCAATGTGGCTGTTTAACATGTCATAGGTGGTGAGAATAGAAAGTTTTCTAGATAGTCAATGTGGCTTTTTGAGATATTTTTTCCCAGGAAGTTTTTGTTCAGAAGGCCCAATATATTTATAAGTGAAGTAACTTAATTTAAGTTTACTTGAAGGCTCATTTAAAAAAAATAGAGGCCCAATTTGTTTTATATGGAAAGTTCAAAAAATATGACACCCAAATAATTTTTAAATTTGCCAAACTCCTTAATTTGGGCTAAAAGGGCTGAAAAAATTGAACCAAAAAAAAATTTCATAGAAGTCCAAAAACTGAGCCCATTAATGGCCCAAATCCACCTAACTGACAACTCCGACCCGCCCATCTGGTGGCCCGAAGCACCAGATCTGACCCTACTATTCAATCGAATACGGGTCTAAGATCCAACCACCCGACTCAAATAGGTCGAGTTCGGTTCAGGCCCAAATTTGAACCGGCCTGACCCATGGACAGGCCTACTTTGAAGTTTGCCTTGAAGTTAGCAACTATATAGGCAAAAGGAATATGTCCCTTGTTTATTGACTACATGGGAGTGATTTATGATTTAGTAATTAGATCTTTTTATGTAAATTCTAATTACGTCAACTGATAAAATTTCTTGTTATTGACTAATAAGCCAAAATTTGAGTAACCCTTCTTAGTGTCTTAGTTTGATGGTGTAACACAACCGTCATCATAGAGTGGTAATTATAAATTAAAATTTTATTGAATTTGTCTAAAGATAGAAAAATAGTATTTTCAAAACGTCTAGAACAAATACTTTTATTTTTATTTTTGTTTTTTTCCCTTTTCTTATCTTCTTATAAGTTAACTAGCTTTTTTATTGTAAACTACACTGACCTTTCTTGAGGTTTCACTAAAAGACATACATTCTCTCAAAGTAAGAATAAAATGACTCCCCCTTTTGAGATTTGCATAAATACGAAAAATAAGCCAATGTCTTGCTTTTCTAACTCAATGTTCATTTTTTAAATTAAAAAGAAAATCAAATTCATACCTAAACTATGGATGAAATAACACTACTCGTTAGAGTTTTGTATAAAAGGATTCCACGTGCCCCATGCTACGTGTGTCAGAGGGTAAACTAGTCACAAACACACTTACACAATCCAAGACTAATGGCCTGTTTGGGAGTTAAAAAAAGGAGGGGGAGTAGAGTACAAGGAGGGAGAGTAGTTCAATTACCTTATTTGGAAGTTTTTTAAGGGGGGAGGGGGGAGGGGGGAGGAGTTTGGAGGGGTTTCAACTCCCTCTAAGCCCTCATTTTTAATTCTCCCAAATTGGAGAGATTTGGAGGGAGAGTAGAGGATAAAAATGCTTGACCAAATGAATTACCAAATTTGCCCTTATTATATTAACAAAATTACAAATGAAAAGACTAATTACTCCCCTCTCTCTTACTTAATTTCAAAAACATCCAAATAAGGTGGAGGATAACCATTCCCCTCTACTCTCCTTCCCACTACTCTCCTCCCCTCTACTCCCCTCTACTCTCCTCCCGCTCTAAACTTCCAAACAGGCCATAAACTAGTTCTGGAGTGCTCCTTAGTGTTCAGAGCTTGATCGGGTCCAAGCTTCCCAAGCTTTATGTTGCTGGGAACTATTGATAATTTCTATCAAAAGGGCTTATTGTATGTCTGGTGTAGCCTATCTTCATAAATTAGATAGGCTAGTTACATTAAGAAAAGCCTAGACTTTTGAGTATTAAAGGAAGCCCAAGCCCACCACTTCCTTTTCCGCCAAATGATAGCTTAGGGACCTTAGCATACAATCTGGGCTATTTACTCTCAAATTTGGATCTTAGCACCCAAAAAGGGACCAAGCAAGGAAGCCTAAAAGGGGTTAATGAGCCAATGACCACTATTGTTGCTGTTGATGTTGATATTGTCTTCAATGGATTCCAACAGATGAATGGTGACACTCTCCCCCTTTAGTTTTGTATACATGACCAAGATATATATATTTTTTTAAATGGAATATTTCGTTCAGTCGTGGTATGAGAGAGCATTTCATTTATACAAACTAAGGGAAGAGTGTCATTTTGTTTGTCACTGCTATTTTTAGCATTTAGTATACCAAACAAAAAACAAAAAATCACCTTCATAAAATGTGTCATCATTTTGTTTGTCACTGCTATTTTTAGCATTTAGTATACCAAACAAAAAACAAAAAATCACCTTCATAAAATGTGTCAAATGCCAAATAAATTTGGCATTTGTAATAGAAGTATACAGATAAGTGTGCTATAAAAAAGTAGTATAGAATGAGTTGTAAAGTGGTGTGTTAAAATAGATAAACTTTTTAATGTGTCAAGATAACATTTTTTTTTTAACACCTGATGCTAGTGCTCTAAGCCATCTCTCATTCCCTAAGAATTCTTAGCCGATGAACCCACTCTCTACATGTGAGGGGGGATATTGCATATATAACAAGTGCACAAAATGATAAATAAAGGGAGAGGGCTAAGGGAGCAAATCGCCCCTGTCAAGCCCTTTGCTTCTCCATTGGGTCAAAATGACCATATACCACTGTTAGAGAAAATAGATATAAATCTATCACTGTTTGTGAAATATTTAGTAATGTACTACTTTTTTGAAACTCGATTTTGTGATAATCGAGTTTTCCATGGTACTCAAGTTTATGGAACTCGAGCACTATGAAATTTTTTTAAAAGTTTTTGAAGTAACCAGAGTTCATGGAACTCAGAGTTCCATGAACTAGAGTTACATCAAAAAATTTCAAAATTTTTTCATGGCACTCGAGTTTCATGAACTCGAGTACCAGGAAAAACTCGATTTTCACAAAATCAAGTTTCAAAAAGTGATAGATTGCTAAATATTTTGTAAACAGTAATAGATTGCAAAATATTTTCAAAAAAAAGTGGTATTTGGCCTTTTTACCTCTCCATTGTCTTAACTTCATTTTCACCACTTCAACAATGTAGGACAACAGTCGACCAAAATCTACACATGCGTTTATAGAAAATTGCATTGATGAAAAAATAGAGGCATAGACGCGTAACACAAAAGGATCAGTAGAATAGGATACATCACTCCAATGCACTTTACTTTTTTACTCCTGTTAGGTTATCAACTATCAAATTACCATATTGTGCCAATTTTAAATACGAGAGAAGTAAAAAACAGTATTGCAATTGACCTAACTCAAAATTACAAAGTGAGTGGCGTGAAAACAACCCATCCAGGTTGCACGAGTTGCATAAAAACTCGTTGGATTTTACAGAGGTATATTGGTTCAATTTCATAACTGATCTAATTAAACAATCCGAAGAATTTAAGTATCTATTCCAAATTTAATAACAATGCTTCTATGTGCCAAAATTACATGAGTATTCTTTCATATCATTATTACTATAAGTTGATATTATTATCTCTACGTAATTTTACTTGAAATTTGGGGGGGCAGGGATGCGATGAAATCCATTCTATATAATCCTTAACTGGGATTCACCTAAACATAAGTAAAATAATTATATCATTAAAAAAGGCCATTAAAATAAATAAATAAAATTATTCACAAAGGAATCAAATACAGGTATGAACGAAATGAGGATATAAGCTAAAAGTCCACATAACTTTTGAACGGGATCATTAATTCTACTAGCTGTTTATTGAACGTTAAAGTGCCATTCATCCTAACACCTTTGGAACTCCATATCAGATATCTTTCTTTTTATTCCATATTTTGAGAAACATGTTTATACTTTCAGAAATCAAATTGATAACAGGAGACTTGTTGCATTTTCTCAGTTCTCACCTAAATGAATCTAACAGTCTAACTCAATCATCTGGGTCAACTCCAACCATGTAGTTAAACCTTTCATCATAAATTCATTATATAAAGTATCCATGATCTCGATCAACTCCAATCATGTACCTGTCATCATAAATTCATTGTATAAGGTACCTATCATGTACCTGTCATCATAAATTCATTGTTTTAAGGTATCTATGACGAGGGACAACAATGACCCATCATCCAAAAGCATCTCAGCTAGTCCTACTTTAATTTTACAGGCTTTTCAACTTATCCATTTTTAGACGCAAACTTCCATTTGCACCATCAATTTCTACTATTCTCTTGCTCTTGCCCCTCACATAACTTCACGCACATGTATATCTGATGTGAATTTCAGTTCTCTCTATATAAACTGACAAAAAGAGTTCTAAATAACTGACATGATGTATGTCCCCGACTCCTATGATGATGGTTCATTGTGAAATTTACCATCATGAGAAGACAGCAAGAGAAAACATAACAATGGAATCCTATTTCAGTCTAGAGTCCAATTATTGTCAACCTTATTAGATGGAAAACTTAAAAATAACAACAAAATCTAAGAGAAGAGAGAGACCAAAAAAAAATTGACAGATGTCATTCACTTAAGAAACATGATTAGTACAGATGACAATTGCCTGGGAATCTATAAACCCAGATTTAAGATAGCATAAAACTTAGATATAGTTTCTTAGATGCAGTACATTACATTTTCCAATTAAATTCAATGTAAAGAAAAGTGTTTATGTTTCATTGGTCAGTGTAAGCATATGTTTGAATTTGATAAGAAAACCAAATGTACTGTACATAAGAAAATGTACCTAAGTTTTGCCCCTTGAGATATATTATAACTTCAAGAATGGACAAGATATAAAATCTACAATGAACAAGCACTAATTTTACATTTTATTTTTTGGATGAAATAAGTAGTTTTTCAAGAACAACCTAATACCAAAGAACAAGCAGTAGTAAACAAACTCATACAATGAACAAGCAGCTACAACAGCTGCAGACCTCCTTAACCAGTCAAAGGGCACGTCAACCTTAATGGAAAACAGAGCACCTAAGCAGAGATGTCTAACCTCCACAAGACTGACCTTTAGTTGGTAAGGTTTGCTACCATTTCCTCTTAATTTCATTTGAGGACTAAAGGTCCGGTTGGATAGAACTTATTGTTGAAAACTGAAAACACTGTAGTAAAATAATTTTTAAATATATGAATAATGCCGTGGGACCCATTTTTAATGAAAAAGTTGTTGAAAAATGAAGTTTGTGAGTCCGTAAACGTGTAAGGTAATATGCAGCCGTGAATTAAGTTGGATCCAAACGGGCAATAGGAAAATGAAATCCCTCACAGGTTGCAAAGAACTCTGTTTTGCATAGAGTTCAGAGCCTTTATACAGACATTTATTCAAGAATTTGTGTCTCAGTTAATGGACTGAATTATACTTTCTGCTAAGTTGATCATTCCAATATATACTCTAGCAAGCACTGGTTGAACTAAAGGAACAAACAACTCCTGCAGAACACACAAAACATCACCCTTGTAGCCTCAACTGATAAGCCTATCTAGAGTAGTTAAGTGTCCCTTTCGGCCAACCTCCACCACTGTTCTATCTATTTTTTTCTAATTGCATTCCAAGTATCTCAAAAAGTTAAATTTCATATTTTGAATAAAACAACTCAAAAGCGCCATTTTCAACCGACGCTAACTGATGAACTAAGAAGTTTAGCCAAAAAAGATGAACTACGATCTGAATGCCAACTAAAGCCTCTGATCTGATTGGCATCCAGTTCATATGCCCATCATGAATAACACTTGACGCTCTAGCATGCAAACTGCTTCCACCATTATATACAGCTCTATAACCAAACTAACAAAGCGCCATCTAAGTGCCAGTTATCATGCCACGAATAAAAATCCCTTTGCATGCCACACCTAGTGCTTCAAGACTGCCTTGTTGCATCCCTCGAGTCTGAGGATTTTCTCTAGCCCCAAGTTGATTTTTGAGGAATGTTTACTACCCTAAAGCTTCATGCTTTTAGCAAGTATCCATACGCACAAGCGACCAACACAGATCCAATTTTGGCAAACAAATACCAATTGTAATTCAGTATGGCAGCCTTATTCGCCTCACATATACTCCTCAATCCCAGACCACCTTCCCCATTAGGAACACAAACTAGCTCCCATGCCAACTTGATCCCAGCTGCTGACTCATCAGTTCCCTTCCACAGGATAGTACCAGGATTACAATTTAACAGTAAGTTCTATGCCTTCATGCTACACTAAATAGACCCTTCAAATTTCCCAATAAGTCCAACCCCAAGATCTAGCAATTGAGCAATGTGATTTCATATTATCCAGTTCATCCCTGCCTTTCTTGCACATAAAACACCAGCAAGTGACAGATGACTACTCTTGAAAAAAAATTACGAAGCAAATAACCCTCCCTTAAGCTACTTTTGGTCCAGAATACACTACCTTAGAAGGAATACTACATGCCAAATACATTTGCCAATAAAAGATATACCCTTAATCAACATCTCATAGAAATTTAATATCCAACTACTAGTACTTTACTCAAGAACTCAGTACATATCATCTTCACCTTTCAGGCAGCATGTAAACCATTCATATAAAGCTTTGAAAAGATAATCCCTGTAACGAGTGTATATATTATCACACAAGATAATTGTATAAATTCTACTATCCAATGACCTATATAGGGAGAACTCAGCAAAGCTAAGTTACCTTCGTTTCAATGCATTAAGTAATCTCATTACATCTCAAGGAAGAATTCTACAGAAGGTATAATAAATAAAAGGGAAGAGCTATTTTGGTCCCTATACTTTACCAAAAGTTTGTTTTTGTCCCTGAACTTTAAATTGTTCTTTTTTCATCCTTAAAATTTGTAAACAGTTTTTTTAATAGTTTAGAGACAAAAATAGGGATGAAAAAAAAAACATTATTCAATAGGCTACGGAAGAAAAAAGATCTTTTTTAAAGTTTAAGGACAGAAAGTAAAACATTTTCAATAATTTAGGGATGAAAGACGAACTTTTCAATAGTTTAGGGCCAAGAGACGAACTTCTCAAAAGTTTAAGGATGAAAAACAAACTTTTGGTAAAATTTAGGGACCTTAATATTATTTTACCCTAAGTAAAACAAGAAAAACCAAGGAACAGGGAACATGCACATATCAGCAGTACAAAGATGATAAAAGTGTAGACCAGCTAAAAACACATGTTTAAACTTCTCAGACTTTTGAGACATGATTTTCCTACTTAAGATATTCCGATCAAAGAGAGTAAAATGCATGCTTAAAAAAATAAATCATAAACGCATATATCAAAACAAATTGACAGTATATAGAGGAATCTTGATATTGAATTAGCCTACTATTATAAGGATGGGCAAAAGGGTTTTACACAGGGCATTAAACGAAGAAAAAAAAAATGCTGCTATATAATACAGATCATGTTTTAATGAAAGATACAACTGATGACCTATCCTCTAAAAAATAGGGCTCTCCTAATCAAGGGTTGGGTTGCTCATAACATACCAATTAAAAAGACATACAAAAGGTAGAAAGATATCAGAAAAAAATCCAGTAGTTTTTTTACATAGGTAGATAGTGGAGGAGGGACGGTGAAGTTTGAACCATAAACATGGAGCACCACAAGGGAGGCCATTATAACTAGAATATCCCTTGAACCCAAAATTAAAAAAAGATCCAATCATAAGAGAATATCATGCAAATTCTCGATATCAATGAAAAATTTAAATATCCATCTTTAAGGCATCGGCATCAATTCAATGTAACATTGGATTTCCACTTGATGAACAAATGAAAAAATAAACTTCAATGGTCTGAAGACAACAGAAACCAGGCAATAAAAGCTAAGCAAAAGACGGCAGAATCTTCAAGGGCAGGAGTATGACAACCAAACATATGAGACGTTTGTTCCAAGAAAACAAAAACCTACAGCATAAAAACTACCTTTTTTTTTGCTTTCCCCTTTTTTCCTTTTGTCTAGGAGCAGCATATAATAAGTAGAACGAGATTTCAACTACTAAGGAGAACGAGATTTCAACTTCTTCACGCGTTTGGCAGCAGGAGAAATGCTTTTTTTCCCCTTCCGGACCTTCTTTACAGCAACAGCTCTCTTTCTCACCATCTTTGTTGCAGGAAGCATCTCCCTGATGGGACCTGGAGGTACCCCTTTCTTCAGTGCACTTCCTCTTGGAGTAACAGAGGGAGGAATTCTCACACTTTGTGGAGGTAATGGACTCTGGGGCTTCCACACCAAATTATTCTTCATGGAAAACCTTACTTTCTTTGCGCTCTTCTCCCCACTCTTTGCAGTCATTCCGCGTTCAGCATCCCCTTCAGATTTTAGCTCGTGATTTTGGGACTGCTTCCCATCCATACTCTTGGTTCTCTTTCTCTTCTTAGATGCAGTACCATTAACTTTAATTTTAGTTAAATCGCGGGAACTAGCAACATCATTTTCCAAACCCGCTTCAGCAGCCACCTTCTCAAACTGCATCTGGAGGTTTGAAATCACAGACTCATTAAATTCTATCAAACTTCCATCTGTAACGATTTCATCAACTGAAGTGTCACCATTTGAAATAACTACATTCTCATTCTCTACCCCAGTAGGACCATTCTCTATAATCATATCAGAAATCTCATTCTTCTGTTTCTTCTTCTTTTTCGTACTCGTTTTGCCACTCCCACCTGAATCTCTCTTCTTCTTATCCTTATTCTTACACTTCTTCAAAGCCTTATCACCATCGGCACACCCATTCACAGCATCGCCACCCATTTTCACCTCAGGAGCAATAGGAACCAAAGTCGGCACTTCATCATCCTCGTTATTTTCAACAATATCAGGAATCGAAACCTCAATCCCGGAAGCTGCAAAATCCTTCTCCAACTTAGAAAACCCCTCATACAAACCAAACAACACCTTCCTATTCCCCTGAAGGCACTCAGCCGAAGAACCCATTTCATAAAACTCCTTCGAAAACCCTATTGTCAACGCAATTGTCCCAAACACCACAAAATCCTCACTCGAATCAACCTCACACTCAGCCCCTCCAACTTTCTTAACCTCCAACAACTTCACACCCATCTTAACCAACACATCAAACACACAACCCTTAATCTTATTACACAAAACCTTATCCCCCGATTTCCCCATAACCGAAACAAAAGGCTTCAACAAAACCCCAACAACCTCGGCCCTCACGGGAAGAAAACCCCGAAACTCCTCCAAAAACACAGACACAACATGGTAATTAACCCCATTGCCCCTAAACTTATCATTAGCATAAACAGTGTTCTCCAACAACAAATCCACGAATTTCACACAAACACCCAAATCCCACTTCTGGGTTTTCAACAAAACAAACGAATAATGCAAGAACCTCCGTATCAAGAGATAAAACTTGTCTAACCTCAACGCATCGATACCGGGCCATTCCCGGCGAATGGTGAGGAGAAAACAGGCCAAGTAGCGGAAGGAAAGCGGCAGCGGGAGGCGGAGGAGGAGAGAGGAGAGTCTGTCGATGAGTTGGGACTGGAATAAGTGATTGTCAGCATGCCAAACGCAGTAGAAGAGGCCTTTCCAGAGCTTTTTGAGGTCTTCTTCGGAGAGACTTTGCTGGGAAGGAAGCCACGTTTTGAGGAGGAGACGGAGAGCTTTGTTTCGGGCTGTTTGGTTGCAATTTGCTAGCTGCTTTATCAGTGAAGACATCTCTACTTCTGGGTCTGATTCTTCTGAACCCATTGAAAGAGAGAGAGAGACAGTGATAGTGATTTTTTTTTGGTTGGGACTGTGGGAATTGGAAAATTGTTAGCAGAAGAAGAAAAGGGTAGTTGGTTTGAGGATTGCAAGGTGTAAAAGGTGGGATTTTTTTTTTTTTTTTTGCGGGCTTGGGGGGAGTTTTTCAGAAGATACAAGTATACAACACATACAGGTGAAAACCCTAGGCTGTGTTTGGTTTCGAAAATGGATATTCCCAATACAACCCTAAAAACTCAAACTTTTTAAATGCTCAAAATTTTTCTTGGTCCCTAAATTTTTCAAAAATTTCGGTTTTTATCCCTAAACTTTTAAAATGTTTGCTTTTTATTCCTAAACTTTTGCAAAACATTTTACCTTTACTTAAGAAAGTTCTTATGTGGTATTGGACTTATTAAACCTATCATCATTAGCACACAAGAATATATATATATATATATATATATATATATATATTATTGACACAAAATTACTGTTCCTTCAGCTTCAACAAATATCCCTAAAATATCTCTTTACCAATTAATAATTGTTTTGAGTTTGCTTCCCTCAATTGTCCCCTCTCAAAAAAACAAATATCCCTAAAATAGGGTTAGGGGATAATTGAGGGAAGAAAACTCAAACAATGATTTATTGGTTCTATTTCGAGGCCCTAACTTAATTGAACCTACAAAACTTAAACGAACTCAATTTTGTTAAAACCAAAATATTGTTTTTGTCTCTAAAATTTTCTAAATGTTCGATTTTCATCTCTAAACTTTGAAATGTCTGCTTTTCGTCCCTAAATTTTGCAAAACATTTTACTTTATATCTATTAATTTTATATCTTACGTGGTCTAACGAAATGCTGATATACTATCTAAACCAAATAATTTTCTTTTAAACAAGTTGAACACATGGCATGAAATCAATTGCACGTGGAAAAACTATCACTGAGACAAAATTGATTTCGGTGATAGTTTGTATTTTTGTTGAAGTCCATGAAATCAATTATGTGTATTTTTGTGTTTTATTTTTTCGCCCTAACTCAGCTGATTAAGGATATTTGTTGAAGTCTAAGGGAGACATTGAGAGGTAATTTTGTCTCAGTGATATTTTTTCCATGTGTGCCAATGATTTCATGCCATATGTTCAAATTTTTTAAAAGAAAATGGTATGGGCCAACCGTCCAAGTCAAATACCATATTAGCATTTTGTTAAGACATGTAAGATATAAACTAACATATATATATACAAAAAGAATATAAAGAATTACGTTTTGCAATGTTTAGAGACGAAAAACAAACTCTTAAAATTTATGGGTGAAAAACTAAATTTTTTTATTATAAAATTTAGGCATGAGAACAATATTTTATCTTTTTTTATATTTTAAGTAAATAATTCTTTGATAGAAAAATTATAAAGGTGCCTATTCAAGTACACTGGTATATACAAATAGCAACCCGTGAAATCCAAATGGGTCGATTTCACCCAAGCAATTTTGTTATTTTGAACAATATTATCTTTATAATCGGTTGGGTGAAATCCACCCCAACTGATTTTCACTATCTTTATAATAGAAACGGATAATTTTTTAACGAAGTTAAAAAATTAAGCTATGACTTTTCAATGATAATTTTTTAATGTTGGACTTTTCAATTTAGCTATGACTTCAAGTTTTAGCTTAGATAATAATCCATGGGACTGAGGCAACAACTAGAAATACAATATGCATCAAATGTGACTTTATAATTTGAAATATGCTTTTATAGCTACAATTTCAAGAATTTTACTAGGATTTTGTTTGGCAAAGACTTGGTTGTAATTTTATAACATTTTTTTATTTTTTATTTTTCAGTGTTATTACTTGTATAACGTGGCTAGTTTTTTTTTTAGAAACAATTTAATTAGTAATTTAGACAGATCTAGTTTTCAATTAACATATTTATTTTATGATTTTCAAACTTAATTTTTTATTAAATCCTAAAATCAGAGTGACAACTCACTAGTTAAACGAATGACCTAGAAAAAAAATAATTAATTAGTAATTTAGACACGTTTTTCTACTTTTCTATCCCATAAAAAAAGACCCAATAACCCAGCTTCTAGACCAAGTTAGCATCTAGTCTAGGTTTACTAACAGCACTCACATCAGTAACAGTGAGTGTATCATAGAATTAGGTGTAAAATTTACACAATTTTACCTAAAAATGCCCTCAACGTATAATTGTGTAAATTTACAAATTAATTTTCATTGATTCTATTTATTTTGCATTTATTCTTTTATTCTTTCTTTATGTATCCTTATGATGAAAGAACCTAGTATATAATAGTTGTTGTGTGTAGAAAGATAATTTTTTTAAAAAAATAAATCAAGAAAAATTAATATTTTATTAAAATATAGTATAAAATAAATAATTTGATATGAGGTATTTATAAAAATAAATGTGTAAAATATTAAAAATAAGTTCTTATGATAAAATAGACATTAATTTTTACACAAGCCTATACAAACACTTTAACGATGAAAAAAAAATGCCATACTATTAAGTACACACAGGTTATACATAAAATAGTAATACATAACACTAAAAAAACTTAAAATAAAATAATGAAAAAATAAAAAAGAAACAAAGCACTAGTGAAAGCTAGGGAATCCAGAACAGCCACTAGATTTGTTATAGAAAACAAAGAATCTGGAAAAGTTCAATTATATAAGGATTCAGACACAGAAATTTCAAATTAACTTTGCCATGCTCAATTTTTGCCTCTCGAACACCAATCATTTTGATCTCTCTAATGACACCACACTACAAAAAGAAGGCCTCCCTATCTAATGAAGCTCACGAAGCGATCCCGTCCATGAACCATGATCCAACTCTGATATAGTTCCATAAACCCATACCATAAATCCCCCATACTGCACTCGAACACCAAATATGGTAAATTTAATCATTTAACTAATACTTCTAACTCAGGATCTCATGCTTTGATACCATGTTAAATTACCGATTGTCCCAAAAGCTTAAGCTATTAGGATATAGTAAATTTAATCATTTAACCAATACTTCTAACACTATCACTCTACTCCATAGTCATATCTTCATGTACTTATATATATAATGCCACAATCATTTTCCCAACAATATTAAATACCAACAATTTCTTGATGCCTAATCCACCATGGCTAATTGGCGTACAACATGTATCCCTGCAGTTAACTAAATGAAACTTTTAAATTCCTTGCCCATGCCAGCCCAAAGAAAATTCCTCTAAATTTTTTTCCATCCAATTTACAACATCAACAAGCAGAGGGAAAAGAGAAAAAATAAATAGATAAATGGAAATACTAGATATCATACTTCTAATAAGTTTCAGCATACCCCTTTTGAGAAGAACATTTTCTTCCAAACAACTAAGTCTTTTTTGCTTATACTCTATAATGGAATCCCACAAAGAAATGTGCTTTGAAAGCGTTAGACTCAACTCAAGTACTTTAGAGAAAGAGACGAAGCACGACATGAGGTTGCTTTCCAAATCCTCAACATTCTACATCTCCCCTACTAGTAATGTCACAGATTTACCCAAATTAATATGCAAACCTTCAAAACTTATAAACACTCTACTAACGAGTGTCATTAAGGTTTTTGTTTGTGCACAATTTTAAGAAAGTTTTAATACTATTTTCATGATAAATATAAAAAGTTGTTAACAAAGTTAGTTATTTTTCTCTTTTCTCGTCAAAAGTTTCTAAAATACATCCTTTTAAACTTTTTCCAACTTATCATAATACACCTTAAGTACCAAATGTTTGTGGGATTGGCCCCATAGAAAATAAGAGTGTCATTGGTAAAAAGATAGTTATGTCCATTGATTAACCCCTTAAGTTTTCAAACAGCAAAAAAAAAGAAAAAAAACTTCGACTTCAAAATTATAAGGATGATAATAAAATTATATTATGATGAAATTAAAAATAAAAATAAAGAATCTGTAAATTAATGATTTACAACACTAACCAACATGTTAATTTAGGGTTACTAAGATTGCATTATGTTCTTAGGATAAATCATTAATGAATGGGTAATAGTGTTAGAATTATGATTAAGTGTAATAATTAATCATTTTCTAATAACTTAAGCTTTTGGAAAAATAGATAATTTACCATGGTATCAAAACAAAAGATATCCTGACTTTACTTTACCTCTAATTTAAAATGTTTAAAATCCAACATGTTATGCCTCGCTTTGTAAAGAGGAGTTTGGGTTCACACGTAAAAGGAAGTGTTAGAATAGTTTACCATTTCTTAATAATTTAAGCTTTTAAGAGAATTAGTAATTTAACACCTAAATTCTTTGAATATCAAATATAAAATTTTTTGTTTACAAGTTTAGTTGGTTCGTGTTAATATCAAATTGAGACTGGGTATCAACAAGTTAATTTTGGTTGTATATCCAAATTTGCTATAACTTGGGAGGAAAATGGAGAGAGAGGAACTTTGCTATAAAAGGTGAAGTCCCTTATCCGAGGCTTTTGGGATTGTTGTCCCAATCTGTCGACTGTCATAGGATAGGAGTGATTATGACAGAACAACCAAGATGGAGTGACAATAATGGCGAAGTGATGAGTGTTTAAAAACATATGATGGTTCCTTAAATATTGGCTATTTGACTTTGTTAATGGCTACATGACCTTGTCAATGGCTGATTGATATAAAATTTTGTTAATGGCTAATGTGTATATAACAAACGTACGGGCACTTCTGGCATGGCAGCCCTTAACCTTGACATGGAAAAAGCTTTTGACAAGGTCGAATGGCCTTTTTTGCTCTCAATCTTCAAGAATTTTGGGTTCTCAGACAAATGGATTCAAATGATTAGCCAATGCATCTCTACTGCATCTTTCTCCATTTTAATAAATGGTTCTCCAGCCGGTCATTTCACCTCCAATCGGGGTCTTCGGCAAGGTGATCCCATCTCTCCTTTTCTCTTTATTTTGGTTACTGATGTTCTGTCTAGATTATTTCTTCAGAAAGAGGCTGATGGTTCTCTCCGTGGCATCAAAATTGCAAGAAACTGCCCACCAATTTCGCATCTTATGTTTGTTGATGACCTTGTGGTATTTTCCCGAGCCAACCATGCTGACCTTGCGGCAATCCAATCTTGCTTATCTCAATTTCAGACCTGGTCTGGCCTCTCCATCAACAAGAGGAAATCGGCAATAACATTTAGCCAAAATGTTCCTCCACCATCAAAAATATCTCTGTGCAATCTGATTGGTTTGAACCAACCAACTTCCAAGAATTTCTACCTTGGGCTTCCCACTCATATCCAAAGAGGTCACCAAGCTCAGTTCAACATCATCTTGGAAAAGATCAATAACAGAATTTCTGGCTGGAAAGCAAAGATTTTATCTCAAGCTGCCAAAGCAACTCTTATAAAGTCTGTGCTATCATCAATTCCATCTTATTGGATGTCATCCTTCAAGCTTCCAAAGTCCATTTGCTGCAAAATTGATGCTCGGCTTCGAGACTTCTTCTGGGGCTTCACTGATTCAGGTCACCATCTCTATCCAAAAGCTTGGGATTCCTTATGCCAACCAAAATCTGCTGGGGGTTTAGGCTTCCGTCGTGCTCATGACATCAACAATGCTCTCATATCCAAACTTGGGTGGTTTATTGCATCTAGTGCTGACAAACCTTGGGCCAGCCTCCTCCAATCCAAATACCTTCGTGGTCGATCCTTCCTATCCTCTACCCTCCAACAAAATTCATCTCACATTTGGAAAAGCATTCACAGCAGCATCCCTTTGATAAAACAAGGCTATTGCTACCTTATTGGTTCGGGTACTTCGGTGAACATTTGGCATGACCCATGGATTCCATCAATTCCATCCTTCACCCCAAACCCCATAACCTTGCTGCCTGACCAACAATTGGTTTCTGATCTAATTTGTCCTGCATCCAGACAGTGGAACCGTGCTCTTCTTCACAACCTTTTTGACCAAGCAACAGCCTCTTCCATACAACAAATCCACATTCCCTTCACCCCAGCTGCAGACTCCATCATTTGGACTAAATGTCCAAGTGGGAAATTCTCTGTCAAGTCGGCTTACCTTGCTGACCAAAATGCCAGATTCACCAATTCTGATCCCCTTACCGCTGTTGAATGGAAGAAGTTATGGTCCATGAAATTCAATGAAAGGCTCAAATACATCATTTGGAAAATTGCTTGGGATGTTCTCCCTACTAGAGAATTCCTTGCCCGAAGGATTAGTGGGTTGGAATCATCTTGCCCCCGATGCCATCATCCTCTTGAATCGGTGGTTCACATCTTGTTTGAGTGCCCCTTTGCCATTATTGTATGGCGGCACACAAGTATTCCCTTCAATCCTTCTTCCATCCCACCAAAGTCAGCAGCTGATTGGGTTAAATCCATCCTTAATCCTGTGCTTTTCCTTGGTCTCTGCCCATCTGTTGGTCCATCTTTCTCCCTGTTAGCTGCAATAACGTGTGACCGCATCTGGTGGTGCAGAAACAAATTGCTTTTTGAAGACATTGACAGCCCCCCTAATCGGCTTGCCGAAGACATCAACAGAGCCTACAACTCTCACTCTAAAGCATGGCTGTCCATATCTCCCTCAATTTCTTTCCAATGGCACCCTCCACCATCGGGTTGGATCAAATTCAATTTTGAAGCTGCCATTAGACCTCATGCGACCTTCATCTCTGTTGTTGGCCGGGATCCTAAAGGTATGATCACCTCAGTTTGTACAGCCAAGGAACCTTCCCAGTCCCCGTTTTGGGGTGAAGCCAAAGCTGCCCTCCTTGCCATGTCCACTGCAATAAATCTTGGTTACAAGTTTGTGATTTTTGAAGGCGATGCCAAGGTTGTCATTGACTCTATTGTTTGCTCTTCTTCCGATCCTCCATGGGAAATTTCTTCCATCATCTCAGACATCCGCCGCCTGTTTCAGTTCTTTTCTGTTTCACATTTCTCCTTTTGTTACCGTTCATGTAATGTTCTTGCACATCAATTAGCCCGTTGGGCGTGTATCTCTCCAAATTGGGGACCCCAATCCATCTCTTCCATCCCTCCTTGGGTCTTTTGTAAGGAACTTGATGGACCGGTTCCCCCTCTTTTGTCTTTACTTTCTTAGTTATATATCATCTTACTTATCAAAAAAAAAAAAAAAAAAAAAAAAAAAAAAAAAAAAAAAAAAAATTGACTATATGTCACATGACCATGTTAATGGCCAATGTCTGTAGGACTTTGTCAATGGCTAACGGCTATCTGATATGGCCAATGGCTGATAACTGTAAGAACATTCATATCAGTCTCTCCAGAAGTTTAACTAGTCTAATGTAAATGTTCTAAGTGTATTAAGCAAAAGTAAATAAGCAATAAATGTCACAAAAGTGTCACCAAATGTTTTTACACTTAAATTCATAAATACAAGCTTAAGAACTCAAAATGACTCAATAAAATTTATTATATTTTTTAGTAACACTAAGAATTTATAATAATAATTTTAAATTATTTGAAAGTATTTTAAGTTTATTTAAAAATACTTCAAGCGCATTCTATTTAAATTTCATTTGAAACCATTACCAAACGTATAAAACTAATTCAGATTTCTTACAAAAAAAAAAAAAAAACTCACTATCAATTCAAATATAAATTTTAGCGATGTTCTAAAAACTGGTTTTTCATAACTTATTTGAAAATTATAAACATGATGAACAAATTTATTGCACCACAATATCAAAAATCAAGTTAAGATATTATTATTAACACAATAGTAACTTTTGTTAGATACAGATGTCAAAAACTTTGTAACTTAGCGGCATTGATTATTCTCTAATATGAGAAGAATTACTGTTCAAATCTCCCATCCTCCACTTGTTGTAATAATTATATAAAAAATTATACAAATAATGACTAAATTAGTCATTAATTGAATATGTTTTGAATTAGTTTTTAGGAAAAAAATGTATCAAACGTATATGACAAATGTTTAGATAGAAAGTGTGCTAATGTTTAGGAAAAAAATTTCTCATGTAGTTTTTTTTTTTTTAATTTTATTATTATTATTATTTTTTTTTAGAATGAAGACTACTTCTTTTATAAAATCAGCCGGGATCAACACAAAGTACATCATAAAGGTGTGGTGGAATATCCTCCAACCACACCGACAAACCTCTAACATGTCTAGCATGTCTAGCTAGGTTATGGGCTACTCTATTGCCAGTTCTACGAACATGGGAGAAGGCAATACATTTATTGGTGTCTAGATTGGATTTGGCAGACTCAAGCAAATGGCCAAAAGGGGATAGAGAGACTTCCCTACTTCGTAGAGTGTTTATCACTATTTCCGAATCTCCTTCAAGTATGTATTCAGCAATACCCAGTTCCTGTGCGAATGTCATCGCTCTCACAGCAGCCATGGCTTCCACAATGTCTAATGAAAAAGGTAGAGGGGCTTGTTCTGACAGAGAAGCTATTGCATTTCCTTGACTATTGTGAACAACCACACCCAGACCTACCTTGCCCAATTCTGGAAACATGGCCCCGTCAAAGTTCAATTTGAGACAATTTGACGGAGGAGGCTGCCATTGTCCACGTGGTTGAGGTTTTGTGGCTGCTGCGTGATTAATGAGGGAGCATTGGCTATGTTGGAAGGTAGCAAGTGCCTGTGAAGCTTGTTGGATAACTTGGGCTTTAGGAAAAGCACTTGTGTTTGCTCGGAGTTGGTTTCGACGGTGCCATATCGTCCACATCACCATGGCCATCAAGTCCAGGTTGCTCCTTTTCTCATGTACCAGGTTGATCAACTACTTGATGTTTGTTGCGCTAAGTTGTCTCCGATCTTCAAAGCCTGGAACAGCTTCCCAAATTTCGTTCAGCGTTGTAAACTCCTACAGTGCATGGGCAGCTGTCTCGGCCTCAACTCCACACTGCTTACATCTGTCTTCCGTTAGAATCCTCCTCCTCATTAAATTGTGTTTTGCTGGGATGGCTTCTTTACACACCCTCCACATGAAGTTCCGCACCTTGTTTGGAACGTTCAGCCCCTAAATCAGTTTCCAAACCTCTTTTTGCTACTGTGGAGTACCTGTAGGGACAACCATGGAAGTTAAGTTAGTTAAAAATTTTGAGCCCGATTTAACAGAGTAGTTACCTGAGGGGGTGTATGGCCAAATGACTTTGTCCTCCACTGGGGTACGACTCAATGGAATGCTAGTGACTAGTGCGGCTTCTTCCGGTGCCAACAAACCATACACTAAGTTTAGGTCCCATTGTCTTGTAATCGGATTGATGAAGTCGAAAACTTTACCATCTTCAAAGCATGATACAATTTTAGACCGGATCCGAGGGTGCTCTAGTGAAGGTAACCATGCATCATTCCAAATACTAATAGCCTTTCCACATCCAACCCTCCATCTTGCCCCCTTTAGTAAGACATCTCTTCCCTTTAGGATGCTATGCCAAGCGTGCGATCCTGAGCTATTTGCTTGAGCTTCCCATAAACTACAATTTGGGAAAAACTTCATTTTAAAGACTCTATAGAATAGGGAATGCTTATTATGAAGTAATCTCCATGCTTGCTTGGCCAATAGAGCATCGTTGAAATTGGCTAAATCCTTGAAACCCATTCCTCCTTCATTTTTTGGAAGACAAAGTGTATCACATTTCACCCAATGTACTTTCCTCCTTTCCCCTTTTTGGCCCCACCAAAACCGTCTTATTAAGCTTTCAATTTCTGAACAAAGTCCTAATGGGAGTTTGAAACAACTCATGGTATAAGTTGGAATAGCTTGGACAACTGCTTTGATTAAAATTTCCCTTCCGGCTTGTGATAGGAGTTTCTCCTTCCAGCCCTGCAGTTTTTTCCAAACTCGTTCCTTAATATAATTAAAGCTTGGTTTTTTGTTTCTACCCACCAATGAAGGTAACCCTAGGTATCTTTCATATTGAATAATTTCTGGAACCCCCAGAGCCAACTTTATTTGATTTCTGGTGTCATCACTAGTAGATTTACTAAAGAAGATTGTTGTCTTGCTTCGGTTAATCTGCTGACCTGAGCATCTCCCATAATCTTCCAGGATTTCCAAAACTCTTTGACACTCCTCAAGGGTTGCCTTGCAAAACAGTAGGCTATCATCTGCAAACAAAAGATGGGTCAGACGTGGGCTATTTTTACAAAGAGAGTAGCCCTTAATTTTTTCTTGGTGAACAGCTATATTAAGAAGCCCATTAAGACCTTCGGTGCAAAGTAAGAATAGAAAGGGGGAAAAAGGGTCTCCCTGTCTAATGCCTCTTGTTGGTGAGATCATGCCCTTGGGTTCTCCGTTCACCAATATGGAATATGTCACCGTTTTGACACATAGCATCATGAGCTTGATCCAATGTTCTGTAAACCCCATTTTTCCATAACTGATGATAGGTAAGGCCACTTCACTCTGTCGTACGCTTTACTCATGTCTAGCTTATTGGCCATGTAATCTTCCTTTCCTGAGTGTTTCTGCATACTGTGTAAAGACTCAAAAGCTACCAGAATATTGTCAGAGATTAAACGACTTTTTGTAAAGGCACTCTGGTTCTCAGTGATAATATTTGGCAAAATTTTCTTAAGTCTATTTGCTAGAACTTTAGAGAAAATTTTATACAAAACATTACACAAACTGATTAGTCTGAAATCAGAAGCATATTCTGGATTTTTTTTTTTTGGAATGAGGGTAATAAAAGTACGGTTGAGATGTTCAGGTAAAGTAGCAGAATTAAGATAATGCAACACAGTATTAGATATATCATTTCCAATTAAATTCCAGTAGTGTTGGTAAAAGAGAGGAGGCATACCATCCGGCCCAGGGGCCTTTAGCGGGGCCATTTGGTTGATAGCTTGCTTTACCTCTAGTTGTGTGAACTCGGAGGAGAGTTTGGAGTTCATCTCTTCAGTAATCACCTTCTGAATTGAATCTGTAGCAGAAGTGCATAGGTGTTGGTTGGTTGATTGGAAAAGATCTTGATAGTATTGCACAAGGCAATCAGCTATATCCTCATTGTTCTCAATCACACGATCATTGGAGTCCTTCAATTTTCGAATCAGGTTCTTCCTCTTCCTTTGTGAAGCATGGCTGTGAAAAAATTTAGAATTTCTATCTCCAAATTTTGCCCACATGATTTTAGCTCTCTGGAACCAAAGTCTATTTTCCTTATCAACTAAATCAACTATCTCCTTCATTAATACGCAGACCTGCTGATTGTTTCTAGATCTCATGGCTAATTTTTCCGCCTCCTTTAATTCCTTCCTCTTTTTGCTCAATACCATTCTGACATTTCCAAAACAGTCCCGGTTCCATTTTTGTAATTCTTTCCCACATTTGCCTATCTTACGAATTACGTGATCATGAACTCCTTCATCTTCCCTTGACAGCCACACCGCCTCTACAATATCTGAACATCCACAATCAGAGAGCCACATTTCTTCAAACCTAAATGGTTTTGCAAAAGATGGTATATCCAAACCGTCCATAGTGATCCACAATGGTGAGTGATCTGAAGAGTTTGAATGCAAGTGGTAGATTTTTGAACCTGAAAACCTCATGAACCAATCATGATTGGCCAAATCGCGATCTAATCTCTCCCACAGAGAGTGTCCATCAGCAAAATGCTTTCTCCAAGTGAATTGATCCCCTACATACCCGAGATCAAGAAAACCACATTCATCTATGAATCCCTGAACAGTTGCATCTGAGCTTGACTTCTATTATTACCTCCCACCTTTTCTGAATTTCTTGTGATTTCATTGAAATCTCCAGCACAAAGCCAAGGAAGATTATGTCTATTATTGAGTAAACGAATTTTATCCCATGCTTCCATTCTCTTATGTGTAGCTGGTTCCCCATAAAAACCTGTGAATCTCCAAGCCTCATCACCACCTTTATTGATTATGGAATCAATGTGATATTTAGAAAAAGAATCAACATGTACATCAATGGAGTTTTTCCAATAGAGAGCCAAACCCCCACCACCTCTAGGATTTCTATCCACAAAGTACAAGTTATCAAATTTAATGTTTCTTTGAATTTCCTTTAGCCTAGCTTCATCCGCCCATGTTTCGGCTAAAAACACGACGAATGGATCTTTAGCCCGAATCAATGGTTCAAGCTCTTTCCCTGTACGCAGGTTCCCAAGCCCACGACAGTTCCATACAATGAGACTCATTGTTCTTGGCGGGGCTGCTGAGCAGCCTCTACCATTGAGTTTTGTTGACCTTCTCCCTTTGAAACCTGTAATTTTTTTGTAGGTAACTCCGGAAGACACTCTGTCTCATCATCTCTGTTTCTTTTTGTAGCCGTGGGGTATATTGTTGCTTCGGTCTCCATAGTAATTTCACGAGCCAATTTTTTCCAAGTGCGGATAGTTCTATTTGCTGGATTGGGCAGTGTTGAATCCTCTACCACGTGGGGTTCTTGCTCTAGAGTTAATTGCATGTGTGCTGGCCTGGAGGGAGCTAACGGCAAGTCTGTTATGTGAGCTGGCAGGGATTGAGCTGGATCGTGTAAGGCAGCCCCTGTTTCATGCTCCATGTGCTCTCCACAGCTGTCAAACTTTCCAATAGCAGCAACTATTTCCTGAATCTGAATATCAAAGTCCACGTGATCAGTATGGAAGGAAGTTAAATTTGGTTCAGAATTAAATACCTCAATTCTAGGGTTGGTGCTCTTTTGGAAGTTTGACATATTTTGCTCTCCCAAATCTGAAGTTTCCATATCTGATGCTTGTGACCGTTCTGCTTCTCCACTTTCTCCGGAATCCGGCTTTGAATTTTTTACTCCGTTTGCTCTGACCGCCGCCTCGGAGGGCTTCTCGGCAGTGGGAGATTTGGACGGCTTTGTGACACCACCCAATCCGTCACCCATGCCTGTAACCACAATGAATGGTGCTTTCCCCGGGTTGAAAGGAGCTGCTCTCAGCCATGGTCCATACTCGTGGAGCTCTGTATTTGTTGGTTCTTTCCTTGCTAGCCAGATCTTGCAGTCCTTTCCATCATGTGAAATCAGACCGCACCAATAGCAAAAATTGGGGAGTTTCTCGTACTTGAAAGAAATCCATCTCTCCTCATTATCATCCATTAAAATCTTCCGACCTCTACAGAGAGGTTTTGAGACATCAATCTCCACGTGGACCCGAAGGAAATCGCCTCCCACTAATTCAATGGGATTCTCGCAAGGTGTTACCTGACCAAGAGTTTCACCTATTTCCATTGCCGTGTCTGGATCAAGCATATGCATCGGCAATCCATAGATTTGCACCCAAAATTTTAGTTTAGTAAACCTTAAATATCTCAATGGTACCGATCCGTCAAATCTCTGTAGGAGGACTGCGTGTTTATCAAAAGTCCATGGTTCATTGGCAAGATTTTTAAATTTTATTGAATTGCAATTTTAACTCTATTTTTTATTTTTTAAGAATAAGGATTATCTAATTAGATTAAGGGTATTTTTAACATTTTTTAAAATCATAACTAATTTTCTAAACCCTCTTAATATGTAAAGATAATACAATATAATATACACTATAAGAAAAATACAATTTGTGTCTTGAAAATGATGGTACTATTTGGTTCCAAACTTCTAATTCTATTTTCCAATCTTTAAACATTCATCTTCAGTAATGCAAAATGGGTTTTTAGCTACATTAGTCAACATTACAACAAAATTTCACAAAAATCCTCCCACACCTAATTGCCTATTACTGTCACTGTTCAAAATTTTACAAGTACGAGATAGTGCTTGTTTAAATACACACAAGCACTGTAGCATGAGTAAATATTTTATTTTATTTTTTATTGATACTCGCACTCTCTCTCCTAGTCTCCTTTTCTGTGTCATCACCTTCTCTCTCATTAGAAGTGCTTTGTATCGGCCAACGTTGTATTTGATGGTTTATTTTTTTTCTTGGGTTGTGTTGGGGCAAAGTGGTAATTACTCATTGGACCAGGCATTGGTGAAATAGTGATAGGCTAAGACCCAAAAGGTACAACAAAGCCCAAACGTGTATTAGCTAGATGCACGTACAGTAGTGGTACTTGAAGTGATTAGTGAAAGGAAGCCAGTGAGAATCGAACGACATGACATGTAATTGCAACGGTTATAGAAGAACCAACATTAAAAGATTGTTGGGTTTAACGCTGAAGAGTGGTCTCAACAGTTACAAGGCAGTGAACGAGGGACACATTGCAAAGTGACAAAAACAAAAAAACAGGTGGCAGTAGGAACCAGAAAATAATTAATATATCTGAGAACTTTTTTTTTGAGAAATATATATCTGAGAACTTAAGAGCACTGAACCAGAGCTCATCAAACCGCAATTTCCAGAAATTAGTAGCTTACTAGCTAGTTTCTTGTAGCATGACATTGAGAGTGTAAATACCTTTTAATTGCTATTTTACAATTTTAAACGGCAAAAATTTACTCCATCTTAGTTTGTATATCTAAAAAATTTGCAACCCATGAATAGTAAGGTTGCATGCAACCTTACTATTCATAGGTTGTAAAGAAAAACAAATAATTAATCTTGTAGTTGTGTGTGAAGAGAAAAAGATAATGAGAGGAAAGAAAAAGATAAAAATACTTTTTATTATTTTATTAAGTAGTTTATATTATTTTATTGAGTTGTATGTAAAAATAAAAATTGAGATGTATAAGGAGCTTTAAAATGAGTTGGTAAAATACATGAAGTAGTGTTTCAAGATGCAAAATATGTATTTTTTTTTACATCCTCAATTGCTAGTGCTCTTAGATTTAGCAATAAGTTCGGTTTAGGTCCTTGCACTTGTATTTGTGAATATTGTGTAGTATGATGTATTATATATGTATGTTTTTACAGTAATTTGATCGGTATGAATATTCATTTCGATGTAAAATAGCAATTGTAGGATTGTTTCATTTGATATGCCTTTGTTCGTTACTTAGTCAATTAAGAGCAAACCTTAGCGACAACGACAACAACAACGATGACTTGGGTTGGTTTGTCTTGTGGTATGGAGGGCTTTTCGTTTTTTATTTTTTCTAATTTGGTTTTTTATTTTTTGGGTTTAATTAGTTGTACATATAAAATTTAAGTACAAAAAAAAGGTTATTTTAATGAGATATATCCTAAAAGTGAACATATTGCAAAAGTGATTATATAAAATAGGAAACAAAAAACCTTTTTTAATGGATTAAAAACTTTAAATAACAAATTATTAGCTTGAGGAGTGTGTGAATGCTCCTCCAGCCAATGAGGCCATAAAATATTAGAAAATTTGAACATGGATGAAAAAAAAATAGAAATATAAGATTTGTTGGGTATTGTTGTTCTAATGACATTGTTTATAATTTTTAAAAATATTTATAAATAAAATAAAATATAAAAATATGTATAACATTTAAACACTAAAAATTGTTATTTAACTCACTGTAACTGGCCCGTAGTTTCTTTTTGTTTTTTCATTTTCTTTTTCTTTTTTTACAAAATTTGATACAGAGTATAGACAGTGGGACCAACATTTCGGCTTGATTGATACACTAGGTAGCATGGATCACGTGGTCAGTTATAGCTCTGCCTGTGTTTTTATGGCCCGTGTGAACTATTATTCGCGTATTGAAGACCCCCAACCAATAAATCTCTCTCTTTCACTCTCTCTCTCCTAATTTGCTCCATCACTCCAAATCAGGGGTATACTGTGTGTAGTGTATTGCCCTCTCTATCTACCTATCGATCTTGGCTTATCAAAGATTGAACTTTTAGGCTTTTAGCCATAGACCCTTTTTTTTCCCCTCTTATTAAAGCTGTTTACTGATCACCACAAAACACAAAGTACCATTAAAAATCATCACCACCTCTTTGCTGATGATGTTTTCGTTCGTTTGTATTGTCTGCATCGCAAGGTTGTCCAAAATATCGTTCTTTATATCTTTATTCCAAAAATCCTTCTCTCAATAATTAAAATAAAATAAAACTCTCTCTCTCTCACAATTCTCGTAGTAGTGGTAGTAGTAGATGCCTTTGTCTTGGTCTCCTTTTTATCTTTTCTCCAAAATCCTTTCCCACCCACAGAATCTTCTTTCTTGATAGAAAAGTTAGGACCTTGTAGAAAGAAAAGGAACCCCATTTTTCGGTCTCTCAAATCAAACTCGAAGCTCCTCCACCCAAGGAAACTATTGCTATTTTAAGCATTCAAAAAAATAAAAATATTTGCTCCAGTAGTGACTCTCAAAACCCAGCGACAAACATGGAGTGTTTCTTCTTCGTTTCCAAGCCTTTGACGCTCGTCGCTCTTTTCCTTATTCTTCTATCCGCTCCACCTTCCATGGCGGACGACGACAACAACAACAACAATGTTACAGGTGGTGGTGTTTTGGTTAGAGACATTGCAACCAATTCATCTAGTTCACCTCCACCAATGGAGAGTGAAAACCATGCAAGATCTGTACCCTTTAGGCCTAGCATGGCGGTGATAATAGTGGTGTTAGCAGCCATATTCTCCGTCGTGCTTGTCGTCCTGCTCTACGCAAAACACTGCACTGGTGACGGCGTTGTAGTTGCCACAGCCACACCCGCAATGTTCGCGACGGCGAGGAAGAATTCGGGAATCGATCGAGGTGTCGTCGAGTCATTGCCCGTGTTTCGATTCGGGTCTCTCCGAGGCCAAAAGGAAGGCCTCGACTGCGCAGTTTGTCTCAATCGATTCGACTCCAACGAAGTCCTTCGACTCCTCCCGAAATGCAAGCACGCCTTCCATGTCGAATGCGTCGACACATGGCTCGATGCTCATTCCACGTGTCCGCTCTGTCGATACCGCGTCGACCCAGAAGATATTCTCCTCGTCGACCGAAACCCACCTCCAGAGTCTCGCCAAAACAGCACCCATGAGGTCGTTTTGGACGTGAGCGTGAACCCAATTGGGAACAAGCGATTCTCAGGTCGACACTCATCAGGTGGCGAAAAGGGAGTTTTGCGTTCGAATTCTCACGATCCGATGTCGCTTAGAAGATCGCTCGATAGTGCTGGGGTGAGAAAAAAGAGTCAGAGTTTAAGAGCCGTTGGATCCTATGATTACCCAAGAAAAGATGGGCTATTGTCGACGAGCTTAGACAGAGGGAATAGTAGGGTGGAGCACAGGATCATTGTTTCTTCTGACTCGAGTAGGGCCCACGAAAGGTGGAGCGATGCACAGCCGTCAGATCTTTTGTATTTGGGGTCAGAAATGTTAATGAGTGACAGCCGTAGATTTTTGTCGACATCGAGATCGAGATCGAGACAGCAACAACAACAACACAGTAATGGTATTGATGGCAATGGGAACGGGTTGCGGAGATGGGGTGGTGCTAGTAGTGGTGGCAAAAACAACAACACAAATACCATCATCAACAACAACAACACAATAATGAATGGTCGAAGTGTGTCGGAAATCACAGGCTTCAGCAGGTTCCCAACCAAAGCCAATAGAGCCAATAGCACCCACTAATATTAGTATTATCGATCACTGATTAGTGGGGTTGGCCTGGCTTCGATTCCTGCCAGCTGTACGGTCGAGACATACCTACTTGCAATTCAAGATTGTACTCTAAAATTTAGAATTTGTAGAAAACTCTTTCTAACTCGATACACAAAAATAACGAGGCTAGAAGAGATTCTTCTAAACTAATTTTGAGAAAGTTTTAGTAACATAACTTTTGGAATAGTTCTGGTTTGGTCGACTTTTACATATTTCGACCAAATTAAAATGGGTCTTGCTAACGAATGCCCTTAGGGCATTGGTTAACAATCCATTTTAGAAAAGCTTTTACATCACTTTTATGGGAAATGAAAAAAATTGTCAAAATATTTATTGCTTTATTTCATTTTCCCATAAAAACTTTCTTAAAATGGATTGTTAACCAATGCCCTAAGGGCATTCGTTAGCATTTCCCAATTAAAATTATAGCAAAAGTTACTGTATAAATGTGTCATTGCTGCCTCGACAGGACCCACTTTCTCTTTCTGGTGTACCTTTTGAAAAATGATTTTCGTGCAAGGCTGGCCCAAGCTGCTATGTTAACGTGCATGTGAGGAGGATTTTGGTGTACCAAAGTTCCAGTCGAACAGAAGAAAAAAGAGAAGAAGGCGTGGATGAGAGACTGCATTCACACCAAGGTGATACGGAAATCAATTATTTCTTGACAATTTTGTTTGTCGCTCTTTAATTTTTAGTGCTTTCTTTATCTTTTTTGGTTAATTTGAAATTTCCTCTGCTACTGGTGGGTACGTGTGCATATCCGCTACACATTTTTTTCCTGATGGGCATGTGGTGGGGTTTGTAAATTGTACAAATTTTTGTGTACTCTTCTACTGGATTGTACAAAATGCCGAGGTATAAGGAAAACAGCTAGAGGAGACGACAGGAGTAAATGGAGTTTGATTTCTTCAACTTTGTACTAGCTTTTTTTTCATCGAAAAAGATAAGAAGAAGTACTAGCTTTTGGATCTCGGTATTCGTTCAGACTCTATTTAAAATTTTTGATTCATATCTTTAATCATTCTATCATGGATTTCTTAAGTGTGTTTTTTTTGGGTCCAATGTGGTATCAACAGATCCTTGAGCACCTTTTTAATCTTCAAGTGTTATATTATTTTTTTATTTGATAAATAAGCGCGCGCGCGCGCGCGCACACATATATATATATATATAAAAGAGAAAAGGGGATGAGTTAAGAGAATTTTAATCTTCAAGTGTGTATATTATAATCCATTCTCCTCACTTCACAAACGCTAGAATATTACAAAGAAAAATTCCTTAGCGGTAACCATAATATATATGCTGACTAATAATTTTGAACTTATGACTTATTGTATAAGCCTATTTAGTGGATTTTGGATCTTACTTTCGCATTGAAATGTCTTATGAGATGGTCTTTCACAATTCTTTCTCTTTCTTAATACACGGATTTTACGTGTGTTGTGAGAGGGTTAGTCTCATAGATATCCTTTTCTTTCTAAGGGTCCGTTTGGTTGGAAGGGTGAAAAGGTCGGAAGATAGAAAATGGTGGGAGGATGAAGAAGTCAAAAGTGGAAGGATGTAAAAGATTTTAATTTCTCTCATTTTTATTTGGTTGAGAGTAGAAAAGTGAAGAGATGGAAAAAATGAGTTTATATAAATTTACTCATACACCTTTGTTAAAAAAATGATGTTCAATTAAAACAAAAAAGTGACAAGCAACCAAAAAAAAAAATCACCCAATTTACTAAAAAATAAAAATCATGTCCCAAAAAAAAAAAATCATGTCTAGTTAAACTAAAAACAGAAAAAAGAAAAACAAAACAACTACCACACCCACAGTCCAAAAAGGAAAAAAGAAGAAGAAGAAAATGAACCAACATCCAGGAAAGAAAAGGAAAAGAAAAAAAAAAGAGGCAACGTACCACTCTCAACCCATGAAATCAAAAAATGAAAATGAAAAAGAAAAAGAAAAAAACAAAAGCAATGTGCAGAGGAGAGAAAAGAAAAAAAAAAAAAAAGAAAGGCAAAAAAAGGCAACGAGCCTAGCACAAAAAAAAAAAAAAAAGAAGAAGAAGATAGGAATTGGACAGGGGTATTTTCGTTCATCAAGTAGCTTTATTTTCTCCCTTCAGTTTTCTCTCTATTTTGGAGAGAAAACTTTTTGGTAGGCCTGAGGAGAAAACACCTATGCTTTACCATTTATTTTCTTTCCTCCTCACCCAACCAAACACATTCAAAAAAGTTTTCTATTTATCCTATTTCACTCCAAAACAAACACACCCTAAGACTACAACCATTGTTTAGTGAAAGCTTTTTATGAGGTCTTCAGCTTCAAGTTTTTGGAAATAGAAATTGTTAACGCAAGTTTTGATTATGAATCTACACTATGTAGAGTAACTTGGATATTTTCACACATTTGGATGAGTAATGAAGACAACTTTATCACAATATTTTTGTGTGTCCAATTTAGTTAGATGGTTCTTCTAAAAAAAAAAAAAAAAGTTAAATGGTAAGTTATAATTGGAATAACATTACTTAATAGATTTACTATTAACAACAATTTTATTATAACTCAATTATAATATACCATTTCATTTTTAAAGGTTGTTAAAAGAATTTGTGAAAAAAATTTTAAAATTAGATTTACTGGATTTTGATAAATCTAATGGTTGTCAATGATTGTGGAGTTGCTTTTGAAAACTTTCTTTATGCTATAATGGTTTGAAGACTCTGATCCTCAGTAGTGTGCATTTAGCATAAGCTTATTAAGTTTTTTGTTTATTATTTTTTTCCCTGAAAAATGTGATAGAGTATGCTTGTATTTTTGAAAATGTGAAAAAATTGAGCTTTTAAAAAACTATATATAAAAAAAAAAAAAAAAAAACTAAAAGTTAGCAAAAATAAATGCATGCTAGTAAGTTCTAGTTAGCTTAACTGGTAAATTTTTGATAATTGAATAAGATATCTAGAATTCAATCCTCGCCTACACTAAAAATTGATTAGTGTGTGTCTTAGTTTGTCTGTAAAAAAAAAAAAAAAAAAAAAAGAAAAACTTTTGTTTGGTGGGGACAAAGGGCATAAGTAGTCCTCTCATGGCAAAAAGATTGGCTTGAAACACTATTGTGCCTGTCTATCGTTAGAATTTTCCTCCTAGGTTATGTCTCTTGCCTTGTCCGACGAAAAGCAAATTTACATTTTGTTTTCTTTTGTTTCTTTTGTTTTAATTCAAGTGTGCTGTGTCCTTGGGATGGAATCCGAACTCCCCTTATAGGGAAAGTTGAAAATGTTGCCCAAAAAAGAAAAAAGAAAAAAGAAAAAAAAAAAAAAAACAGAGAAAAGCTTATTCATAGAATCATCCAATTCATCATGTTTTCAAGACTTTAATGGGAAACAAAACTATTGGAAAACTACTGATAAGTAGTCTCAAAAGTTAAAACTACTGGTCTATCTTTCCTATAGAGAGGTATGGATTAAGATTGAGAGTTAAAAAAAGAAACTTTTAATTTCAACCATTGAATAAAAAAAATATATATTAAAATGAAGCAAAAAGTTAAAGTTAAAAATGTTTTTTTTTTTTGGTGAATGAATGGAGTTAATTGTAGTGGCATATAAAGATTCTACCTTCAGAGAATCAAAAATCATTTAGGGGCTGTTTGGTTTTTTTTTTTTTTTTTTTTTTTTTTCATTACTCATCACTCTTCACTCAATTTTCACTATTTATCACTTAAAATACCCCAATTTCCTATACCCACCCGTTTGGCACATGTATTCAGCTTCTCATCACTCAATTTTTTCTAATTTTTATGGGACCCATACCTGAGCACCATGTCAGGCATTCCTGTTAGCCTACTTGCCTCACACCATTTTTTCTTTCTTTTTTGTTTTTCCTTCTATCCCCAATACCCACAACAACCACTTCGGTTTTGAGCTTGAAGCACAAACCTAGAAAATTCATTAGCATCCTTAAAACACCCAAAAAATTCACAAACCCACAGCAACCAATTCGTTGCCCCAATCGTTGATTTTTTTTTATTTTTTTTATTTTTTATTTTTTATGGGTATGAGATGACAAAGGCAAAAAGGAAGAAAAAAAAGAAGAAAAAAGAACGAACTGATGTAGCGACGATCAGACTTGCGACAATCTCCACCGTCACTAGCGGCGGCACCATTTATGACTAGGTGCAGCTCAAACCTGTGATGATCTCTCGAAACCAGGCATTCGTTTTTTTTTTTTTTCCTTCAACCCCCAATACCCACAACAGCCACTTCAGCTTTGAGCTTGAAGCACAAACCCAGAATTGATGAAATGACAATTAGACTTGCACAAATGAAGAACTGATGTAGCGACAATTGGACTTGCAATGATCTCCACCATCACCATCAGCGGCGAAGACCAAATGGGTTTTGTGATGAAGAACAAAAAAAAGAAAAGAAAAGAAAAAAGAAAGAACTGCAGTAAAGACCAAATGAGTTCTATGATTAAGAAAAAAAAATGGAAGAAGAAAGAAAGAACTGAATGGAGTGCAGCGAAGACCAGAGAAAGGAGAGAAAAAAGAAAGAAAAGTAGAGAAGAAAGCAATGCCTCATGTGTGTTGCTCTGACAATGGGTCCAAGTATGTGAGTTTGATTACAAAAATGTCATTGTAAACTGAGTTTTGGAAACTGAAAACACCTAAAATGTGTTCTCAGTTTCCATAACTCATCATTTAAAAATAAGATAATTGAGTAATGGAAACAAAAACAAGAAACACAGCCAAATAAGCTTTCTTAAAGTGGGTCCCACTTATTTTGAATTATGGGTGATGGAAACAGAATTACGAGTAATGAAAACATAAAAACTAAACAGCCCCTTAACTTTCTTTGTCCTGCTCCGTGAAATTTTACCATCTTACCTCCATAACCATTCCGCACATCAAATTTGGTCCTACTTTGACCTATTGCTTGCTGTCTCCCTCTACCAACGCTATAAAATTAAACACCAATGGTTGTTCTGTGTAAATTCCTGGTCAAATTTGGGTCAGCATGGTGGTATAATTAGGGAGCAAGATGTAGTAAATGGGTTTAGAGGCTTCTCGCTCAAATTAGGTTAGACTAATATTGCTAATGTACAAGTTTAGTATCTCTGATATGGTTTAATGATAACATGGAATAAAGGGTTTAAGAGGGTTTTAATTAGTTATAGACACCTCATTTTTTTTTTTATGGACCAATGATCAGAGTTCATGGTTGGCTGGTTCCAATGATGAAGAGCTCCAGTGACACCCAATAAGAATGCAACTTGATGCCAAGCCCAAAAGCCCATTTCTTAGAATTCCTACCCAAAGTAGCGTATCTCATAATGGGGTTGGCTTACGCTGCTTACAAATACAAATCATTTATCCCACTTTTTATATTCTATTTTATACTTTAATAATAGTATGCCATGTGATAATTGATTTTATTTATTTATTTATTTTCATTTTATACTTTGGTTGTTTTATAAGAAAAAGTTTAATAAATACGTAATAAATTGTGCTTGGTGAGCATAAAATGGAACCCAAAGGTGAGAGAGAATATTAGTATTGGTCACTTCTAAACAAAAGCTCTAAAATCACTCCAATTATCAAAACCATGAATCATCCACTAACCCCCTTTCCCATATATATTAAATTGAAGTTTATCAATAAAATAAAATAAGATAAATCGAACAGTGATAATATAGATATATATCTTTTTTTATTTTTTTATTTTTTATGAACGTGATAGTAAATAAATATGGATATAAATAAAATTTCCAAGCGTATTGTTTAATTAGCTAATTTCTGGATGGAGGAATTGGTTTAGTGAGTATTCTTCGGTTGTTTGAATTAGCCCCATTCTGCCTATTGTGGATTTTATCAGGGTCGTCAATTTTCCCCAATAAATTAGTTTTTATCACCAATTTTTTCAGACTCTCCGATACTATATCCATTATCCAACTGATTAAGCCAACAACAATTATTCAATCCTAGGACTACCCAATACACAAGCGATTGAGTGAACCCAAATGTACTACTATCTCATTAAGCTTAATATTGCAGGAAAAGAAATCTAATTCAGAAACAAACTCATTGGCGTAGAGATGAATATGATGAGTGAGTAGGTAAGACTCAAAATTGAAACAATGAGTATATGTTTTTTTGTGAGAGAAAACAATGAGTATGTGCTAAATGAATACATGAAAACAAGGATAGAGCCAGAAATTAGAGATAGAGGGGCCAGACAGTTTTGTTGCTAGTTGTGTGCAGTGATTTTGGCTTCTGACTTTGTTGCTGCTTTGGTGCTGGCTGTTAAATGATCAAATTGTTTGTTTTGGGTAAAATTAGTTGACTAGGCTCAATTTTGTTTCGTTTTACTATTGGTAATTTTGTTGGTAGACTAATTTTTTTGGGTTTGTATATTTTGTTTTAGATTTGGTTTTTAAAATGAGGAAAATGCTAAAATTACAAACTTTTTTACAAATTGCTGATGTGTTGAGTGATTATTAGTAAGTAAAAAATAATGTAAGTGGTAAGTCCCAATGCGAACCAATAATAATTTGCTATCTTAACAGTTTGTAAAAATGTTGTTGAAAAAGTTGTGACTATAACAATATTCTTAAAAGAATCAATGATAGACCCTTTTTGAATATACACCATTGTTAATTTTTTTAAAACCTTCTCCACTTTCCTTTTGTGTGTGTGTTAAAATAATTAGTATTCTCAAAAAAAAAAAAAAAAAAGAATCAATGATATTAATAAGGAGGCAAAAATGTAATTTTAGAAAACCAAATTGCTAATATTAATACCCACATATATAATAATATATATTTTTAAAAAAAAATTTGGGAGGCCATTGCGCCCAAGCGAAACCATGGTTCTGTCCATGCATGAAATTAAAGTCAAGTGAAACCATGGTTCTATCCATGCATGAAATTAAAGTCAAGGACTTATTGTGATGCTGAAGAGCTAATTCACATCGGTCAATAATGCTACCAACTTTCCTGAAACATAACCAAAATAAAATAGGTACAGCTTCACTATAGTCTATATCCTCATTGCTGGATATGACTATCTAGTCTGATCTAGAGCTCCAACTTCATCCAAACCGGGGTAATTACAATAAACTCACCTGTGGTTTGGCTCGAAATCACTTTGCCTACCCGTGGTTTAAAAAGTGTCACTTAACGTACCTCAGGTATGTTCCGTTTGTTTTCTGTAACACACCTTCGTTAAAATTAGGGATAAATAAGTATTTTTGCTCAAATTTTATGTCTCTCTCCTCTCAAAACAAAAAATAGCATAAAAATGCCAAAGAAATAAGATCAAAAAGTCGTATTAGTCTCTCTCTCAATTCACATAAATCTTGAACATGAAGAACATACCCAAAAATAAATAAAACCTAGACCTACCTACCTAGATCTCCTATGGCTATGTTGTCTTCGCCGCCGATCTCCTCGGCCATGGCAAATCTGACGGCCTCCGCTCCTACCTAGGTGACATGGAGAAAATCGCTGGAAGTTCCCTATCTTTCTTTTTTTTTTTTTTTTTTTTCCTTCAACCCCCAATACCCACAACAGCCACTTCAGCTTTGAGCTTGAAGCACAAACCCAGAATTGATGAAATGACAATTAGACTTGCACAAATGAAGAACTGATGTAGCGACAATTGGACTTGCAATGATCTCCACCATCACCATCAGCGGCGAAGACCAAATGGGTTTTGTGATGAAGAACAAAAAAAAGAAAAGAAAAGAAAAAAGAAAGAACTGCAGTAAAGACCAAATGAGTTCTATGATTAAGAAAAAAAAATGGAAGAAGAAAGAAAGAACTGAATGGAGTGCAGCGAAGACCAGAGAAAGGAGAGAAAAAAGAAAGAAAAGTAGAGAAGAAAGCAATGCCTCACGCGTGTTGCTCTGACAATGGGTCCAAGTATGTGAGTTTGATTACAAAAATGTCATTGGAAACTGAATTTTGGAAACTGAAAACACCTAAAATGTGTTCTCAGTTTCCATAACTCATCATTTAAAAATAAGATAATTGAGTAATGGAAACAAAAACAAGAAACACAGCCAACTAAGCTTTCTTAGAGTGGGTCCCACTTATTTTGAATTATGGGTGATGGAAACAGAATTACGAGTAATGAAAACATAAAAACTAAACAGCCCCTTAACTTTCTTTGTCCTGCTCCGTGAAATTTTACCATCTTACCTCCATAACCATTCCGCACATCAAATTTGGTCCTACTTTGACCTATTGCTTGCTGTCTCCCTCTACCAACGCTATAAAATTAAACACCAATGGTTGTTCTGTGTAAATTCCTGGTCAAATTTGGGTCAGCATGGTGGTATAATTAGGGAGCAAGATGTAGTAAATGGGTTTAGAGGCTTCTCGCTCAAATTAGGTTAGACTAATATTGCTAATGTACAAGTTTAGTATCTCTGATATGGTTTAATGATAACATGGAATAAAGGGTTTAAGAGGGTTTTAATTACTTATAGACACCTCATTTTTTTTTTTATGGACCAATGATCAGAGTTCATGGTTGGCTGGTTCCAATGATGAAGAGCTCCTGTGACACCCAATAAGAATGCAACTTGATGCCAAGCCCAAAAGCCCATTTCTTAGAATTCCTACCCAAAGTAGCGTATCTCATAATGGGGTTGGCTTACGCTGCTTACAAATACAAATCATTTATCCCACTTTTTATATTCTATTTTATACTTTAATAATAGTATGCCATGTGATACTTGATTTTATTTATTTATTTATTTTCGTTTTATACTTTGGTTGTTTTATAAGAAAAAGTTTAATAAATACATAATAAATTGTGCTTGGTGAGCATAAAATGGAACCCAAAAGTGAGAGACAATATTAGTATTGGTCACTTATAAACAAAAGCTCTAAAATCACTCCAATTATCAAAACCATGAATCATCCACTAACCCCCTTTCCCATATATATTAAATTGAAGTTTATCAATAAAATAAAATAAGATAAATCGAACAGTGATAATATAGATATATATCTTTTTTTATTTTTTATGAACGTGATAGTAAATAAATATGGATATAAATAAAATTTCCAAGCGTATTGTTTAATTAACTAATTTCTGGATGGAGGAATTGGTTTAGTGAGTATTCTTCGGTTGTTTGAATTAGCCCCATTCTGCCTATTGTGGATTTTATCAGGGTCGTCAGTTTTCCCCAATAAATTAGTTTTTATCACCAATTTTTTCAGACTCTCCGATACTATATCCATTACCCAACTGATTAAGCCAACAACAATTATTCAATCCCAAATATTCAATTCTAGGACTACCCAATACACAAGCGATTGAGTGAACCCAAATGTACTACTATCTCATTAAGCTTAATATTGCAGGAAAAGAAATCTAATTCATAAACAAACTCATTGGCGTAGAGATGATGAGTGAGTAGGTAAGACTCAAAATTGAAACAATGAGTATATGTTTTTTTGTGAGAGAAAACAATGAGTATGTGCTAAATGAATACATGAAAACAAGGATAGAGCCAGAAATTAGAGTTAGAGGGGCCAGGCAGTTTTGTTGCTGGTTGTTTGCAGTGATTTCGGCTTCTGACTTTGTTGCTGCTTAGGTGCTGGCTGTTTAAATGATCAAATTGTTTGTTTTGGGTAAAATTAGTTGACTAGGCTCAATTTTGTTTCGTTTTACTATTGATAATTTTGTTGGTAGACTAATTTTTTTGGGCTTGTATATTTTGTTTTAGATTTGGTTTTTAAAATGAGGAAAATGCTAAAATTACAAATTTTTTTACAAATTGCTGATGTGTTGAGTGATTATTAGTAAGTAAAAAATAATGTAAGTGGTAAGTCCCAATGCGAACCAATAATAATTTGCTATCTTAACAGTTTGTAAAAATGTTGTTGAAAAAGTTGTGACTATAACAATATTCTTAAAAGAATCAATGATAGACCCTTTTGAATATACACCATTGTTAATTTCTTTAAAACCTTCTCCACTTTTCTTTTGTGTGTGTGTTAAAATAATTAGTATTCTCAAAAAAAAAAAAAAAAGAATCAATGATATTAATAAGGAGGCAAAAATGTAATTTTAGAAAACCAAATTGCTAAAATTAATACCCACATATATAATAATATATATTTTTAAAAAAAATTTGGGAGGCCATTGCCCCCTAGCGAAACCATGGTTCTGTCCATGCATGAAATTAAAGTAAAGTGAAACCATGGTTCTATCCATGCATGAAATTAAAGTCAAGGACTTATTGTGACGCTGAAGAGCTAATTCACATCGGTCAATAATGCTACCAACTTTCCTGAAACATAACCAAAATAAAATAGGTACTGCTTCACTATAGTCTATATCCTCATTGCTGGATATGACTACCTAGTCTGATCTAGAGCTCCAACTTCATCCAAACCGGGGTAATTATAATAAACTTGCCTGTGGTTTGGCTCGAAATCACTTTGTCTACCCGTGGTTTAAAAAATGTCATTTAACGTACCTGAGGTATGTTCCGTTTGTTTTCTGTAACACACCTTCGTTAAAATTAGGGATAAATAAGTATTTTTGTTCAAATTTTATGTCTCTCTCCTCCCAAAACAAAAAATAGCATAAAAATGCCAGAAAAATAAGATCAAAAAGTGGTATTAGTCTCTCTCTCAATTCACATAAATCTTGAACATGAAGAACATACCCAAAATAAATAAAACCTAGACCTACCTACCTAGATCTCCTATGGCTATGCTGTCTTCGCCGCCGATCTCCTCAGCCATGGCAAATCTGACGGCCTCCGCTCCTACCTAGGTGACATGGAGAAAATCGCTGGAAGTTCCCTATCTTTCTTCCTCCACATCTGCAACTGCAAGCAGTACAAACTCCTCCCAGCTTTCCTCTTCGGCGAGTAAGGATAAGAGTTTGAAGCTCTATGATGGGATGTAGCATTCGCTGATTCAAGGGGAGCCAGATCTACTTACCCATATCTAATCCAATTTTAAACCCAAAAATGGATACCCCAAAAAGGAAATGACAGCTAAGGAAAATAAATACTATTAGTTTCCATCTACAATAATTGAATTCAAATATCTACAAGACAAGCTACAATTTTTTTTCCTAGACAAATAGAAGTTGGAAACCCCTTCTTTCCCTAGGTAGAGTAGTTGAAATCCCTCATTGTTTCTAGCTTTGTACAACTTTCCTTCTTTCAAGCTCTTTGTAATAATCACCAACCACATCAATGGTATGAAAAATCAGATTATTGAAATAAAAAGTCACCATACTTTGTCATCACAAGACTAGCCAGATGCCGAATGTTGAGTTTCTGTAAAGTGGCTATAGCATCAACGCCATCTTCACCTAGATTATATAATTCTGCCCACATATCAATGAGGGCATCATCGTAGGTCCTTTGATCTTCAGGAAATGAACCTAAATACATGAAAAAACTTTTTGAATTTGACCTTAGGACCTAAAAATTTTAGGATTCTTTGGAGACATTTATACAGATCAATATTGGAAATAATGTCGTCAATAGACCATTTCCTCAATCTACTGAGCTGAACCTCTGCACTTTGCCCATGGAATGATCCACCAATCACTTCAAGGGCTAGTGGAAACCCCCCACAGCCTTTCAACATCTGCAATTTATGGAACCAAATAACATTTGTTATTCCTTTTTTAGGTTAATTTTTTTTTTTTTTTTAATACTGTCTCCAAATAACCCAGATTTACCTACCCAGATCTAATCCATCGTGACTCTCCAAACTCTCCCTTCTATGACCCTTTAGAAACTCCTTCACAGCGCATAGCCAAGGCTTTGCGTCATTCCATTAACCATGTCAATCATTTTAAGCCAACTTCGTCACTCTTTACCAATGTAGCTCAAGCAGATAAAATCTCAAATAGAGGTGAATATTTTTTGAAATACTCTGTTGGCACACCACCAGTCCAAATCCTAGGCATTGCTGATACTGGTAGTGAGTTGATTTGGCTACAGTGCAAGCCTTGCAATGGCTTCTACAAGCAAACAGCTCCACTTGAAGTACAAATTTAGAGTTTCACACAGTATGTTGGCACTTGCAAAAAACCTGAAACCCTAAATCGAGAACAGACACAAATACCTTGATTTTCTTTACCGAAACTACCTTCCCTAACTTTGATGTTGCAAAACTAGTGTTTTCTCCCCCCCTAGACACTCTAAACCATGAAGACCACGTTGATCTCACCACAAGTCTCTCTCTCTCTAAAAGTTTCTGAGTTTTGGGTGTTTTGATTGGCGTTATGTTGTGTTTTGGGGTTGAGAGGTGTTTTTGTAACGGCTGAGCTTGAGGTGGGTTACGGAGATTGACAGAAACATACCACAAGTGGGTTAAGTGATACTTTTCAAACCACGGGTAGGCAAAGTGATTTTCGCCCAAACCACAGGTGGGTTATGTGTAATTACTCCTTAAACTAGATGATCCTTGCCATAAGGAAACTAAAGAATAAGGGTGCACCTATTTCCAAAGCTTCAATTCATTGCTATATTTAGGTTTCATCTAAACACAACCACATGAATTTATGCCTTTTGTTTCTTAAACAATAATAATGCTATTAATTATTGTTTAAATACAAATGTATGTATATTATTTCTTAATGGGCTGAGTATTTTGGACAATTTTTTGTGATCACTTAATATTTGTACTAGATTCTCAAAAAAAAAAAAAAAAAAGCTTAATATTTGTACTTAGTCCAAGATATTGTGATTTTGAATTATACTTTGCGTAATCTGTAATGGTTATGTATCCACTTGTTGTACGACCAATATATCATCGTATTTAAATGACACTTTTGAAGATTGTATATCTACCTGTTGTATGATAAATTGTTCTTAATTTTTTTTTTGACACACCATGTAATTTGTTCATAATTTATTAAATGGCAAATATATATTTTAAAATTAAGAGTAAATTCCACTAACATACCTTGAGGTTTGGGCAAATACCAACCAGATCCAAGATATTTAATCCCTAACCCCGTTACCCTCTATTAATGTATCTATCTTTCACTGTGACTCTCTCCTCCTATGTTCCCCTTCTCTCCTCTTTTCAATCATCTCAATCTCTAACCTCAGATTAGCCATAGCCACTGCTACAGAAAATTAAAAACCTAATTTTACCCACCTAAATCCTTAAACAAAAACCCAAATCCAAAAATCCCATAACAAACCCACCACCACCCCTACTGTAAATCCATCCTATATCAGAACCCACTACCACCACATCACCAAAAACCACCATTGGCCACAAAACTTAGCCAAATCCATAGCAACAAAATCTAAACCATCCAACAAATCCTAAATTTCAAAAATCCATAACAAACCCATTGCCACATCGAAATGCACCACCACTCCACTGCAAATCCACCCCCATTTTCCCTCTCTAGCCTCAGATGTGGTGATACCACCATCAGTCATAAAACCCAGCCAAAGCATAGCATCAAAACCCAAATTCAAAAAACCTATAACAAACCACTACCCCATCGGAACCCATAACCACCTCCACTAAAATTTCACCCCAAACCGGAACCCAACGCCATTGCCGAAAACCACCGCTGGATACAACCCAAAAAAAAAAAAAAAAAAAAAAAAAAAAACACATAACAAACCAACCACATATCAGAGCCCACCACCACCAAAAACCCAACAACAAACCAAAACCAACCACTAGAAACGCACTACCACCACAAAAACAACCACCAAAACCACAACTCATAGTCACCAAACCTACGCACCACTGAGAAGAAGAAAGGCATGGATGAGAGAGAGAAACAGAGGGTTGAGAGGGAGGAGAGTGGGTTGGTTTGGAGAGAGAGAGAGAGAGAGAGAGAGAGAGAGGGAGGGAGGATTGAGGAAAAAAAGAAAAAAGAAAGAAAAGAGTAATGGAGGGTTAGCAGTGTTAGGGTTTATTTTGTTTTTAAGGACCAAATTAGTCACTTTTGAAATATTTTAAACAAAACTGTCATTAACCAAATCTTCAAGGGTGTTTATTGAAATTTACCCTAAAATTAATTATGTAAAAAATAGAATTAGACTCATAACTTGATTGACCCAACTATGTAATTTCTAACGCGTTGAAAATGACCCATTTGACCCGAACCCGATTGACTTAACCCTAACTCAAACTTGGTCACTTCTACAATCCCAAGAGTCAATTGGCTTTTGAACTGTAAAACTTAACCAACTGATTAATTAAAATTATTATTATTATTATTATTATTATTATTATTTTGGTTCTTGAGCGCATATTCCCACGTTTGTGTTTTTTTTTTTAGACGAAAAGTTTATGTTAGAATAGGCAATGACAATCCAACAATCATAATCATGTCAGTTTATAACTTTTATTTAAATTTTAATTAAAGCATTAGTCTTCTTAGAGTTTCTTACAAAAATAAAATTTCTAAGAATTCCTCTGAAATTCTTTTAAAAGCCAAGAAGGCATTTACAAACATTAAGACGACATTGTTACGCGGAGGAGTGTACCCAGCTAAAATCTTCCCACTTTTCTTCCCTTAATTTCAAATCGTTGTGTGCTAGTGAAGGGTTAAACTTTTGCAAATATGTAATATGATCGATGTTGTTTCTTGAATTCTGAAAACTAAACGGTATTCCTTTTTACTTTATCCTCTCTGCCCAAAGTGGGCTATGACTATGACAATCCAACAACCATATGACAAGTTAGTAGTTTAATTTAAAGCTTCGAGGGTTTCAAGACCTAGAAAGTGAAATGGCATTTTTGAACAAAATGATATTGTTACATTCATAATATTTTCATAATACATATTTTTATTAGTTTTAATTAGACTCCTCATTGGCTTCAAAAAAAAAAAAAAATTAGACTCTTCATTAAAATTATATTTTTTTTATCCACCAGTAACAATATTACGTCTAGAATTTGTTGTCAAACTATCGTTTACATGATTTCTCAAAGACAAATATGATGAGTGACTTCTTTATTGACGTGGACTACTAAGAGTCACTGACTGACTGATACATGGAATGAGACACAGTTAGCCGAACGAGACTTTGAATGGAATTTTTAAATGTATAGTAGAAACTAGGAAGGGAAGAGCCAAAAACTCAAACTAAGAAATTGATGCAGGAGATGGAGACATGCTAGCTAGAATGTACCAAATAATAACACGAATGTGAGACGTCTGGTACATCTCTCAAAGCAACGTGTACACGCCTACACGGGTTTCGGGGCCTTTTTTGCCGCGTGCTCTTCTCTCTTCATCTTCTTAGTTTCATTATATTTAGTAATATAAATACAAACCCACCTCAAATTTTGATTTTTTGTACATTTTTTGGGGCCTTGATTGTGGCTCTTTTTCTAGAGCCCGATCATAGAGCTATAGCTACAGCTCAATGGATTTGTTGCACAGAATGAAGAGAGCTTTGGTTGCTGTATCTACACGAATCAATCCTCGTAAATCTGGTTAGTTTTTGCTTTTATTCATCAAAAGTTTGCCTTAACATACTCTCTCACACAAACTTTTCACTACCTCTCATATTTTTTCAGTGATTTTTCAGTGTCCAGAGACTATTGTTAATTCATATATTGTGATTTCTGATTGTGCATTAAATAAAGGATTTCTTTTTTTATGTTTCAGTTTCTTGTTTTGTTGGGAAAACAATTTCATTCTTTACTCGTAGTCAGTTTTGATGATATTGTTGTACTAAGAAACATGCATGAATGTGTTCAAGTTCGAAATAAATGTGATTTAGTTTGAAATGTGTATTTATGTCACATCATTTATAGTCTTAAAAATAATCTCATAACATTTATACTATATTACGTATCAAAAATAAAGTCTTAATCTATTTATTTCACTTAAAAGAAAATAATTACAATAGGAGAAATTTACTGTTTTTTCATGGCCAATAGATTTGATATGTAAGATTGTTGGCAAGCAGGTGGTGCTGTAGGCGGAGGTGGCAGCACTAGTACAAGTGATTATGGTCTGTTGAAGCTAAGAGATGATGTACAGATGTGTGGATACAAAGATGTGCAAGTTATGTGGAAAATATTAAGCGGATCACAGATAGATCAGCAGATGGCTAATGCCGCAGCAGCAGTTGAAAGTGAAACCACAGTGGCTCAACCCCTCAAACGCAACAAGAAACGTAGACCCTTTTGGAAATTGTTCTTTTGGACTAACCAGTGGCGGCGCCACGTTATACCCAGGGTGTTCCCAGGAACACCCTGAAAAAAAAAATTTATATATAATAATTTTTTTTTTTTTTTTTTTTACCCTTAAAAAAAAATATAGGAACACCCTCAGTTAGAATGAGGAACACTCTGAAATTAAAAAAAAAATATATTTGTTCTACTTTCAAGCAAAAAAAAAAAAAAGCCTAAAAATAAAATTTCAACTAAAATCTGAAAAAAAAAAAAAAAAAAAAAAAAAAAAAAAATGTAACCGAGCAAAACGGATTTGCCTGGCAAGCCCAAAATCAAGCCCACGGCAAGCCCACGACAAGCCCATAAGATTACATCCACGGTTTCTCAAAGAAGAAAAAAAAAAAAAAAAAAAAAAAAAAGCAAACCCCAGAAACCTCAAATCAGTAGTTCAATAACCTCATAAATCACTAAAGTTTTTCTCAAAAAAAAAAGAAAAGAGAAAGCACTAAAGCTAAAGCCAAAGCAAACCTAAAGCTAAAGCCAAAGCAAACCAGTCCGCGCCGTCGCCATCGCTCCAGGCTCCAGCCACATCGCGCCGTCGCCGTCGCCGTCGCCATCGCTCCAGGCTCCAGCCTCATCGCGCCGTCGCCGTCGCCATCGCTCCAGCCTCATTGCGCCGTCGCCGTCTCAATCGCTCCAGCCTCATCGCGCCGTCGCCGCCTCATCGCGCCATTGCTCCGATCCAGTGATCCAGATCCAACAGCCACAGCCCACAGGTATTATTTCTCCCTCTTTCTCTCTTTGACTCTCTGTGTCTCTCTCGAATTCTCTGACTCTCTGACTCTCTGTCTCTCTCTCTCTCTCAATTCTCAAATATGAAATAATGAATATGAATTAACTTAAGAGTCTCGGCCCCTCTCTTTATTAACTTTACCGTTTGATCTTTATTTGTGATTGTGATTGGCTGAAGCACCTTTTAAAAAAAAAATCTCTTTATTAAAATTACTGTTTGATCTTTATTTGTGATTGTGATTGGCTGAAGCACCTAAAAAAAAAAAAGTGATTGGCTGTGGCTGAAGCACTCAGTAGTGGAGCTCTCATTTTCATAATTTTTCAATTTTTTCTACTTCTTGAATTTCGCATTTTTGGCTTTATCTTCGTTCCTGTCTGTTGGTGTTGGACTGTTAGGTGACCAATTGGTGTGTGAATGTGTGTCACTGTGTTGTGTTAGTGTTGGACTGATTGGTGACCGGTGAGATATTAATTACCTTTTAGTATAATAATATTGTGATTGGTAAAATTGTGATTGTGAAATTTTCTGATTGGCAGGCTTGTATAATGTGCATATTAGCACATAAAATGTGTAATGTGCACATGATTACTCTTTTAGTGTGCAACTAATAAACAATAATTTAATTAATTAATAATTATTTGAAAAAAACAATTAATAAACAATAATTAATAATTTAATTAACTAATACATTATAAAAGTCTAAACAAATTAAATTATGTTAGACAACACGTAGAAGGCAAATGTAAATTTTATGTATTTACGTGTTTTTTGATTGTTGTTATCAATATATAAAATTTTCTTTTTATTAGATCGTGTAATTTATACTTGTTGAGGAACACCCTGAAAAAAATTCCTGGAGCCGCCACTGGGACTAACCATAGGGGCACATCCTCTTTGTTTAGTTAAATTATACTAGTAATTTGGTAGGAGAGACCTTAGTTTAGAAACATTTTGGGGCATGATTATCTACCGACGGGTATATATATATTGTATGTTGCTACGTACATTTCTTACTGTAAATTTCAAATATATATATATATATATATATATATATTTCATAGTTCCTCCCTTTCTTCCAAAGTAAATATATTGTGCAAGTAATTTGTTCCCCATGAAAGTTTGGAAGCAATGAAGAGGTGATCAAGAGAGAGGGAAGAGAAGGGGATTGGGAAATGTTATCCATTTTCATTGTTCTAATGTAATCTAAATTTACACAAGACTTGTTAGTCCAAAGTGGATATCAAGTCCAATGGGGAGCTTAAATTTAAATAAACACACTAACATCGAGAATTATTTTTAAAAGCTATTATATATGTACATAAGATTTCTCTTGAGAAATCCATATGAAAAAGAACAAATAAAATCTTGGTAAACTAAATTAAAAAAAAAAAATACTAATTATGCCTTTTTGTGTTTAGAATAGGCAACCATACATATATGCAGTCCTATTAAAAAAAACAATATATACCGTTAGGTTTGATTTAAAAGTTTAGAATAATTGTCAAATCATAAACACAAATTTGTCTAAATATAGATTTTTAAGTCTATAGGTATGATTAGACAATACTCAAGGTGCTGCAAGTCAGAATATAAAAATAAGAAAGCTGCAGGTTTAGGAAATTTGAAACGTGGTAGGTTTGACCGATCGAGGTACGTTTTTGCAGCTTTTAATTTCAACCTAATAGCTCATTAAGTGATTAAGGTTTCAGATCTAATTTTCCTAGTATTTAAAGGAAACTCTAAGACACATTTTGTTATGACTTTAATTGGAGGTGCTCTTTTGAGATCTAAAAGGTACTGTGCCTTCTTCTTTCAAAGTTACTATCGGAATTCCATTTACACATTATTAAAACCAGTAAATCTGAAGTTGATGCATACAAGATCATATGTAGCTAATGATTTAAAGTTTTGAGTTGAATCTCAGAGTCATGAACATGGGTGTCTGTGTTCAACAAATTCAAATAGAAGAATCTGTGGAGGTGCTCTTTTGAGATCTAAAAGATACTGTGCCTTCTTCTTTCAAAGTTACTATCGGAATTCCATTTACACATTATTAAAACCAGTAAATCTGAAGTTGATGCATACAAGATCATATGTAGCTAATGATTTAAAGTTTTGAGTTGAATCTCAGAGTCATGAACATGGGTGTCTGTGTTCAACAAATTCAAATAGAAGAATCTGTGGATTCGGAATTGCATGTGGTTACATGAGTAAGTATTACAAGAGATAGCTATAGATTTAGGAAAAAATTTATTATAAAACTTCCATTCTATTTAGTGAATTTGTTGCCTTGAGGATAGGTTAGGTTAAATCCTCCATAGGTTTTTTATTTTAAAACTGTTGGTTTCATTAATTTTTCTAGATCATCATATTGCTTGCCTTTTTTACTTTTCTACACTAAGTAATATAATTGTATGTGATTAACTTAGATTTGAATAATAAACCTAAATATCAACTTGGTTAATTAATTAGGTTAAACAATATGAGTGTACAGGAGTCTAAATGATCTAACATATACATAAATCAACAGTGGCAATTGGTGAAGCCAGATTTTTTTTCTTTGAGGCCAAGCTAAATAGAATGAAAATTTTAAGTAGAAATAAAAAAAATTAGGGTAAATTGCAAATTATACCCCTAAAGTTTGGGGTCAACTGGATTTTACACCTCAAAATTTCAAAAACTTGATTTTACACCCTGAAGTTTGATTCCGTTAGCAATTCACCCTCCACAGTTAGTTTCTGCTGTTAAGTGTCATATCATCATGTTGATGTATTTTATTTTTGCCAAATCAGCCACAAAACTACGTCATTTTAGTGATAACTAAGTGAAGAGCTTGCATACATCAAAACTACATCGTTTAAGGCATAAACTTAAAACAAAAATCTCTAGCCTAAACGACAGGCTAAATTCTAAAATCTAAAAACAAAGAACACGAAGAACTCACACCTCCCTAGCCCAGACCCCACAAACCCAAACCCCTCGGCTCAGACTGAACTCAAATAGACCATAGGCTCACACCGAGAACCTAGGTGGCGACAGTGACGGTGGCTGCCACACTGATAGTAAGCTGCTCTTCTCTTTCTCTCTTTTCGAATTTGGCTTGTGTAATCTTAATTCCTACTTCCCAACATTAAATTTTGGCATCACACCAATACAACAATAAATTAAAACCATTGGAAAAACGAAATTGAAAAATATTTACTTCATTTTGTGGTCACTATCAGTGAGGTGTGTAAATATTTAGTCATATTTATTTTGATTTTTTCAATGACATTTTGGGCTGTGTTTTGAAGTTTTTCATGTTGGCTGTTAAGATTGAATTCCTATTATTTGGGAAGATGCTATTTGTTTATATGGGTGGTAAATTATCTGAAATTTAGAACTTTCTGTGATAGTTTATAGTTATGCATGGTTGGTGTTTGTCAAAATGTTTGTACAGTTTGTAGTGATAACTGTACAGTGTATAGTCAAAGCAATATTATTTGCTTTGGTTTTATTGCAAAATTAACTTGAAGAAAGAAAGAAAATTGAGTTTAATTTTATCTTCACAGTAGGAATTCTTGATCTTGAATATTTTACATATCACTGTAATCTTATATTCCTATGATATATAATAGTCTAAATCATTTTATCATCTTCTCACATAACTAAGCTGAGTTAATTCCTAATTATTCACCATTCTTGTATATGCCTATGTTTGAATCAAACAAAAAAGTTTAAAGATTAAGACAAACGAAACATGCATAATTCAAAGGCAGCCATCCTTATGTTAGGGTAAAATTATCAAGTATTAATCTAACTACTTTAAGTCTTGCTTCATTTTCTTATTGTCAAATTATATTTATTTGGTCACAGGTAGACAATGTATCTTCCACCTAAAGGAAGACATGTATTGCCCTTCACGAGAATCTTTTAATTCTGCCATTGGTTACATGCATCCAGCAGCATTAGAACAATTGAAGAAGTGAAATTTTCCACTGTTCCATAGATCCATTATCAGTTGGTGTTCTCATGTCCAGAACCCTTCAAATTTTCCACTGTTCCATAGATTCATGATCAGCTGTACATGTGCCTCTTATCTCTTGCAAACTGACAATCTTGAAATGGGAAGAAGTGAAATTGTAGAAGTAGCAACTTCTCCAAGAGAACCTTAATTGTAGAAGTTGGTTTGTTGTTGTGGTGGTCATTCTAGTGTATTTAGTGAATACAAAAGGCCAATTGTATATAGTTTCCTATCTTATTTAATGTAATGACAATTGTAATAGCCATTGGCTTTATTTTATTGTAATGAAAATTGAAATGCATTTCTTGCAAAGGAAATTGTCACTTAATTTTGTCTCTTATTAGAATATTGTTTATTATAATGGAAATTGGCTAAAGGTTCTTAAATGTGACTTTTGATCCTGACTTAAAACTTAGAAGAAGTCTACCAAAACCACATCTTTTCTGCATCAGTCTATGAGAAATGTGACTGGAATAGTAAGTTGCTGCTATATGACTGAAATATGCGAAAATATAACAGAAATATGCAGAAACATGTTTGAAATATGCAGAAATATGATTGAAATATGCAGAAACATGACTAAAATATGCAGAAATATGACTGAAATATGCAAAAAGATGCAGAAACATGACTGAAAATAGGCAGAAATATGCTAAATTATGCAGAAACGTGACTGAAATATGCAAAAAGATGTAGAAACATGACTGAAAGATGCAGAAACATAACTGAAATATGCAGAAAGATGCAGAAACATGACTGAAAGATGCAGAAATATGACTGAAATATGCAGAAATGTGCAGAAATATGACTGAAATATGCTGCTATATTTTTTTCTGCTTATGTCCAATATGACTAGAATAATAAGCTTATGAAAGCTTTAAAAAACAGTGACTATCAAAGTTTGCCAAACCAAAGGTCCTAATAATAAAAGGTCCTAAGACTAACACAAAATAAGTTATTTTTGTCTAGTAACACTATCAAATAAGCTTATGGGCAGCTTTATAAAACAGTAACCACAAAAGGTTCTAACAATCAAAGGTCCTACAAACTACCAACTCTTGATCCACTTCCAGTTCCTTTTCCAGCTCCAGCTCCTTTTCCATATCTACCAACTGCACTGCTTCTAACAACACTTGTTTGGGTTGAGACCTATAATAATAGATACATTGGACCATATGGTAAGTACACAACAAACTCAATGACCAAATACAGGCAATATGCAAATATTAAGCACAATGTGAAGTATATATATAATATGCAATTACTATAGTGGATTGGCTTCCAGCAACATTTGGTGGGTGACGATCCTCTTCCACTTTTAAGCCCATAAACACATGATTGCCTCCAGCTCTCCTAACCTTCAACAAGTTCAAAAATTTTGTAGTTAGCAACTACAATAGGTAAGTAGCACAATAAAAAACTTATTTAGCAATAAACAAGTATTAATACATGGTTTTGGCTCCTTGAGTTTGTTGTTCTTCATTGTCTTCGCTTAGTCTGGCCCTCACTAGCATCATTAGATTTGAGGGGTAGTTTGCATCCTCTTTTGTTGTGACCCAATTGTCCACAATTGCCACATTTTTGTGCAGCAGCGGATGATTTCTTCAACTTATGTGAAATCCTTGTTGCCTCGTCAGTAGCTTTCTTCCCCTTGTTCTCCTTTGGTCTTCTAGGTTTTACTAGCATCTTTGGAGGCAAAATCTTATCACCTATTGCATTTGGCCAAAAGTCCTCACCATTGGTAGGCTGGATAATGTGTGAGTATATTCTAAGGTAAGTCTTAACCTTGTAATAGTTATGCACATAGTTTTCTGCCTTTTTTTTTTTTGTAAGCAATTGCTGAAACCGCATGCATACAAGAGATGCCTGTTATATCCTATCTGTAGCAAGCACATGTATGCTTCTCCAAATCAACTACAAACTACTTTCCCTTACAATGCACTTCAAACTTCGATCCACCAGACCATGTAGATGTGCAATCCCTCGTTGCTTCCTTGTTAACTTCCAATTTATCTTGAATCTTAGGACAAATTGGGCCAGACTTCTTCAACATTGTATCCCTGTTTCTTGGGATCCTTTTCATAAGATACCTCCTAATCATCTCACACATAGTCGATATAGACTTATCCCTAGTATCAACAATCTTAGAGTTAAATGACTCACAAAGATTGTTCAACAACATGTCACACTTAGGCCATGTACTGAAAGCATGTCTACTCCAATGTGCATAGTCAATACCCATCAAATGCCCATAAGCATTAACATCTACCTTTCTCATCATCTCCATCTTTGCCTCAAACCCAAGTCTGGTGGTCTCTCTTGCTGCTGCCCACATTAAATCCTTCAATAGTTTGCCCTTGTGCTCCTTCTTGAAGTTAGCATATAGATGCCTAACACAGAACCTTGTATGTGCTTCAAGAGCAACTTTTGCAAGAGTAGGAAGTAAGCCCTATATTAAAAACAAAACAAATAAATTGGTTAGTATGTAGATATTAAATAATATGTAAATTATTTCAAGTCAAATATTATACAACAAATGGTAAGATTAAACTTACATAAATAATAACATACCTTCTGTTGATCAGAAATAAAGGTCCAGCCACGTTCCCTCACAAGACCAATATCAGCTAACAACTCCAAAAACCATGACCAACTGTCCTTGTTCTCGCCCTCACAAATAGCAAATGCTATTAGGTACATCCCATCATTCCCATCAATTCCAACAGCAACCAATAGTTGCCCCTTCAAAAACCCTCTTAAATGACAAGCATCAAGACAAATAATTGGCCTACATTCCTCCATAAATTGACTCATTATACCTTTCTTTATCTCAGCACTCTTGATATTGGGTCTCCCTCTAAACACCTCTAGCCATGTAACTGCAATCCACCTTGCAGACACCATCCTACTATGAAAAGCCCTAAAACATGTATGTTTTCCATGATAGGTTTTCACTAGCAAAGAGTTTTCTTCACGGTCCCATGAGGCATATATATACCACTCACAATTTTCACATTTGTAACTCACCTTGCGAGATTCGTTCTTACAAATTAACAATGGATATCCATGCTTGATTCTATAAGATTGCATAGCCCTCTTAAATTCCTTGTGGTCACTAAACAACATCCCTTTCTCAAAAACGGGGTCGGCCATATCCACCTCAGCCCTAAATTCAGTGTACTTGGGGTGCTCTTCATCATTCTCAGAGTTGACAGGCGTGCACAAGACATTAGAGTGCCCATAATCACTTTTCCCACTTCTTATATCATGCTCCTCATCACTAAAGCAAGTGGGTGCCCAATTTGATGTTTTTTTCTCATAAAGGTTTAGGTTGGATTGGTCATGGGGAGTGGATGGGACAATGTGAGTGGTTGGGGCAATGTGGGAGGATGGATCAATAAGGAAGGATGGTTTTTCATATCTATCAAATTCACTGTCACCTACCAAATCAGCATAGTCCTCATCAAAAAAATTGTCATCTACTCCAACCCCTTCATCAACTTCTTTATAACACTCATGCTCATCATCACCTTCATTACCTTGATCCTCATCAACTTGTTCCTCAAAAGCTTGTTCAACATGCTTCACATATATGTGTATTAACTTTTCAGGTGCAAATTCTAACTAGTCACGTAGGGCCCTAACATCACCATCTTTATTCAATGAACATAAGCCATTATGAAGTTCCATTTGAGGAATCTGGTAAAGAAATTCTTTTACATTCATAATACCAAGATTTTTGGCATACTTAGGCATATCAAAAAATAGCAAGAGTGTCAATATCAACATCAGATACCCTTGATTCAGTCCCTCTAACATATTCAACATGTGTATCACTGTGCGTAATGAATACCCCTCCATGATGTATACACATATCAAATAGTTGATTCATATTCAATGTCCAGCACACACGTATAAATGCATTACTAAAATATAACCTTTAATTAATATATTACTAAAATATAATACACACATAAATGCAACAAAACATACATGTAGATATGAGGCACAAAGCACAACACTTGAATTGCTCACTTGGACCACAACCATTGCACTCAGTCAATTTACCAATAAAAAGTACACATTATTTTACACCAGACAATACATACAACTAATCATCATCCAACAAGCTGACCCACCAAAAATAAAGATCAATAAAGTAACCAGAACAAGACAAAATACAACCAACTATATTATAATCCATTTACAACAAAATAATACAAAACTAATCCCAATAAACAATATTCAAGTGATACAGAAACCCAAAAAAAAAAAAAAACAAAGAAAAACAACTTCACCATAAACACATAGTTTCAATAAAGATGCAAGTTGTACAATGAGTTTAAATCATACACATATAGACAGTTCCAGCAACAAATCAATTACCAAACATTTATACAAAACCCCCCACCAAACCCAATCAACAAATCAATCACACAAGAAGAGCAGCTCGGGTTTATTTGGTTTTACCGTCGACGTGGCTGCCTAGAGCTGCCGCCATTGCTTGGGTTCACAAGAGCCGCTGCCACCGCTGCCACTGCCGCTGCCGTTGCCTGGGTTCACAATCTTCAAGTTGCTGTGGTAGCTCTGATGAGGCTTTCTCAGATGAACGGGAATAGGGATTCACTTATTTTAGAATTAGCCTAAAATGGTGTAGTTTTAGGACTGGATTTTTTTTTCTTTTTTTTATTTATTTATTTTTTTAAGCTTAGGGAAAACGGTATAGTTTGTATAATATGCCAGGTAAGTTTTTATTTTTGGGCTGATTTGGAAAAAATAAAACACATCAGCATGCATATGTGTCACTTAACAGCAAAAATTAACCGTAGAGTGTAAATTGCTAACGGAATCAAACTACAGGGTGTAAAATCAAGTTTTTGAAACTTTGGGATGTAAAATCTAGTCAACCCCAAACTTCAGGGGTGTAATTTGCAATTTACCCAAAAAATTATATGACAAAACATTCATGTAGAAAACATCTCATTAGGCCATTAAGTTATTGAGATTGAAATTGTAGACAATCTTGCTTTCTATATTGAAATGGTTCAACTTTGAGGTTATTAGTCGATTGGAGGCTAGAGTGGTCCGAATGGAGGTATGCTATAGCAATGGCCAGAGACCGAATTAATGGTGAGTTAGGCAATTACATGACTGATTAGTGAACTCAGCGCAAGCTCAATGAGTCAAATATGCATGGTGGCCGGTGGTGTAGAGGCTGAAGCGTAGTGAGTATAGTATGGCTATATATAGCAAAGAGGCGAGACTGTACCTATAGAGGATATTTTGTTTTTTATTAGCTAATTAGCTTAGAATTTGTTAAATAGAAAGAAAATTTTTGTTGTTTTGTATTTTTTTGACTGATTGATTTGTTTTTTTGGTTCTTTGCACCAATTTAATTTTTTTAGGTTGTTATGGATCAATTATTACATTGTTACACTAGAAAGTATAGCTTGCATAAATTGAGCAGGCAAATTTTCCAACAAACATCAGCATTTTCTACAACACATTGCTGTATTTGAAACACAACTAAAATCCCAATGACAAAGACCAGGTGGCACTGAATTACTGAAACAAAGCAAGAAGATCTCAAATATTATCAAAATGGTAGAAGACTAGTAGTTTGTTTGTTTGTTTTTTTTTCCCAAAATCCAAGGGGCTATTAGTAAATTCACCTATACCTTAAAATTTTTTATACTATAATTAATGAGAAATTTCACTGAAGATAGGTTCCCTTGCTTTGCCACTGTACATCCATACATATACCATGTATTTCTTATCTACACTTATTATATTTCTTTGAAAATTTACGTAAAATATGTAGTAGTTATCTATGGACAAATAATTATGAGTTTAGAAATAAAATAAAACTTTTGCAAAGCACTGGTTAGCAACTGGTATATAAGAAAATTGACAACTATTTATTATATACCAATGTTGAGGAAGAGAGTGAGAAAGTTTACGATCTAATTACCAACTTTACTAGTTGTAGCAATTTACAAAACAAGCTTTTAAACGATACGAATCGGTAAGTCGCTTATTCAGGCAAAATATTAAGCACTCTAAAGCGGCATTGAACATTGGGTGATCTGAAGAAAAATTGTAATCCTTTACACAAAGGTTAAAATGATAAAAAGCACAATAATCTTTTACTACGTCTTCTTCTTTTATGATGATCTTGACATATCTTAAAGTTTTCTAGAAGGCAAATTTTAAATTTTCCTTCAACCATGAAGAGGAAAATATGTGATGGCTTGGTATGTGTCCTGCACACCATGCGTTGGGCTCCAAGGCCCTTCATACAGGCCTGGTCGCGGCCCATTTTGGGTTACTGTGGCCCTTGCTTGATCTACACGCCTAGGCCTAGAGGATAGGGTACCCCTACGAACCAAAAGGCTCACTAGGTCTATGCGGCTATAAATACTCCAGAACCCTCACAAACCAAGGTACGCACAATTAGTTGAACTCTAGCGCTCTTGACTTATTAACGAGGTTCCTAACTTGACCTTTGGAGGGTTCTAGGCCGGCACCACACCGGTGTCCTTTCTAGGTCCTCTCTTGTTATCCTCCAGGTCCTTATCTCCCACTATATAAGACCGTGCAGCTCACTGGTGAACTTCGGCATCATCAGTTGGCGCCGTCTGTGGGAATCCGCTAGGACGATCAAACGTTGTCCTACTCCTAAGGCAAAGAGTTGCATGGTACTCACAAGGTCGATGGCAATAGCTAACAACCAAGGCGACGAACCTCGCTCAACCGCGCTGGAAAGACAAGTCCAAACGCTAGCCGCAGCGGTCGAACGCCTAACCAAACGGAATTATGACTTAGAGGAACAGTTGCGTCAGAAGGACGCACACCCCGGAGTGCAAGAGGAAGGGACGAGCGTAGAAAGGGGGGATCCCGAGGCCCCGGAGGGAAGTAACGCACCAAGCAGACCGGAAAGGCGGGATACCAATCTGCCGACCCTTTCTGAAATCTTGCCACCCCACGTAGCCGCGGAGATGCAGGAGATGCGGGAACAAATGGCCGTGATGATGAACGCCCTCAAGGGACGGGTATCTAGCGATCTCGATGACCTGGTCCAGCGAACGGATTCACCCTTCACGGCACATGTCACTTCGTGTCCTCTACCCCCAAAGTTCCGGATGCCTCAGGTGGACAACTACGACGGAACCAAGGACCCCTTGGACCACTTGGAGTCCTTCAAGACTATAATGCACCTTCAAGGAGTGCCAGAAGAGATTATGTGCAGGGCTTTCCCTACTACGTTGAAGGGATCCGCGAGGGTCTGGTATAGCAGGTTGACCCCAAACTCTATTAGAACCTTTAAAGAGTTAGGTGCCCAGTTTGTGTCGCACTTTATAGGGGGCCACTGGTATAAGAAGTCCACAGCATGCTTGATGAGCATCAGACAGAAGGAAGGCGAGACCCTGAGATCCTACATAACACGGTTCAACAAAGAGTCTCTCTCAATAGACGAAGCGGACGATAAGATACAAGTAGCGGCCTTTACCAACGGGCTGCAAAAGGGCAAGTTCCTCTTCTCTTTGTATAAGAATGATCCGAAAACTATGTCCGAGGTACTTTACAGGGCGACGAAGTACATGAATGCAGAAGATGCACTGATAGCGAGAGACGATAAGCCAAAGAAAAGGGAGAGACAGGAGGAAACACGGTCAGGGGGAGAACGAAAGAAGGCTCGGACGGACGGAAGAAGGGAGGATAGACGCCCGAAGCTGCCCATGGGGAGATTCGCCAGCTTCACCCCTCTAACGGCCCCGATCGACCAAGTATTGATGCAAATAAAAGATGAGGAAGCCTTAACGTACCCCAGAAAGTTGAAGGGGGATCCCAACAAAAGATCAAGAAGCAAGTACTGTCGTTTCCATCGTGACCACGGCCACGATACGTCCGAGTGCTACGACTTGAAGCAATAGATTGAGGTGCTCATTAGGCAAGGGAAACTGCAGAGGTTTGTCAGTACAGAAAGAGCGCATCCGCCACAGGACTAACCCCCTCGACGAGAAAACGAGCGCCCAAGACCACCCATCGCAGACATAAGGATGATCGTCGGCGGTGCCACAGGCCCATCCAACAGAGCACGTAAAACTTACCTACGGATGGTACAGAATGTCCAGATGATGGGCCTAAGGCCAAAGGCGCCGCAGATCGATGTCCCGACAGTCAGCTTTTCAGAGGAGGATGCCCAACGCCTACACCACCCACATGACGATGCGCTCGTAGTCAGCATACGGGCTGGGGATTACAATATACATCGTGTATTGGTTGATAATGGAAGTTCAGCGGACATCCTTTATTTCCCTACATTCCAACAGATGGGGATGAACAGAGAACAGCTCGTGCGGACAAATTCCCCCCCCCGTCGGATTCGGGGGCACGAGAGTATATCCCTTTGGAATCGTCACATTGTCCATGACGGTGGGAGATTACCCACAACAAATCGCCAGGAATGTGGTTTTCTTGGTAGTAGATTGTTCCTCCGCTTACAACGCGATTCTTGGACGACCGACTCTTAACATATGGAAAGTCGTTACATCAACCTACCACTTAATGATTAAGTTCCCCACTGAATATGGAGTCGGAGAGCTGGGCGGGAATCAGCTTGCAGCTCGAGAATGCTATGTCGCCATGACGGAAATGGACAATCACTTGCCAGCACTAAATGTCGAGGGGCAGCGACTTAAGGCTGAAGCAGTGGAAGAACTGGAAGAAGTAGTACTTGACGACTCGAGACCTGGACGGACCACGAGAATTGGCACCATGGCCAGCCCCGCGGTGCGGCAAAACCTAACCATGTTCTTGAAGGGAAATCAGGACGTGTTTGCATGGAGTAATGAGGACATGCCGGGGATCGACCCGTCAGTAATAGTACACAAGCTGAGTGTATCGCCATCATTCTCTCCCATCCGACAGAAGGAACGAGTATTTGCTCCAGAAAGAGACCGGGCTATCGCCGAAGAAGTCCAAAAATTGAAGGAAGCAGGTTTTATACGAGAGGTACACTATTCAGACTGGCTTGCAAATGTGGTCATGGTCAAGAAGGCGAATGGGAAGTGGCGAATGTGCGTTGACTTCACGGATCTAAACAAGGCCTGCCCGAAGGACAGTTATCCTTGCCACGTATTGACACGCTAGTGGATTCGACTGCAAGACATGAACTATTAAGTTTCATGGATGCCTTCTCCGGCTACAATCAGATCAAGCTCGACGAGAAAGATCAAGAGAAAACGTCGTTCATCACCAGCCAAGGGATCTTTTGCTACAGAGTGATGCCCTTCGGACTCAAGAACACAGGGGCCACATACCAGAGATTGATGAACAAGATGTTCGCACATCAGATTGGAAGGAATGTACAAGTCTATGAGGACGACATGCTGGTAATGAGCGCTCGCGAATGTAGCCATCTGAGCGACCTGCAAGAAACTTTTAACACCCTTTGGTCCTACAACATGAAGCTGAACCCCAGCAAATGTGCTTTTGGGGTGACGGCCGGGAAGTTCTTGGGTTTTGTGGTATCTCAATGGGGCATCGAGGTCAACCTAGAAAAGGTAAGGGCAATTGTGGACTTAGCCCCCCCGAAGACGCTGAAGGAGGTCCAAAGCTTAAACGGCAAGATAGCGGCCTTGAACAGGTTTGTTTCAAGGGCAACGGACAAGTGCCTACCATTCTTTCGTACGCTGAAGAAATCGTTTGAATGGACGGATGACTGCCAGAAAGCTTTTGAAGACCTGAAAACATACCTCTCCTCCCTACCACTACTTAGCCCATCCAAGCAGGGTGAAGAGCTGTTATTAGACATTGCCGTCTCCCCGGCGGCTGTCAGTGCAGCTCTTATTAGAGAAGAAGACAGGATTCAGAAGCCCGTCTACTTTACGAGCAAAGCGCTCAGAGGGGCAGAAGAGAGATACCCCCCGATGGAGAAATTGGCTTTCGCATTGGTGACCGCGGCTCGAAAGCTAAAACCGTACTTTCAAGCACACGTAATAAACGTGTTGACCGACCAGCCCCTAAGAAGAGCTATGAGTAGTCCAGAAGCCGAGGGACGAATGGCACTGTGGACAATCGAGCTAAGTGAGTACGACATTCGGTATCAACCTCGAAACGCGGTGAAGGGACAAATCCTGGCGGACTTCATTGCAGAATTCACCGACACGACAGACCAGGGGACAAGTGAGCTTCCCGTATGGAGGGTTCAAACGGACGGATCCTCCAACAAGCACGCAGGGGGGGTCGGTGTGGTAATCCATACGCCAGAAGGGGATCAGATCAAGTGCATGATCCGCTTGTGCTTTTCAGCCACAAACAATAAAGCAAAATACGAAGCCGTAATAGCAGGGTTAGACATCGTCGTTGCAGCTGGAGCGGAAAGAGTGGATGTCTACTCTGACTCCCAAGTCATCACGAGCCAGATTAACGGCAGTTACAAGTGCAGGAGTGAGAGAATGAAGAAGTACCTCACTGAGGTGAGGAATCGGATGAGCAACCTCCAGGTCAGGTTAATTCAAGTGCCAAGGGAAGAAAACCAAGAAGCTGTCTAGCTTGCCAAGGCAGCTTCCGTAGAGCCAATGATTGTCCTCGACCAAGTACTATCCTTCGTCCAAACGTCACCGATAGTCGACGGTACGAGTCTGCAGGAGGTAAACGATGAGCAGTGTTGGATCACTCCGATAGCTGCGTACTTGAAGGACGGCCTATTACCAGACGGTAAGGAGGCTGTGAGGAAATTAAGAGTTAAGGTATCCCGATTCGTCATGATGAAAGGTGTGCTGTACAAAAGGGGTTTCTCTCGACCCTATTTGAGATGCCTTGCCCCCGAAGAGGCAGATTATGTCATGAGGGAAGTCCACGAGGGAATCTGTAGGAATCACTCGGGACCAAGGTCCTTAGTGCACAAGCTTCTCAGGGCGGGATATTACTGGCCGACGATGCAGAAGGACACCAACATGTACGTCAGATCTTGTGATAAGTGCCAACGTTTCAGCAACCTCATTAGGCAACCTACATAGGAGCTCACGCCCATAACAGCCCCATGGCCGTTTGCACAATGGGGACTCAACATCATGGGCCCCTTCCCCATAGCCGCAAAGCAGCTAAAGTTCCTAGTGGTCGGCATCGACTACTTCACTAAGTGGGTGGAGGCCGAGGCTTTGGCAACCATCACAGAGAAAAATGTCCGGAGCTTTGTATGGAGAAATATCATTTGCAGGTACGGCATACCACGAGTCCTGGTGTCGGATAATGGCAAGCAATTCGACAACGAGGTGTTCAGGGATTTCTGTTCCCAGCTAGGGATAAGAAACCACTACTCGTCACCCGCACATCCACAAGCCAACAGACAGGTTGAGGTTACAAACCGATCCTTGCTGAAAATCATCAAAACTCGGCTTGAGGGGGCAAAGGGTATATGGCCGGATGAATTACCGAGTGTCTTATGGGCGTATAGGACAACGGTAAGAACACCGACTGGAGAGACGCCGTTCCGTTTGGCATATGGAGCCGAGGCTGTCATACCGACTGAAGTAGGTCTTACAAGCTATCGTGTTGCAAACCACGACGAGCACAGAAACGATGGAGCCATGCGCATCCAGCTCGACCTAGTGGATGAAGTAAGGGCAGCCGCAGAGCAAAGAATAGCATGATACCAGGATCTAATGGCGAAGCACTACAATTCTAGAGTTAGGCACAGAGACATCCAGGTCGGAGACCTTGTCCTAAAAAAAGTGCTGGGCGCTACGAAGGATGCCACCCAAGGGAAACTCGGACCAAACTGGGAAGGACCCTACAAGGTCACAGCGTGACACAGGAAGGGAACATACCACCTGGAGACCCTAAACGGAAAGAAGCTAAGCCACCCCTGGAATGCGGAGCACCTAAAGAAGTATTATCAGTAGAAGGCGACGATAAACAGCATTACTACTATGCTCACCACCGGTCTATCTTTTTGTGATAATTGTAGTTTTACTTCCTACAGTACTTCCATAAACGACTGAAGGTTACTTTCAATGTTTTTGAACCATGTTCTACGCATCCACATGCAACAAGAGGAATTTTCAGAAAAAGTTGAATTTCTTAATACTTGCATGTCTACGTGTTGCCAACCAAGTCCACGAAGTGGACGGACCATCTAAAAGATGGGAATAATCAACCATGTCCACGAAGTGGACGGACCATCTAAGAGATGGAAATAATCGACCAAGTCCACGGACGGACCATCTAAAAGATGGGAATAATCAACCAAGTCCACGAAGTGGACGGACCATCTAAAAGATGGGAATATTCGACCAAGTCCACGAAGTGGACGGACCATCTGAAAGATGAGAATAATCGACCAAGTCCACGAAGTGGACGGACTATCTAAAAGATGGGAATAATTAACCAAGTCCACAAAGTGGACGGACCATCTAAAAAATGGGAATAATCAACCAAGTCCACGAAGTGGACAGACCATCTAAAGATGAGAATAATCAACCAAGTCCACGAAGTGGACGGACCATCTAAAAGATGGGAATAATCAACCAAGTCCACGAAGTGGACGGACCATCTAAAAGATAGAAATAATCAACCAAGGTCACAAAGTGGACGGACCACCCAAGAGGTAAAAATAATCACGAAGTCTAAAAAGTGGACGGGCCATGTAACAGACGGAAGTAATTTACCAGATCCACAAAGTGGACGGACAATCCAAAACGTGCTACCTACTAAAAGTCCACAAGGTGGACGAGTCATTTAAGCAATTAATTTAATTACGAAGTCAAAAATGGACGGACAATCTAAAATGGTTAAAATCGCCGAAGTCTACAAGGTGGACGGGTTATATTTGCAGCACATACCGTCGACGGATTGTTGTTCGAAACATAAGCAAAACAGTGAAAAGCATTTAAAACATTCATGAAGGAAACATGTGACGGATAAATATCGACCTTGAATAAATTGTTTATAACAATACACATGACGGTTATAGGATTATACAACCTATTGTTCTTAAAATTACAACCTTTTTTCAAATACACCAAAAACGAAACTTATTCAACTTGAGGGGCATCAGCTGGCACTCTGGCACCGTCAGGCTCGGGAGGACGGGCATCGTCATGGTTGTTTTGAGGGACTTCGCCTCCATCGGGCACCTCACCGAAAAGCTCGGCAATTTCCTCGGACTCGACGGTGTGAGCGGGGGTCTGACCTCCAGCATCGATGTTGATGTGGTCGACGTTAAGGTCAGGGTACGATGCCTTCACCTGACGGAGATAGTCATCAAATCCGTCAGCAAAGGAAGTGCCGAGCTTGTCAGCAATGCTTCGGAGTCTCGGTACTCCTGGACGGCCTCGACCTTAGCTCACCAGACATTCTCATCGTTGGCTTTCACCGTCTCCCTCAAGGCCTCCACCTCTTTCTCCGCCGCCTCACGAGCCTCCTCGGACATTTTCAATTTCTGTTCCTGACGGAGCCTCCAGAGCTTCAACTCGTCCAGCTCTTCCCCTAGTGCCTTGGCCTTGTGACGTACACGCTTCAAGGACTTCTTACGGGCCAGGCAACGGTCCATCAGCCCCTTCGCCATTAGCACCGTCTGTATCAAGTCCAAACAGGAGATTAGCATACAAGCACGATGACAAGTCAGAACAGGCAAGTGGACGGACGGGTTACCTAGGTCAAGCTGAACAGAGCCGTCTCCCCCATTGCCTCCGTCGCATGGTTGCCGAGGTCCTCGTAGTCCTCCTTTTTGATGATGGAAGTGATTTGGGAGAGGGCGTACTGCGAATCCTCCCTAAGCAGGACAGGAGCAGTTTTCTCAGGGACGGGGTTAGGGTTGGTCATGAGACCTTTGCCCCTACCCGGACCCATCTTGGACGGAGGCTTGGTTGGGTCATGAGTGTCCGGCAGACCCGTCACCAGCCTTTGCCTCTTGGCCGGACTGTCTGTCTTCTCCGGCCGTTTTTTTGCAGATGGGATGGGGGCCTTGGGCGGCAGATCACCCCCAAGCTTCTTCTTGTTAGCGGCCTGCTGCTTGATAAGGGCTCGTCTCTTGGCGTCGTCCATTTCTGCAAAAAGCGAACGGTGAGTACATACGACGGACATAAAATCACACATTCAAAAGGGGGCGGGCTTACGCTTGCGTATTCCCTCGTCATATTTTGTGGCCGCAGCTGAGGGTTCGGAGCCGTCACAGTACCAATGGATGGTGTTTAGTGTGACGAGCTTGGCCCAAGTCCTCTCTGATAGTTGAGTTTTCTGGAAAATGGACTCAAGAAAGCCGAACTGCTCGACGGTGACGTCTGGATGGCTGTGAGCTGCAAAGATAGACGGTTAGATTAAAACAACCAACAAACAGTTAGTATAAGACGGACACAGATAGAAACGCATACCAGACGGGGATACTATGCCCCATGTCCTATCGACGGGTGTGAAGTCTGGGTCGTCAGGACGGCCCATCCATTCGTCCCCTTGTAGGAAAAAGTACCTACTCTTCCAGTTCCGGTTGGAGTCTGGGGTCTCGGACACTAATTTAAGCAACGGGCTTCTTGCCACGAAGCTGTACATTCCCTTTGACTTAGCAATTTCATCCGGACAGTAACAGTTGAAGAACTCCTCCATTGTTAACCGCCTTGTCCCATTGGACATGACGCCATACAGGACTTCTACACTTAAGAACACCCTCCAGGCATTCGGGGAGATCTGGGTGACGGACACGCCCAGATATTGGAGAAGTTGACGGTGTAGGGCGCTTAGAGGAAAGCGAAGGCCGGCCTTGAGCATTTGCTCGTACACGCCGACATCCTCTAGCCCCTCGTGATAGCACCGTTCGTTCTTAAAGGGTAGACAGATGGGGATTGTGTTTGGAATCTGGTACTTTTCCCTCAGGGAGTTGAAGTGTTGCAGACTGATAGAGGACGTGAAGTAATTCACCGTCCACTCTGGAAGCAGGATGACCTCCCTTAAACCGTCCTTGCCAATCACGGATCGAACGGAAAGGTCTACAACTTCTACTCCCTCACTCGAGTCATATTCCGACCCGTCTTCTCCTTGCCCTTCTTCTTTCGTGAAGGAAGGAGAGCTGGATGACGGTTCTCTATCCTCGACGGAGGTGCCCTGGTCTCCCTGACCTGACGGGCCCACCTCCTTATAGCCTGCTCCCTCACGGACAAAAGATTGACCGCTGGAAGCTTCACTAGACATCGAACACCTACAAAGGACGGAGAGGGAAACCTAAGACTCTAGATCTACTCTCACAACGGACCAACGTCTAAATAAAAAAGGGGGGAAGGTACAGGAAGAAGTAAACTTACAAATAACGGCGTGACGGTAAAAGGTTGAGTGGACGACTGAACAGTAGAGATACGCGACGGTGATCACAGGGATGACGGATGCGCTTTGATCAGTGAAAATTTCTCCAAAATGCGATAATGGCTGGAGCTGTGGGTGAATATATAGGTGCAGCGGCGCGACCAACGAAGAGACGCCTCGATTCTGGTGAGCGGTCAATCAAGGTCCCCCACGTGTCCTTTAAGAGCATTTACGCCTGCTCCAGCCTGGCAGTCCATCCGTTACGAGTACGTGACGGATGTTAGTGGACGGATCAACGTTTCCCATTGGTCCGTCATGTTTGATGACGGCTTAGGAAGAACGTAACGACTTATTCCATGGACCCGTCATGTTGGGTGACGGATTTATGGAATGGGGGGCAGCTGAAGAGGAAAATATGTGATGGCTTGGTATGTGTCCTGCACACCATGCATTGGGCTCCAAGGCCTTTCATACAGGCCTGGTCGCGGCCCATTTTGGGTTACTGTGGCCTTTGCTTGATCTACACGCCTAGGCCCAGAGGATAGGGTACCCCTACAAACCAAAAGGCTCACTAGGTCTATGCAGCTATAAATACTCCAGAACCCTCACAAAACAAGGTACGCACAATTAGTTGAACTCTAGCGCGCTTGATTTATTAACGAGGTTCCTAACTTGACCTTTGGAGGGTTCTAGGCCGGCACCACACCGGTGTCCTTTCCAGGTCCTCTCTTGTTATCCTGCAGGTCCTTATCTCCCGCCATATAAAACCGTGCAGCTCACTGGTGAACTTCGGCATCATCAAACCATATCAAGATTATAGAGATGATGATGAGTAGCAGTAAGGTCATTAAACTGCATAGTTTGCACTTCATCAAAAGCAAAGATAATCAACACCATCATCGCCACAATAAATGTTTTTTAAAATCTCTGAGCCATTACTTTTCTCTGAGGAAATTTTCTTATTTTTATCTTAAATTCAAATCGATAATCAAAGCTTAAATCCTTATGTCTTATACAGTGACGGAGCTAGGACTTAGAATTAGGGAGCAGCTTTGCTGTCGGCTATGTGCGGCAATTCTGGCCTTTGGCTCTACTGCTTAACTAATTTCATAGGTTTTTTCTATTTTTTATTTATTATTTATTTGTGCTTTTGATGTGTGTGTTGTTAAGTAAGGACAAAATTATTTTATTTAAAATTTTTAAAAGGGTTGGGTTGTTTGTTTTGAGTAAAATTGGTTGATTGAACTTAATTACTTTTAGCTTTACTATTGTTAATTTTTGTTGTTGGGCTAATTTTTTTGGGCTTGTACCTATAAAAATTTTTATGGCCTTTAAAAAGAGGAAAATGCTAGAGTTACAATTTTTTTACAAATTGTTGATGTGGTGAGTGGTTATTGGTAAGTAAAAAAGTGATATAAGTGATAGATCCAGATGTAAACCAATAAGAATTCACTATCTCAACAGTTATAAAAATGTTGTAGAAAATTTTGTGACTATAGTATTACTGTTAAAAGAATCAATGATATTATTAAGGGGGGCAAAGTGTAATTTTATAAAACGAAATTGCTAAAATGAGTAGTGTAAGGTCACGATTTGCACCCAAACCCAAAGATAAGATTATGATAGGCCCAAAAAGCCCAATACAATAAGTTTATAGAAAGTGGGCTTGAAATCTAGATTTTAGTGATTTTAGGTAACACAAATGATGGGCAAGATTGCAACACCATACACATGGAACAGTTTATATCAGAAATTGTCCTCAGACTCAAGCTAAGGATACTGGGTCTTATATTTCACTCTTCCCAGAGATATATTACAATTATTGATCTTAATGTCTACTTTTTTTTTTTTTTTTGATCCCCTTTCTCCGGGATCTTTCTTCTTCTTATACATCCTCTCTCTCCCCCTTCTCGCTCTCCATGTGTAGCTCTAAGTAGCTCCCCTGGATACTTGTCCCATCAACACCTTTCTGTGATTTTTAGGTAATAGCTATAAGACTGACAATAACTGTTCAAATATCACTTCCTCATTAATGCGGCCAGAGACTTAGGTACAGAGCATTCAATGCGGTGGTAGCAGTTTTTTTAAAGATATTTCCTATCCGTTCTTCCTCTTTGTCCCCTTGTGAAACATATCTTCATCTACAAGACCTTCCAAAATATTATTCTAGTCAACATGGCATATCATCCGATTTTCGCTTCACCTAGCCCAGGAGATACCCCTTCTTGGACTACTTCTGCAAACCTATTACGCGATAATCTGCTCATAGGCCTTTAAACTTGACATCCTTATTACCATCAATCTGTCCTCGGACAGGTAAGTATCCTCAGATCAAGCCCATGGCCCAAAAATACACCTTGAGCCTTTTATCCTCACAAGTAGCTATATATATACTAATATTTTTTATTAAAAAAAATTAGGGGCGGCCATTGCCCCCCAACGCCCAAGTCTACCTCCGTCCATGGTCTTATATATGCTTAAAGGATTATATATATATATATATATATATATATATATGAATGAAGTTACTAAACAATTTTAAGTGACCTTTTTTTCTAGCTAGGATCACAATGTTCTTGTATAATTTTTATGTAAACTTGTGATGCTTCACAAAAGTCAAGTATGATTGTATGAGTACAATTAGTTTAAAATATTAATTTGAGTTGGTATCATCCAATTCTCATACTATTATGTTTTGAAACGTATGATAAGCAACTCATATTAGAGTATATCGAGTTTATCATCCTCTTCTTTTAGGCTAGAGTTTACCACCGCGCCCCCTTGGCATGATGGTCACTCTAAAAGTATTAAGTGTTTGTGGGCCAGTCTCTATTACGTGTTGTTAGACCATATTTAATAAAAGAGTTTACTAAGGGAACCCTAATCCTTGACCTAAACATATATCATGCACTTAAGGAAGTAACACACAACATATTAAAGTTCACAATATAAAAGAAACAAATAAAATACAATCAAGCATATTCTATCCAAAAAGGAAAAGATAACAATTAAATCATACATATAAGGAAAGATTATAAAACAAACCAAACATGGGGCCAAAAGACTCAAACAAACATGATAAACAATTAACCTAAAACGGAATCAAATTACATGTGAAAAATTATTAAAACAAATAAAAATAAAACTTTGCCCTAATATGGGTTCAGGCTGCGTATGCATACTTAGCTATGTGTATGCATGGTTGAACCATGCGCACTTATACTTAATGATGCGTATGCATCCTTTAGCACATATTTGAAAAAAAAAACATTTTTACAGATTTAATAATTCGAAGATATAAACATAAAAATCAAACAAGCATAGTAGAACCCTAAACACTAAATTAACATAAAGAAAATAAAATAAACATCAATATAAACAAATAAACATGAAACAAAACAAACAATTATACTAAACTAACATTAACTCAATAAACATGTCAAACTTAAGAGGAATCATGTGAGAATGAAATAAAGAAATAAAAGAGAACAAAAACAAAATATGCTAAGCCACGGTTAGATTAATAAACAAAAAAAGATCATAAAATTAACTATAACAAGTAAGAACACATAATATAGTATTAAACAAAGAATCATGTGAATTCTATGTAGCAAAGTGGGAAATAATGGAAAAGAGACTTACCTTGCTTTAGAATCACATATTTGAGATTGTTTAACTGACCCCTCAGTGCCTACAACACAAAAATTAGACGGAGAAGAAAAAAATAATCAAAGAACACAATAATAGTTAGTAACCACAACTCAAGAATAAAAAGTTTTGAAAAAGGTTTTGAGAATTCAATTTAGAAAAATAGTTTTTGCCTTAGAACTAACTAAAGAGAGGTTTTTAATCTGTAAAAAAAGTTCTAAGGTGCTGCCCTAGGGTTTTGAAAAAAGAAAAAAAAAAGGTTTTAGAAAATATGGAGGCTAAAATATCTCTTTCTAGCTAGAATTTTGATTTGAGACATTAGATAAGTATTTATAAGTTAAAATTAGGATTTTTGGGGCTTTTTAATTATCTTTGGACGTTATCAAGGGTCTATGAGCCGGCCCATATCAAAGCATGATGTTTTAGGCCCTTAAAATGATGTTTTAAAACCCAGAAAATTGGACTACCCAATTAGCCCAACTTCAAATGGTCATAACTTACTCAATATAAGTCCAAATTAGACAAATTTTATGTTCAAATTGAAGCTCAGGTTCTCTACTTTCCAATGAAATAAATCTTACTCAAATATTATTTGTGGATCAAGAGTTATGGTCAAAACAGTAAGAAAATGTCATTTTTTAGTATCGATTTCAAAGCGATTTAATCATTTTTGAGTTGTGATTTTTTCCAAACTATTGTGAACTATTTAATTACCCTTGATTGACATATGTCAAGCTCATCATTAGGGTTAGGGACCAAAATTTATTAACATGTACAAAATGCAGTGTCTACAAATAGTTGTGGGGGAAATGGTTTCTACACATTAAAGGGAGGTCACTCCATATAAGGTCTTTCTCATGTGCTTTCCTAGGCAATGTGGGATTCTATGGATTGCTAGACCCCCTTTTAGGTCTCCACAATCCACCTCTCTTATGGGCATACATGTCCTCACTTGTGAGGCTTAAACTTTCAGTTAGGGCATGACTTTGATACCAGTTGTAACGACCCCACTCAAATTGCATAAATATTGTCTGTTTTGCGGACTATACCCTTCACGGTTTTTGTTCTCCCCCCCCCCCCTCCCCAAAAGCACATAGCAGTGGGGGGAAAAAGTCTCTACACATTAAAGAGATATCACTCCTTATAATGACTTCCCCACATACTTTCCTAGGCAATGTGAGATCTTATGGATTGCAAAACCCCTTTTGAGTCTCTACATCTATGTGGTACAAGTAGTAGGAAGGTCATGCAAACTCATATTTATAGTTTCAAAATGGAGATATAACAATATCATTAGATCCTATGCATTGTGCACTTCATATTATAGCATACACAAAATGATAGAAATTGTAAAGCTACACATGGAAGTGACTATTGTGAGATTTTGTGACCTTGGGGATCCTAGGTGAACAGGTATGCTGTGTAATTAATTGTTGACTAAAATGTTGTTTTAGTCCTTAAATTTTACCAAGAATTTTGTATTTGTCCCAAAACTATTGAAAATTTTGTTTTTTCATCTCTAAATTATTGAAAATATTTCAATTTTTTTTTTAGTTCTTAAACTTTAAAAAAGATATTTCTTTCATTCCCAAACTTTTGAAAAAAAAAATTTTTTTTTCTTCATTCCTCTTTTTGCCTCTAAACTATTGAATTTTTTTTTTTTTTTTTTACAATGCTTAGGGATTAAAAATGAACTTTTTAAAGTTTAGGAATGATTTTTTTTTTGGGTAAGATTTAGGGACCAAAACAACATTTTAGCCTCAATTGTTTCCAAAAATGGCAGTTTGATTGACTATATTTTCCCTCATAAATTGAAGTTTTTATATTTGGAGTCATCACTTATTTTTATTAAAAAGAAATATAAGAAAACATAAAATGAAAATACATTCCATTTATTTCATTAAAATTGTCAAATTTGTATCATAATTAGAATAGAAAAAGATTAATTACAACACCTTTTGTTTTAATTTTTTATGGATACAATCTAAGAAATTATATTGCTTTGTTTCCAAGACACATTCTAACAAATGTAAAATTACATTGATAAAAGCATGGTCTAGAATCATTGATCTAAGTTTGGGTTCATTTATATGATTGGTGGCACTGACAAAGATAAATTTAATTTTTAAAAGGGCCAACAAGTACATTTATATATAGATTTATTTATTTTTTCTTAAAAGAAGTTCTAACAGGCTATTGCAAGTATTGACAAAAAGAAGAGATTTACTATATGATGGGATTGGGTTGTTGATTTCATTGGTAAGTGTTGGTTTTTTTTTTTTTTTTGATAATTTGATAGTTCTGGTGAGAGTATTTTAATCTTGGTTGTATTTGTTGGAACATTATATAATGTTTTTTATAATATATATATATATATATATATTTATATATATTTTGATAGATACTATAGAAATTCCACCTACAATGTTCACTCAATAATGATTGTTTTTTATCATCATGCTAAGACATCAATTAATTTTTAGTATAGGCGGGATTCAAACCTCAAATATCTTTTTTGACGACAAGAAATTTTACTAGTTGAGCTAATTAGAATTCACATTTTTTTCCTTTATTTTTATAGATATGGTAGAATTTACATTTTATGACGCCTACTTATAGCGATTGCATTTCTAACAGGCAATTGCAAGTATTGATAGAAAGATGAATTTTACGATGGGATTAGTGGTAGAATTTAAATCTATGGTGCTCACTTCATGGTGATCGCATTTCTAACTATTGCAAGTATTGATAGAAAAATGAATTATATAATGGGATTAGTGTATTCTTGATTTCAATGCTATGTGTTATTTTTTAATTTTTTGATAATTCAATAGTTGGGATGGGGGTATTTTAAACCAAGGATGTTTTTGTTGGAAATACCAGAGATGTCAACTTGGTGAACTACAAGGCTTTTGATGTTAATTGCTAGTTTCGATGATTATTAGATTATGTTATATATCTTTATAGATAAGATAAAATGTCAACCTATGACATCACTTCATGATAATTGTTTTTGGGCAAGATTTAGGATGAAAGTATATTTTTTAGTTAAATAGTCACATGATCGAATTTTAAAAGGGGAACCTAAGGAACATTACCTTAGGTACTGAACCTAAGTTTTGTCCATTGTTGTTTGTCATCAGACCAGGATACCAATTAGTGTTTGATGTAACCAAGATTCAAACTACAAATTTCTTATCTGACAATAAGAGATCTACCAATTGAGCTAATTTGAACATTTTAACTTCATCTCTATATATTTAATGTGTGTCATCAATATGTAATCGATAAATGTACTATATTTCTTGTTTACACCAAAAACTAATTGGTATTTTAGCTTGATAATAAAAAGTGCGATCATCAAAAGCAGACACTATATGTTAAAACTCTATCAAAAAGCGATAAATGAACTATATTATATATATATATATATATATATTATTGTTGATGTTCATGAAATATATTAATTAAAATTTTCTTTCGTATTTAGCCTTACTTTTTTTAGAAGAATCTTTAGTTTTAACATCTATAACTTTGGTTCATAATTGAAAATAAAAAAGGAAAATCATTTGTGTTTAAAGAAGATGAATGAGAAGAAGCAAAACAAACTTATAGGAATATTATGTTATAAATTAAGAGAGAAATTAGGATGAGTTCTACAGTGTTAAGAGCTAGCTCAAATCTAGAAATTAGGATGTGAGCTTGTAAAGTTGGAGGAAGATTCAGAGACGATCGTTCAAGCCCTCATGAACCCAAAACCCAGACCACTTTGTGGTCATTTCATTGTCGAAACCCAATCCATCATTCAATCTTTAGAGTGGAATAAGTTCTCTCTTGTTAAAATGCATTGCTAGTGCTGGAGAGCATAACCTGGCGAAAAAAAATTTGCAAGTTGATGATATTTCTGTCTGGCTGGACAATGTTCCTACTGATATGGTTTATGTACTACTTCAAGATTTGAATTGAATAAAACTACTTACTTCTTATAAAAAAAATAAAGGTTATGTGCAAAAGTGTTCGAGTCAATTCCAAATTTAATCTATAAGTTGTCATTGCTTGGCAATTGTTTTATTTGGAATTTCATCTGTAATGTTCATCCATTTTTGCAAAAACCTCAAACCTCAAACCTTAGCCTTTTGATTTGTTTTATATTATATTTTTGTGGTAAAGGTTATTTTTCTAACATAATAGTTAGGGGTGGGATACGGAAGCCTAATAAAGCTAATCTCAAGTGGGAAAAGTGTCAACTTTTAAATTAAGGGTAAGTATGGTGAAAATGGGCCTAATCTTAAGTGGCTTATCTATTATTAACCCTTAGGGCATGTTTGAAAAATTGTAACAGTAATTATATACGAATAGGAATAAGTATTACAAGAAATAATACAGTATGTTGTAATGTAATACTTATTACTATTCACTTTTTTGGTGACAACACAATAATAAAACCCTGAAGACAATAAAATAAAAACATTTTAAATCAAACTGAAAATATATTTTAAGAAATATCTTACTCATATAATTATATTTCCTAAAAAATGATATATTTTTTTAAAATTTGAAAGAGAGAGATTAGTTATTTTTTTATGATTTTTTATTTTCATAATTGTTATGTGCATATGGAAAGTTTTTTTTATTTAGAAATATATTAATTTTTGAAAGTAATACACCTAATAAGGAATAACAATTATATCATTTTTAGAGATGAATAACCACTGCACACTCTTAGGGCCCGTTTGGGAGTTCATAAAGGAATGAGAATGGAATGAAATAGAATGATCATAAGTGAGTGGAAAAGAATGGAATGGAATGTATTTAAGTAAGGGAAATGAATGGAAAAGAATAGAATGGAATTAAGTAACCTTGATTGGATGTTTTAAAATAAAGGAATGAAAATGAATGGTATATAAGTAATATTGTTTGGGAGTAAAATAGAGGGAATGGAATGGAATGGAATATTTTATGACAATATTACTATTAGATCCCTATTTTAAAATAAAGGGTTGAATATATAGGGGTATTTTGGGAGTTGTAATAAAAAATTCATTAAATCTAATTTCATTCCCTCCCATTCCTCCCAATTTCGGGGGGGAATGAAAATTTGAGGTTTTAAGGGAATAGAGAGGAATGAGTGTTCCCTCCTACCCATTTCTTTCCCTCCTACTTAAATTTCCAAACAAGAGAATGAACTTTCCATTTCTTCCATTAAAACTCCCAAACAAGGAAAGGGAAGAATATTTTAAAATTATTCTTTTCATTCCTTTTCATTCCATTCTATTCCCTCCTTCCAAACGAGGCCTTGTGTGGTGGTTACTCCACAAATATAAATGCTTGTGGGGTGTGGGGGGCAAGGGCTGGGGTTCGAGTCTTCAAGAGGGAGTTTTACACACATATACACTTAGATTAGGCTAGAGTAGAACTTCTATCTTGTATAAAAAAGCAAAAAGAAAAAATATGAATAGTTATTCCTCATTCTAAAGAATATCTATTCATAAAGAATGACTATTTCTTGTAATAAAAACATAACTAAACTACTATATAGCTAAACCATATAAATTACTATTACATTACAGTGTCTATTACAGTTTACCAAATATACCCTAAAACTTTCTAATTAATAATGTAAAATCTTATTAACCTCCTACAAATTACTTTGAAAATAAACTTTGTTGTAAAAATTTGCATTTCCAAAAGCTTTTTCAAAGAAAGATTGGGTTTAGACACCATCTTCTAAAATTATTTTCCAAAAAACCCATATACTTATATGAATTTTTTTTCCAAAGTTACATGAGCTTTTACACCATTTGAATATATATACATATATATATATATATATATATATATATTCCAAGAATCATGGAATTTTCCTCTTGAAAATAATTTTCCAAAATGCATGGCTTTTACACCCCTTGAACAAAATTTTTCCCAGAAACCCATGAAATTACTTAAAAATTTTTTCTCAAAGTTTCATGAAACTTTATTGGCTTGTTTGGGAGTTAAAAAAAGGAAGGGGAGTAGAGTAGAGGGAGGGAGAGTAGTTCAATTACCTTGTTTGGGAGTTTTTTAAGGGAGGAGGGGGAGGAGTTTGGAGGGGTTTCAACTCCCTCTAACCTCTCATTTTTAATTCCCCCAAATTGGAGAGATTTGGAGGGAGAGAGGAGGATAAAAATGTTTGACCAAATGAATTACCAAATTTGTCCTTATTATATTAACAAAATTACAAATGAAAAGACTAATTACTCCCCTCTCCCTTACTTAATTTTAAAAACATCCAAACAAGGTGGATGATAACCATTCCCCTCTACTCTCCTTCCCACTACTCTCCTCCCCTCTACTCCCCTCTACTCTCCCCTCTCTCTCTAAACTTCCAAACAGGCCATATATTATTTTTCAAAATCGTAAAACATTGTGTTGTTGATATTCAATACAGATGGGGTCAGTGCTAAAATCCGGCATTGTCAATGTACTATAGAGAATGTTTAATACATTATTAAAATTTTGAAATATTAAAAACATGATTTTTGTTGTATAGATACAATAGGATTTGAACATAGTGATGATTTCTCTAGGATTGTCAATAAACTATGCACAAATCATTTCCTAACATAATGCGGATTATAACTTATGGTTATTATTGCATGATAACTAGGATTGTCCATGGATCAAGTAGGTTCGGTTTTGGTGTTAAATCCACAACTCAACCCCACTTTGTCTTGTGTTATTTTCTTGCACTTGTTGCTTATGGGTGATGTCATTGGAGTTGCTTGTCACTTTTCTCGGGGTTGATGGTTGGGATGTTAGTGAATGGTGACTAGTTGGATCTTTGTTTTCAAAAACGAAAAAAATGAAACACATTTCATGGTATATTTCACTGTGTTACACAATCACGGTTGATGGATAAGAACAAGAATCAAGGAGGAAGAGTAGACAATGACATTTGGTGGAGTATCAAAGGTCTTCTAGGCTTAGTGGTATTGAAGCATGCTAGATTTGACTCATTTAATCATGGTTTTAAAAATCGAATCGATCAAAGAACCGAAAAAGAGACCGGTTTTCGGTTTAACCCGATTCTTGATTGATTTTTTCCCATTTTTTATCTGTTTTCTTGGTTTTGACAAAATCGATTCTAGGTCTAGTTCTCAAATCAACCGGTTGAGCAGACTGGTCTGATTTTTAAAACATAGCATTTAATAGAAATAAGAGAAAGAGAAAGAGAAAGAGAAATATAGAACTAAGAAGAAGACAATGGGAGGAAGGTTGGAACGGTATGGGTCTCGTGCAGGTTAGGCTAATGGGCCGATGGCTTATCCACCTGACATTCAACCCAAAAGTTGGAAATTAAAAAAAAAAAAAAATAACCTCCTGACCAAATATCCGTATGAACTACTTGTTGAAACTGTGCTTTGAATTTGGTTGGTCGAATGGCTTGAGTTAACCGGGTCCTTGGATAGTAATAATAAAAATTCTTTGACCACATAAGTAACCACATTTTTTTCTCACAATTATCTGCATGATAGATTACAAGTGATGGAGAAAAAATAGTGAGCCCATACAAAAGTATCAACCAGCTAATTATAGATTATAATAAAAATTATGATTTTTTTTCAATATAGTACTAGACTAACTCCACCCATAATGATAACAAACTAATACTTTTTTTTTGAAAGGGGAATGTTCATTCAATTAATAACGTGAAATGTCATGATACAAAGCATCAAGTGCTAGTGGGGAAGAGTCCTCCATCCAGTATACATCTTCATCTAAACTATATCTAGCATACTGTGCCAACACATGTGCTACTCTATTCCCACCCCTCCTAATACAGCAAAAACTAACCCATTGCAAATCCCGATCAAATGCCAAATATCATCCATAACGGTAACAAACTAATACTTGGATTCAAGTTATAAAGAAAATAAACTAAAATTTGGATTCAAGTTATGTTCATTTAGTTGGACCATTCCAATTCCCAAGTCAAAGAAACAATGACACATATGAGCTGGCCAGATAATACAGCCTCCTAGCCTGCTTTGATACTTTTGTAGTCTATTTCAGAGACCACAATCCACTCGAGTTCTTTGCCTGATTGATAGACTCTTTTTTTGGTATTTTGTCCTTATCTATTATCTTTGGGGGGATAAAATCAAAAGTTAAAAAAAGTAAATAAAAACCCACAAAAAGCAATGGGCCGTGGGAGCTATTTGTCCACAGGCTGGGGTGAGAAAATCACGGGTCACCAAATAGATACTGTTGGGACTCAAAATATACTACTATCTCAGTAAATTTCTCTACAAACTATTTGATGTTTTAACCGATTTTGCCGCTACACTAACCACCCCAACCTTATTTCTTGCTCTTTTGTTCTGTCTCTCTGCCCAATAAAAGGCACTTTCTTCTTTTGCATTAGGCTCCAAGAACAAATCCGATCTGATAGTCATTTGCAAGAGATCATTGTGGGAAAAAATGGGCGAGGTTTCGTGGCCAACTCCAGATGAGGTAATGCTTGCATTTCACAGCTTCATGGTTGGTCCCACATTGCTGCCGGGTTTTCACTATTCACTCTTAAATTGACTTTTCTTTAATGGGTTTAGTTTGTTTTGCTCTGATCTGTGAGTATTTGATCTGGGTATTCGTTGCTTTTTGGTAATGTTTTTTTGTTTATGTTTTGGATGGTGCATTTTTTGGTTTGATGGTACTTTTTTCTACTAGCTCGAATATTCATGCTGGGGTGACTGTAGTTTTGTTGCACTTTGCAACCAAGCATTGCGTTGTTATTGGATCTTGAAACCATGGTAAAGTGCTTTTAAAAAGTTAATCAAACGGTGCCATAAAAGCTTTGCTGAAATGCTTATTTGCTGTTTGTTGGAAGTACGGTAAAAAAAAAGGGAGGAGAAAAAGTTTTCTTTACAGTAAAGCTCGGACACAGTATTTTCATAACAAATCCTAGGCAGTTAAGGGCAGGTAAAAGAGTGATGTCAGTAGTGAGTCTAGATAAAAACCAATAACAACTTGCTACCTAGATTTTGCAGTGAAAATATTGTGCCTGTAAAACAACTCTTTTCTTTTTGATGTGGAAAGGTAAAAAAAAGAAAAAAAAAAAAAATAGCTAACTTTTTGGGGCATGCCAAATGCATTGTGGGTTTTAAATTATAAGCAATGATAGAGATAAACAATTTCAATACTTTTCACAATTTACTGAGGTGGCAAGTTATGATTGGTGCAACGGCAGATTGAAATAAACTCACAAATGACACAACTTTTACTATACACTAATCACAACTTGTCACTTCAACGATTGTGAAATTTTTTGTTTTACTAGACTTATTGATTTATATATCTATATCTATATACTTATTTGAATGATAATGTTTATGCTAAGGATTTAATTGCTTTTATTAGCTGCAGTTAAATGCAATAAGAACGATAGTTTCAGAAATGTCTGGGAGAGGTGTTGAAGAAGTTCGAATTGCTATCTCTCCTTATCGGATTTGTCCATTGGGAGCTCATATCGATCATCAGGTTGACTTTGATAATTTATGATAGTGAACTAAGTACTTGATATAAGTTTAGTATACATTTAAACCCTTGTTTCTGTAGTGTATGCACTTTAGGATTTGCAATCAGAGCTAATAAAAATTGTTTTACTGTTGCAATTTTTTTATTTGCTTTCTTTGTGTTTGCCCATGTTTACAGGGTGGTGCTGTTTTGGCCATGACAATTGATAAAGGAATACTTTTAGGGTTCGTTCCTTCTGGTGACACTCAGGTAAGAACAAGATAATCTTTTTACTGATATTTGGAAATGTCCACATATTGTTTTATTTATATGAAACATAGCTGTCACTATGAGTCATCATCATAATCAATCAACTAGCGTAAATAGCAAGCCTTCCTTCCAAATAGCCACTTAGTCTTGCAGAGGGATGGTCACAAGCAGAGGCCTTATAGGTATTGAAAAAATATGAAAATTTGTGGTTAAAGGGGAGGGATTTGTGAAAAGAGTACAAGAATGGTTCAATACCTTCTCATTTATGTGTTAGTCAAGAAGTTAAAAGCTTTAGAAGAAAATTTGAAGTCTTGGAATGAACAAGGTTTTTAGTGAAATTGTTGATAAAAGAGGAATTTGCTATCCATAGAGGGAAGTGGTTTTATCTTAGTAGGGGTGGTGTCGGAGGGTAGACGTTAAATCAAAATTAGAGAGGTTGTTCTAGATAGAGGAGATTTCTGGGTGTCAAAAATCAAGGGCAATGTGGTTTAAAGAAGGTGATAATTACTAAATTCTTCCCTAGATGGGAAAACCTGCATAAAAGAGTGATTTCTATTGGAGAACTGGAGGCTGATGGCACCACGTTTTAAGACCAATCTCATTTATCCTGTGCAGTTTCACCCCTTATCAAGAACTGCTCTATTTCTCTCAAAAGAGAATCTTGTTCTTGCTGAAGTTTGTGAATCTGGTCTTGTACTTTCAGTCCTGTGATCTATTGAATGTTCAAAAAATTTTCTTTCAATGCTCAATCAGATCTTGAGCACCAACAAGGCACTGGGCAAGGTGTGCTTTTTTTAGATCACCTGAATTTTCTTTTGTAATCTTTAGGTGTGCCTTTTAGAGCTTCTATAGTGGGAGGATAACAAGGTTGGACCGAGTGTATTTACTACTTGTAGTATTATGGAATTCAGGTGACTTATTTGTTGGGTATCTTCTGGATTTGAGTTCTTACCAAACAAAATTTACACCACTGGCTTGCCAATAAATCTTTGCATTTCAATATTAAGCTGCATGGTAAGGGAAAAAATCTGCTCTCTACCTACCTAAAAAAAAAAAAAAAATTCTGCTCTCTACCTGCTTAATTTGTGGATTTGATGGTACTCTACCACCCTGTCCCATGAAGCTCCAAAACATGTTATAGATAGTATTAAGAAAATTAAACCTCATTAAGTGCCAACAAAGAAAGAAAAAGAAACTAAGACTTGCATGGAGTTAGTGCAAAGTAGAATAGGCTCATTTATTATGTGTGGATAATCCAAATTTCCTACAAGCCTCAAGCTTGTCACCACACTTTTTGTTCTCTTTTGTTGAATGAAATTCTAGGGAAAATAACTGACTTAAGCAGTAACATATATGAGTAAATTTATACTTCTGATAAGTTACACGTGGATCTGCTTTGACTGTTGTAGGTTGTACTGCGTTCAGGACAGTTTAAAGGAGAAGTTAGGTTCAGGTGTGGGGATTATTCTTATAATTATCTCTGAAATATTTCTTTTTTTTATTATGTTCCAATAGTCCAAACCTCATAATTTTATATTACAATCATTTATTTATTGCGATTTTCCATTAAATTCAAACAAAAGAAGCTCATTCAAATGTTGACATTAACCATTCAAACAAGATAGACACATATTTAGGAAGAAAATTATGGTTGATGCACATTAGTGTTCGCTTCTTCTAATTCAATGTAGGATGACTTTCCAGCAACATTAATGGACATCATCTTGAACAGTAAATTTGATATCTTTGAGGAGTGTTTAATGCTAATTGGTAGTGGGCTATGTTAAGGTTTGTAAAATAGGACCATTAGAATCAATTTAAGCTTGACAAGAAACTGGTAAGGGGCTGGTTGTAGCTCTAAATTAAAGAAAAGTAGGAGGAGGAGGATCCTTGAAATCTCACCAAGGCCTCCTTGGAGTCTTATGTAGAAGGATTTCAATAGCGTATAATAGGCTGAAATTTTTCTTAAGCAGAGGTCTCTCTGTAATTTTATTTAAACTCTTCCTTATATAGAAATAAACTCCTAATACAGTGTGGAAAACTAAGAAGTCCTAGTTAGAAATGGTAAAAGACTCCTTATTTTTTTAGATGACTCAAAGTAAACATCAATAAGAATAAGCCAAACTAGACTTATAATCAAACAACTACTAAGTTCAAGACTAAAAAATATAAATTTATATGCTTACTTAAATACCCCTAAAAAGAAACTTTCCATTTTTTAAAATAGAAATCTAAATACACTAAAACAAGATTTGTGGACCTTTTCTGATATGTAGAATCAAGTTCTTCTACATTAGTGAACTTCATGTTGGCTTTGGAAATCTTTAAGATTGACTTCTGCATTATGGGGTTTTGAATGAGTTGAGTTGTAAAATATGAAACATTAGAGTTAAGAGAGAGAGAGAGAGAGAGAGAGAGAGAGAGAGAGTAAAGAAAAAGTTTTAGGGCTTAATCAATTAGTTCCTCATCTTGCCACACTTATATTAGAGTGATATGACAAGCTTATTGGAATTCCCCTAAGCTAACATTTTTTTTTTTTGATAATTAAAAGTTTTAGATAATTAAAAGCCTAGGCTATATTGCTCTCCCTTAATCTGGAGCATATTGATCAAGCATGCCTGGCTTGAAAGATAGTCATTGAAACTAGCCTCTGAACGTGCTACGCGCGTGTTTAGAGGCTCTTTTTTATTTTTAAATTAAAAAATTATTTGTATATCTATATTACATCGACTTCTCTTTCTTTGTATTTCTGCATACAAAATGATAGTTTGAAACATACACCAATTCTAGTGTAGAAAAGTTTGAACACCGAAAGAGAGATAAGGAAAGTATTTTCAAAACTATAAACTTGTGTAAAATAAAGACAGACATACAAACATATGAGGAAGAAAACATAAAAAAGATTGAGTAATAAGAAAATTACCTCTGTTTATGCCTCAAAGAGAAATAGAGGGAAGGGAAGAGAGGACATTTAATATATTTTTTTTTTTTGGCAACTGGGTTGCAGTTTAGAAAAAGATAAAGATATATGGTAGTACCTAAAATTTATGGAGAAAATGTTTTTTTATGGTAAAAGTGTTTTTTTTTTTAATTCAAAATAAAGAAGAAGAGAATTGGAAAAAAAACAAAAAGCAAAACAAAACACAAAAAAAAAAAAATAAAACCAAAAAACCTGAGTTAGCACTTAGGAGTAAGGAAACCACAAATTCAAAAGAAGAAGAAGACATGGTTAAGACTAGATAAAGGTTTGAAAAAGAAAAAAAAACGTGGGTTAGTGATTGAAGGAATATGGGAGGTGGAGTGGTTCAAATCTCCTAATATGGAGTGGTCCTAGTTTGCAGGCAATGTTTAGGAGTTAGAGATGTATTTTTACAAGATTATCCTTTAGTTTTGTCTCTACGTAAACCTAAGGGAGTATGGGTATTTTTGAACTAATGAAATGTCCATCCCAAATAGAGAAAGCCCCTTAAATGGTAGTATAGAAGTATGAGATACGACCAAACGCCTTCATGAAAATATTCCAATTGATCATCTGAGCAGAAAAAAAAAAAAAAAAGGAAGCTACAATCTGTTACTGCAAATACAAATCCTGAATAAAATGATAGTCAACCTCTGTATCTTTGGCAAGCTTATGGAAAACAAGATTTTAGCAATAAAGATAGCATCTTGATTGTCATAATACATTTGCATTGGAGTGGTAGAGACATAATTAACCAAGTCATGAAGGAGAGAGTGAACCCATAACATTTAGGACACAGAATGAGCCAGAATTGGATATTTAGCTTTAACACTAAAACAAGAAACAACATACTAATTTTTAGTGTGCCAGGTAACAAGATTACCTTTGTTTAGAAGTGGACCACTGATCAGAACGACTGCTATTTCAGTTAGCATCACTAAAATTTTTCTTTTATTTTTTTATAAACAAAGAAGTAGAGGGCTTGTGCAACAGCCCTTGTACAGGTGCACCCTTTAGGTAGCGCAAAACATGGCAAATAGTTTCCTAGTGAGGCTGACATGGAGCATGCATATGCTGACTAACCACAAAAACTACATAAGTAATGTCAGAACAAGTCACAATAAGGTAATTTAACTTCCCAAAAAATCGTTGAAGTCAGTCAGCATCAGTAAACAATTCGTTATACTCACCATCAAGTTTATTAGTAAAATCCAGAGGAGTATCAGAAGGTTGAGCACCCAAGAAACTACTTACAGATAGAAGATCTAGAATGTATATCCATTGGACAAAAAATACCTGAGAAAACGAGCAACTTCAATCCCAATAAAATAACTAAGAGAACTAAGGTCCTTGGTATGGAACTGCTGACCCAGATATCTTTTCAAATCAGCAAGACCAGTGGAGTCACTTTTAGAGATAATAATATATATATTTTTTTCACTATTAGAGATAATAATATCATCCACATAAACAATCAGAACAATAGTGCTAGTGGAAGAATGATGAACAAAGATAGAATGAACGTTGGAAACCACGCCCAAGTACAATAGAACTAAATCAATAAAACCATGCATGAGGAGATTGCTTCAAGCCCTACAAGGCCTTCCGCAATCGAATTGAGAACAACTAACTGTGGCAGAGTGCAAATTTTGAACAGAATTAAGATGTGACACAAGATAGGTATTTGATCTCAATATTCAACACCATATGTTTGTGTGTACCCTTTGGCAGCAATTGCGGCTTATGCTGCTCAACAAAACCATCAAGAAGGTTCTTAATAGTGCAAACCTACCTTATATTTTCTAGGAGGAAGTAAGCTTCTTTTTCTAATTCTTGTAAAGAGTACTTATTTCCTCATCTATAGAATATTTCCATCCAGACAAGGAAGAAGTCTGCTTATAAGATGAGGGAATAGGGATACAAGATACGGTATGAAAAGGAATGAAAACAAGGTGAAACACGATTACATGACAAAAAGAGAGAAATTGGGGTTAAGTCCAAGTATGTATACCTCTCTGTAAAGTAATAGGTAGATCATTAGTGCATGGAAAAGAGGATTACCGAACAAAAGCCTCAAATGAAGAAGATATAGCATGGGGGCTATAAGAAACAATGAAACTATTTGAGATCGATGATAAACCTGCAAGAGAGGTTTTAGTTGTGAAGCCAAAGTTATTGGAACTAGAGCAGAAGGAAAAGTTATCAGAAAAGTAGGACATTCCTCCTTATGACTAGAGATGAGATCAAAAGACAAACACTAACTAGGTGTGGTAAAGAATGGGATGGACTAAAAAAAGGCAACTACAAAACTAACAAAATATCTGCGGGACTCAAGACTATTGTAGCCTTTATGAGTATGAGAGTACCAAGGCAAACACACTTATGAGCTTGAGGAGATAGTTTATCTCAACTAGGATCAAAGGCATGAAAAAAGGCAAAGCAACCAAACACATGAGGAGTAAGCAGAAAAGGAGAACGATTAGGATATAAAAAAAAAAAAAAGCAAAGACATATGATTCAAGAGATGAAAGGCATACAATTAATGAGAAAGAAATCACCCCGAAAGGTACCTGCATTGGGAATAACAACTTACGAGCATTGTCTAGTAAATGAAGATGTTTCACTTAGCAACACCACTTTGTTAAGAGGTGTGAGTATAGCTAGTCTAATAAATAATACCTTGATCAGCATAGAAGGAATCCATAACAAATAGCATATATTCTAATGCATTATTGGATTGAAAAATCTTAATGAGCTTATAAAATTAAACAAAGATTTTCAATATAGAATGTAGAAAATATGGGCAGTTCAGACCTCCCTTTCATAAAAAAACAACATTGTCATTCAAGAATAATTGTTAAAAAATATGACATAATAAAGAAATTCACTCAAAATAGAAATGCAGGAAGGACCCTATACGTCTGTTTGGACTACATGGAGAATTTAGACTAATGACTATGATTACTACTTGAAAAATGACCTATGATGATGCTATCTTATTGACATTCTTCACATTTTAGACTAGGCACATGACTCAATGTAGGAATGGCAGAATTGAGTTTGACAAAAGAGGTGACCCAAAGGAACACGCTATTGAAGAGGGGACATAGTAGCACTCAGAGCTGAGAGCTGAAAAGACGAGACATAGTAGCACTCAGAGGTGAGTTATTAGAATCTTGATAATATAGTTTGTCCTCATTTCTCAAAGCAATCATATTCTTGGTCTTAAGGTCCTGGAAAACACACAAATTAGGATTGAAGGTGATATAATAGTGTAAGGATATCGTCTAGAAAGCATTGGCACAAACATGATATGAGACACAAAACGACATGAGACATGATTACGTGACATTGTTGATGTGCCAAAAGAAAGGACTGTCATAATTGGAAGATATCAACTTCAACGAGCCGAGATCAATGTTGATGAGCCAAGAGCACACCAATTACCATCACTGGAGTTGAGATTGAGTCAGAGAGTGTGAGTGTGTAAGAAGCTAATTGTGGGTGTGGCAGGTCAACGGTTGCTGGTCAGAATGGCTGAGATGTGACTCACTGGTCACTGATCTAAGGAGGGCAGTGGTGGGCATAGCCATGAGAGGGAGAGAGTGAACTAGGGCTTGAAATCTCAAAAGAGAAAAGGGCTCTTGACTAAAAATGAGATCAACAGTGGAGATCCTACTAGGTGTAAGCCATCCTCATTTTCCTCTCTTTCTTTTAGCCTAGATGTGTTTGGATTGTGTCACAATTAAAAAATATTTTCTCTAAACATGTACGGTATCCATGTCCTACACGGACGTGTCTCCCAGTTGGTGTGTCTGTGTTTCCTAGGCAATGGTCAATTGACTGAAAAAAAAAACAAATTATATTAAACATGACTATATGGTAAAGATAGTGACTTAGTGGGATGAAGAACACATTTCCAAGGACAGGCCAAGAAGAACCATTAGATAAAACAGTATGGTGCTTAACATGAAGCAAAAAGAGGAGAGATAATATACAAGATATACGTTTATGAGTGCCGAAGTTAATGAATGAGGATGGGGAGGAATTGGCCATGCATGCAATATTACATGATTTAGCTAATGTTGCAATGAAAGAAGAGGGAAGTGCAGTGTGCAATGGCTGAAAAAGCATGCTTAGATAAATAGTGAGTGCATTAGAATAACTAGAATTAGAAGTTGCATTCCAAAATTGAGAAGAAGTAAGTTGTGGCTGTGTAGTACCATAATCAACTTAATTCACAGAATTTGGTTTGGCATATTTCACCCAAACAATAAGACTGAGTATAATTGGTGTTACCATAAAGATCACACTTTTGTCACCTTGTCCATGAGTATGACCTTTACCACAAAAACCACAGCCTCCACAACTACCACCACGAGGACTACCATGTCCTCCACTATTTGAAATTAAAGCAGGAGACTCTAAGGAGTCAAAATGGATTTTTGTCCCAACGTTGAGCTCAACAGTCGAGAATAAGCATTAGTTGTTTTAGGTAAGGTCTCACTAACAAGCATCAGATCTTTGAACCCACGTAAGTCATAGTCTAAACCAAAGAGCAAAGAAGCAAGCATAAATTCCTCCCAATGATGCTTATGTCTCTCTAAATTAGTAGTAAAAATGTTGTTACTGCAATAACGGATCCCACAAATTTTTAAGAGTACTATAGCCCTTAGCTAGTGGAGGCAGGTGGTTTGAGGATTTGAAGGATTGGGATGTTTAACCAAGCTTTGCTTAGGAAGTGGCTATGGCGTTTTGGGAATGAAGTCACCTATTTATAGCGTAAGGTTATAGCCACCAAATATGGGGAGGCTAGTGGAGGTTGGTGCACTAGAGTTGTTAGAGGGATACATCATGGCTGTGGGATGTGGAAGAACATTGGGAAAGGTGCTTTGAATTTTTGTGGGATGTGAAAGAACATTAGGAAAGGTGCTTTGAATTTCTTTGTTCATGTGGTGTATGCGGCGGGAGAGGGTCTTCGCATTCGGTTTTGGTACAACCTTTGGAGCAGTCCTATTTCTTTGAAAGATTTGTATATGGATTTGTTTGCTTGTGCTATGGCTCAAGAAGCTCTGATCTCTAATTTGGATTTACTGTACTAGATGGGGGAGGTAGGAGTTGGAACTTACTTTTCCGTCGTGACTTTAATGACTGGGAGTTGGAGAGATTTTATGAGATTTTACTCTTTCTTTGAGCATATTTCCTCCAAACTACCAAAGGGGGAGGGTGATGATAACCTGATTTGGCAATTGACTTGTAGTGGTGTTTTTGATATGCCCTCTTTTTATAATTCATTATTGGAAGCCCTTTTTGTTTCTTTCCCTTAGCAGAGCTTTTGGTGTGTTAAGATACCTAAAAGGGTGTCTTTCTTTCTATGGGCAACTGCCAGGGGTGAGATTCTTACAATAGATAACCTTGTTAAGAAGAAATTGCCTCTTATTAATTGGTGTTGTTAATTGGTGTTGCCTATGTTGTTATGATGAGGAAACTGTGGATCATCTTTTGCTCCATTGTAAGTTTGCTCGTGTTTTGTAGAGTGAAGTCTTTCTTATGTTTGGGGTTTAGTGAATGATGCCGAATTTAGTTGTCTCTCTCTTGTTTGCATGGAGGAATTGGTTGGAGACTTTTTCTTCAAATGTTTGGAACATGGTACTAGCATGTCTTATGTGTTATTTGTAAGGAACACAGTGTCCAAACATTTGAGAATATTGAGAGACCAGTAGATCTGTTGAAGTCTTTGCTAGCTAGGACTTTGTTTGAGTGGTCTCATATTTGGGGATTTACACATTGTATTTCCAGGTTTGATTTCCTTATTTTTGTTAGCTCTGCCCTATGATTTGTTTGTGATCGTTGCAAGTGCAGTGAGCTTACTATCGTAAACACATTGCACTTTTCTTATCAATAAAACTTTTATTACCTATAAAAAAAACTATAGTACTTAGACGGCCCAGACTGCTTCGTAGTGAAAATTCTCTTATAAATCTCAAAAACTTGAGAAACATTACTTTGATGCAAAATAGATTTTTCAATATAGTTCTGAATCTTCTTAGAAGAGTAGCAGATATTTTGTGGGGTTGCAAATTATGCTAGAGCCATCACATAACAATAGAATCCCCACTCATCCAATCCTTATGATTTGAAGCCCCAATATTAGAAGGTTTATTGTCAAAATTTTTAATTTATTTTTCCCACGTAGAAAAGATTTCACAGAAAGTACCTAAGCAAAATAATTTAAGCCATTTAGCTTCCTCAAGGTAATCAATTTAGGTATATCATCAACTTTAATTAGTGATGTTTTATCCTCAGGCATGACAATGGATTTTTCTTTATTCATATGGAACTCAAACAACCCATTCTATAATAATAGCCTAAGCCAATGAATTAATATGTAGTAAGGCACACCAAACCAAACCATAACAATAATCAGATTCAACCAATGAGCGACCATTCACCTTAAAAATCAAAATTGCTAAAGTTCAGAATTTTAAGTTCTCGGAAGCTAAATCACTCAAAACACAAAAAACCACTAAAACCCACTACAAATCAATAAACCAACATCATTTGGCCACATCTATAGCCTATTTGGCTCCTATAGAGAGAAACCCACCCGGTTGACAAACGGTCGGAAATCTCAAAAAAAGCAAATTTGAAAATCAGTGACAGAAATAGGGAAAAAAACATTGAAAAATTAAAAACTCACATTAGATTGGCATAAAAAATTTTGGAAAAAAAAATCACTGAAATTATCAAGGGAGGCCTGCGACTCAGATGACGTGGTTGTTGGATTTGGGTGATTGTGTGGATGCTGACATCAATGCTTATGTCATAGACTCATTGTACGGATGCTTATGTCAGCACACCTCTGCCAACTAAAGTTGATCTCGAGATTGCTAGAACGTGTTTTCAACAGTTGGATCGGTACTATCTGATACCAAGTTGAGTTTACAATATGAAAGATGAGGGCTCACAAAGAAGAAAGAGGAACAAAAGAATAAAATAAGAGAGAGAGAGGGTTTAGAGCTTAATTAATTAGTCTCTCACCGTCGCAAATTTTTCTATTAGAGTGACATGGCAAGATTACAGGCATGCCTCTACTCTAACATAAAACAACAATAGTAAGTCTAATAGAATGTCATTTTTTTTGATAAGTAATAAAGATGTATATTCAAGAACACTACCTTATGCAAAAAGACATAAAGCAGAGAAAGATTACAAAGAGAGAAGAGGAAAAAGAAAAAGAAAGACAAAAAAAAGAAGAAGAAAAGATACTAATTACAAAGGAGAGAATGTCAATTTTTTGTCATTTTACTTGTTGATATTCTGAAATTCATATAACGTAATTGATAGTTATCCCTGTTATTTGGCTTGGTAATTCCCGTTTTTGTGACACCACCTCTTCTTTGGCGGATAAGGCTGGATGATTGTGACAATTTGTATTTTTCCATTAATTACGTTATATAATGTGGCCATAATTTGATTTTTTTTTTTTTTTTGGTATCATCCTTGTAGAGTTGATGAAACACAGCACCCAAGACACAGTGTTGGGAAGAATGGTGAGATCCTTGCAGATGATTCATCCAAATTACAAGAAGAATGTAATTGGGGAAATTATGCAAGGGGGGCCCTATATGCACTAACCAGTAGAGGAAATAAGATTACCCAGGTTAGAAATATGTGTTTGGTATTTTTTGTTCTGTTGTATAGTATGTTTACATTTTTTTAACAAGCAGGAAGAATGACACTAATCAAAAGCTCCCTTTCAAGTTTGCCAACATAATTCAGGTCTTGATGACCTATGTAGTGTCAGTGGATACATGTTTAGAGAAGTTACGAAGAAATTTCATATGGAACAGTGTTGGGGAGGATTCCGAATTTGATTTGGTGAATTGGGATGAGGTATGTAATCCAATATAAAATAGGTTTTGGGGGGTTAGGCCTGATGTAGGGTATTTCAACATGGCAATGGTGATGATATGGCCACAAATGCCTTAGTGCAAATCAGAATTGATATTTGAGAATTCTCTCTCATTTTGCCTCCACTTTCTCTCTCAACCCAAGTTTCTCTCTTTTTCTTTGGAGTTTCAAATTTTGTTTTGCATCATTTTAGTATCATAGCTTAGGCTTTGATCTTCCTTCTGTGACTGTTCAATCTGCTGGAGATTCTTCAGAATTCCCCCGGCTTAAAGATTTTTTGATCTGACTTTCCTTGCTCTTATCCGAGTATCTTAGAATTCCCTTTAAGAAAATCTGATCTAGTTTTGTCTTGCCCAAGCACATCAAAGAGCTTTATAGTTTGGTTTATCCTTGAATAATTTGACATGGTTTATTCGGATTTGGCTACTCTTCACCTCTACTTCAGTTCTTGAAATTCTTCCATAAGAAATCTAAGCAATAGTTCATTATCATGGAACAATGTGTAAGATCTGAATGGAATAGGGGATGAAGTAATGGAGTGAATCCCGACCATGAGCAGATTTTCCTGCTCACATCGAACAAAATGATGACCAGCAACATCATACTTACGAATATGATATTGAGCAATTGAGGAGGCAGATTTTTGCCTTGACTGAGATGGTACAATGGTTGCATCCTCCTTGCGTGAGGAGTGATGAAGCCAATAATGCTTAAAAATTTGAGAATCTTTTTGGATTTCCTAAAAGGGAAAGGCCTATTGGGAGGTATGAGCACAAGTGGGAGAACAACATCAAGGTTGAACTTCTAAAATTTCAAGGAAGTATTAACCTCGATGAGCTTGTTGATTGGTTAAATACACTCGAAAGGGTGGTCGATTAGTTTGAATTTTATGAAGAAAGGAAGGTGAAATTGTTATTGATTTGACTTAAAGAAAGAGCCTTTGTATGGTGGGAGTGATTGCAAATGAATAGTCAAAGGAGGGGCAAGAGCATGGGGTGTGGAAGTATATCAGCAGCAAATCAGATTTATTCTCAAATTTTATCATGTGTGATGTAAGACATGGCTCGAGAATTCATTTTTGGGATGATCAATGGTGTGGACACATGCCTTTAAAAGTTTCCTATTTAGAATTCCTCCATATTGTAGTTGAACTGCAACAGTTGCTGATTATCTGGATATTTTTTCTGAGCACGCTTCTTGGATACTAGGTTCTCTACGTTTGTTCCAGACTGGGAATTGGAGTCCCTAATGTTGTTCATGGACATATTGTATTTAGGAGTGGCTGATAGGCTCATATGGGTGGCATCTAACTTAAGGAGTTCAATGTAAGGTGTACTATAGTGAATTTAAGGAAACTAGATTAAGGATTTTTTTTTTTCCTCAACAGACTATATGGCAGGTGAAATCACCTCTAAGAGTTGTAGTGTTTCTGTATATCGTGGCTTTGGGAAACATGACATTTGATAACAAATAGAAACATAATTATTGTAGACTAGTGATGTATCTGCAAAAATACAGGCAGGACTCTGGACCATTTAGTCCTTTTTTGTTAGCGAGAAATTTGTGGTTATTTGTCTTCTCTTTTTTTGGCATCGTGTGTTATGCCTTATACTTTGGTAGATCTGTTGGCTTGCTAGAAAGGTAGGTTGGGGAAACATAAGAATTGTATGATTTGGAATGCAGTACCAATGGCTCTTATGTGGTGTATCTGGTGAAAACGGAACTCTTGTACTTTGAAGGATGTGAACTAGCAGTTATAGATTTCAAGTTCTTCTTCCTTAGAACTTTATAAATGGATAACTATGTGGAGGAAAAGAATACATATGGCCAATCTTAACTAATCCGTCTAGAATCCATAGTTACTACTAAGGCTTTGTTGTTGTTGATGTTGATAACTACTACTAATTGCTTTAATTTTTCTTCTATGTTGGATTTTGTTGAGCCGTTAAATTTTAGATTTAGTTTTTTTTTTTCTCTCTCATGTATACCTTTGGTGTACTAAAGTGCCACACCCTTTTTGCACTCTTTTAATGCACGTTTAATGCTTATAAAAGAAGATTTCTCCCTTTAGTTTTATGGGTATCTTACAATCACAACGTGCTCCATATATGCACCTCTCTCTTTAATTCTACGAGAAACATTCTCTTCAATCCTTTCATCTTTACTTATAATTGAATCATGATACAAAAAATAATCACTCTTTAATATCTATCAACCATCTACTTTAACCATCCCTTTATTTCTACTGCTAGTTTTACTAAGTTTGAATTCCATCTGTTGGGATTGTCTACCGTCTAGAAACAAGAACAAAGTATGAGTTTTTATCCGACACTGTAGACCTGACAGAGAAGTAACTTTAGATGACACCAATTTTGTCCTGACACCAATATGCCAAAAAAAAAAAAAAAGAGAGACTTTGGACAAATATATCCCACAGCTATCTTTTCAGGCATAACTAAAAGCTATATGAATAAGACATCTGAGCCTCTAAGGAAACCACTTTCTGCACTTGAAGAAGCAAGGCAGATGTGATTAAACTATTTGCTAATCAGGTTTCTTGGAAAATTCTTGAATGCAAGTAAATTTCTGTTTCACCTATTGTAAGATTGTGCTGTTTTTCAGAATTCATTTATTAGATCATTTGTTGTGATTGTTGCAGGGTATCATAGGATACATATGCGGTTCTGAAGGTCTTGACAGTTCAGGACTTAGCTCTTCTGCTGCTGTGAGTTTCTTTCCTTTTCACATGCTTTTGTTATAGTGTGTTTACAGTCAAGAAATTTACTGAGTAGAATTGAAAAGGTTCACAATCAGTTATATAGTCTTTCATTTTCTGAGCTGAATTTAAAGTCGCTCTCTCTTATCTTCATAAGGGTGGGGAAATTAAGGTAATCAAGTTTAATGCATTTTTGTTTATCATATTTATCTATTGCTAAATATCTAAGACATTTAATTTTCTTTGCTGTGTTTGTGTCTAGTTTGCATAAGGTTTTCTATTTATATAGCTATTTCAATGCCTTATTGCTTTTGAGTAGCACCTTTTATTTTTAATCTAATAAGTTAATCTGTATAATTACATGTTTGACAGGTTGGCATAGCGTACTTGTTGGCATTGGAAAGTACAAATAACTTAACGGTATCTCCGACAGAAAATATTGAATATGATCGGTAAGTTTGTCAGAAATTTTCCACTATTTTTTAGGTAGACATATGATCATTATTAAATCAATCAAGATCACAAACATGAAATCCCATGAGTGCAATTCACTGGGTATGTATTCAAACTTAGCTTTCACGAAAAAGAGACAGGGTGGTGGAGGAGACAGAGCTATTGCAAATAATTTGGATATACTTATATGAAATAGAAATTGGTTTGTCCAAATAATTGGGTTCAAGCTTGGTTAGTCTATGACTTTGTTAAGGATATTTAAGCCACGTTGTCTAATTAGCAATGGCAGCAAGTTGCTTTTGCCTTTACTGTTCAATTGAGTGTTACTTTAATTATTGTTTTTATAGTCACTACAATTTCCAGCCATTATTGAGACCATATCCCAGCAAGAAGAGAAATACTGACTTCAATCATTATTTTGGGCTTTAGACATTCCAAGATACCTACAGATATTTTGGGTCTTCCTTTGGGTGCTCACTTCAAAGATAGGTCAATTTGGAATCCAATTGTAGAAAAGATAGAAAGAAACTTGCAGGATGGAAATGTTTATATTTATCTAAGGGAGGTAGAGTCACTTTAATTAATAATACTTTATCAAGCTTGCATACCTATTTCTTTCTTTGTTTCCTATCCCAGCAGTTGTGGCTAGCCGTATTGAAAAGTTGTAGTGAAAATAGTTAAATGGGTAGATGTTTGTTCTCCTCTTTCGGTAGGTGGTTTGGGTATTAGAAGATTGAGGATTTTTAATGACTCCTTGTTAGGGAAATGGTTGTGGCGATATGGTCATGAGAAGAATACATAATGGAGATAAGTGATAGAAGTGAAGTATGGTAGTGAATTGGGGGGGGGGGGGGGGATGGTGCTCTAATCCAGTTTATGATCCTTATGGAGTTGGAATGTGGAGAACTATTAGACAGGGATGGCCATCTATGTCAATCCATATTCTATATTCTATATGAAGTTGGGGATCATGAAATTTTGGAAAGACCAATGGAGTGGGGAGAGCTCTCTTGCTGTTTGCTATCCTGAGTTATTTCGGGCTTGTAGTAATAAGGAGGCAAGTGTGGCAGATTTAATGCAATTCACCAATGGGGTTCTTCACTGGGATCTACACATTGTATGGGCCATTCAAGACCGAGAATTGGAGTCCTTGATGACATTCATGGATACCATTTATGGTTTGGGAATTAGGGGGATTGGGGAGGATAAGATGTGCTGAAAACCTGATAAGAAAAAGGGCTTTAAGGTTGCTACCTATTATCGTCTTTTGGATGCTACTGCTATCGCCAATGTGCAGTCCTTTCCTTGGAAAATCATATGGAGATCAAAAGCCCCTCCAAGAGTAGCCTTTTTTGTAAGGACTGCAACTTTAGGTAAAATTTTGACAATTGACAACTTAAGGAAGAGGAAGATAAGAATTCCAGATTGGTGCTAAATGTGCAATGCAATGGTGAATTTGTTGATCACCTATTGCTTTAGATTTGCGGTCCATGATTTTGGTTTTGTTTGGAGTTTCATGGGTGATGCCAAAATCTGTTGTTGAGCTTTTAGCTTGTTGGGAAGGTCGTTTTTGTCGTCATCGAAATGGCCATATTTGGATGGTTATCCCTCATTGTTTGATTTGGTGCATCCGGAGGGAAAGGAATATTAGGATTTTTGAAGACACCGAAAGTTCTATGCATGATCTTAAGTTGTTCTTTATTAGAACTATTTTGGATTGGTTGTCAGCCAATAGGAATCTCTCTTTGTTTTCTATTATTGATTTGATAGATTTATGCAATTTTTGTAACTGATTGTCTACCTCAGTATATTTCATGTATACTTGGGTGGCTCAATTTTTCTAATTTATATAATCTTATTACTTATCAAAAAAAAAAAAAAAAGAATTAAATTGCACAAAATAGGATTAACGTATAGGGAGTGTAGAAGAAATTGCCAATAGGTTTTTGTGGAATGAAAATTGTCCCATGCATTTACTCGACCTTTCAAACACAAAATCATTTTCAAATAAATGCCATTTGGAGTCTATTAAACCTAAATTCAATCTGCATTCAAGTCCTAGGTTCAAGATAGTGTCACCATAGCATGGTTAGAGAAACAATATCCTCTTTGGAAGTCTAAGGTTAAGGAACTCAAGAATAAATGTCTATGATAGCTAATTAGGTTTTTAAATTTTATTTTAGGGAAAAGTTAATGGATGCATAAGGGCATTGGTTTAGGAACTGTTTTCAGAAACTTTTTTTGGGAAAAGAAAAAAGAAATTGATTTTTTTGATAAATGAGAGATAAAAAATTCCAGTCTCACTTCTTGCACTTACACAATATCGTGAGTACTCTCTAAATGTTGTGAAGTTCTGATATATGCAGTCCAAAGTGTAGTTACAGGGATAGAATTAAATAAGAGTTTCACTGGTTCCAATATTTGAGGACCACTGGTTTTAATTCTTTTAGTTTAATTTTTTATAATATTTTTCTTTAATTTTAACTTGGTGGTTCATTAAAACCAGTGATCCTAACATACCTGCAAACTACAATTGTCAGAAATATATAAGGTACATGGTATGTTAATCTTGCTAATTACAAATGCTTAGAAATATATATATATATATATATATATATAGAGAGAGAGAGAGAGAGAGAGAGAGAGAGAGAAAGTTGAAAAACAGTGCTTGTTTTTCATGGTATTTTGGTGCCAACATTAAAATAATATACATTGTGACAGATAGTTATCCTATTTGTTTAATCATACTAGACCTTTCTAAATTTCATTTTTGTGCATATGTAGGTATATTGAAAATGAATATTTGGGTCTGAGAAATGGCATCTTGGATCAATCAGCCATCTTGCTTTCAAGCCAGGGTTGTCTAACATTCATGAACTGCAAGGTAATTTATGAATTCTATTACTCATATAAATGTTTGTTTTTATATATTAGAAACAACAGATGGTTTAAGTTCAGTGCAGAGTTGGATTCTATTTCAGTTATGATCTTTTCCTGTCTTACATGCTACTAATTGTGTATCGTGAAGATTTTTGGGTGCATATTGTTTTCTGTGTTTGTTCTGTTATTTAATTCAATTTCTTATGTGAATGTCATTCATTCATTCTTCTTTTTCTTTGTTTATGCCACCGTTGGGGGGGTGGGGGGGGGTCATTCCTTTATTTTTGTTGTGCAGAGGTGAATCTTGAGATCCAGTATCATAACCATGTATTGGCTCAGTGAAGTTTATGCTATTGTTATCTCATAAACCTAATGGCTACTTTGTTTATGAGGCTTGCATTGTTACTGAATCATTTAGAATGTTCATGAGACGGAAATGTTTTACGTATTAAACCAAACTGCTTGTATCAACATTAAGGTGGAGATTATTCATGAAGAACATTCATGAAAATTCATGATACATGGATTCAAATGATAGAAAAATGATAGTCTGGCAAATATTGTAATAGGATTATTTATCAAATTTCTAAAATCGAATAGCTGTTGACAAACTAAAATATAAGTGTATGGTTCTGGATCTTCTGATTGGTCCATCATTTTTGAACCTGAGATTTTTCTCTTTGGAGTTCTTTGGATATTAGGAAACATGTAAAATTCACAAGGTATATGGAAACAAAAAATTCACAAGCTATGTACAAAGTTCACTAGGTATATGGAAACAAAAAATCTTGAAACTGCAATTCTGAATCTGACAAGACAAAAGTAACTTTACAGATTGTTACTTTTAGTGGAACATAGTATATTCTTATTGCTTCATCATAAGTGAATAAAAAAGTGCAGGTGGCTAGTGCTAATGACGTTCTAGTGCTTTCTTGAGATACAGGAAGGAACAGAATAGTGGATTGAGGAATGAAATCTCGAAGACCTCTCTGTCTCTCTTTTTCTTCACACCCCCTCCCTCCTTTCTCCTCTGCAGTGGAGGGTGCATGTGCATGCATGTGGGGTGGGGGGCTGCTATTACAGCTTCTAGACTAAATGTTAAACTATAAGGTAGAGGGGACCTAGTAGAGCATAGACCTGTAATTACGTGCATAAGGGGAACACTTAGTTTAACACCCCTCCCCCACAAAATCCAATAACCTGTAACTAAAAGCTTCAGCTATTAGGTGGAGAGGCCCAGTGACTTGAGACAAATGCTCCAACACGGAAATAATGTAGGAAGGCAGGCAAGGGATGTTTCTAAGGTTAATCAATAGTAAAGTATAGGTAAAATATTGTGCCTCTTCATAATTTAAAGCATTGGAAAATAAAGTAGAAAGCTGTAAGGGACAGGAAATAAGATTAAAGGTTGCAGGATTTTAATGGTAGAATATAGTAGAGAGGATTGTCTTATTATGGCTAGAAAAATATTAGGGAAATTCGGGTTTCAAATAGAGTAAGGACAGGCATTTGGGTTTACAAGGAAAAGAACCCAAGTTTTTTGCTGCTGTGAACAGTACCCATGAACTGTAAAATTGAATTCATGAGTAGTTTCGAAGCTATTTGATGTATGAGGGTTTAAGGCATTAATAAGTATGATTTTAGGGAACTGATAGGTAATTTTGTGTGTGTGTGTGTGTGTGTGTCACATCTATTTATTCTTCAAGATTTCACTGATCTATGTTTCCATTTCTGTGTTACTGTCCCTTAACTCTTCACAGATTAATTAAAAATTATATGTACATCAAAGAAAACATTTGCTTAATAGTATAATTTAAATAAAATTTTAATGGCTAAACTATAATTTTTGTCCCTAAAAATATCACCAAGTTTGAAGTTGATCCCTCTAAAATAGTTCATCACAAGTTGGTCCTTTATGGCTTTATTTATCTTTTCAGTACCAATGGATCCAATCAGTGACCGCTGCTATATTTTTTAACAGAAATTGTTGGTGTAAAACTATTTAATCATGTGGCACATGACATGGCAATTGAGTAACAAAGATGTTATTACCAAAATACCCCAACCATTTGCTATTGATTTCCCCCATTCCCCCAATTTTTCAGTCCTAAATCAAGCCCTAAGATTCCTGAAATCCAAAACCCTAAGATTAGAAAAACTGCCCCAATCCAGTTTGTTAGGATCTTAGAGCTACTGGCTTCCAAGAAATCGTTAAAATTGTCTAGATTACTGCTTCTAGGCTTTTACATTTTGCTAGAAACTAACTAGGGCATTGCCCACTGTTGTATAACAACTTCTATCCTCACGTGGGTAAGGATGTTGAAGAATATACCCATGAATATCGTTCCCCCATGTTATATGTATAATAATTAATGAGCCTCAAAACAAAAGTACATTGAGCAATGTATAACACATACATTAAGCCACTTGGTGCTTGTACTATGTATAGGACACTATTATTATATTAAAACTAGTAATAATGGGAGATGATTAAAATAATTTAAGTAGATAATGAATGTTCTCTTAAACTTCTAGAAACTTTTGGTAATATAATTTAATTGGGATAGTATTATACTTTTAAAACTTTGGTAATATAATCTACCTAGAGTAAACTATCTTTATATAATTAGTGACAATAGAATTTCATTTAGAATAAACTATCTTATAATTAATGAGCTATATGGAAAAAATACATTGTATGACTTGTAACAATTATGCTGAGCCACTTGGCGCAAGCACAACATGTAGGACGGAATGTTTATTGTTATTGTATATGATATGCCTTCTATCTTTTGTGCATCTTCAAATTATGGTATCTCTTCCATGCTGGTATAATGTGTCTCTTTGCAATGCAATATGGGTTTTGTCTATAACTATTTCTTTAAATTTTGAACTTCAAATATATTGGATCCTGCTTCAATTTTGAAAGTTAATAGATATTCTCTTAATCTTCTATTCATTAGAATTATTCCATTTTCTGAATCTCACTTGGCATTTGTAGACCAAAGAACATAAGCTTGTACACCCACCCAAGCTGCCAAAAACCCACAAAACTGAGTCGCAGAAAGCATACAAAATATTATTGGCATTTTCAGGCTTGAAGCAGGCTTTGACTACCAACCCTGGATATAATCGCCGAGTTGCAGAGTGTCAAGAGGCTGCAAGAATTATTCTCAAGTAAGATCCACTTTCTTCCATTTTCAGATCCTACTTTCAGATATCTTGAGGATTATTTATATGATTTAGATCTGCTTCATATGCATGTACGTCTTACAGTTATAATACCTTCATGAATTATCAAGCTCAAAACAACTTGGTGTGAGAAACTGGATTTCATGACAGCCACAGCCAATTGGTTTAATTTGAATGAACTTTGTTGCCAGAGTGATTTCAGAAAATTGTACTTGAGGTTAAAATTAATTAACCTTAATACACATGTATTATTTTTAGTTTATAGATAAATTAAAATATTACCAAAATACCCTCACCACTATTAGAATATTACTCATAAGTCAAACTATATGTGAAGAGGATTTTAGAGGAAACTTTTATATGATGGAGCAGGCAATGGTAATGAGTGGTTTGCGAAATAGAATTAACTGTAATCTCATCAGCTGAAATGTAGAAATAACACAAAGGTGAAGCAAAAAGAGCATGGTAAATGCTGTTAAGCGCTTGGAACACAAAGGAGATATGGTTTCCCATGTTATTCAATTGTTATACTACTCTTCCCCAAGTTAATTCTCATGCTTGAAACTGCTTCAAATTAAACAAAACAAAACACTGTGTGGACTGAACAACTGTTCCGCATAAGCTTCACTGAAAATTATGTGTCATCTCAAATAATAAAGGAGACATCAAAGTTTTAGTTCCCTCAAAACCACTAGCTAAGAAGCCAGAAAGCATGTGTTCCTCTTCAACGTAAACAGTTACCTTACATTCTTACTAAAAACCTTCATTACCAAAATAAATGATAATAATAATAACAAATAAATAAAGGACAAATAGGATCCTCCCACCAAATAACTAGATCTATTGAAGAAACCTGTCAGGCTTCCACAGTTCCTTTCAGGATTCCATGCTCTAACACCATGATTAATTACCACGTGTACCAAAAAACTATAGGGATGGGTAAATTTAATCATTTAACCATTATACTAGCAAACATGACCACAAGCCTTCTTGAGGCCTTACCTGCAAATTAACCTTGGGGTACCAACTTTGAGTAGGAAAAGATTTCCTCAGGGTTTGGTGAGGGAACTCCAGCCAAAACCTTATCTAATTAGAAAATAAGACATCCCAAGTCCAACCTGAAGCAGTTTTGGGTTTAATATTATTTCTGAAACCAGCAAAACTCAAATCAGATTTAAATGTGCCTTCCGAAACCTGCCTCAGTGCCAACTATATAACACCCCCAAATCATTTCATTATGTGTGAGATGTTTTAACTGATTATGCTATGTCATTTATATTGAAATTAAATACATAAAGAAAATCATGTTTACTTTGAAATCATATATAATATTATTTTCTTCTTTCCACAGTGCTTCTGGAAACAACAAAATGGAGCCTATCCTATCAAATGGCAAGTATTTCACTTTGTTGAACTGACAAGCTTCTCAAGTTTGAATTTCAATTTTCTTGCCTTGTTGTAGAATGATTTTGATTTTTTTCCTTTTTTCTGAATGTAAACAGTTCAACCAGAAGATTATGAAGCTCACAAGGTAAACACAAATGACAGAAGATTTCGCATTAATTAATTCATTGCAGTTTTGGGTTTCATATGTATATAAAATGTGTGTGCATGTATAGCTATTGATAAAATTAATTTAGCATTTTGATAGACATATAATGCATATGAAGATAATAAGCATTTAATGTGGACATTAGACCTAAAACAAGTTATTAAGGCTCTTTTAAAGTATGAGCAACACCCACATATATTACCCTTGGCCAACTGTTGAATGCAGAAAGGTTCTCTTTTGTTGAAAATGTGTGTTTGAGGTCAAATATTTCTAATTTCTGACAGTTGCAAGATGGCCTAAGTCATATTTAAGGTTGTGCAGTTGTAAGTGCACAAATATTGCTGATTTTAACAATGTAATTATGGAAGTGCATTTGTAAGGGCACTTCTTCATTCTAATTACAGTCTTTGCGAGGTGATGAGAAAAGGCAAAGGGTTAGTCTAATATGTTACTCCTGATTGGTCCAGTATGAGACAATCCCCAGCATTTGAAATATCAAATTGTGAACTTTTAAAACCCAAAATTCTTTAATTTTATTTTTACATGAACTTTGCAAATTGACCTCATTTAGTATTATTTTGGTTGGCTATCTTTGGTGATGTCTTCCTAATGTTCTCTCACTGACCCTTATTTTATCATCATGTAAACTAAGTGTCTGGCTTATCTTAGCATGGTTTTGTTACAATTAGTTTGTCATTCGTTTCTAATCTCTCCTGCTCTCATACCCTGCAGAGAAAATTAGACCCTGATCTAGCTAAAAGAGCAGAGCATTATTTTTCAGAGAATATGCGGGTTATCAAAGGTCTAACCCCATTAACGTCATTCAATAATTTTTTAAGCAAATGTATTCTTATGTTCTGTTATAATTTTGAATTTTTGTGTGTTACAAATAATAATTGGTTGAAAGCATGATTATTTCAGGAGCTGAAGCTTGGGCTTCAGGCATGTTGGAAGATTTTGGAAAGCTTGTTTCAGCGTCGGGTTTAAGTTCTATCAGTAAATATGAATCTGGTATAAACTTATCTCCAGTGTTCATAGCTGCTAGCTTTTGTTCATCAGTTGTGTAAAAACTAAAGAAAAGCACATCTTTTAACAATAAAAGTTTGTTTTAAGATATTTAAAAAAAAAAAAGTGAAAATAATCAGAATTACATTTAATTTTATTTATAAAAGCATTTCTTTTAGAAGTAGTGTCAGTCTTTTGCTGTTTATGCCTGGATCTGTTTCCAACTTTTGAAAGCAGAACCAACTGTATCGCTTCTCTCCTGGAATGGGTGATAACCAGTTTGTGAGTTCAGGGGCCATATGGATACTAACCTTTAGCAATTAGGTTTTACTTACTCCAATTAATTCTATTTGAAGTAACTGAAATCTTCTTTTATATATATGTCAATATATTATTACGAAGTTATGTTTATTTGCAGTATTTTCATGTCTTTTAAATGGTCATTTCCATTCCTGAGGTTCCACTTGCACACGAAGTAAGTAGACATGAATAGAAGGTTGAACGGTCCCATTTACAGTTTTAGATCTTAAACTGATTTAAGAGTATTGGTTTTCTCATTCTTTGCTTTTTAGCAAGACCATTGAGTAAGGCGGTTCTGGGCATAAAATTTTGGTGCCTTTTTTTTTAATTTAAAATTCTATTATTTATTTTAAATTTTCTTCTGAAATGAAGTATAGGATCAACTTTAAATTTTCCACTTCTGATGCTAACCAAATTACAGCATGAGAACCCTCCTAAATTCCTGTTTAAATGCTCCTGTATATGTAGACAATTGACATTAGAAATGAATAATGCTTCTGAGTGTATGAATGTATATACTATATAACTTTTTCACCATATCAAAGAAATAAATTGTGCTTGTATTATATTCTGCAATAAGGCTTTTTCCCTTACCAACTCAAATATGTTAATTGCAACTTTTGCCAAGAGGTACAGGAATAATAACATTGCAACCTTGGGGAATTTTTTGTTCTTGCTTTTGTTTATATATTTCAAAGTTTTCATCAATTCAAAATCTCATTTAATTTTTGCTTATTTCATATGTTTCATGACTTCATCTTGATTTAGTTCAATTTTTAGATGTTATCTCAATGTTGAAATTCAATCAAGTTTCAATACTTTCACAATTCAATTACTAATTTGGAGATTTTAGTTTGAAAAGAGAGAATTGACTAGGACTAGAAATTTTCCATATTGGGGTTTGTAGCTTGGACGTATGGGTACTTATTAATACTGTTTTGGCCCTTGAAATGCTCTGAAGCATCAAAGTAATTGATGACCAACCAAACTGTCATGCTTGTTGTAGGTTGTGAACCACTAATTCAACTGTACGAAATCCTTTTGAGGGCTCCTGGCGTATTTGGGACACGGTTTAGTGGGGCTGGATTTAGAGGTTGCTGTCTTGCATTTGTAGATGCTGATCGTGCCGATGAAGCTGCTTCATTTGTCAGGGAGGAGTATCGCAAGGTTCAACCAAAGTTTGCTAGCCAAATAAACGGCAAAGAGGTAATGATATGTGAAGCAGGAGATTGTGCACGTGTGATCTGAAATACATTCATTAACCACTAGTTCATCTATTCTTTTTTTAAGTTTTGAATAAGCGCATTGATGCCATTTGTTGTATTCTTTTAGCTGGGAATGCCATTTGTTGTATTTTTTAGCTGGGAATGCCGTTTGTTGTATTTTTTAGCGGGGAATGCCATTTGTTGTATTGAATGATTGAATATCCATTTTTTTTTTCATATATAAAATAAAATAAGAAAACATCTTGTGTTGTTGGAAATAGCATTGTGTTTGGATTGAGGGATCCATTATACTTATTGCTGTCCAACATTTTGGGAATCATACGTGAGAATCTGAATAACTGGAAATGTAATGGTTGGTTTGATAAGATTATTTGAAAATATGTTATTCATGTCCTTCACTTATAAACTTGAAACATTTTAATTTTTCTCAAAAGGACCATAATATTGTCTCAAAAAGCTTATATAAAATAGGATACAAAGATAACTAGGACTAATCCATTTGCGGCGGCTAGACCTAGCCATGGCCGCAAGTGAGAGAACTGAGATGTTTCGAGGCATGGCGGTTAACAATTGAGTGCAACTTGTTTGAGATCATGAAGCTATGCTAGCGGAAATCACGTAGATATCAAGGGTACTGGTGAGAAGGAAAATTCATTTTCAGTTTGAGGAATTTTGGACAAAACAGGAGTGGTGTGAAGACGTATTTGGCGATGCATGGACAATAGAAGTTGAGGGTATTTGCATTTTAAATACTGAAAGAAATCAAGACTCAAGAAGTGTAGGGTGGCCCTACAAACATGGAATCAGAAGATTCAAAACACAGTGGGAATCTACAAAAATCAAATTACCAAAAGACCAAGACCAAGACCAAGACCAATGGCATAATGGAAAAATTATATTTTGATAGGAGGTGGTCATCATTGGTAGTGAAATTAGATTTTGCTAAATGGAGAACCAAAAGGCTGCTTACACACAACTCGTGTGGCCTAAGCTAACGACTAAGGAGACCCACCTTGCCCATTCTTATTCTTATGGGCAGTGTTTATTTCACGTGTCTTATTACACATAAAGTACACACAAGTTTTTTTTTTTATTTTTTTAATTGAAAAAATGACTTAATAGACCAAAAATGTATTGACCCATTGTGATAAATTAATTGATTAATTAGCTAAGTTAATTAATTAATCCAATTAACATAAAAAACGAGTGGTAACACACACAAATCAACTAAGTTAAAATGCAGCAGAAAATAAAGTTGACATGGTGATTTGTTTACGAATAGGGAATACCTCCAAAGAAAAAACCTCATCAAGTGATTTTAAGGTCACTACTCCCGAGAATCCACTATTATCACAAGAAGCGGTTGAGTAAAGGAATCTTAGTACCTTATACCAACCTACAGTTGAACCCTTACCCCAATTTATAATTGGACTAGTTTTGTAGTGACAATATCTCATTTTCAATGTACAGTTCCCAGTACGTGACTAATTAATAGATGCACGGATCTCAGTACGTGACTCAATCACCAACTTGAGAAAGATGTTAGTTGCAAAGTTATTCAGTTTATTAACACGATGAAGATCATGAAGCTCCTTGGTCACAAAACCCAACGGCGTACAAATACAGTAGCTTCTTCAAGAGAAAGATGAACTAAGGCAAATTCTGTCTCTGGTCACAATTTGCATGAATAAAACTTTGCTCTATACTCGTGTAACTGTGCAACCTTTGACGACCCTTAAAAATAATCTTTATATATGTTTAAGGTTGTGAGGAAAGAAAGCCTAAACATGTACACATGGATTGGAGTGAAATCAGATCTGAAAAATTGATTTTCATAAATCTCGATAGATAGGGTATCTATCAAGCAGCTATCGAGTATCAGGCTAAAGTAACCTTTTAAACCTCGATAGATGCTATCTGCCGAGCTAGTTGTTGAGCTTTAAAATCCAACACTTTTTCACTTATTTCTTGGACAGATTTGCATGGTTTCAATACTTGGACTTGAACTTTTGTTCCTTGAAGTATTAAACACATCCTAGATCTACCCAATTACAAGTAAATTGCGTTTTGTCAAAGGAATAGCCAATTCTAAATGACATATGTTCCTAACATGATTCACATGTGTCGTAACACAAAATATTACACCAACTCAGATGGAAAAGAGAAGGAAGAAGGGCCTTTGTTATTATTGTGATGAGAAATGGTAGCCTAAACACAAGTTCAAGGGTCTCAAAATATTCATGATTGATGAAGTGCAAGAAGTTAATCAAGTGGAAGCTGTGGAAGTGGACGTTACTACAGATTTTCAATTGGATTAAGCTGATATTACCTTGTGCACTGTTGGGCAGTCCTTCTCCAGGCATTATAAAGGTATTGGGTCAGATTAGAAGGCATTGGGTGGTGATTCTTTTGGATACTAGTAGCTCTCACAATTTCCTTGATGCTGTGTTGGTCAAGACTTTGCAATTAGCTGTGGATACTACTAAAATCTTAGAGGTTAAAGTGGCTAATGGTGACCTGATTAGAACCAAGGGAGAATATAGGGACCTACTGCTCAGAATGCAAGGCAATAAGTTCCATGTGAATTTGCATGTGTTAACTCTAGGGGGATGTGATATGGTGTTAGTAACTCAATGGCTTTGTAAACTTGGCCTTATCAGCTAGGATTTCAAGCAGACGGTGATGGGGTTCATGTGCCAGGACAAACAAATATGGTTGCAGGGTATTAAGCCCTTGATTCAAGCTGCGAATGAATTCCTTAAACTGCCAATCACTAAAGGATTGTTATTGCAAATTGTGTCCACTGAAGTTGCTGACAAGTCCAAGGCTTCAGAAGTTCCCTCAGAAGTGTAGTCCCTGCTTGAGGAGTATGCTATTGTCTTTGAGGAACCAAAGGGTTTACCTTCATGTAGAAGGCATGAACACCAGATTTTCCTCAAACCAGGTACCCAACCAACCAGTCAAAGATCCTACATGTATCCATACTATTAGAAAACTGAAATTGAAGACATTGTTAGGGATTTACTTGAGTCTGGTTCAATTAGGAATAGCCAAAGTCCTTTTGCTTCACTTGTGCTATTAATTAAGAAGGCAGATGGTAGTTGGAGGATTTGTGTGGATTATAGGGCTCTTAACAATGACACTATCAATGATAAGTTTCTTAATCCTGTGGTGGATGAGCTCCTTGATGAATTGAGTGGTGCTTGGGTGTTCTCCAAGCTGGATTTGAGGTATGCTTATCACCAAATTAGAATGAAGGAGGAAGATGTTGAGAAAACAGCTTTTCGAACTCATGAGGGCCATTATGAGTTCTTGGTAATGCCTTTTGGGTTAACTAATACTCTTTCTACATTTCAATCTCTCATGAATGATGTGTTCAAGCCTTTCCTTAGGAAGTTTGTACTTGTATTTTTTGATGATATTCTTGAATATAGTAGAGATATGCCCACTCATGTTTTGCATCTCAAATTAGTCTTACATGTTCTGTTTGATCACAAATTGTTTGCCAAGAGAAGCAAATGCACCTTTGCTTACTTTCAGGTAGAGTATTTGGGGCACATCATATCTGGCCATGGTGTGAGGACTGATCCTAAGAAGACTCAAGCTATGCTGAATTGGCCTATTCCCAAAATAGTGAAAGCCTTAAGGAGATTCTTAGGTTTAACAAGTTACTACAGGAAATTCATAAGAGGATATGGTTCCATTGCTGCCCCATTGACTGATCTTCTCAAGAAGGATGCCTTTGAGTGGACTGATCAAGCTGACCAAGCATTTCAGATTCTTAAGCAGGCTGTTTCTCATCCACATGTCCTTGCCTTACCTGATTTTTCCAGTCCTTTGTGGTAGAGTGTTATGCCTTTGGGTTTGGGATTGGAGTTGTATTGATGCAGCAGGGGAGGCCTATTGCTTTCCACAATCAAGCCTTGAAAGGTAAGAGTGTTCATTTATCCACTTATGAGAAGGAACTATTAGCCCTTGTTACTGCTATGAGGAAGGGAAGACCTTATTTGCTTAGGAAGCCTTTTGTGATCAAGACTGATCATCAAAGTTAAAGTACCTATTATAGCAAAGAATTAGCACTCCTATGCAGCAAAGGTGGATAACTAAGCTTCTTGGATACTCTTTTATCATTGATTATAAAAAGGGAAAGAAAAATGTGGTAGCCGATGCCTTATCTAGACAAGCTGAGAAGGGTCAATTTGATTTAGCTGGTGCTGTGCTTAATAGGGTGGAGTTAGTTGATTCTGATGCATCTTTAGTTTTTGAGAGGGTTCATTGTCATCATTCTGACTTTAGTTTGTTTGGCTTGGATAGTCATTTTGGCTTATTCCTCATTTCTGTTCCCCATCGACTTGGCTTGAGGAATTGAAATCAAGTTATTCAACTGATGCTGATGTGCAAGACATCCTACAAACACTCCATACTAATCCTAATGTTGCTGGCAAGTTCAGTCTGCAGAATGGACTCTTTTTATACAAAGGTAGGATTTACTTGGGCTCTAATTGTGGTTTTAAACCTAAGGTGATGAGATTGGTGCATGACGGTCCATTAGGTGGACATTCTGGTTACTTGAAGACTTTTCACAGGGCTAAAAGAGATTGGTTTTGGAAGGGAATGAAGAAGGATTTGAAGAATTATATTAAAGGTTGAGCTGTGTCAAAGGATCAAACATGAAACTAGTAAACTAGCTGGTTTGTTGCAACCCTTGGAGATTCCTCATACTCCTTGCTCTGCCATAAGCATGAATTTTGTGGAAGGCTTACCTAAGTCTTTAAAGCATGATGTGGTGATGGTGGTGGTGGACAGACTCACTAAGTATGTTCATTTCATTCTACTATCTCACCCTTACACTACAGTCAAGGTGGCTACCTTTTTCTTGAATCACATTTTCAAGCTACATGGGCTGCCCACTTCTATAGTGAGTGAGAGGGACCCTGTGTTCACTTCCAGATTTTGGGAGGACCTGTTTCGATTGCAAGGAGTGGACTTAGCTATGTCTTCAACCTATCTTCTTCATTCCCTTCCAAAACCAATCCCTTTTAGCCCTGTGAAAATTCTTCAAGTAACCTGAATGTCCACCTAATGGACTATCATGCACCAAACTCATCACCTTCAGTTTTAGACCACAATTAGAGCCCAATAAATCCTACCTTTGTATAACAAGACTCTATTCTGCAGACTAAACGTAGCAGCAACATTAGGATTAGTATGGAATATTTGTAGGATGGTTTGCACCTTAACATCATTTGAATAACTTGATTTGAATAGAAATTCTTGAAATACTATTCGAGGTTGATTCCCTCGAAGAATCCATGGAGGCCTAGTTCCCTTGAAGAAGTACAAGATTAGAGTAGCAAACTTTAATTCAATTGAGTCCTATCACTTGGGAGTACCTGAAATACAACATTAAGAGAAATACTTGGGATTGCCTACACTAGTGGGGAGATCAAAATAAAAGTGTTTGAAAATTTGAAAGACAGTGTTAGTGCATGTGGAGGAAAATGCAAGGTTGGAAAGAACAATTGCCCTCACAAGTAGTCTGAAAAATTTTGATTAAGGTACAGTACAAGCTAGACTTACCTACACAATGAATTGTGTCAAAATTCTAGTGTCATTGTGTAAGGAACTACAAAGCATGGCTAGCAAGTCTTGGTGGTCAGGGAGGGAAAATACTTTGGAGTTTGGACTACCTGGGATAAGTTATGCTCTCCTAATTAAAGACAAAGGTGGCATGGGTTTCAGAGCCCTCAGATAACCAGACTCTTCAAATTGGTCCTCTTTGCCAAAAAAAAGTGGTGGCTGATTCACAATATAGAAACCTTGTTGTATTGGGTGTTGAAGTGTAGATACTTCCCCAGGAGTTCATTCATAAATGCAAAACATGAGTTATGCACTATCATGTTCAGGTTGCATCATGGACTAAAAAGGTAGTGATAAATAGCAGGTGTAACTTGTGAGCTGTGCCTATAGGCTATATGTTGATGAAACAGATATTCATGCTCATGCCTTTTGCTCAACATGCAAAGGAGGTGTGTAAGATTTGTAAGAATAAATTTGCTACCGCATGGTGAATATGGGGAAAGAAACAAGATTAGAACAGAAAGTTTGAAACACGATAAATCAACCCTTTCAACAGTGACATAGAAACTATTAGAGGAGTTCCAATAGGCATAGACATATGGTTTCATCCCCACTAGAATTTCCCCTAGATTACCTAATACACGGTTCTCCCTAGAGCTGAATCCAAAGAACCCTGCCTTAGTGAGGTTTCAAGTTATAAAAAAAAAAAAATAATAAAAAAAATAAAAATAAAAAGAAGCACAAGAGAAGGTGGGTGAGGATGATAAACACATTAGAATTAACAATGAAACCCCCCCCCCCCCCCCCTCCCCCGGCATGAAGAGGCCACAATGCAAATGTTATGATTATACAAAAAAAAAAGGGATAATTATAGTAAATCTACTTGTGGTATGACCCATTTTCACTTTACCTATTCGTGGTTTAATCATTTACACTTTGTCCAGCTAAAGTTAGTCCCGTTAGCCTTCTGTAGCCCACCTCTCCATTTGCCATTAGAAAAACACATTTTTAGGCAAAAACAAATATAACAAGAATAAAAAAGTCAGAGTTTTTGATTACTGAAGTACTTCTACAAGAATAAATTGAAGGAATACAAATCAAATATAAATAAAAAAATCTAATAGCTTCTAGACCCATCTCATTCATTTATTTATTTATTATTTTTTCTCCCTCTTCATCTCTATCTCTCTGACTTCTCCCTCTCTTCAAACTCAACCCACTCACGGCATCACCCCCAAAAGACGTGTTGCGACTTCGATCTAGCCGTGGAGCGACTTTGCGACTTTGATCTAGCTGTGGAGCGACGCCACGTGGAGTGGCATGTGGTTGTCGTAGTCCCTAGTGTGCACCATCGTCGGATCTTCCTCCAGAAGCTTCCGAACTGCTCCGGCGTTGTTTTGGTGCACATGCCAGAGAATCGAAGAGGTCCGACTCACTCTCGCTTTCTCCTTCTCCTTTTGCTTCTCATTCGACTGCGACGTCCCTGACACGGAGCCTCAGCCTCCGCCTCCATTAAAGAGATTCGTGCTCAAAGAGAAGCATAGAGAGTGAGGGAAAGAGAAAGGGTGACAGGGAGAGAGATGGGTAGGCGATAGACGGTGAACCACCATGGGTTCCTTCACGTTGAGTTTGGCTCTGGCTATGACTTCGATCCGCCTTTCTCTCTCTCTGCTATCTTATTTTCTTTGTTGTGGGTGTAGTGGGTTTATGTTTATGTTGCTAGGTGTGGTGGGTCTGGGTTTTGAAGAGGGTTTGCTTTGGTTTTGGTTTGAGATTTGAGAGACAACTAAGGTGAAGCTTGTATGATTTTTGTGAATAACTGAACATGTCTAAAAGGATTTTTGTGAAATTAGAGTAGAGCATTTTCAAGTGTAGGATTTTTGTAAATGTTTTATTAGGATTTGAGCGAATATGAAAATTTTATTTGGATTGATTAGCTCAAGACTGTTCATACCAAGAGCAAGTGTGTTCTTGAACCCAAGTTACAAAACCCCCTCTTTGATTCTTGTTATATTTGTTTTTGCCTAAAAATGTGTTTTCTTAACGACAAATGAAGAGGTGGGTTACGGAAGGCTAATGAGACTAATTTTAGGTGGGCAACATGTAAATGATTGAACCATGGGTAGACAAAGTGAAAACAGGCCATATCACATGTGAGTTTACTATAATTATAAAAATAAAAAAAATAGTATAGGACAATTATTGGTTTACATCGTATTATCAATGTAAGATTTATATTGTAGACTAAATAAATGTTTACAGAAAAGTGTACAATGTTGTAAATTTGTTTAGTCTACAATATAAATCTTACATTGATAAGACAATGTAAATTAATAACTTCTTGTAAGTATAATGAGTTTAGGCCCATTGGGCTTGTAGTCTAACTCAACAAGAGAAGTATAATTGCCTTGTTATCAACTTCTCTTCTTCTTCCTTTTTTTTTTTTTTTTTTTTTTTTTTTTTTTTTTTTTTCAAGTTCTTTTTAGGGTAAAACCATGACTAAGCTTTCACAACCTCTTATCTCTCATGAAATTCACCGAAGCTATTTGAAGAAAGTTTGTCCTAAATCTAACAAATTCTAGAATATGTATTGGGAAATAGCCTACATGATTTTTTTTTTTTCTTTTAACCATTAAGGTAGTATGTTGTGATCGGTGCTAATATAAATGGTGTTAATAGTAGATCCATAGAAAATTGTAAGGGCACGAATCGAGCTTTATATTGGATTGAGCCTATGAGCCCTAAACAATGAATTTATAGAGAGCAGGATTCTAATCCAGGGGTTTGGGCGGTAAATAACATAAAGGTTTGGTTTGATCACAGAACATATGCATACTTATCAATCGTGGACGAAATATTACTTTGTATATTATTGCCGAGGACAAATGCTTGAGTTTCCTTACAAGTTCTCTCTCTTTCTCTCTCTTTCTCCCTTTCTCTGATTTTTTCCTCCCTTTCCTATGTCTCCTTCCTTCACCTTTTATAGGCCTCTCTCCTTTTTCCTTTCTTCCACGTGTAACCTGGACCTTCTTCCCTTTTGGATACTTGTCCCATCATCCCTTTTTACTAAGGTCTCTGGTGGTGAAGATAAGGTTCAAACCCAACGTTCAGGCGTCACTTCTTCATTAATGCGGCCAGAGAAGCAGGTGTAGAGCTTTAAATGCGATGATAGCAGCTTTTTTCTGGATGTTCTCCTACCCCTCCCCTTTATTCTTTATCTCTATTTCATTAATTCCAGCACCAAAGGCTTCCGTCAGGGTGTGAGAGACCGCGCCCCCGGCTCGTTTTGTAATGAGTTGTGTGGGGCCAAACCCACGTGAATGGGTGGAGTCGTGTTATTGTCTCTCAAAATGGAGGTTCGACTAGTTATATTTTTCCCTTTAGATTAAGGGTTTTACAATGGAGTTGCCACTTATTTAATTATTGGAAAAATAAGAAAACCAAAATTGAAAAATTCATTATTTTATTAATTTTCACTTGAATTTACATTGGTCATAGGAAAAGTACATGGCTTTGGTCCTAAATACAATCTAAGAAAAAAGTACATGGCTTTGCTTCCTAGTTACAATCTAAAAATTGAAAATTACATGGACAAGTATTTGATCTACTAACCCTTGATCTAAGTTCGGAGGCTATGTTACAAGGTGGGAAGGTGTTAGGCACCCACCTTGTCCGGTGAAACCGATCTTCTAGACTATGGTGGCCAACATTCATATCATATCATCCAACATGTCAATCAATTTGCATGGTGAATTTAAGGTGTGTGCATGTGATAAACCCTAATTCAATTTATTACGCATTGCATTTGGATTGAAAAAAGAGTTCTAGTGAATGTGTGTGGATGGTGATACCCTAGATTCAAAGATTTGAAAGAATTATGAAATAAACATGTTTTTCATATTTTTTTATGTGAATTTAAGATTAAAACTAGTGTTATGCATGAACATGTGATGAACAACCAAGAACATGTGAAGAACACATAAGAACATTTAAGAACATTCAAACATATTCAAGAAAATTTAAATAGTTACTATCATGCTTTAATCCTAAATTCATATCATGGCAACACAAAAAAGAAGTTAGGAAAAGGAATTATACCTTCATGCAAGATCAATATGGTGGATGAGGAGACTTTTGAGGGAGGTCTTATGGGTGGAGGAAAAGAAGAGTTAGGAAAGGAAGAGTAAGTCTCACTCAATACTTTGAGTCTCAAGAAGACCAAAATATGACAAGACTACTCAACTTCCTAGAACTCAAGAGAGGAGAAGAGAGGGGGGTTTTTCTCTCGTCTTGGAATGAATGAGAGGTGGGTTTATATAGTAGTGGTGGAGGAAATAGGAATGGAAGGCCATTAATGAGGGTTGACAATGAATCATGAACCTAGACCTCATTTTAGCCTTTGGGGAAATTTGGTGCATTAAATGGAGAGATTTGCGGGAGTGGAGAGCAAGCCAAAATTCGGTTTTCCCGTAGCTGCTGTAACAGCCTGTATAGCCAACTTTGAAAACTCATATCTGACTCAATTTTGATCGGAATTATGTCATTCTTGTGCTCAAATTGAAGCCCTGGATGTCTAGTTTTTGGGAAAATTAATCTCATTCACAGATTCAAAATATTCTGAGAGATATCAATGAAATAGTGAGCAGAGGTCATTTCTTAGAAAAATAGTTTCAGCACAATTAACATTAATAGGTCCCAAATTAGTTTCCAATTAACATTAATAGGCTCCAATCACTCCCATTTCAGACCTAATTAGTTCCAAATTTACCCTAATTAAAAGATAATTGCACAAATTACTCATTGAATAATTAATGTTTAACTATCTAATTAATTAGGTGTATGCAACCTTACCATAAAATGTAGTCCTAACCAATCAAATTATGACACATCATTAATTTCAAATTGATTATAATTATAACCAATTGGAATTAATTGTTCATAATCACATAAGGTCGGACTCAATTTGTGATAGTGCATCTCGGCCATTAAAACTTGACTTGATGATAACTTTCAATCTGATGATCCGATTAGGGCTTATAACTAATCGATTTGATCGTTACAATATAAAGATCATTTTGGTGAAATAAGATTAAGGATCTAATGACCAAAATCAAGATGCATATTTCTAAGGTGAAATTACCCTTTTACCCTCCAAGTGAGGTTAAATGCGGGTTGCAAAATGAGGTGTCAACACAAGGGCGCTGTTGGACTGCTAGATCAGTCACGTCGTCCTCGGCAACCCTTGCCGAGGACTATGCTGTCCTCGGACGTCGTATTCCTTGGTATTTTGATCATGCATGACACCCCTTCTTATCACGTGTCTTTGTAGGTTGGACTGATTACGTCCTCGGACCATTTCAAGATGTGGGGTTGGGCTTCTTTCATTGTGAGAGCCTCTGGGCCGGCCCACTGTGTGTAATTCGGGCCCAATGGTACTACAAAAATGATATTACTTATTCTATTACAATTTACCACATCAAAAATTATGAAAAATTTTGTATCCCCAATCTTGCTCGTATCACGTTAGACCTGGAAAAATTGGACCCAGACCTAATAAATAACCTGCCTGAATTTGAACAAAAAAAAAAGGGTATGGCTCATCAAGCCTTTAATATAAAATTTTTAAACTTAATTTTTTATTGACATATTGTGGATAAAACCACTTAATGACATTACTCATCAACTTGATAAGCAATTCTCGAAAATAAATGTTTTCATTGTCGAATATATAACTAACAATGCGTAGTTTTTCTGTAAGTTTATTGTAGATTTTATTCTTAATTATTTATCTTTTTCTTTAACTAACATGTTGTGTTCTACTCTTAAAGTTGTATATATTAAATAAATTTGGATTAATTTTTTTTAACTTTTTTACTTATTTGTTTATGTACACTTTTTTAAAAAACAATTTTTTTAAGAAAAAACTATAATTTTGCCAAATTTTAACAAATATATAAATGAAATTACAACGAAACTTCAATCCCAAAGCACCCTTAGTTTATACACGTTTTTTTTTTTTTTGTTGAATTAATTATTAGTCTAGTAGACAATAGAATTAATTATTAGATTATAAACCTAAAGATTTTTTTATATTTTGTTCAACTTTTATCTTAAAGTTTTGTTCCCTTTTATTTTTATTGAAACAAAAATATGTTAAAATTTTCTTTTTCTGGTGTGTGAAAAAAAAAAACAAGTCATTCCAAGTCAATTTGCTAGGTCTATATTATATTTATCTTTCGAAGAGATTTGAAAGAGCTTTTGGATCCCAATAGGTCACATAGGTGGACAAAAAAAGTAGCTATTGCCTATTAGTGCTCAATAAAATAATTTTTTTTAAAGAAAATCATGAAATGGATTATTGGGCAATTATAAAAGAGATGTGAACAGTTTTTTCATCACCAAACAAGCTAAAGTCTGCGGCTTGTTTGGTATGTGATTTTAAATAATAGTTTTTAGTATTTAAACACTTAAAATTGTGGTTAAAAAATACACAACACGTTTGATAAATGTGTTTTTATAGAAGTATTTAAGTTATGTTACTTATTTTAGGATGTTTAAACACTGAGTTTAGAAAGTTTCTCTTACCAATTTGAAAGTTTTCAAATTGTTACTCAATGACACTTTTGTAAATACTTAGTCATTCCAAGTCAATTTGCTAGGTCTATATGATATTTATCTTTGGAAGAGATTTGAAAGAGCTTTTGGATCCCAATAGGCCACATAGGGTGGACCAAAAACGTAGCTATTGCCTGTTAGTGCTCAATAAAATAACTTTTTTAAAAGAAAATCGTGAAATGGATTATTGAGCAATTATAAAAGAGATGTGAATAGTTTTTCCATCACCCAAAAAGCCAAATGTCAAATCTATCAAGGAGATTTGAAGAGCTTTTCAATCCCCGGAAAGTTTGTGGCGATATGTGATTTTAAACAATAGTTTTCAGTATTTAAACACTAAAAATTGTGGTTAAAAAAAAAAAAAAAACGTGTTTGATAAATGTGTTTTTTTAGGAGTATTTGAGTTACGTTACTCATTTTAGAGAGTTTAAACACTAAATTTAGAAAACTCTTCTTGCCAATTTTTAGTTTTCAAACTGTTGCTCAATGACACTTTTGTAAATACATTGAAAATCATGGGGCCTACTTGATTAAGCAACACATAAAGCTTGCTTCTTCAATTCCAACTAGGGGGCTCACTTGTCAACTTTTTTTAAAAAAAAATACACATACATGTCAAACACACAACTATGTTTTTTTACATACTGAAACATGTTATATGAAACATGGTATTAAACATATTTTTTGATTTATGAATATTGTAGATACATGTTTTTTTCACATCGCTTTTTAAACCACAATTTTTACATCATTTTAAACAACAGTACTAGAAATCTCCAACCAAATAGATCTTAATGTCAAAAGTTATGTGCACAATAGAAGAAGATAAAGTGTTGATGTGGCAGATTAAAAAAGTGATGGTAACGAGTAAAACTTGCCAACTCAATTGTTGTAAAAAATTTCACATAAAAAAAATTGTTGTAAAAAAAATTGAGAAATTCTAAAAAAGAAAAAAAAGCTTTATATAGTAAACTAAGTTTGTCATAAAATCTTGATGCTTTCTAAGATTAGCACTTGGCAGATCTTATGCCAGTGATATGGAATATGGATAATGATTCAAAAACTATTACAAAGGATATGGACAATGATTTAAAACCTATTACAAATTCTGGTGTAAAGTTAAATGAAAAGAGATCATGGTTTCTAATTTCTAGAGTAGGAATGTGTCACTGTCATCACTACTGGGGTGGTTGGTCTAGTGGTTATGGGCTCACTCCTAAGAGTTGGGGAGGTGGAGGTTCCAGGTTTGAACCCTACAATGGGAAGCGCCTAGGAAATAACTCTATGCTTTTGACTCATACTCATTAGCGTCCTCAATGGGGCTTGGTGTTCAACTATGGCTCATTTGGATTCCCTACTCTCGCAAGTGGGCCTAGCAGGTAATCACTATAGTTATGCTCAGATGGAAGACGCTAATTCAGGTTGCCCCTTTCTGCCCATTTTTTTCTCAGCAATAAAAATTAATATAAAAAAAAAAAAAGAGAGGGAAGGTGTCACTGTCACAGTGCCACTCATCATATATCACACAATAGACTTATCCTCCAAAAAAAAGATGTGTGTGTGTATATATATATATATATATATATATATATATCCTAATATGCTTAATGGCGATCGTTATTTTTAGAATCCTGAATTGGAATCAATCTTCTTCTCATGATTTTATCACTTCTAAAATGTTGATATATCATATATGAATAGGAGGAACATAGAATTATTTGGGCGAAAAAAAAGAGAGAAACGGTTGGGCCATTCTCTATCGATCAGTTAAATTGTTGCCCCAACATATTCTTCATCAAATGAAGGCTTAAATGGTCTAATGGAAGATGTGGGATCGACTGGTTTTGGGTTTATAGGAATTGTAATTACTTGACCAAACAAAAGAATAGGGGACCAGAACATCAAGGAACACTTAGATAAAATTGTAGTGAACATAGTGAGGTGAACACATGTTCCACATCCCTCAAGCATACAACTATTTGCCGCTTTTTTTAAAATTAATAGTGGAGTTAGGATTTGACTTTACAAGTACATAGTAAAATTTATATTTAACATATGTGTACGTGTGTGTATATATATATTGAGTGCGTGCATTGTGTGCTAGCACAATATGTGTGTATCTATGGATATATGTTCGCAAGTGTATGAAGACATGCATGTTAGGTATAAGTTTTGTCCCCTCCCCATGAATACATATGTATGTTATATATATTAGTCTCGTACTCTCATCGCACATGCTATAGCGCATGCTTTGAGGTTTTTCCTTTTCGTTTTAATGTCAAAACTTTTCCTTCATTCCAATTCGAGACTTATGCATTTGTCCAGTGATATTTCTGCATTTGGCAATCATCAATATAGCTAGGGATGTGATGATACTTAGCACCAAAAAATGAAAATTAAAATAGCACTGAAATTATTAGGGCACATTTGGTATACTGTAATGATTATAACATGGGAATAAGAATAAATATTACAGGGAATACATTAAGTTGAATTGTAATAAGTATTACTGTTCATTAGTTTGGTGACCGTTTAGAAATAGAACACTAAATATGCATTCACAATTTAGTAGAGCAAAAAAGGAAGGTGTAATTAAATCATTTTTAAGTCAAATTTCTATTTTAGGGTGTTCAAAATAGAGCTAATAATTAACAACAAGAAAATTTATTTTCTTTCCTTTTGAAGATGTGGCAACTAATGGCTTTTTAGGAAATTTTTTTAAAAAGTTATTAGAAGGAATAGATATTCAATACTTTTGATGAGGAATAATTATTCCTTATTTTGAAGAGTAGCTTTTCATAAGGAATCACTATTCATTGAAATAAAAACAAAACCAAACAACTGAATAGTTATGCCATAAGAATATTTATTACACTACAGTGTCTATTACAGTCTACTAAACATGCCCTTAATTTGTATGGGTGAGTGGTGCTATGTATAATCACACTCCTAGTAATATTAGTGATTGGAAAATGCATAAATATTGTAGGACAAACACGTATATCTTAATTGGGTTCAAATGAAAGTTTTGACATTAAACCAAAAAAAGAAAAGTTTCTGAGCACGTGCGATGAGACTAGTATTCCATAATTTTCATCCATTTTCTGCATTGCTTCTAATTTGATTGCTAGTTGGTTGATTTTTGAGAAATCAATATTGTAAGGACACAAATCAAGCTTGGTGCAAAGTCGGACTTTCAGACCAGGCCAATGAGCCCTAAACAATGAATTTATAGAGAGCGGGCTTCTAATCTAGGTTTTTGAACGATAGATAACACAAGAGTTAGGTTAAATCACAGAACACATGCGTCCTTCTTATACATGGATGAAATATTGCTTCATATATTAATGCCGAGGACAATTTTTTGGTGTTTCCTTACAAGTTCTCTCTGTCGTCCCCCTTCTCTATTTTCTTCCTTCGCCTTTTATAGGCCTGCACCCTTTTCTCCTCCCTTCCACGTGTAATCCAGAGGCTCCCTTTTAGATACTTGTCCCATCACTCCTTCTTACCAAAGTCTTTGGCGGTAAGTCCTAGGTTGAACTCCAGTGCTCAGGTGTCACTTCCTCATTAATGCGGCCAAAGAGGTAGGTATGGTGTCTTTAATGCGGTGGTAGCAGTTTTTTCCTTGATATTTGTTTGCTACTTCTCTTTAGCCCTTATTCTCGTTCCCTCAGTCGCTGCATCCAAGATCCTCAGTACGGACGCCCTTGAACCGCCAGATTATCAATATTGTCCTCGGCAGCAAGCCGCTGAGGATAAGGTCATCCTCGGACGTCATGTTCCCTGGTGCTATGTTCATGCATGACACCTTTCTTTGTCACGTGGCTTCGTAGACTGGACTTATTATGTCCTCGGACTATTTTGTGATGCCGGGTTAGACTTTCCTCCTTGTGAGAGCCTTTGAGCCGGCCCAGTACGTATCTTGGGCCCATTGGCACTACAAATATAATTAGAATTAGAATTTTTAGAATACTAGTCAAAAGAAATGCTTCTTGAACTAATGACACCTAATACTATGCACGTGCCGAAACCTCTCTTTTTGTTGGGTACTTATTTTCAGTGACTTTTAATCAGTCACAATCAAAACTTATGCTGTTTTCAAATAATATAAGTACCATATACAACAAACTCATGAATTAAACAATATTTTTGATTTTCTCAAAAAAAAAAAAAATATTTTGGATGATGAATATGTATTCTGAAAGATACATCCAACTAAATTATTATACCAAATTTAGTATAGAGACCTTTTGAAAAGAAATTGAGGGTTAGATGCATTTCGTTACCTATTTCAATTATTCTAACAAAATTTGCGATTATCCTGTTTTGAAAGTATGAAAATAGAATAAATTTGTGTTTGAAATGTCTAGAGAGACTAAACATAGACATTGTGATCACAAAACCAAATAGGCATCTGCTTGGCAAGAATTATTAACTTCCATACCCCCCCCCCCCCCTCCCCCAATTTTTTCTTTTTTTTCCTAAGTATATCCCTACACTGCTCCCATTTTACCGACATCATCTATCTGCAATCACAACTTACTTTGGGCATTGCTAATTTTCGCCAAGAAATACTAAACTATTTGTTGAGCTAGCACATATGTAAAGTACTTGTGGGAGGAGGATAGAAGAGAAACCAAAGAAACATACATGTTCACTATAGCTTTAATGTAATGCGCGCGTGCATATATACACACGTATATATATAATTTTTTTATAAACATGCAACAAAATATATTCTAGAATTTACTGCTAAGAATGCTAAGTAGTATTTTAATGCAACAAACCCACTAAAAGATATCATATTCATAATATTATGTCTGTCCATTAGAATGTTTTACATAATTAATCCTTTTTCTTCTTCAGAAGTCTAAATGCCATTTAAACATTGAAAGATATCTATTAGTTAGACACAAAGTAAGACTTATATAAATTTTTGTTATTTTGATTAATATAGACCTATAATATATTCAAATTTTAAATTTTAAATTATACCATGAACATTTAATGTTCCAAAAAATTTAGGGTTTAACTTAAAAATAATATCAACCTCTGAAATTTACTATGCTATCTCTATATTTTATTGCTTATACTCAAATTTTTATGCAGGAAAAATTATTATATAAAGAATCTGAAATCCTTTATAGTTATTTATAAATTTTGAAAATGTATTTTTTTTCTCTTGAACTGAAACTTTTATTTCTTTATTTATTTTTCCCTACTATTATTTTCTTTTTAAAAATTTTGAACCTTATAAGAAAGTTTTTTTTTTTTTAAGGGGAATGGAGGAGGAGAGAAGAAGATTGACATATAAAATTAATTATATAAACAAGAAAACATTAAACATCTCCTGGGAAATAAGAAATAAATTATACTATGGTAGGACCAAGGGCAATTGCATATCTCATCTCGTGGTTTCACCCGTGAGTCATGATGTGATAGAGTAGTAAACAAGCTGAGCCAATTATTAAAAATTCAAGATTGTCCATTTGATTTTATTTCAAACACAATTCAAACTCAAATTTATCAACAAACTAGATTACAAGCTCAAATTTTGTTCATCTTCGCATATATAGTACTCCACTTTCATATATCATATATGTGTAACTTATTCGTAGGGATCTTTTTTTTTATTTTTTATTTTTTTATTTTATGAAATTATACACGGGAATCTTATGTGCACATGAGAGTGATATTACATATATCTATTCTATACAATACACGTGAGAAGTGGAAGAGTCATTTGAGCCAAAGGCCATTGATATTATTACCAGGACTCTTGTGACTTGGTGGTATTGTTTTGTTTTGCCTACAAGAAGAAATATGAACTTAAATTTTCCTCTTTGATAGGCCAAAAATTTATTGACCCATTGTGATAAATTTACCAATTAATTAGCCAAATGAATTAATTAGGTTCAATTTCATGCAACATGCGTGGCAGCGCAAACAAATCACCAAATAACTAAATATGCAGTGGAAATTAAATGACACAGTGATTTGTTTACGAATGGGAAAAACCTACACGGCAAAAACCCCACTGGGTGATTTTAAGGTCGCTACTCCTGAGAATCTACTATTATCAAAACAAGCGGTTACAAGTAAAGGAATTCCAATAGCTTATACTAACCTACAGTCGAACCCTTACCTCAATACCCAGTTGGACTTGTTCTGTAGTGACAATCTCTCTTTGTATTGTACGGCTTCCAGTACGTGACTAACCAATAGATACGTGGATCCCAGTACGCGACTAACCAATAGATGCGCGGATTCCAGTACGCGACTTGATCACCAACTTGAGAAGGACGTTAGCTGCAAAGTTCTTCTGTTCTTCAACACATGAAGATTACAAAGTTGCTTGGTCACAAAACCCTATGGTGTACAAACACAACAGCTTCTTCAAGAACTAGGGCAAACTAGGTTTTCAGTCACACTTGAGGAATTATGCTCTTGTGCAATTATACTTTTGGCAGTGCAACCTGATACAACCCGTAAAATAATCCTTATATATGTTTAGGATTATGAGAAAAGAAAGCCCAAACACATAATCACGGATTGGATGAAAATCAGAATTGAAAATCAGAATTTCATAAATCTCGACAGATACCCTAGCTGTCGAGCAGCTATCGAGCCTCGGGCTTAAATAGCTCTTTTAAACCTCGATAGGTGCTAGCTGTCGAGCTAGCTATCTAGTTTTAATGAACAACACTTCTTCACTTGTTTCTTGGACAGACTTGCATGACTTTAACACTTGAACTTGAAACATTGTTTCTTGTAGCATTAAACATATCCTAAATCTACCTAATTACTAGTAAAGTGCGTTTTGTCAAAGGATTAGCCAATACATAAAATGTTGACATATATTCATAACATCCAATCACATATGTCCTAACAATCTCCCCCTTTGGCAATCCGTGACAAAACCACAATAAACAAATGAACATATGAGAGGAGTCATAAATCACTTAACTCATACTCACTTTTTAAGTACAATAAAAACTATCCTAACACAAACTTTTGAAAAAATTTGCAAGAAAAGAGTTCATGGCAAGGAAGACTTTGACAACTTGTATTTTTGAAACACTTTAACAAAACTCATCAAGGCATCTTTATGTGAAATAAAAATAAAATATTGCCTACAAATAATAAGAAACATCTATATAAAGAGAGAAAAGAAACAATACATAGAGAGATAGGTGAAATAACATACACCAACATATATATATAAAGAAAATATAAGTACAATATATGTCAAATGGTCACAAGACCCATGTACTAGAAGAATGTATCTAAAATAGAAAGAGAGTTCATGACAGGGAAGATTTTGACAACCTGTATTTCTGAAACACTTTAACAAAACTTATCAAGACATCTTTGTGTGAAACAAAAATAAAAGATTGCATAAAATAATAAGAAACATATGTATAAAGAGAGAAAAGAAACAACACATGGAGAGATAGGTGAAATAACATACATCAGCATATATATAAAACAAATATAAGTACAATGTATGTCAAATGGTCATAAGACCCATGTACAAGAAGAATGTATCTAAAATAGAAAGAGAAGAAAAAAAGGTAAATCAAAATCCTCCCTACATCCCTCAAAAAATATGAACACTCCCCTAACAAAAACCTCCTATACTAACCATCCCCTAATGACTATGACTACTCTCATCCCAAAACTACTCCCCCTTTTTGTCTTGAGTGACAAAGGGTAAGAGTATCAAGAAGACATCTAGACATCACTGGAAGAGCTAGCATCACTATTCTTAGCATGACCATCATTGTTCTCATCCTCAGAAGCCTCTGGATTAGGAGGAGGAGAAGCAACGAAGCCACCCATGATAGCCTGTCGTTTTACAGTACGACCAACATGAGTGTTCACTTGACACAACTCATTACTAAGAGTGTTGAGGCGAGCATCCATGCGCACAAGCTATGCCTTGATGTCTGTGAGTGTTACACCGCCCGTAGAAGAAGAGGGAGCGGATGTGGATGGAGCTGTAGAAGTTGGAGGAACTGTCGATTCAGACCGCCTTGATCGTAGTTGCGACTCACTCCGTTTAACTGTAGCGGCGTCTATGGCACAAATAACATGGAAGTGGTCTGAAATGGGAAAAGGAACAGAAAAATGGCGTAAAATTCTTGTGATAGCAAAAGGAAAGATGAGCTTATCATAGGTCACTGTATCCTTATAGACATCTATGATGGAAAGAATGAAATGAGAGGGAAAGTCTATAGTAAGATGCTCTATGAGGGATAACAAAAATCGAGTACGGGGCTTTGTAACAGAGTTATAATGAGAAAGAGGATGCAAAACAAAGGTCATAACCATGTTAATGAACCTAGGACTTTTAGCAAAGGTCAAACAAGAAGTGAACTGATGATCACCTTAATTTGAAGGTCGCTCACAAAAAGAGGAAATAAGCTCGTCTTTAGACACAATCTTAAGACGCTCACAACCAAGGTAGTCAGGATGCGCTACCCTAGGGACATGGAGCACCTTGGATACAATATCCAGTGTGACCATGATGCGCGTACCTTGAATGCGAGTGACAAAGAGAAGTACTGAATAATCAAATCCATGCATGTTGGAGTAGAACTCTTGGATCAGCACGAATGGACAAGTGACGGGGATGTCACAAAGTGACTCCCAACCCTTACTGCGAGTGACAGTTGGTAGGTCAGTGTCAGAGAAGTCTGACAAAATGACTTGGCATTCCGAATGAATGCCTCGTCTAGAAAAGTTCTCTGAAAAGTCCTTGTGGGCTTTATCATTACAGAATTGAATATGTAAAGGGGTAGGATCAGAAGAGGTAGATGCCGCGGAATGAAGAAGGTTCCGGGACGAAGTAGACTTACGTTTAGCTGCCATGACGTAACTAACGTAAACAAGAGAGAGAAAGTGAGAGAGAGAGACCATCAGAAAAGAACCAACAAGATACAATATAACAAATATAGAAACTTGAAGGTACGTATGCATGAAAATGCATGAGCATGTAAAATGCAATAATAAAAATATCATGGGCTCAGCCCAGTCTAATCCAAACCTACCAGCACACAATCAGTGTAATAAGGTAAACACACATCTAAAATGCATGAAACATTATTATAATGCAAATGTGATGCAATGCATGATGATTTAAAGTCATTTTCACAAATCCCAACCCAAAATATTTCACAAAACTTCATCAATTTTGAAAAATGCCAAAAAAAATTCAAAAACCCAAAAAGTTAGGTCAAATGCATGAAATGCATGAAGAATGAAGGATTAAGGAGCCTTATTAATTAAGAACAACTTGATCTAGGCTGAAAAATCCTTGAGAATGAAGTTTGGAGTGAAAAGAGAGTGTTTGGGAGGTGAAAAGTTTGAAAATAGTCGAGAGAGATTGAGGAGAAGTGAAGAAAAAATCGCGTAGATCCTATATATAGACCTTTTTAAATCTCGACAAATCGAGAGGTATCGAGCTTTAAAAGCTTGGACAGATACAGCTATCGAGCAACTGTCTAGAGGTGTCCACAGCAAAACAAGCTCTATGGATCAAGGAGCTATCGAGGAGACAGAAACTTTCTCGATGGATCGAGAAGCTATCAAGATTACGATAAGAAAAAACTAAAGAGCTCAATAGATAGCCTAGCTGTCGAGAGGCGTTGAGGAGCAGTCAAGATTGCTTAAAAACAGTTTTTCAAGAAGAGAAAAATACAGACATGAATGCAATCAAACATGCAACTCAACCAAATATCCAACCAACATTTTAAATTCTCAAAAGCATCTCTCAATCAAGAAAAATGTCATGCATTGAGGTAAAAAACACACGCACACACTAAACAAGTCTAACCAATTTTATATTTCAAAAACAAGTTAAGACAGTTTAGTGAGCATACATTAGCGCATGTAACCCTTGTGATGGCCAAATCACATTGTACCTACACATGTATTATAGTCGTAAAGAATATTGCATGTTGTGTGTGAAAACATCATAAGATTGCATAAGTGTCTTTATGTTATGACGATTTAAGATATGAGTAAATCACTTCAACTCACACACAATCATAACTGCTTGATAGGAGCTATCATATTCTAGGTACATCCTATAACTCCCACATCTCTTAGAATACACGCTTGCAATCATATATAAAGCATTTTGATTTTTGTGCTTTTATTTTTCTTTGCACATTTTTCTTTTTTTAAGCATATCATGCATGGGCATATAAGAGAGAGAAAAGAAATAGCCAATTATGTTAAGCTTTTTGACATTGCACTTTTGTTATGGCGAAACATACCGACGTCATTTCATGATTGGTGGGCAACAGTGGTGAGATGGTTATTTATGACTTTCTCTTAGGATTTTTTAGTCATTCCCATTAAAAATAGTAATATGAGTGTTAAGTACAAGAGATCACTTAATCTTACTCATCACAAACACGAGCCACAAAGCTCACTTGCTTAGTTGTGCATAGAGATGCTCATCTAAGCTACAAGAGATACAAAGTTTAGAAAATTTTGTTTCATTGGCCATTCAAGGTACACAAGTACCAATGTACATAAACACATACTATTTTTGTATTTTTATGATTTTTCAAAAAAAAAATTATGAATGAAAGAAAAAAACTGAAAAACAACCAAACAAGTCAAATAAAGCAATGCATAAAAACTAGACTATCTCAAAGAAAAACACACAAGTAATGCAAACATAACAAAAAGAGGGAGAGAGTAAAAAAGTGACTAAATCACTTGAAGCCCTTTTCCTTCCACACTTTGAAAGAACCTTTCCTTTGAGCAAATCCTTGAACCGGTTGTGAAAGGGAAGAATTGAAACCATTCAAGTTCGAAAGGAACATGAGGGCTTTGATGAGATCTCCTAGAGGTGCAAAAGAGGACGAAAGTTGATTCTGTCTTCCTGACGAAATCATGCTGTTACTATGTTGAGTGGCTAACCACTTATAGCAATTTGGTCGAGTATGTCCAGTTGTGCCACAGTGATGACAGAGATGCTGCTTCTTCTCTTTGGACTTTTGAGAATTACTCTTTTTAACCCTACGGTTTTTGGTTTCTTTCTTAGCAAGTTTAGGGGGTGCTCCTAAGATAGATTTACCATTGTCTATATTCTCACTAGCTATTACAGTTTTAGCATCATTATTCTCAGAATCAATACTTTTAGCAAGAGAAACAAAAATAGTAGTATTAGAAGAAGCATTATTAGTAGAAGAAAAATCATACCCTAAACCGATTCGATCGGAGGCAAATTTTTGCAAGCTAAGCATCTTGTCAAGCTTTGCACTTGAAGTCCTCTCCAACTGAGCTCTCACTTGGAATAGTTTCGCCTCAAGCTTCTTGGTCTTCTCAGCCAAGAAATTGTTCTCAAACCTTAGTACTCCAATAGTTTGATTTGCTTCATCAAACTTTGTAGAGAGTTGTTCTTGTTCAAGCTCCACATTACTAAGCTTCTTGGTGGCCAACTTATACAGCTTCTCATGTTTTTTTGAGACCTTGTATAACTTTGCATAGGCTGTGTGGATGTCATCTTGCTCATCCATATTCTTAAATTTTGACTTCACCAAGTTTTCTTCTTCATTTACATCTTCTATAATCCCTTCAGTAGGATTGACAGTGGTAGTGAAGGCATTCGGGATTCTATCATCCTCATTTTCAGAATCATCCTCAGGTTCAGTGTCACTCAAGGTAGTAGCAAGTGCCTTTCTTTTCCCAATAAACTTGAGATAAGTGGGGCACTCTTGTTTCATATGACTGAATCCTTGACAACTGAAACACTTAGGCCCTGAAGGAACAATGTACTGACCACCATCTCTAACATCCTTCTTCCCTTTGTCTTGGCTCTTAGACTGTGAAGAACTTAATTGCCTATGGTCCTTGTCGAATCCCTTTGCATTGGCATTCTTATGAATTTCTTGAACTGCCAGGTGATGTATGACTTCATTTTAGAATCTTCATCATTGAAATACTCATCAGTGTCACTGCTCTTGGCCTTTAATGCCATGCTCTTGCTCTTGACTTCCTGAGCCTAGACAAACCCAACTCATAGGTTTGCAGATTTCCAACAAGCTCTGTCAAAGGAATTTTATCAATATCTTTTGACTCCTCAATCGCAGTGATCTTAGCAGGGAATCTCTCGGGCAGAGATCTGAGCATTTTTCTCACAATCTTGAGTTCAAGAATGGTTTTCCCAAGATTAAATGTTGAGTTTACTATGTCCTCAAGCCTGGCATAAAACTCATCAAATGACTCATCTTCCTCTATCTTGATTTCTTCAAAGTTAGTAGTGACCCTCTGACGTTTCGAATCCTTGATAACCTTGGTTCCTTTATAGGTTGTCTAGAGAATGGTCCACGCCTTCTTTGCAGTTTCAGTGGAGGAGATCTTCTTGAACTCCTCATTTGTGACCGCACTAAATAGGTATTCAATGCTTTGCTGTTGAAATTAGCTACCTTGATCTTTGTAACATCCCAATCGGCTGGTGCTTTCTTTGGCTTGGTCCAGCCTATCTCCATAGCTTGTCACACATTCTCATCTAAGGACTGCAAGAAAGCTCTTATGCATACTTTCTAGTATACATAGTTAGTTCCATCAAATAAATGAGATATAATAAGTGACTGTCCTTTATCCATGACAAACAGGGGTTAATGGATCTCACAGCAAAGATTAAACCCTAACCAGAGTGTGCCTGCTTTGATACCACTTGATAGACCAAAAATGTATTGACCCCTTGTGATAAATTAACCAATTAATTAGCCAGTGAATTAATTAGGTTTAATTTCATGCAACAAGTGTGGCAACACAAACAAATCACCAAATAACTAAATATGCAGCAGAAATTAAATGACACGGTGATTTGTTTACAAATGGGAAAAACCTACATGGCAAAAATTCTACCGGGTGATTTTAAGGTCACCACTCCCGAGAATCCACTATTATTAAAACAAGCAGTTACAAGTAAAGGAATTCTAGTACCTTATACCAACCTACAGTTGAACCCTTACCTCAATATTTAATTGGACTTGTTCTGTAGTGACAATCTCCCCTTATATTGCATGGCTCCTAGTACATGACTAACCAATAGATGCGAGGATCTCAGTACGCGACTTGATCACCAACTTGAGAAGGATATTGGCTGCAAAGTTCTTCTATACTTCAACACATAAAGATCACAAAGTTGTTTGGTCACAAAACCCTACGGTGTACAAACACAACAACTTCTTTAAGAACTAGGGCAAACTAGGTTTCTGGTCACACTTTGAGAAATTATGCTTTTGTGCAATTGTGCTCTTGGCTGTGCAACTTGATACGACTCTTAAAATAATCCTTAGATATGTTTAAGGTTATGAGAAAAGAAAGCCCAAACACATAATCACAGATTGGACGAAAATCAAAACTGAAAATTTGAATTTTATAAACCTCAACAGATACCGTAGCTGTAGAGTAGTTGTCGAGCCTCGAGCTTAAACAGCTCTTTTAAATCTCGATAGATGCTATTTGTCGATGTTTAATGAACAACACTTCTTCACTTGTTTCTTAGACAGACTCGCATTGCTTTAGCACTTGAACTTGAAACCTTGTTTCTTGAAGCACTAAATACATCCTAAATCTACCCAATTACAAGTAAAGTGCATTTTGTCAAGGGATTAGCCAATATATAAAATGTTGACATATGTTTCTAACATCTAATTACATATGTCCTAACACTCTCCGTACTTGTTGTAAGTGGAAAAAAACAAAAAAGTCATTAACGTTATTTATAAGAATAGAAGAAGGCGATTTTCTCAAATTATTTTGTATAAAAGACATGAAGATTAAATTTCCTAAAAATATTCTCCATAAAAGAAATAATTTTAAATATACTTAAAACGTAAACAAGGTTTTCTTTTTCAAGAAACTAAAATAAGGTTTTATAAATGAAGAGAGAAAAAGTGGGAAAAAAAGAAGTTATAAGGTACAAGTAACAGACAATGAATTTGTTAGCGACATATTTGATGTAATTGGCTAATCTTTTGACAAAACGCACTTTACTTGTAATTGAGTAGATGTAAGATGGTTTAAGACTTCAAGAAACATGTTGTTCAAGTTAAGTGTTAAAGCCATGCAAATTTGTCAAAGAAACAAGTGAAGAAATATTGTTCATTAAAATTCGACAGATGTCTTGACAGAAGCCTATCTATCAAGGATTAATGTTGAAGCTTGATAGAAGCTCGACATAAGCTGTATCTATTGAGAATTACGAAATCAAAATTTCCAGATCTGATTACATGCATATCCTTGAGTATTTGTGTAGGGTTTTTTTTTCTGATAACCCTAGACATATATAAGGATTATTTTAAAAGCCATCTAAAGGTCTTTTGGAATCCATACATACATGCATATTGTGTCTGGAGACAGAAATTGCTCTAGTTCATCTTTCTCTCTGTAAAAGCTACTACGTCTTTACGTTAAAGGTTTTATGACTAATGAGCTTCTTGATCTTCATGTTAATGAACTGAAGAAATTTGTAGCCAACATCTTACTCAAGTTTGTGTGTTAGTCATATACTAGGATCCATGCATCAGTGGTTAGTCACATATTGGGATTCATACATTGAAAGGAGAGATTGTCGCTACAATACAAGTCCAATTGGGTATTGGGATAAGGGTTAAACTGGATCAAAGTGCTTTGGATGCCAAGGTTTTAGACACATGGAACAAGAATGTCCAACATATCTCAAGTTAGTTGGGAAAAGCAAGGCTCTTATTGCTACCTTAAGTGACACCGAACCTAATACAGAGTCAGAGGACAGTGATGATGAGGGAATTTTAAATGCCTTCACTGCTACAGTTGGTCCTACTAAGGGGATCATAGAAGAAGTCGATGAAGAAGAGGACTTGGTGGAATCCAAGTTCAAGAAGATGGATAATCAGAATGACATCCATACAGCCTATGCAAAGCTATACAAGGTATCTGAAAACCATGAGAAATTGTATAGGCTGTCCACTAAGAAGCTTAGTAAAGTGGAGTTGAAACGAGAGGAGCTCTCTAACAAGGTTGATGAAGCCAACCAAGTCATTGGAGACTGAGTTTTGAGAACAATTTCTTGGCTGACAGAACTAAGAAACTTGAAGCAGAGTTGTTCCAAGTTCGAGCTTAAATGAAGAGGACTTCCAGTGCAAAGCTAGATGAAATGCTGAATCTCCAGAAATCAGCTTCTAACAGAACTGACTTAGGGTATGAACTTTTTAACTCTTCTAATATTACCTCTTCTAGTAGAACTATTTTTCTCTCACCTACTAATAATGTTAATTCTGAGAACAATGAATCTAAAACTAATATAGTTAGTGAGAACATAGACAATAGAAAATCTATTCTAGGAGCACCCCTTAAGATAGAGAAGAAAGAGACTAGAAACCCTAGGGCTAAGGAAGACAATAAGGCTAAAAATAAGAAGTCTCAACCTAAGAAGTAGTATTTCTGTCATCACTGTGGAGTTTCAGGGCATACTCGTCCAAATTGCTACAAGTGGTTAGCCACCCAATAAAGCAATAGTATTCTCTTGTCTAGAAACTAGAATCAGTTTCCATCCTCTCTCTTTCCCTCTCTCTCTCTCCTCTTATGGTTATGCATTACTTGTTTGTTATGCTTTCTCGTTTTTGAGTCAGTCTAGTTTTATGCTTTGTTTGTTTAACATGTTTTTATTTGTGTATTTTCAGTTTTACTTAATTTTTTTTCATAAAAATAAAAAAAAATTGAAAAATGAGAAAAATACAAAAATAGCGTGTGTTTGTGTATTTTGGTATTTGTGTATCTTAGATGGCCATTGAAACAAAGTTTTCTAAATTTTGTATCTCTTGTAGCTTAGATGAGCATTTTAATGCACAACTAAGCAAGTGAGCTTTGTGGCTTGTGTTTGTAATGAGTATGATTAAGTTTGTCTCTTTTACACTTAATACTCATATCGCTCTTTTTGACGGAAATGACTAGAAAATCCTAAGAGAAAGGCATAAATAACTATCTCACCACTAAAGCCCGCCAATCATGTATAACATTTGTGTGCTTTAGTATAGCAAAATTGTGATGTTTTGGCTTACATAATTGGGTATTTTTTTTTCTCTCTATATATGCCCATGCATGATATGTTCAAAAAGAAAATATGCAAAGATTGTAAAAGCAAAAAGAATCAAAATGCTTTTAAATATGGTTACAAGTGTGTTTCTAGGAGATGTGGGAGTTATATGATGTACCTCTTATGTGATAATCTACATCAAACAATTTTGATTGTGTGTAAGTGTTTTTAATTCTCTCATATCTCAAATCATCACAAAATGAGAAACTTGTGTAAACTTGTTATGTTTTCACACACTGTGGGTTCCTTTTTTGGAAAGTACCCAACTTCATTAATGACAAGGGATCTTGGGCCTTCGAGGATAGACAGTTGGACTGGGTCCAGTTCTCCGTGGCCTATTGGGGTCATTATATGAACCAGTTTGTGTGCAAGTCACATAAAGTTCCTCAAGGCAAAAATACAATTTCCACCTAAGTAATAAAATACCATTATAAGTGTTTTAGTGTTATAAAATGACCATTTACTCTTACGAAATAAGAAAAATAATTATTCATAATATTCACAATGAGAAGAAGATTGAAATAGAATATTTAAGGCTTATATTTTATTATGTGAACATTTAAAAGAGTTCATTCACTTAATTCCCTAAGCGTGATGTCATGGTACCCCAAACATAATGTCATGGTACCCCGAATGTGATATTGTGGCTCCCAAGGGTACTAGGTCTATAACCTATGGAAACCAGAATCTCTAGTTCCTTGAACTGGGGGATCTTTCTCCATGCATATTATGCAATTGAGTTTTATCCTTTCCCTTTACCTCTATAGGTCCTACACAAGAACAACTATACAATACACATATCTTCAAATAATAGTTAGTTCCTTAGATTATGATATACATTCTAATACATATACATATTTATATATGGATGAATTTCATAAGAATGAGTCAGCCACGAGGATCCTAGCCCCAATTCTCAAAGACTTAGTGTTTTTGCACAAGATTTGTGGGATTTGGAACTCAAATCCAAGTAGCTTTGCTTGGGCATTGCCTTCCAAGATAGTCAAGTGAGGAGGATTTTTTGTGGGAGAGAGTGATATCTGATGTGTGCATGTTTTGAAATATATTTCTTTGGAGGCTAAGTGATATTTTGAATGATTTCAAGGATTTGGGTCGAATTCCTCCTTATTGGCTCTTTTATTTTGTTTCTTTTTCTCTCCATTGCTGGGCTATTAAAGCTCTAAGAGTTATCCTTTTGAACCTTTGAACTCTCCCTTTTTCCCTCCATCTGAATCCCCACTTTTCTTCCCTTCTACTATACCTTAGTGTTCCTTTTATAGTGGACATGGTCTAGTACCCCAAGCGAGGACGTCCCTGGTCTGCTAGGTAAAACCATGTCCTCTAAAACTTGAAAAAGTGCATTGGGCAAATGTTTAGCTTAATTAGACAATTATAACTCAAAAGGGGCATTTGACTTTAGCTACAAATGGAAGATTCCTTCTTGGAAAGTCAAAGGAGTGGGTGGGCTGCTTAATGTAATGGATGACAATTTTAATTAAAAGTGACAATTGAGAGGAAATTGTGGGGAGGTGTCATGCACATGGGGGAACTGAGTTTTCCATTAGTTCATGCATTCCAACAAATATATGAACCAAAGGAAACTTTTGAGATCCTCTTTTCACCAGAAATCACCCCCTATCGATCATACCACTTCTCCCTTACTACCAACTCAGGATCCCATGGGTTTTGACCATGGGCTACAAAGATAATACCTAGTTCTACTAGATTTTTTAATGGTTTTTGTTGGAAATCTGAACATACATTTTGGCTTTCCCATTTGTCAGCCAAGGTCACCTTCTCAAGGTTTCAAAAGGACACATCAAGGCCTTAGGACCTTGATGTGATTCTTCTTGCTGCATATCCTCTAGCTTGGCTGATATCCTTTTTCTTACTGCATGTCCTCGGGCCTGACCAGGTCTGGGTCATCTTCTTTTATTATTATTATTATTATTATTATTATTATTATTATTATTATTATTATTATTATTATTATTATTATTATTATTATTATTATTTCTTTCTTTTTTCTTCTTTTTGGGACTTTGGGCCTTCATGGTCCTTCTTAACTTCATGAATTGGGCCTTCTTTTGATAAGGTCCATGGTCTTTCCTTATTTTTCGTAGAATGAGCTTTCTTGTCAAATTCTTTGCTAATTTTGATACATGCGCAGGTACAATGTGATTTAGCCAATATAAGGAATTCATGTGTTAATATATGCTTACTAAACTGTCTTAACTTGTTTTTTAAATATAAAATTGGTTAGACTTGTTGTGTGTGTGTGTGTGTGTGTTTTTTTGGTTCTCTGAATGCTTTGCATATATGTTGAGAGATGTTTTGAGAGCTTAATATGATGATTGGATCTTTGTTTGAGTTATTTGCTTATTGCATTCATCTTTATGTGTTTTTCCTTTTTGAAATACTCCTTTTCTTCAAGCTCGACAGCTTCTTGATAGATCCTCGAAAAATTCTCTTCTATCGAGCCCATTTTCTTCTTGTCTCGACAGATCTTATCACATTCTTGATCCATCAAGGTTTTTGTGTTTCTTCTCAATAGATGCTCGATAGCATCTTCGATCCATCGAGAAACTTTCTGTCTGGCCGATAAATTCTCGATAATTTCTCAATCCATCGAAGTGTTTTTTCCATCGACAGATCCTCGACAACACCTTGATAGTTTCACTTCTGTCGAGATTAGTGCTCGATAGATGTCAACAAATACTTCGATCCATCGAGCTGCGATTTCTATTTAAGGGTTGAGAACGAATTAGATTTCATTTTTTCACTCTCTCTCTTGATAGAAAACATCTTTTCCTCTCCCAAACCCTCTCTCCCTCACTCAAATCCTTCAACCCTCTTCCTTTTCGGTCTAGATCAAGTCTCCTTCCTTTGGTAAGTGTTCTTACTCTCTTCTTTACATGCATTTCATTCATTTAGACCTAGGTTTTAGGGTTTTTTCAAAATTTTTGGGGTTTTTGAGTTTTTCTTGAAATTTTTGGGTTGGTTTTTGTGAAATTGATGTTATATGATCGTGCATTGCATTCTCATTGTATTATAACCATGTTTCATGCATTTTAGATGTGTGTTTGATTAAATGTGGATTGTGTGCTAGTAGGTTTGGATTGGGTTTTGCCTATGATGCATTTCTTTTTGCGCATCACATGTTCATGCATACGTACCTTTTCTTTCCCTTCTATTTTTGGTTGTGATATATTGTTTCTCTCTCTCTCTGACGAACAAACTGCGTCATGGCACCTAAAGGATGCAAATCTACTCCCTCAGAACCCTTTTCGAGGTTTTGGGTCTTCTTCGTCTGATCTTCCCCCTCTTCACATTAGGTTCCATGATGAGAAGGCCCGTAAGGACTTCTCGGAGAACTTTCAGCAATGTGGTGTTCATCCAGAACACCAATTCATTGTGTCGGACTTTTCTGACACTCCTTTCCCCGCCGTCATTCAGACCTGAGGTTAGGCTTCTCTTTGTGAGAGTCCACTGAGGTGTCCTATTGTGATTATACAAGAGTTTTACTCCAATATACAGGGCATCGATACCTCTGTACCTCAGTTCACCACGTTCATTTGAGGTACACATATAGTAGTTACCTCGGATCTTATATCTGAGGTTCTACTATACCTAGGGCAGCGCATCCTAACTACTCTGGTTGTGAGCTTCTTAGGATTGTGTCCAAAGACGAGCTTCTGTTTCACTTTTGTAAGACACCTTCCACATGGGGTAGTAAGCTAAACACCCCATGCTCGAGCTTTGCAAAAGGATCGAGGTTCCTGAACATGGTGATGACATTCATTCTTACTCCTTTGTCTCACTATAACTCTATCACAGAGCCTCTTGCTCGTTTTCTCTTATCTCTTCTTGAGGACCTCTCTATTGACTTCCCCTTTCATTTCATCACTTTTATCCTTGATGTCTATCAGGATAAGACGACTCGTAATAAGCTCATTTTTCCTTCGACTATCACGCAGATCCTTCACCATTTTTCCGTTCCCATTCCTGATTCTCCGTACTTCACCACCATAGGTGCTATAGACGCCGGTTCTATTTGGTGAAGCAAGGCTCAACTTCGACTGAAGCGGCCACGTGTGGAGTCTACTAGTCTTGTAGCTTCTGCTGTTCCTTCCACCACTGTTTCTTCCTCCTCGACTGGTGATGTGACCCTAGAGGCTATCATGGCACAGTTTCAGGGCATGAATGCTCGCCTTGACACTTTTTCTAATGAGTTGTGTCAGGTGAACACTTGTGTCGGTCATATAGCACGATGATAGGCTCACTTTGGTAGTTTCACCATTTATCCTTCTTCTGAGGCTTCGACGGATGAGGATAGTGCTGATGGTTGTTAGGACATATGTGATTGGATATTAGGAACATATGTCAACATTTTAGGTATTGTTTAATCTTTTGACAAAACGCACTTTACTTGTAATTGGGTAGATCTAGGATATGTTTAATATATTAAGGAACTAGAGTTCAAGTCCAAGTATTGAAGCCATGCAAGTTTGTCCAAGAACCAAGTAATGAAGTGCTAGATTTTAAAGCTCGACAGCTAGTATCTATCGAGGTTTAAAAGTTGTTGAAGTCCGTAGCTCGACAGCTAGCTTGATAGATGGCTATCTATCAAGGTTTATAAAACTCAGTTTTTCTGAACTGTTTTTCATCCAATCCGTGAGTATGTGGTTGGGCTTTCTTTTCTCACAACCTTAAACATATATAATGATTATTTTAAGGGCCATATCAGGTTGCATAGCCAAGAGCACAATTGCACAAGAGCATAATTTCTCAAGTGTAACCAGAAACCGAGTTTGTCCTAGTTCTTGAGAAGTTGCTGTGTTTGTACACCGTAGGATTTTGTGACCAAGAAACTTCATGATCTTCATGTGTTGAAGAATAGAAGAACTTTACAGCCACCATCCTTCTTAAGTTGGTGATCAAGTCGCATATTGAGATCCGCGCATCTTTTGGTTAGTCACGTACTGGGAGCCGTGCAATACAAGGAGAGATTGTCACTATAGAACAAGTCTAATTGGGTATTGGAATAAGGGTTCAACTGTAGGTTGGTATAAGGTATTGGGATTCCTTTACTTGTAACCTCTTATTTTGATAATAGTCGATTCTTGGGAGTGGTAACCTTAAAATCACTTGGTGGAGTTTTTGTCCTGTAGGTTTTTCCCATTCGTAAACAAATCACCGAGTCATTTAATTTCCACTACATATATAGTTAATTGGTAATTTGTTTATGCTGCCATGCTCATTGCATGTAATTGAACCTAATTAATTCACTTGGCTAAATAATTGGTTAATTCATCACAATGAGTCAATACATTTTTGGCCAATTAAGTGAAAGCTTAGTTGGAGAGGACCTCAAGTGCAAAGCTTGACGAGATGCTGAGCATGCCAAAATCTGCCTCCGATCGAACCGGTTTAAGGTATGATTTTTCTTCTCCTAATATTGCTTCTTCTAGTACTACTGTTTTTGTTTCTCCTGCTAACAATATTGATTTTGAGAATAATGTTGTTAAAAATGTGATAGCTAGTGAAAATATAGACAAGGATAAATCTATCTTAGGAGCACCCTCTAAGCTTGCTAAGAAATAAACGAAAAATCCTAGGGCTAAGAAGAGTAATGCATAAAAGTCCAAAGAGAAGAATCAGCATCTCTGTCATCACTGTGGCGCAGCTAGACATACTCGACCAAATTGTCATAAGTGGTTAGCCACTCAACACAGAAACTGCATGATGTCGCTGGGAAGCCAGAATTAGCTTTCATCCTCTCTTACTCCCCTTGGAGATCTTCTCAAAGCCCTCATGTTCCTTTTGAACTTGAACAGTTTCAATTCTTCCCTCTCACTGTCAGTTCAAGGGTTTCCTCAAAAGAAAGATTCTTTCAAGGTGTGGAAAGAAAAGGGTATTAGTCGATTTTTCTCTCTTCATCTTTTTGATATGTTTGCATTATTTGTGTGTTTATTTTTGAGACAGTCTAGTTTTTATGCATTACTTTATTTGGCTTGTTTTTGTGTGGTTGTTTTTCAGTGTTGTTTTCATTTTTTTTTTTCATTCATAAAAAAAAAATTGAAAAATTAGAAAAATACAAAAATATTGTGTATTTGCGTACATTGGTACATATGTCAACATTTTATGTATTGGCTAATCTTTTGGCAAAACACACTTTACTTGTAATTGGGTAAATCAATGTGTTTAATACTTCAAGGAACAAGAGTTCAAGTCCAAATATTGAAGCCATGCAAGTCTGTCTAAGAACCAAGTAATGAAGTACTAGATTTTAAAACTCGACAGCTAGTATCTATTGAGGTTTAAAAGCTGCTGAAGCCCGTGGCTCAACAGCTAGCTCGATAGATGGCTATCTATCGAGGTTTATGAAACTTAATTTTTCTAGACTGTTTTTCATCCAATTTGTGAGTATGTGTTTGGGCTTTATTTTCTCACAACCCTAAACATATATAAGGATTATTTTAAGGGTTGTATCAAGTTGCACAGCCAAGAGCATAATTCCTCCAGTGTAATCGGAAATCGAGTTTGCCCTAGTTCTTGAGAAGCTGTTGTGTTTATACACTGTAGGGTTTTGTGACCAAGCAATTTCATGATCTTCATGTGTTGAAGAATAGAAGAACTTTGCAACCAACATCCTTCTCAAGTTGGTGATCAAGTCTTGTACTAAGATTCGCACATCTTTTGGTTAGTCACGTACTGGGAGTCGTGCAATACAAGGAGAGATTGTCACTACAGAACAAGTCCAATTGGGTATTAGGGTAAGGGTTTAACTGTAGGTTGGTATAAGGTACTGTGATTCTTTTACTTGTAACCACTTGTTTTGATAATAGTGGATTCTTAAGAGTGGTGACCTTAAAATCACCCGGTGGAGTTTTTGCCGTGTAGGTGTTCCCCATTCGTAAACAAATTACCGTGTCATTTAATTTCTGTTGCATATTTAGTTAATTGATGATTTGTTTGTGCTGCCACACTCATTGCATGTAATTAAACCTAATTAATTCACTTGGCTAATTAATTGGTTAATTCATCACAAGGAGTTAGTACATTTTTGGCCTATCAATGGTGATGAGGATGCTAGCTCTTCTAGTGATGACAAGATAACGCCCTCTTAGTGACTTACCCTTTGTCATTCGTGACAAAAAGGAAAAGTAGTTTTGGTCGAGAGTAGTCTTATACTTACGGAGAGAGTTAGTCTAGGAGATTTTTGTTAGGGGGAGTGTCTATACATTTTTTTTAGGGGTGTAGTGAGGTTCTTATGTATTTTCTTTTCTGTCTTTACTTTTACCTCATGTATACTGGTCTTGTGACCTTTTATCTTTCAACATACATTGTACTTATCTTTTGATATATAAATGATGGTGTATGTTTCTTCACCTATCTCTCCATATGTTGTTTCTTTTCTCTCTTTATACACATGTTTCTTTATGTATGCAATTTTTTATTTTTGTTTCACATATGATGCCTTAATGAGTCTTGTTTAAGTGTTTCAGAAAAACAGTTGTGAAAATCTATCTTCCCATGAACTCTCTTCTTGTAAAGTTTTTCAAGAATTTGTGTTAGGGTTAGATTTATTTTGTATTTCAACAAGTGATTATGAGTTTAGTGATTTAAGAATTCTCTCATGATTCATTTGTTGTGGTTTTGTCTAGGATTGTTCAAGTTAAGTGTTAAAGCCATGCAAGTCTGTTCAAGAAACAAGTAAAGAAGTGTTATTCATTAAAGCTCAACAGATGTCTCAACAGAAGCCTATCTATCAAGATTTAATGTTGAAGCTTGACAGAAGCATGATACATGCTGTATTTGTCGAGAATTACGAAATCAAAATAAGGATTATTTTACGAGCCATCTAAAGGTCTTCTGGAATCCATACACGCATATTGTGACCGGAGACAAAAATTACTTTAGTTCATCTTTCTCTTAGTAGAAACTACTATGTCTTTACACCAAGGGTTTTGTGACTAAGGAGCTTCTTGATCTTCATGTTGATGAACTGAAGAACTTTGCAGCTAACATCTTCCTTAAGTTGGTGTATTAGTCACGTATTGGGATCCGTGTATCATTGATTAGTCACATACTTGGATTTGTGCATTGAAAGGATAGATTGCCGCTACAATTCAAGTCTAATTGGGTATTGGGGTAAGGGTTCAACTGTAGGTTGGTATTAGATACTAGGATTCCTTTTACTTGTAACTGCTTGTTTTGATAATAGTGGATTCTCAGGAGTGGTGACCTTAAATTCACTTGGTGGGATTTTACCTCAGAGGTTTTCTCCATTTGTAAATAAATCACCATGTCAAATTTATTTTCCGCTGCATTTAGTTTAATTGGTGATTTGTTTGTACTACCATGCTATTGTGTGTTAAATTAACTTAATTAATTAACTTGGATAATTAATTAATTAATTTACGTTAATACGTTTTTGGCCTATTAGAACTAACTAAAAATATGTTTTATGTTGTAGTTAGTCTTTGTTTTTCTTCTAAGAAATTGATTTTAACACGTGTATACCTTTATCAAGAGCTTTATTAGCTCAGTGGGG